>BLAL01000319.1:0-1200000 GCA_015698045.1 Rhizophagus clarus | reverse complement strand
CTGGCATTGGAAAAGATTATAATAAAGCTTTTGAATTGTATAAACAATCAGCTGAAGAGGGAAATTCTGATGGAATGGTTATGTTAGGATATTGTTATAGAAACGGTGTTGGAATTGAAATTGATAAACAAAAAGCATTTGAATTATATCAAAATGCAGCAAATTTAGAAAATAAAATAGCACAAAATAATCTTGCTTCTATGTATGAAAGGGGAGATGGAATTACAAAAGATATACATAAAGCAATTTATTGGTATGAAAAATCAGCAAGACAAGGACATGAGGGAGCAAAAAATGGTTTAAAAAGACTTCAGATCAATAATTAATAATAAGATTCCTTTATGTAAGTCACAAAATAATAAAACCATTTATAAATTATTAGTTTTTTTTCTAAGATATATAGTGAATATATATTCTCATAAACAAATTTAAATTTTTACCTATTTTGTATAATTATTCTATGTGGTTTCTTTACATTTATGTATATTGTGTCTAATTATAATTTTCCTTTTAAATAAATTTTTTTAGAAATATTGTAAATCATTAATCAACTGTAAAGATTTATATTTGTTGAAAATTGGAACATTGTGATTTTAGTCATGACAGCTATTATTCTAGTTATATATCATGTTTTTGACTTTAGTTTGTATTTAAACTGATTTTTTCTATAAATAGATAAATTACTGAAAACGGTGCATTTATACTAAAATAGTTTAAATAGACTAAACTACTATCTATAAGTAAAATTAAACTTACCGAAGTATAATACTAGTTTATTATTAATTCTCCATTTAAACTTCCTTCTATGATAAACAAAAATCACGATCAATTATAATGAAGCTTAATAATCATTATTCGTCATTATACAGTTGTAAATTTCTGTAAGCATTAAATAAATATCATTTTTACAGTAAAACAAACTCGAAACTTTCAACTCAACTTCAAAAAAAAGTTGAGTCATTATGCTGTACTAATTCGAAGCAGATTTTTATAAAGTCTCGAGTTTATTATCGTTATAATTTTGTTGGAAACAATAAAAATAGTACCATTTATTGTAATATCTTGTCAAAGCTACCAGTCGTTAGAATTTTTTTAGGAGTTAATAAAATTAAATCACTGTATTTAGAACGCCCGCCTATTTCTCAAAATAGTATAGAAAAGAATGGTTTTCTTTATTGACTTTCTAGCTGATATAAGATTATACATTAATATCTTTTTTTTTTTTATTATAATTAACCGAAAAATTATTCTTAAACTTTCTCGCACAAAAACAAACTCATTTTAACATCACAATTCAAGTATTGCTGAAATATCAGAGACGAAAATTAATAAAAGTGACAATGTTAATCAAATGGAAAGTAACGTCAAATTGATTAAAAATTTTCATAAATCAAAAATTCTTATCGCTAATTAGAGTGTATCTATTTTTTAATTAAAAAGTTCTAGGATCATATTCATATTCTCAGTAATCTCTGCTAGCTGTAAATCTTAAACTGTATTAAAATTAATACAGTTGTAAAATTTTCAAACTATTTGGAAACGCAACTTTATCCAATATACCAAATCGCCGATGGAATACAAAAAAGTTTATAGTGGAATTTTATCATAAGATGCGATATAATTTAATAAGAATTCTCGGGAAGAAATAAATCGACTTACCAAATATTTCAAATATTTATTTATCCAATTATCAAATTTTCATATCTCTGAAAATCGAAAGACGGATTTAATGTATGATAATTAAGTTTTCATCAAATTATCTCAAATTTAAGTTAGCGTAAAATTTTCGTACTCATAGTCATCTTGAATTATCATTCCTCTTATTGACGTAGAAGAATTATGAACTAACAATAATAAAAATTATCATCTGAAATTTTTCAAATGATTTTAAGGTAAGAGAAACTGAAATAAACATCACAACGACTATCTTATTAAAAAATGTATTATATATATTAACTCATGGAAAGATCCAAATATTTTTGTTTCAGTTATATCTATGAAGAAGACTTTCTTGTTGTTTCAGAGGATGCTACATTTTAATTACTCTCAATACGGTCCATCATTTGGCGGTGGTAACTTAAACAATCATTATGACGATAATTTGTGTTGTAATTGTATTATAAGTGACCAATGGAGAAATTAATGATGGGACTCCCAATAGGAAAACACGAAATATTTCAAATTATTAAAGATTCTATAATTCATAAAAAAAAAAATTCTAATTTTTTCCTAACTAATAAATTCTTATTGTTCACAGTAAATCGTTTATTTGCATGGAAGCTAAATAATTCTATTAAATTGAAAAGAATAAATAATGTACAACTGGATGTAAGTACCATTTTTCACTTTTTTTTTTTTATTATTAAATTTATTCTGAAATATCTAAAACAGGTAAATCTCTTTTAAGAGTTTCTTATGACGGTTATTGTTTTAATCATATCATAAAACGTTACTTCACATAAAGATATTTAAATTTAAGTGAATGTATGTAAAACGAAGTTAAATACAATATTAACTAAATTAAAATTAGTATTGTGATTAAAAATTAGTTGGCAAATTATTGTCATTAGTCATTTTTATTATAGGTGCCGTCGAACTGTAAAACGGATTAATTACAGTTTATGTCGTATCGTAATTTCTTTGCATTCGACATATACCGTAACGCATAGATCGTAATGGCCGGCATAATTCAAGAATTTCGACAATACTTAATAGTCGTTATTATACTGTATAATTTAATAAATTATTGTGAATTTTTCATAAATAAGATCTTATTTAATGATTAACTGTTAATTGTTTCATGTTGACGCAATTTTTAATAAGATCGTTAGTGATACTATTGATGTACACGAGAAGTTAAAAAACCACCCTCACGAATAAAACACACTTCAGTCTCAACAGAAAAATGACAACTTTCTTTAAATTACTACTTTATTATGTTTTATTTTATTTAAATAATAAACAATCGATAAATTATAAAAACAAAACATTTTAATCGTCCAAGAAAAAAAAACATTAAAGTCGTTACAATTCGGTTGAATAAAGGAATAATTTCGTAATAATAGCAAAAATAATAATAATAATGTATGAAAAAATAGTACTTCTGTTTCATCTTAAATCTAATAATTGATCTTAAATTACTAAAAAATGGAAGCAGACCGCAAGAAAATCAATATTATGTTAGAAGACTAACAAGGAACGTATGTTGCATGGTAAAATGAATGGAAAGCGAAATAAAAAAAAAAATACGGTAAGAATTCTATCAAATACTAAAAAATTTATAATTATGAGAACATTTGATTTTATTTTATTTTTTTGATTTCACGGAAACTTATATTTGACTAACATCATCCCAGCTTAATAAATAAAATAAAAAGCAAAAAATTAAGTTACGCAATCAACTATCCGTTTTTACGGAATTAATATATTTTGCGCATTCATTATAAACATACCTGCTTTGTGCGATTGGGATTTGAGATTATAATCTTAGTCTAGAATTTATCAATAGGTTATCGAAGTTCTTATCATTAAAAATAATTTCTACAATTTAATAATGACATCAAAATTGTTAATTAACTGAATATTATGGTTAACTGACTTAAAATTATGTGATTTACGCCAGTGATAGAAATGTAACAAACAAAATAATCACCCGTTAATACAAAACAAATAAAACAATCATAAACAATAGAATTATAGAATATGAATACACAATTCTGCATGCCAAGTATTTATCGATATTGCCATATTTGAGCAATAAATTAAAAATTGCACTATTCGCGGAAAAGTCCAGCGCTGATCTTCGCGTGATGCATAAATGTCAAAGAACTAGATTCCGTGAAATTACCCTAGCTTTTTTGTGTATATTTCATTGGCTGACGACTTTTTTTTTTTTCTTGATAAAAAAAAAAAATTTATTTTTTATAAATAACGCTCAATTTTGACGAACAACCATATAAAATGAAAAAGAAGCAGCCAATTTGGAAACATTTTATCATAGTAGGTTAAAGTTCATGAGCCTCATCCTCACGTACAATGCATGTACTGTTCTAAAGATTTTAAACGAGCCGTTCCTGGACGAATGCGGACCCATATAAGTGAAAAGTGTTCAGAAGTACCAAATAATGTGAAATTACAATTTCAGCAGCAAGATACTATATCGATCGTTAGTTCACATATGAGTCAAGAAGAACAAAGCTTTCTCAATGAAAAAGTTATCTTCAGCTGAAGTTCCCCTTTCTCTTATAAATAATCCGGTAATCGACCAATTTTGTCAATATCTTTGTCCATCTATCAAATTACCAGATAGAAATGTAGTAAACATGCAAATAAATGATAGTAATGATAGAAGCAAATCAGAATTTTGTGATCAAAATGAAGTAATCGAAGAAAGTGAAATTCGCACATTTAAATTATATAAGAAAGCAGCCAAAAGTAATCATGTTAATTAAATATATAATCTTGCATGTTGTTATCATTATGGACTAGGAACTAAGAAAAATGTAAATAAAGCATTTAAATTATATAAGGTATCAGCTGAAAAAAATCATGTTGACTCAATTTTTAATCTTGGATTTTGTTACCAATATGGAATAGGAACTAAAAAAAATGAATTTAATGCATTTGAATCTTATTGAACATGGTCATATTGATTCAATATATAGACTTGGAGAATGTTATTATAATGGAATAGGAACTGAAGAAAATGAAAGCAAAGCAGTTGAACTATATCAAAAAGTATCTCAAAAAGGTCATACTGATTCTACATATGATCTTGGATATTGTTATCACCACGGAATTGAATTGAAAGAAATGAAGTCAAAGCATTTGAATTATATAAAAAATTAGCTGAGCGTGAACATATTGATTCAGTGTATAATCTTAGAGAGTGTTATTATAACGGAATAGGGACTGAAGAAAATAAAGTTAAGACATTTGAATTATATGAAAAAGCAGCCATTAAGGAAGATTTGGTTTCATTAAATCGTCTTGGAAATTGTTATGAAAATGGGACAGGTACCGACAAAAATGAAGTTAAAGCATTTGAATTATACAAGAAAGCAGCTGAAAAAAGTGACGTTAATTCAATAATCAGACTTGGACGTTGTTATCTACTTGGAATAGGAACTGAAAAATGAAGCTAAGGCATTTGAATTATTTAATGAAGCAGCAGAAAACAGTCCTATTAGACCGGAACAAAAGGATAATCTGGATGATCTGTTTAGCTATCATAACTCCAATTGTTAGGATAACATAGTTGTTATCCTTCTATCTTGTTTAATTTGGACATCATATTGCTAAACTTCTCCAATTAAATAAAAATAATAAGTAAAAAAAAAACAACCGAAAGTATTATATACATGCTTTATATTACGCCACGCACTAGCTGATTGGAAAGTGAATTTAATTTTACCGTACATACTACATACTTTCCCTATCCTCAAAAAAAAGAAGAACCCGAGTACAAAGGAAGTACAAAGGATCAAAAGATAAAGTGGACAAAAAGAAAGAAAATCTGTCAAGAATATTTAAAAAATCGTAACGGTATAAAAACTCTTTTCAGATAGTTTTATAATAAACTTCTCTGTGTGAAAATCAGTCCTTCATTCTATTTTTCTATAAATTTCTTTTTGAAAGGCGGATTGAAGGTCAGTGGAGAATTATACCTTACTTTTGGTATTTTTTATTATAACATAATCTAGTTTAGTATTTTTATTTTTTTTCAGATTGTGCATAGTAAACATATAATCTTTATTTATGCTTTTATCACGATAAATAAATGTTTTATTTTACTGAGTCATTAATTTACGTTAGTCGGTTTTGCGAATAAACAAAAAAAAAAAAACTTGAAATATTGCTTTTATACTTCTAAAAAAGTTTCTCCATTAATGATTATCTTTCTAATTGATTGACAAAATTTTAAATTTCACTTTTTTTTTAGCGTTATAACCCCCTGTTCCTAACCATCCTTAAGTACTCCTGCCTTATACAAATACGAAACTACCATCTTGAATAAAAATAGATAAAAATCAAACGCAAAACTCCATCTCACGCAAAAAAATAAAAGGACAAAAATGATAAAAAAATTTATTCAAATAACATCTGTATTCTGTAACTTTCATAATTTCAGAAAGTGTATTTAAACATATACTGTAAGTACAATTATTACAAATTAAATAAATAATAATAAGATAATTAAATTATGTTTTATTTTCTGAATTCATGCTTGATGCAGTTTGATAACTTCGCACCACATTATTCAAGGGTTTCCATCCATTTTCACACTCTTTAACTGTTATTATTATATTATGCCATGTCAAATCAATGCCAGTATCATTTATACTTCATTACCAAGTTCCTTAACTTCTTTATTTATATCAAAAATTGAATAAATATTGACATGTTAAACCTTTTTTCGCTGCTTTTCATATATTATTGTTTTATTTTTTTAATTAATAATGTGGTAAAAATGAGAAAAAGGCGAAAAACAAATACTTTATTGAAAAATCGATATATACAGTAGATTCTGATTATTTTTATGTTTATTTTTATTTTTTTTTTTAAAAAAAAAAATCTAAATCCAAACTAAAAATAAATATATTTGTTCGAATTTACATCTGCTCCAGTATCTGCGGCCCATGATATGACAGATTGATAGTATACAGTGCGGAGGAGGTAGCAGATAATTATTCTGAGTAAACATATGTTGTAACATAATTGTTAGCTGGTTAACCAATTTTATTTAACAATATAAAATAAATTTCAGTAAAATAATCAATCAAAAATCAATCAATATATACGTACAGTTTATTCATTTATTAGCAAAAAAATATATTAAATTAAATTGCTGGCTCTAAAATTATGTAATTTATCACTAGCCCATAAATTTAAATCGAATAGACCGTCAAACTCAAATAGATTAAATAGACTAATAGATGAGGAATATATAATCTACAGTAAGAATACAAATAATTTGTGTCATGCAGTTCTAACCAAAAAAGAATATACATTGCACGTGTTTGATGATCATGATTCATGAATTAATATAACAATACAAAATACACAAAATATCAAATAGAAAATTTTATATGACTTGTTTTATATACTACGACATTTCATCTAATTAAAAAAATTTTGGTAATATTTAGATTACTCTAAAAACTACCTGGCTAGTTAATGTATTACATTATTATATAAATTTTTATACGAAAATTTGAGTAATGGAAATGGCTTACAGATAAAAAAAGATGATTATATATTTAATAGTAAGTTTACATCATCATACAATAATATGATTAATCATATGTAATTCTATGTCACTCTGTAGATCCATAATAGGCAAATTCATTGTGCAATCTGTATGTTTTAATCTGTTTAATCTTTGCTTTCAAACGAATAGTATTCCTGATATTCTCAAAGAATAAGTTCGTTGCTTTTGAATGAATAGTATTCCCGATATTCCCGAATATATAAAAGAGTAAGTTGTGTTTGTACACCAAATAATAAAAAAAAAAGAGCAAGTTTGTCACTTTACGCTAACAAATTTCCATTTTTATAAGTTTATACACATTTTCTTGGTTAGACGATATTAAAGACTCATGGGCGAGAAGATTAATAACAAATTTTGTGACACCATACAGGTATCTTCTTAGTTTTTGCACTATTCGATAGAATAGGAGCTAAATAGTTAAATAATATTTTATGTAGGATTCAAAAAACTGTAATCCCGTTCGGTCCGGAGGGTATTATGGTAAACCTGCCCTTTTGTCGTCCCCTTCCAGTGATAACGGTGTGGGATGCGCTGTGTCTCTTATGGACACACTACCTCATGAAAGTTACTTCGCTCAGAAAAATGAAATACCGAAAAATGAAAAGATACCTTTCCAGACACCTTATCAACTTGTCTCAAAAATTCATGTGGATGGAGAATGTGCCGCAACTTCCAACAATGTTGAATATGACGTTTTCGGTGAAAAAAAGGAGGATCAATCTGTTCATGTTCGGTGCTTCAATACGATGCGGAGTATCGACACAAAAACAGGAGAAAAAGAATTACTACCGCATCAACGCTCTAATTGCGGACTCGAGAGTGAAGGCTATATCAACGCTATCAAATATTGTCCTAACCAGGAAAGAATCCAGGCTCTGCGTACATCTCTGGGGGAACTGTGCGGAGTCGGTACCCTGGATGGCACTGTATGGACGGAAAAAGTACCGGAGACCCCGTGTCATCTTGTGGTCCCAGACGTACAATCTGAAGATGCAAATGTTTCTGGATCCATGTCTCCAATGCCAACGGGTGGCAAGAATAATGAAATTACAGGGTGTCGCAATGGTTCAAAAAATCTCCTTCTCCTAGTTGAAATCATTGCAAATGAATCAGATCGTAATCGTGTCGCAACCTCTCTCAATTGTCATGTTACAAAGGGAGATCCCCATATATGTTACTTACAAGATATTAAAGAATATGGTTTTGATCATATCATAATAATTGGGAATTGTTGCTGCGGAATTCTGTTTCTGGACTGTTTTGGTCGAGTGTTCGCATGGGATTCTATGACTTATGCGTTACGGTCACTAGGAGATTATTGGTATTTGTTAACAGAAAAACCTCAGAAAAGTCGTCTAGTATGGATATTGGATATTGATGGAACTATTGACCAAATTGAAGATGGTATGTGGAGATTTCTACTCATTCTTTTTATCTTGCCAAAATAGATAGCTCCGTAAATTTAATTATTTTTCTTTTTTCCCAGAACTACCAAAACGAGACTATACTTATCCTGTTGTAAAGAAAGACAAAAAAAAGAATTCAAAAAAAAAGAACTTGAAAAAAAAGCACCGCTGATACGAGTTTTTTACATTGTATATTAATACACTTTCAATTTCATGTCTGTAAGCATTGGTTTTATAGATTTTATACTTACTTACCATCATTTCTAATATAGAATAAATTTTCCGGTATACATAATATATACAACGCAAACTGACTGATTTACCATTAATCAAGTATCTAGCTTGATTAATGCACTGTATTTTGCTGTACCCAATATATGCGAAAATTAAAATATATAAAAGATAATATTAACTAAATCCTGAAATTGGGAAAGACTTTAAATAAAAAACGTATAGTTAATATAATAAAATGAATGTTGTTATAAAAAAAAGAGTGATCACTGTGTTTTAAACAATACAATTACGCATCAATAAAATTGCTCATTTGAATTTTACCAATATATTATTATTAGCATGATATATTATTATTATATTATGGAACAAAATTTTCAGTATTTTCAATAATTTCGTATAAATTCAGCCTCTGTTAAACGATTTTTGACGATATGCAGTGTAATAAGTAAACTCGCAGCAACTTAATAATTTATGTTATACACGGATGAAAATAGACCCTTGAGTATTCAAAAAATGTGTATTCAGAACCCATTCCTAATAATACTATGGAAACGGAAACCGTTGTAAGTCCGGAACGCGATTTCATTGGCTGATATCACGTTACGGACAGATAAACTCACGTGATCAATTCGCCGGAAGTGCGAGAAAAAGTGATATTTAACGTAACATATCGTAGGCTGACAGATTTCAAGATTTGCTCATCTACAAATATTGCAATGCGTTTTCTGTTAACTGCTATGTGGTCATTAAAATATGCAATTAGAAAACAACAAGAAACACATAACAGACAATATCTGCTTGTTAGTTTATACCAGCTGTCTTTAATAATCATGTATGTTCCTGTCATAGATGTCTTAACTGAAAGAAGAACACCGGCGTCTATTACTGGTGCACAACGGACTTTTCGAAGAAAAGGCAGTGTCAATGGGGACACTGTAAGGATCGGTTAATTTAAAACACATAGTAAGAACACTTCTTGTCTGTGAAAATTAAAACAAGGGTTAACTCAAAAAATACGCAATGATAATGTTTACGCTATAAAATGGAACAGGATATTTTGACACACTGAAAACGGGGAATTTCGATAGTTATTTATTGGGGTGAATACGACCATTTAAATATTAGGGGATTTTTGTGCCAAGTGAGAAATGTGCATTTTATTTTTTTTTTCATACGAAGTCTCAGGACAGTTCGGGAAAAGAACAATAACGGAGTGTAATTTTATTTTATGCAATACATTTAGCAAGAAATATAAATTTATCATTTGGGTGTGGTTCTTATACAAAGGGTTTATTCGTATACTATAAATAAAAAAAGGAAGATGTTTATTGGAACAATAAATTAAACATATGCCGTATTGATTACAAATCACGGTATCCTAGCGTAAGCATTTTCATGTTACTTATTACTTTTGGATACTCGAAACAGAATAATTCGGTAACAATTTACCCAGTACATATTAATTTCCATTTCTCTGTGACTAACGGTTAGACTCAGCTATATTGTGATCAATGAAAATTAGTCTACTTTCGTACCATATTATTTATATATTATATTAAAAAAACTTTGACAAGATTGATGAAAAAATAATTCGACACAGGTGAGAGAAATGAGCTATCCATTTCACAATGAACATACCACCTGGTAACAAAAAAATATAACGATCTGTCCATTCCAGCTGATTAAATGAATACCTTGAAAATATCTAGTAAATACTAGGCATAGGACTTTCATCACGGTCTTGTTTACCAGCGAATTAATTGGTCTTTATGAATGGTTCTATTCTGTATGATGTTTACATATGATTCTAAGAAGAAACCGCAGTAGACTGATAAAAGAGTTACTCTATGGGCATTACAGAAATTTTGATTCGAGATTTCCTTCAAACTTGTTATTAAATCGGAACAAAATTAGATAATATTTGGTGGGAATAGGAAATGGTAAGGATTTTTGTTACCTATGTTCTTCGGGATGTTTTCTTTTTTGCTAGTAGACCACTAACATAAACAACAGCCATTTTTATTTATATCGTTAACGCTAGATTCTTTCCCTCATGATTCCCTAAATTCTACCTATCCATTTAGGAACAGATTTCCTAAAACCTTTCGAAAAACTACGTTTCTAGGTTACGAAGTGGGACTGTAATCGTTACCAAAGAATATTTTTCACATAGATTAACTAATCGATAACTGAGTATGACCTTAGGAAATATATATTCATGTCTACAGAATGCTGAGCACCCGAAGTGAGTTTCAGTTTCATTGAAGAAAATAATGAAGATTCTTTTCGTATACAATTTCATTTGTAGATCATAAACAGAAATTGCTATTCTATTCAGCCATTGTGCGTGTATGATTAGTGCTGGAGTGGAACTAAGACTATCACATGATAGTAATCAAAATATAATGATATATCACACTTCTAAGTTATAGGTAGAGGCAAGAAAGATAAAAATCAATGTAACGATCGTTCACAATAGCATTCAAAGGTAAACGCTCTTATGTACTTACAAGAATGGAAAAGTAATTTTTTTATTCCGAATACAATGGTTTGATTTGTGCTTAATAGCTATTTTAACGAAATATATCTCCATTTTCTTGTTATTAAAGGCAAAAACATTTTCATATTAATGCCAAACCCAGAAATATTAGATTATAAAAATAACAGAATTAATGATCGTTATTGATGTAATGAGGATAGAATCCCCTATTTGTCAAGTAAGAATTGTTCAGATGTTCATTCCTACTAAAGAAGCTATGAACATGAGAACTTGTACTGCATATAATGGCATATGATATAAATTTATTTTTTCATTTGTTTCAACAATAATAATGTGGATGAACTGCAAAACACCTATAGAATAATATAGAAATATTATCCTATATAACTAAATTCAAGCTATCTATAACTACATAAATCAATGACTATCTACTTTGTGCTCTATCTATTAAAAGAAAAACTATAATTTTTTAAAGATTTTTTGTACATTATTGAAATATTTTAACATGTTTTTGTATTTTTTAAATTTTTACTTGTCGTTGGATGTTCGCTATCGTTAAACTACCTTCGTCTCTAAGTTCTGAGTTAATTGGAAAATAATTGATGTTATCTTTTGGTTCATACATTTCAATCCATCAAAGCATTTCTTGTTCATTGTAAAACTGCTGGTAATTTTATTTAATCTGAAAAAATGGTTAACTTAAGGTAAATGTTAAAGTTTTGCTAATATCATTACTCCAAAACCCGTAAATAAGTAGATATATTTTTAATACAAAGTAATTTTCCAATGATCGTAAATCCAAAAAAGTTATCATCCCATGCATTATCAAATATTAGATTAAACTATTCTTTTGAATTAAATAAACTGGATATTTCAATAGTTTTCATGCATGTGTGAAATGTTGGAAAAATTTCGGAAAATTATCAGCATTATGATGTTTAAAAGTTACCTTTAAATTATAAATATTAAATTAGTAACATAATAATAAATAATCAAAATATTATTATCACCTTGATAGTTCCCCTTGGATGTTTAAATCCTGTAATTTATGCAAAACCTCAAAAGTTGGAGAAGTTAAAGGTAGACTTGACACATCTGATTTAAACGAGTTTATCCATAGGTTCTGTCAAGAAATTTTCATATACTTTTAATTATCAAACGTATAATATAATTATAGCAATTACATCACGAACCTTAAAAGTCATTGAATTAGTTAGTCATCGACTTATTTGTTCTAGAACTCTGTTAATAAAAATTTACAGATATCTTTAAAAATATTTATTATAATAATTATATAATCATAATTTATAAATATTCTTCTCCCGAGTCCTAAAATCAATCATCCATCATATTCAAAAATTATTTTTAAATAACAAAGATTATGAATTAATAACCACAAACCTTAAAAATGAGTGAAGTCTTATCTTTGTATTTGCGTTTAATATGATTCCTTTGGAATCTCCAATCCAGCAGTCCATCTTTTCGGTGTAATGAACCGTTTATATTTAATTTATTTATTTATTTTAAAATTAAAACGAGTTTATGTAATTAAATTATTAAATTTATATCTCGCTACCAAGATCTTTGGTAATTTTTCTCGTAAAGAAAATTAAATAAATCCTTTTTGGGATCCCAACAAATTTCACGCCCTGACTTTTCTGACTATCGTATTTTATGACTTCAACCGCGATCACCTATAATTATATCAAATTATTTTAAATTGTGATGTTTTTTTGATAAATTATTTTATCTTTAATTTGACGTTGTTTTATTCCTGCTGTATTTTTAGGAGAAATTGCACGAATTTCTGCGTGAGCTTTCATTGAACTGTTGAATATTTCATAAAGTTCTGTACTATATATATTTTTCTTCAACAAAATTTACCGCATTTTTAAGTTTATCATCTTGCGCTGACACCATGCTGTGCTTGAGCAATATTCCACACCAGCACAATAAATTATTGACGTACTATGTCTTTGTTACAACTCGGGCATTTGGAGAAGTTAAAATTATCTTCACAATTAGTACAAAAGGTATGCGCTTCACCAATAATTCTTTTACAACTATTACACTTTCTATATTTCATAATTAAAATCAAAAATCAAATAAATTCAAAAGCATAAATTACATATTTTATCTGTATCGTATCTTTGTAAGAAGTCTTACATGTTAATCTTAAATTTATAAGAATAAATTATTGCGGTGATAAAGAAGCTGTCATAAACTAGAGAAAAAAACACTAAATTTTACCATAACTGATAGAAATATATATAAATTAATGTTCATTTATATAAATTTAAATAAATGATGAATGTGTTAATAAATTACTTTATCAGTTTTGGATTGTAATATCTATTTACATACCAAATAAAAATTTGAACGGAAATAATGTATGGTTAAATACAACAATTTTTTGGGGCTGATTTCAAATAGAACAAGTCATAGGTATCACCAAAAAACAAAAATCTGATGTTTGATTAGAATAATAATTTAACAGATAATAAAAAACTTGACATAGCCTCGACACATATACAAGTAATAATCATATGCAAAAGTAGATTATTGGATATATAATAAAATGATAATTTTTTGTTAAAAAACATTGTCATATAATAGAAGTATTATATACCACATCCTTTGTGCCATAATTATGATATAATAACAATGTTTGTCTATTCATAACAATATATAAAATTAATTAATAACAATAGGTAACGATTTCATTATAAGCCATTTTCCACAGCATGTGAAAGATTTATTATAATCAATTTTATTGTCATAAAAACGGATTAGACAATAATTACAGAGCATAGCCTCAGAGGCTTAAGTCAGTCAGATGCATAATACCTCATGCAAAGATAACGAATAACGGTAAGTAGTAATATAGATCTTAGAAGTGAATTTCCAGCTTCAGATTAAAAAATTTGTATAAAAAAAATGTCCCTTGTTGTTAATGCAAAAAGGTGTAACCAGTTGGGTATATATATATATTTAGAAAATTGGAAAATCAAGAAATTGGATTACCAATTATCTTTCACGTAAAAAAAAAATTTACATTACAAATTGCCCATATTTCTCTCGACATTTTCTATATAAGTGTAACACGTTTACCAAACATAAAAGTGGATCAGAGATTTTCTGACAAAACTTGTCTGCACCTGTGTCGTCTTCTTATGTATGATTTCAATTCCCTTTTATAATTTCTTTTCTTTTCCTCTTCAACATATTTATACTAATTAAGGACATTAAAATTATTTGCCTAGGTTGTTATCACGTGATCAAAAAAGAAAATGATGCATGATGATACAAATGGACACAATGATATTGGTGTGTACTTTTTGTCTTTATTGTCTGAAAAAAACAATAATTATTATGTTGTATTAAATTTGTATTTTATAATTTAATTTAATTTTTAAAATAATGTTTCAAATCTATATGTCAACTTTTATGAATATAAAAAAAAAAATTTTTAAATGATTTTTTACTAATTGAGATTTTTTTTTTTTAAAAAAAAAAAAAAGATCAATAAAAGGAAACTAATAAAAGGGCGATCAGGGAGCGGGTGACCATTAACCTGACCGTATGATAGACAATATAAAATCGTCGTTTTTTCACATAGTTTATTAGTAAATTCTTTATTTTACCAAAATTTTGAATATAAATATACAAATAAAAGTATTTAACACAATAAGAAAATTAATGCAATAGAAATATTTCTTGAATCAATTTAAAAAATACAACACTTACCCTTCAAAGTCCAGGTTGTATAAGAAATTTACATACTTAGAAAATTGTCGATGTCATTTTTTTATAATTTCTTGTGAACAATTCACTGTTTTTTATTTAATTCCATGTGAAAAATTTTGATTATTTACAATTTCTAAAAGATTAAGAAATAAATATTAAAAACATTTCTTAAATCATTTGATTAAAAATTCACTCTACCCTTCCTAATTTATTTTTAAAAGTCTATATTATATAAGAAACTTGACGTCCTTAAAAAAAGTCAAGAAAAAACAACACAAAAGATTGGTTTTTTTTATTTTGATTGAATGAATTTCTGAATAATTTCTTAAATAAATTTTTGATCATAAGCTACAAATAATAATTTAAAAATGATCTAAAATATTAAGATCTCGTCAAAAATTGAAGCCTAAATTATGGCTAAAGTTATAAACATAATCCATTTGAAATTGGAATTGGACTGGACTAGTCCATTAGATTCCAAGTCCAATAGTCCAATACTGGGAATTGGACAATGTCCAATTCCAACGCTGTACGTAATGGTCACTGTCAACTTCTATAATAATTATCATAAACTTTACTCAAAATTTTAGAAACCGAATGATGTGAACCAATTAGGACGATGGGGATAAATACCCTATGCCGTCTATGGTATGGTGATCAGTCAGGTGTTTAGGTCGGTTTCGGTATTTCTCGGGCCGAAATATTTCCAAGAATCCGAAACTTACCAAATAAATTAAATATCGTCATATAAAGTTACAATTGCATTTTCTTTCTTTTCTTTGTAAGTTAAAAGTCGGTTAAAATGTACGATGATAAATTTTTACCAAAATTATCTCAAAGTTTACTTGAACTTTTAGAAGATAATGACTTTTATGATATAACCATCGAAGTTGGTAATGACCCCTACGTAAAAATTTTTCGTGCTCATATGGTAATTTTAAATTATCGTTCCCCCTATTTGCGAAGAATTTTATCAACTAATGTTAATGAAAGGAAAAATGGTAGTACTTTGGCACATATTAAATTACCAAATATTTCACCTGAAATTTTTCAAATGGTCTTAAGGTAAAAAATAATATGTCATAACGACTTTTATATTAAAAAAAAAAAGATAATTTAATTTTTACGAAAATATTTAAATGTGCTCGTTTTTTCCCTAGATATATTTATGGAGGAAGGCTTTCTTTAGAAGAATATGATGCTTTGGATATTATTAAAATTTTGGTTGCTTCCAGTGAATTTAATCTTCAAGAATTAATCACTCATTTACAATTATTTTTGTTAGAAAATAAGAAAAATTGGATGGAACAAAATTTTAATTTGATATATCAAACAAGTTTTGAGAACGATTCTTTCTTGAAATTACAAAATTTTTGTTCGGAATTAATGTTTAGAGAACCAGAAAAAGTTTTTAATTCAATCGACTTTACTTCACTTTCAGAAAATTGTTTGGTTTCTCTTATTCAACATGAAAACTTTCAAATGAATGAAATTCAAGTTTGGGAACAAGTGCTTAAGTGGGGTATTGCTCAAAGTCCTGAACTTCCTTCAGATCCTTTTAGTTATTCAAAAGATGATTTTAATGTCTTAAGGAATATACTGCAACAATGTATTCCCTTCATTAAGTTCTTTAGATTGAGCCATAAGGAATTTTTGGACAAAGTTTATCCGTATAAAAAGATTTTACCAAAAGATTTGCGTGAAAATTTAATTAGACATTTTATAAATCAGCCAAATAATCCAGAAATAACTAAGGAAATTGATTCTATGGCAATATCATGCATACAAAAAAATCTTTCAATTGAAAAGGATTTTTATATAATGGCTGATAAGATAAATGATTTTATTTGTAAGTCATCAAATAATGGAATTGAATTTTTATTAGTAAAACAACAAGTTATTGAATATTTTGATGATCATAACATAAATTCACAAGAGACTTATAATTGGTTATTAAATAATCAAGTTGATGCAAATTCTATTTTTTTGCTTGGATATCTCAATTTATATGGAATCATGACAAGAAAAAATGATAAGAAAGCATTTAATTTGTTTATTAATGCATCAGAAAAGAATCATGCATTAGCTCAATATTTTGTAGGTAAATGTTATGATTATGGATATGGAACTATTAAAAATGAAAAATTAGCTTTTGAATATTATGAAAAAGCAGCTAATAAAAATTATGCGTTAGCACAATTAGAAATTGGTTATAATTATAATAATGGAATAGGAATTAAAGAAGATTTCGAAAAAGCCCTTTATTGGTATGGGAAAGCCGCAAATGGTGGAAATATAATAGCTAAACATGACCTTGGTGTTTTATACAGAGATGGAATTGGTATTGAAAAAAATTATAATAAAGCATTTGAATTGTTTAAGCAATCAGCTGAAGGAGGGTATTCAAGTGGAATAATGAAGTTAGGATATTGTTATAGTAAAGGTATCGGAACTAAAGTTGATAAGAAAAAAGCATTTGAATTATACCAAAATGCAGCAAATTTAGGAGATGAAGAAGCACAATATAATCTTGCTTTAATGTATGAAAAAGGATATGGAATTATAAAGGACATAGGTAAAGCGATTTATTGGTATGAAAAATGTGCTAGACAAGGTGATGAAGACGCACAAAATAAATTAAAAATACTTCAAATTAATAATTATTAATGAAAACTATAAAACATTTATTAATTATAGCATCTATTTTTTCCTGAGAATTTTATAAGAGAATGAATATATATTTCCAAATAAATAAATTTTACCTATTGTGTATAATTATTCTTATACAGTTTCTTTAATAATTAAGTATATTTGGTCTCTAATTATATTTTTACTTCTAAATAAATTTTTTTTTAGCATAAATTATTAAGATTTTGAATAGTGTTCCAAACGGGTCGGGTCAATTCGGGTTGACCCGAAATATTTGGGTCGGGTCATAGTTTGGCTGACCTGATTGACCCGTTCAACCCGAAGTTAAAAAATGTTTAAAAATGTAATACTTTAACTTTTTTTAGCGCGTTTTTTTAATTTGAACGCTTACATTTTTCCAACTGGTGGGATAGCTTATGACCTCTAAGGCTCTAACCTCTATATACTAAAAGACCCAGAATATTTGTATCGCTAAAAAAAATATAATTAACAATATAAGGTACACTACTAGTCATATTAATAATCCTTGAATAATGAATACACAACAAAGAAAATAATACTTCTTTCAATTTATCTTATACAAGTACTAACCCACATTCTTGATTATCTAATAAGAGATTCATTAATAAAAGATTTTGAATTTAGCATTTATAACTTTGTAAATTTTCTAGTATAAATATTCAACAAAAGCGAAAGTAGTTAAAATGTGCACTTAACTCTAAATAAATTGAAAGTACTTTGAAGGAGAGACCTGCAAACTGAGCCCGGATACGGATCAACCCGGCCTGGACCTGGGTGCCAGGCCGGTCCAGGCTAAAAAGACTTGGGCTGGGCCCGTGTTTCAGTATTTTTACCCCGGACTGGGCTGGGCTAAATCCAGGCCGGGCCTCAAAATATGGCCAAATGCAGGTCTCTACTTTGAAAATCCAAAAAAGGAAAAAAATTAATTAAAGGAAATAAATTAAGATAAAGTAAATAAATAAATAAATAAATACTCATTGATATTTGCATTAATCACATGATATCAATTAAGATTGAATCATTGAAGAATCTAATGTATCTATGATTTGCATAACAATTCACGAAAACTTCTTTACGTATAAAAGACACATCTACAAATAGTTACGTTTCTCACTTAATACAACCAAAAAGGAGAATTCTAATTTTTTGGCAAAGTCATCTTGAAATAATACCACCAGTAAAGATGCTATTATTTCTTCTGAAGTAATTTTTTAAAGACTTTGGTTTCCAAGTCCTATAAAATCATCAAGAAGATTGAGAGAAGCACTCGTTGATTGGCTTTTTTGTAAAATTAAAATGATTTTCACTTCATTTCATTCATGTACGAACAACGTATCTACAAATGAGCTTGATCCATTCCACTAACTATATATGTAATAAACTATAATGAATATTATATGTGCAAATAAACTATAAAATAAGCTAAAAATAAATAAAATAAATTATATATTTATTAACTAAACTAAAAACTAAGATAAATATATGTGTAATAGTATCTTAACAGGTTGGGAGCCATCTGAAATCCCAAAACTCAAAATCCTGACAGGCCAAAATCCTGACAGGTGCAAAATCCTAACAGATCATTAATATTTTTTATTAGCATAAGATAGGAGTTTAACACTGTATTTTTTATATTAGATAGGAGTTACTTAGGATTAATCATCACTAAATTATCAAGCAGTCTGATGACTATTTCTAATCAAAATCGTAAATTTTACGTTAAGATTTTTACGTAAAATTAACAATATATACGTCTGATAACTGTAAATTGACTATTAAGTCAATAATCAATATAATAATTATTATTTTTTTTGGACAGTAATTGGACAATGCTGTCCTATAACCAGAATTTCTAAAGGATTAACAATTGACCATGAATAATAAATTATATTTTTTTTATTATTGGCTTAATAATTTACGCTTAAATCAGTATTTCAGAAACTTATGTAGTACGATTGAGAATGTATGTATAGTACGGTCAAAATAATCTACGTATGTATGGTTTTAAAAATAGTATGTACGATCCGTTTCATTTTTTTATTAAAAAACTATACATACTAAAATTTAAGAAAAATTATAATTTCACAATTTATTTATAAATATATTTTATCATTTAAGAATTGTATTATACTTTAAAGAAAACCTAAAGATTTTTTTTTTCTAGATTACTTATCTCCATTGCTTCTGCCACATTAGTATTATTTGCACTGCTTGCCCACATTTCTGTATGTATTTTGACATATTTAAGTTTAAAGAAGCAAGAACATATGGTTGGCAATAATAATAAATCCATTTTAAATTTATATAAGAATTTTATTAATAAAAATATAAAAAAAATAATTATAAAATAATAATGACAAAATACCTTTCAACTTGATATTTCTTTAAAAACAGTTATATATTTTAAAAATTAAAATTCTTAATCTTCTTATTTACTTACAGAATAAAAGTCCTTTTACTATTAGAGAAAAGATTTTTTTTTTATATAGGTATAAGCCACGATAGAGTTTTTATTATTGTTTATTGTACGCGTCTATTGTGTCATATAGTATGTAGTTATGCTTATTATCTTAGTATGGTAATTTGTTTATTATACGTACTAAATTTACAAATCGTACTATACTGATTTACTATATACTCAGCTTAATATATCAAAAACACATACATTACAAATTAAAAGTTTAAATAGTCTAGGTGATTAGATCACGAAAAATAAGTGTTTGAGGTCCTAGGTTTGATTCTCAAGGTAAATAAAATCAAATTAATTAAATTAAATTAAATTAATTAAATAAATTGTATAATCTATAATTTTTTTTCAACAGATATATAAACAGTATACGATTTTTATCACGTAACTGACTATCAAACGTCCATATTCCAGAAATTAACGGTTTATGGACATATATAATGTAACGTCCAACCTGTGAAGGGTCTGTCAATAGACAGTTAATGGACCATGTATCCAATAATGGTTGCCAGACTGCGAGCGAAGCGAGCAAAAAAAGTGGTTGAATAATTAAAAAATAAAGCAAATGATTTAATTTATTAAATAAAAAAAATTGTTGGGATTTTGTACCTGTCAGGATTTTGACCTGTTGGGATTTTACACCTGTCAGATTTTGAGTGTCGGGATTGTTTTGGGATTTCGTACTATACCCTTACAGGTTAGCACTAGGTTAGTCTATTAAAGAATTTGTCATTTTAATTTAGAAAAGAATCCAATCATACCCATCATGATAATTAAAATTTAAAATGTTATGCTTTATAACTTAAAACTTAATCCATATTTTATTGAAATATGAATAATTGATAATTTTTTTATTATTATAGTAAAATTAGATGTATAAATTTCATGTAAATTATAAACTTATGTTTAGAGATTATATAATATTCAAATTCAAACTTTAATCATCATTAACAAATATCATATTTTCATGGAGTCAACTTTTTAAACACAAAGTAATTCTAGTTGTTTCAGTTTCTGACCTATTTCTTGATGGAGAAATTATAAGTCCAGCTATTGAAAGGCTTGTTCCGAAACAACACTTGTAGCCTGGTCGCTTAGATAATCTCGTGCAATTTGACTTAATATTGGGAATTCTCTTTGTTAAGCTTGCCACCAAAGTAAAGGATCGATCTATTCCTCTAATGACATTAACAAATGCCTTTCTAACTCATAACCTAGCGTTCTAGATGGTGAAGTACAGCTACTTTCTGGTGAATTTAATGTTTGATTACATAATTTTTAGAAGAAATTTCGTGTCTGCATCACATTATCTTCAGTAGTTACAGTTTCTACAATTGAAGTTGAAAAATATCCATTTAAATTTAACACTAACTTTTTTGCATTATTTTTTTCAATTTCATATTACATTTGATACAGGTATACAGGCTGATGATATTGTAATTGTAATGACATCTGTGTACCTGTACCAACTAATTTATTGCTCCTGTTGTTTAGGAAGGTTAGCGCATCATCAAAAAAATGAGGAGATTTATCAAAAAGAGTAATACAAAAAGTAGGGAAAGTCGAAGAAAAAAAATTTTCGTGTGTAATAATAGAAATTCTAAAATATTACTAGTGTGTGGAGCGGAATTGTGCTGAACATATAATAAAGAAGCTGATGCTTGATTTTGATTGTTAAAAATATTAAATATTTACAAACTATTTAATGATCGCGTGACATTTGATTAAGCTATAAACACGCGATTTGATCGATGTCTTCTAGTCAATTATTCCAATAGACAGAGGCAAATTATATTTAAATATAGAAGAATTAGTAGTTATATAATAATTATACAACATAAGTAATGATTTATTTACATATATTATTGAATAATATATACTCATTATTTAATAACATTTTCAGGAAGACAAAATGTTACAATTAATAATTGTTTTATAAGCTTACAATATGTATAAAGAAAATTTTATTACAAATTATTAATTTGAAATCTTTCTAAATTATTTCTTGCTTCTTCATATCCTTTATTTGCAGATTTATTATACCAATAAATTGCTTTATCCATGTCTTTCATAATTCCATCTCCTTTTTCATACATTAAAGCAAGATTATATTGTGCTGTTTCATCTCCTAAATTTGCGGCATTTTGATATAATTTAAATGCTTTTAGTTTGTCAATTTTAGTTCCAATACCATTATTATAACAAAATCCTAACATCCTTATTCCATCAGGATCTCCTCTTACAGCTGACTGCTTATACAACTCAAAAGCTTTGTTATAATTTTTTTTAACACCATTACCATTTTTATAACAATCACCAAGATTAAATAAAGCCTGTATGCTTCCGTTTTTTGCAGCTTTTTCATACCAATAAAAAGCTTTTGTAAAATCTTTTTTAATTCCTATTCCATCTCTATAACTATAACCAATTTCTAATTGTGCCATTGTATAATTTTTATTAGCTGCTTTCTCATGATATTTGAAAGTTAATTCCTCATTTTTTATAGTTCCATATCCATATTTATAACATTTACCAACAAAAAATTGAGCTAATGTATGATTTTTTTCTGATGCATCAATAAATAAATTAAATGCTTTCTCAACATTTAAACTTGTTACGATTCCATGAAAATTAAAATATCCAAGTAAAAAAATAGAATTTGGACTAATTTGATTTTTTAATAACCAGTTATAAATCTCTTGTGCCTTTATGTCATTATCACTAAAACATTTAGTGACTTTTTGTCTTACTAGCCTATATCCGAGCACTTCATTTACTGACTTATAAATAAAATCATTTATTTCGTTAACCATTATATTATAATCTTTTCCAATTGAAAGATTTTTAAATTTTCCCATTGAATCAATTTTATTAGTTGTATTTGTTCCTGTATTATTTGACTGATTTATGAAATGTCTAGTTAAATTTTCACGTAAATCTTTTGGTAAAAGCTTTTTATATGGATAAACTTTGTCTACAAATTCTTTGTGGCTTAAATTAAAGAACTTAATAAAAGGAATTAATTGTTGCAAAGTATTCCTCAAGGTATTAAAATCATCTTTTGAATAACTTGAAGGATCTGAAGGAAGTTCAGGATTTTGAGCAGTACCCCATTTAAGAACTTGTTCCCAAACTTGAATAACATTCTTTTGAAAGTTATCATGTTGAATAAGAGAAATAAAGTGTTTTTCTGAAAGTGAGATAAAATCGATTGAATTAAAAATTTTTCCTGGTTCTTTAAATATTAATTCCGTGCAAAAATTTTGTAATTTTGAGTAAGAATTATTCTCAAAACATGTTTGATATATCAAGTTAAAATTTTGTTCCATCCAATTTTTTTTATTTTCAATCAAAAATAATTGTAAATGAGTGATTAATTCTTGAAGACTAAGCTCATTGGAAGCTACCAAAATTCTAAAAATATCATGAGTATCATATTCTTCCAAAGAAAGCCTTCCTCCATAAATATATCTTGAAATAAAAAGAACATTTAAATATTTTCGTAAAAGTTAAATTTTTTTTTTTAAAAAAAAAAAATACAGCACATTAATTAACCCACCTTAAAATCATTTGAAAAATTTCAGGCGAAATATTTGGTAATTTAATATGTGCTAAAGTTCCGTCATTTTTCTTTTCTTTAGTATTAGTCGATAAAATTCTTCGCAAATAAGGTGAACGATAATTTAAAACAACCATATGAGCTCGAAAACTTTTTATGTATGGATCATTACCAACTTCAATGATTATATCACAAAATTCATTATCTTCTAAAATTTCAAGTAAATTTTGTGATAATCTTGGTAAAAATTTATCATCGTACATTATGACTGACTTACGACTTTCAAAGAAATGAAAGAAAATGTGATGGTAACTTCAATGACAAATGTTCAATTTATTTGGTAAGTTTCGGAATCACGGATATATTTCGGTCCGAGAAATTCCAAAGCCCGACCTAAGCACCTGACTAAACACCGTTTTACTGCATTTTGATTGGTTTCGAAATAATTCGCTTCTGATTGGCTGAATTTCATGTCATATCACGTGAACAAATGTCGCTAATTCTTTCCTAACCAACTAGGACATATAATAATTATGTAATCATGTAATGATTATTAATTAAATAAACGCGTTACTAATTAAAATATATATATATATATATATATGAACCAAAAGAAATGCAATTATATTTTTTAAATTTTAATCCTTTCTTTATCTGGGGTGGTAAAATTCACCAGATGATTTTCATATCTTCATATTATTAAAATTTCGTATCAGATTTGACATTGTTGCCTAAGGCATGGGTGATCACCCATAGTGATTACGTGATTGCGAGGTATGGCTAGATGGTCGTGCATGGTCATGGTTGCCTAGCTATGGTGGTCGTCTCACCCCATCCGACTGATCAACACCTTAAATTTCGTGTCTCAAGTGCCTAGGTTATATCCTTAATGGTCCGCCCATGGTTGTTGCCATCTCAAGTGTATGTACTGTACCATCAGCGACAATATCACTTGGATTTTCGAATTCTGTACAAACATTGATAATGGGTTTTCTATCAAAAAAAAAAAATCTAAGTCGTCTGAAGCTGGGGAGCCTACATCACATGATATAAAAACCATTAACATTGTTATTAAGATTCGACACACAAGCAAATTTCCCGTAATTGAAATTTCTTACTTTCTCTGAATACCTGTATTGAGAATAGAGTTAATTTTCTGGAATACTTAGAATTTCGGGACGATATTTATTATGAATATGAACAGGACGGCAATATTCCAAGTTTACGGTGCAGTCATCTTCTTTCCTAGAAATTTCTTTTCCTTAGGAGTATCATCATTTCACACTGCTTCCCTTGTAGATGACGTAGGCCTTTTCTTGTAATTTCGATATGCTTTTTGAATAAGGCGTGTACTTGCATTTTTGGATCAATGAAAGAATCTTCTCAATGATGTTTTATCAAGTCCTCAGCAGCTTCGACGTAGGCGCATTTATCATTGATTTTTGCTAATTTCTAACAATAAAAGCAAATAGCCATACAACTCTTATGGATTTTGTAGTTAGAATTAATTATCTCACCTTCCCCAAATCCCGCAAATAAGCAGTATCGGTGATATACTCTTAACCATAATTCTTGTAATGGAATTCGCACATTTATCGCTCAAGAAGTTAAGGTCTGACCAGGCTTCACAATTGATACTTGTCAAATTTCATCCATCCTTTCATGGATATAACTATAAACCATAATCTTTATTAGCAGCAGTTATAACGAAATTACGCTTCATATATGCACGAACGTAATTCATATCGTAGCCAGGACGATTATTGACGGGTTTAGGGAGATAACTATCTACAATAGCCATATCAGTCACAAGGATTTTGCCATAGGGACAGATTCGAAATAAATTTAGGCATTTTAGTGCGTTATAGCGATTTGTTTAAGGCATATACAGTAGAATAAGCAATTCATTTTTTGTCTACAGAATTGAATCGAAAAGTTTACTACCGCTATGTAATCCGAACTGACTAATGCTAGTCCGGAATATCGATCATCGGCTCGAAAAATGTTCAATGAGTCACATGCGGGTACGGCAAAAAAATAAATACGTCACACAATAGGGTTTGTACAACTGATGAATTTTTCACATATAGTACCATTCGAATCAAATAAACTTCTTTCCTCACATAAGCTAGTTTGCATCAATAGCATTTCGCAAAAATTTGTATAGAAGCTGTTATGTCTATACGTTACTCTGTCTTCTCAATGCAAAAGAAATACAACCACGAACGCTTTCCCTGTCAATATTGAGAAAAACTAGCTTGTTGGCCACCTCAAAAAAGTTATCAAGGCGGAGCAACCGCAAACTTTCGCTAACGTTGATGCAAAGGCATTGAGCTATGAAAAGTATAAATTGGTGGTGATCGCATCAATCTCTTGAGCAATCGCAATCTCAAGGACATTGAAGAGTTGTCAACAATAAACGAAATCGGGGACTACTGGTCTGGTCTGAGAGACCGCCTAAGAAGGGTATTCATGACATAGTTGAACCGCCTGCGAGACTACTGTTTCGAACGAGGTATTGGAATTAAGAAAACAACTCTTCTCTTTGCAGGCATTACTGATAAGTCAGTTCATGGTATGTATTCTTTCTTTACCTGAGGTAAATGAAGTTTCTGAGGCCTTGCGGTCCTGGAAAAGTTTTACTAACCAGGTGTTGTATTGCAGATCTCGACGTCGTTATATATCTATTAAAAATTATTATAATTATCATTTATTAATAAATAAAAAAAAAGAAAAGAAATATAATTAAAAATGTATGTTTAAGAGAAGAAAAGAAAAAAAAATTTTAATACACTAGTAAAATACAACTTCATTTAAAGAAATTTTTTGTTCTTTGTAGAGATTGGACCCGGGTTGACCATACCCAGGTCATCCGCGGGTGGGTGGGTATCCGGGTGGTGATAATTTTCACCCGGGTGGGTCGACCCGTCGGGTCAACCTGATTTTTAATTGTAAACTTTTTTTTTTTATTATAGATCAATGTAAATCGTTTAGAAATTCCTGTTATAGCTTGTTTTATTATTGATTATAAATACTGAAAATAAGATCAAATTACTTCCCACACTTCGCTTGCAAAAAAAATTTTAAAAAATTCTAATAAATATGAATAATAATAATGATGAATATATTAGTTCTGATATATCAATGAAGATACAACTGATGAAGAAATCAATGAACTCCCTAATGCTTCAACCAGAAAAAAAGCTAGTATAAAGCTTGAAGTCACGCTAATCAGCATTCTTTTCCTATTTAAGTAGAATTGCACGTAAATATTTATCAATTCCTGTCACTTCCGTTCCTAGCGAACGTTTATTTTCTCAGGAAATCAAATTGCTTCCATAGAACTCGTTTGTCACCTAAAGTAATTAGCCAATTGTTATTCGTCAAAAGAAATAGTTTGTATTGTAAACTTGGAGTTAATATCAAATATGATGATTTTGCCTTTTTTTGATTGATAATAAAGCTATTATATAATAAAAGGAATTAATATACATTATCATTATAAATGTTTTTAAAAAAATATATAATAATTTTATATTGAGCGATGAAGGGAGATATGGAACGATGTCGCATTCTGGGAGATGCTGCAGTCCCTAGTATCAAAAAGTAACTTCAAGTTTACTGTGTTTTTTTGAAACCCTTTAACGAATGGACCTTCCCGAAAGTGTACTCTATGGATTTAGTTATGACCGAATTCCAGCATTGACGTATATCCCATTTTTTCGTGTGGATGTGTCAATGTTCGGCACCAAGAATGAGAAATATAAAGCAGCGCTGCGTAAACTTTTTAGATGAACTAGAGACTCGTGTTGCAACAACACCCATCGACGTATCCTATGAGACCACCAAAAGCATCGATTCGTATACTTTTTCTCGCCTCCGCAACTTACATATTTAAAGGTAAAGTAAAGATCGTACCGGAGGAGGGAAAAACGGGCGGGAAAATCTTAATTATGGAATAGAATCACGCACGACTGGAAGAATCATTTGTTTAATCAAAATCAAAAAAGATGAGCCTCGCACAAGCTACCGTACAGTTGAAATCATCGTTAGGTCGTAAGCGTAAATAAGAAAAAATGGATATTGAACATTTGTTCGATAAAGTATGGGGATTGTAACAGATGCGGGAAAGTGGTACTCCATGGAATTTACACAAGACAGTGAAGCGAAACTATCGTTCAAATTATCAAAACCTCTATTTGTTGCGTACGAAGATGTGGGTATGAAAGACATGGAGGAAAGAGTACTTGGTCATATTATCTGGCTGTTGGAGGAGTCACAAAAGGCGGACTCAGCTCTTGATTTGGAACAGGAGAGGAAATAAAAAAGGTAAAACCTTTGAGCAAAGTTGCGGAGAAGTTAGTGTAGATAAGTCTTAGTATAGAAATTCGGCGATAACCAGTCACTAAAATCATTTATCACCTGGCCACTAATGGGCATCTAGAATTTTTTTTTCCATTTATAATATTTTGCTTAAAGTGTTTAGTTTTTATTAATAAAGTTGCATTTTAATTAGAGATATTCTTCCGAGTTAAGGGTCATGTTTTTTAAATGACGATGATGCGTTCAACTCTGGCCTGTTAAAGGTAAAAAACAACAGAAAAAGAGCTTTATCAAGCATATTGTAATTAGATATAAAAAGTCTAAATAGTTTATTTTATATAGTGATCCGTTAGATGTGTCACTCGTGATGTCATTCGTGATTATCATATTTATCAACAAGTAAATGTTAAACATGTCAGGGAACTTTAAGCGGCTTATTTGAAATGATTTTGAAGAGTTTTACTTCAAAATTTTATCCAAATGTTAATCACAGATCTGAATGTTCGGGTTATCAAATATTTATATGAAAAAAAAGTGCCAAAATGTTTTTCATAAAATAATTTAAATAAAACCATTTTGGATTTTACTTGAAAAAAAAGCTAAATAATCCAAAAAATTTAAAACCATTTATAAAAAAAATGTTTCAATCATTCAACCATTTATAAAAATTTTTTTTAACGAATTTTTTTAGATTTTACATTTTTTTAGTAACGTGCATTTTTTTATTATGTTTAAATGAAAAATACAAATAAACTCATTTTACAAGAAATATATAGTTTAGACAGAAGCCCTCCTTAACCTACTATTACAATCTTAATGATTATTGCACCTTATTATAATGTGGATACTACTACTAAAACACCGCGAGTCCTTACAAAAAAAGAAAAAAATGTCAAAAACTATTTTTAAAGTTTCAAAAAAATTTTTTTTTCAAATCTTACAGTGTCTATTAGGATTTGAATGGTCTTGCTACAGAAGTATTTTCCCTTTCCGAGCATGTATAAGTACACATCCTGAATTGAATTGTAAGAAATTAAACATATGAAAAACTTCACTGTTATAATTTTTTCATAGCAGATGGTATCAGAAAGGTGTAAAACAATGAAATCCATACTTTTGTAACAACATTTCGAACTTTTGTATATCTTACTGTGGATCAACAAAAGTTTTTATTCTCTCAATATTCTTGTTCAAACCTAGTGTGATAAAAAATATTCACGGTTATCTCTTGAACAATAAGGAAATAAAATAAAAAAAGTATATCAAAACGAAACTTTGATCGTCTACAAAAAGAAAAAAAAATGGAATGTTATTTAATTTGACTAAAAATAATACTTTTACGAAAATAAATATTTTTTTTTACTTCTCCCGGCTATTTTCCACGTGCGTCCATTATCTCATAAAATCTTGACCGTCTACAAAAAGAAAAAAAAATGAAATATTAGAAATATTTCATTAAAAGTTTTCTAACTCCTTTTCCTAATATATATAGTCATTTTATAATTAAAGAAACTCTGCTGAATTTCAATATGCCTGGAAAGCCAATATACTGTCTAAAAAAAGAAAGAAACAAATGTTAGTAAACTTTCATTAAAAGAAAGAATTTGAAGAAAAATACTTACAAATTCATGTCCAACGAGTTTTGAAAAAGCCAACTAAAAAAAGGAAATAAAATGAAATGTCAATAAATGTTCTGTTAAAATAAACAAAGGGAGGAAATCATTTACCAAAACGCCATGTCCAAAAAGCTGAAGAGCTGCTCATAAAAGAAAAAGTAAGCAACGCTGACATTAACTTTTCGCCAGAATCTTTTGGTTTGACCAAAGTAAGTGAAATAAAAGATTTAATTACATTTAAGTTAAAAAGGTATATGAGGAGTTTAAACTCTCACTAATTTAATTTTTATATAGATAAAATATTTAAAAAATTTCTAAAAAAAGACTTTAAGTCTATATAGAAGGTGTAGACAAATAGTTTATTTTAAACTATTTACAAATCAGGAATGTAACTAATTATCCAATTTGAAAAGGATCAAATCGGTTGTATCTGTTTTAAATTCGGTTTTCAAAAGTAAAAAAATTAAAAAAAGAGATTTTAAAAATAATTTTTTTTTCCAATTTTTTTTTTTTTTCTAAAAAAAGATTATCTACTGATCGAATCGGTATATCAGATTAGCAAGTCATGTGTCTGATACGATCATAAAAAAATACTGTTAATTTAGAAAATTTGGAGTCAATTGGTCAATCGGATGTGATGACCCAACTCGTCAACTTGACAGGCAAGCGGGTTAACGGTGAAAAATGATCTGATGAATCGATTTGTTGATCATTTTTGGTTTAATTGTTTCTCATGAACGATTGTTGATCATTTTTAACACATAATAAGTCAAAATATTTATCCCATAATTTTTTAGCAAAAGAACATATTCCATAAAAGCATATAATGTCCGCATGGGTGGTTAGTGGCGCGTCACGTTATCGTTTTGATTGACATGTCATGATAGGTTAACGTTAACATTAGATTGGTTTTTTAAGACGCTGATCCCCCCATCTTTGATATTATAATACATAGCTTTTATATTTAATACGATCGGCAGCAACAAATCTTGATTAAATCATTAATAGTAAGTGATATAATCTTTTCTATTTATTGATTTTTATAAAATCTCTTTTAACATTTAAAAAAAATATCCTTAAACAAACTTAAAAAATGACTTTCACAGGCTCATTCCATATCTAAACAACACGATATACGGAAAAAATATAAACGCTAACCTTGACAGGAGACTTGAAAATCTTCCGGCGACACCTGGGACTGCTAAAGTTTATTTCACCGACTCATATTTAAATTTTCAACTTTTCTTGATAAAATAACAAAAACGTAATAAGAATCTATAGATTTATAGTGTAATTTATAGACAACTTTCACTTAACGCAAGCACTGTGGTTCCACCCTGCCTTATTTACTATTGCTGATTCTTTAGGCAATAATTTAGCGACAATGAATATTAATGGATTGACGTATTATTTTATTCATCAAAATAGAGGATACACAATGAGTCTAGGTGGACAAGTTGTTTTCACTCTTAGGGCACAAGTCCAACAATGTACAATCAATGCTACTGAGATAACATACTTCACGATTTAATTTCTTAAAAAAATTTTTATTTTTATCATTAAATATTTTATAATGTATTTGCTGATGGATAAATCAATAATTATAATATTCGCTTAAAAATAAATGATTATGTAAGTTAAGGGTGCTTCAAGGGAGTAATAAATAAAGTATAAAACAATAATGATGGCAGTTATTCCTTATTAACTATTGCTAACTTCATCATTGATAATACTATAGCTACTACTTGCAAAATTAACTACCCCTTTTTCCTCCTTCTCAATTCATGAAATAATTTTATCCATCAAAGTCTCTTGGTTTCGTTTGATGTCGATAGAAACTGGCCATTGTGCTAGCACTAATTCCTATCCTCAGATAATATTTTATACACTTGTAAAATAGAACACTATTGTTTTTTCTTTTTTGGTCGAAAATAGAAGTAAACTCGACCCAATAAATTTCGATTTCGTCGTTATATTTTTTATACGTTTGCCTGCAGTTGCAAAACAGAATCGATTTGATCTAGTTAAGGCGCAAAATAAACGTCAGAAATTACGAGTAATTAATCACGTGCAATAAATCACATGCAAATAAACTGTGGGATTTACTGTGCCTTGAGAAATTGAGTCATTCCTCCATTCATTTTCAGTGCGCCAATATCTTTATTTTAAGTTCATTATTTGGCCCGAGTTGATTTTTACGAAAAAAAGGGTAATGCTCCTGCTATAACTGCATATGTAAGAACGTTTCCTGGAAAAACACTCTGGAGCATATCTATAGTTAAGATGTCAGGATAGTATTTCTGAAAAGTAAGATCAAAAAAATATCACGACTATTCATAATGCTCGTGATTGGCAAAAGTTAGTTGCTTAAAAATGTTATTGGTAGTTTGCCTGAAATTTGGATAGTAAAAGTCAAATTGCATAGAAGCGTGGAAACAGGGTCTTTTATACTTTATTCCTAGTGCGCACGGAACGTTACAACATTTACGTTATTTCTTTTCTGTAATTGTATCACTAATATTGTCAAAATACAAAATCAAGCAAAGAGAAAAAGTCAATGGATTATGACGCCGTTATCAGAGCGAAAAACAAAATATTCCGATGTTGAACATTTTAACAACATAATTCAACAACATACAATAGGCTGTAAGAATTACACCCGAACCCTTCAATTATTATCTTCATTTGAAAATGGAATTTTCAAACAAAGAATTTGTAAAATTTGATGTATTACGGGTTACTAATGCCAATCAATTTTTCTTTACCCCCAAAAAATGGAGAAATAGTCACTTTTATGAGAAAATTTCCTTTTTTTTTTTTTGAAAGATCGTGTAATATTTATGTATCATTATTCTTCATTTTTATTAAGATACTTTTTTTGGGTCCGTTAGGCCGTAATTACGGCATTAAGAAATTACAATTTACAAATGTGACACATTACGAGTGACGTATAGACTAACCGAAAAAATTGTGAAAAAAGCAGAGGGTTGACGAATATTTTACTATGATTACGTGTTTCGTCCGAATATATCACGCGATTACGTTTTCGTGAAACCAGATTAACCTTTAATACCAACCTTAATCTCAATTATACAATTTATGAAGACACCCAATGTTTTAAATACCACAAAGACTTCATAAACTTTATTGGTGGATGACAAAAGATTTAGTTACATCATTATCTGTTTACTTTATATCATGTTGCACAACGTTTAGTTTATGTTTTATCATGTGATTTTCCAGTATTTCTCGGGCCGAAGTTAATCCGAAACTTACCAAATAAATAGAATATTTATTTTATCCATTCGTTAAATTAGGACAAGCTTTATAATTATTTTTTTGATTTCTTTGAAAGTCGTAAAGTCGGTTATAATGTATGACGATAATTTTTTACCAAAATTATCACAAAATTTACTTGAAATTTTAGAAGATAATGAATTTTATGATATAACTATTGAAGTTGGTAGTGACCCTTACGTAAAAATTTTTCATGCTCATATGGTTATTTTAAATTATCGTTCACCTTATTTTCGAAGAATTTTATCAATTAATGTTAATAAAAGTAACAATGATGGGATTTTAACACACATTAAATTGCCAAATATTTCACCTGAAATTTTTCAAATGATATTAAGGTAAGTGAATTACTGAAAATAATAAATAATGACGATTTTTTTTTTTTCAAATAATAATAATAAGAATAATAATAATAATTAGTTTTTAAATATTTCATATTTTTCACTTAGGTATATTTATGGAGGGAGACTTTCTTTAGAAGAATTCGATGCTTCAGATATTGTTAAAATTTTGATTGCTTCCAGTGAACTTAGTCTACAAGATTTAGTCGTTCATTTACAATTATTTTTAATAGAGAATAAGAAAGTTTGGATGGAACAAAACTTTAATTTGATATATAAAACAAGTTTTAAGAACGATTCTTTCTTGAAATTACAAAATTTTTGTACTGAATTAATGACTAAAGAACCAGAAAAAATTTTTAATTCAAATGATTTTATTTCACTTTCGGAAAAATGTTTGATTTCTCTTATTCAACATGATAAATTTCAAGTGAATGTTATTCAAGTTTGGGAACAAGTACTTAAATGGGGTATTGCTCAGAATTTTGAACTTTCGTCAGATCCTTCAAGTTATTCAAAAGATGATTTTAATACCTTAAAGAATACTTTACACCAATTAATTCCATTTATTAAACTCTCTAATTTGAATCATAAAGAATTTTCAGACAAAGTATATCCGTATAAAAAGATTTTGCCAAAAGATTTACGTGGAGATTTAATTAGACATTTTTTAAATCAGCCAAATTATAATATTGCAACATCAAATAAACAAGAAAATCTTCCGACTGAAAAAGATTTTAACATAATAGCTGAAGAAATAAATAATTTTATTTATAAGCTATTAAATGAAGGAATCGATAGGAAATTGGAAAAGCAGAAAGTTAACGAATATTTTAATGATCATAATTTAAATTCACAGAAATTGTATGATTGGTTAGTAAATAATCAAATTCGTACAAATTCTATTTTTTTATTTGGATATTTCAATTATCATGGAATTGCAACCAGTGAGAATTATGATGAAGCACTTAATTCATTTATTTGTGCATTAGAACTAGATCATAAATTAGCACAATATTTTGTTGGTGAATGTTATCTATATGGTCATGGAACTATAAAAAATGAAAATTTAGCTTTTAAATATTATGAACAAGCAGCTGATAAAAATATATTATGTGGACAAAACAGTATAGGTTATTGTTATGAAAATGGATTAGGGTCCTATAAAGATTTACAAAAGGCTTTTTATTGGTATGAAAAAGCTGCAAATAATGGAAATATAAAAGCTATGTACAACCTTGGTAATTGTTATAAAAATGGAATTGGTGTTAAAGAGGATTATGATAAAGCATTTGAATTATTTCAAAAATCAGCTGAGAAAGGATATCCAGATGGGATTATGATGTTAGGATATTGTTATGATGAAGGTATTGGAACTAAAATTAATAATCAAAAGGCACTTGAATTATATCAAAATGCAGAAAATTTAGGATATGAAGTAGCACAATATAATCTTACTTTAATGAGCATTGCAATAGGCTTTCCGATTTTCGAATAATCACAAGATGATCGGTATATGTATAAATAATCAAATAAATGAATAAAATTAAGTAAATCATCAAGTTTCTTGTTATATACTGTATATATATGTATTTTATTTATTGACCGGATATCAGATGTATCAGCATATGATAACTATAACTGTACTAATTTATTTTAATTGTGCCACAAAAAATTTAATAGCGAAGGACTAAAAAATCGATTCTATGGGTCTTGTTTAAACGTATTACAAAGGAATCCGGTTATTGGAGGAGGAATACAAAAATTATATATACTTGAAAACTTCTTATAAAACGAAAAATAAGCGTAGTATGTTTTCTTTCAAATTGTAATAAGCTGACAAAAAAATGTATTTATCGTATTAAATCAAAAAGTTGCTACATATAAAAGTTAGTCAATAATAATCTGAATTTAATAAAAATTGGTATGATTAATATTTAATATAGAACATATATATTGGTAGAATTTAAGGATATTTTATTATGGTGAATTTTTCAAAAAATTAAACATTGTTTCATATCGGTACTGTATATCATGTGATAATCGAAAAAATTTGTGTGATAAAATCGAAAGCCTGCTATGCTGCTTTGATGTACGAAAAAGGATGTGGAGTTACAAGAAATAGAGAAAGATCAACTTATTGATACAATAAATCTGCAAATCAAGAATACGAAAAAGCAAAAAGGGAGTCTTCAAAAAAAAAATAATTTGCAATAAAATTTCTTTATTCAAATTATTATTTGAATATATTTTCTCCAATAGTGTACATTAAATAAATATAATTATTCTTATAGTAGTTGCTTTTATACTTTCTAAGTATATTGGGTCTTCATTTATATTTATATGTTTAAATTAAGATGTTTTGTAATTAAATTTAAGATTTGGACAAAAATTAGTTAACTATTAAAATATGTTTATTAGCAATAGTAATTTTGTAATTTTAGGAATTGCTCTATCATATCATATTTAGTTTTTTATTTAAATTGGTTTTTCGGTAAATTAAGCAAAGATAAAATAATCACAATATTACGTGATTAACTCAATAGCGATTAATGAATTAACACAAATCGCTCAGTTAAAATTATTAGACATCGCTTTGATATTAAAAATTTGAATAGTTAAACCAGTTTATATTACTACCAACTAAAAAAAAATTAAACTTTTTAAAGTACTGAAACAAAACGTCCTAAATAACGAACATCAATGAAACATGTTAATTTAATTTCGCTGCTCATATTTAAAAGCCCATGATTATTGAAATTTGATAATTTGTTGTAACTTTGTAACTCAATAAATTGTTGCAAATTTTCCATATATATATATATTATTTCAGTAAAATAAATAGATAAATCAGCACTGCCGCAATTAACTTTTTAAAATAAAGTTGAGTGTGTTACTATATTAATATTTTGAGATGGCATTATATCTAGAACGTCCGCTTATTATCTCAAAATAAAATTAAAGAAACATTAAAAAAAATGACCATCTTTTCCTTTAACTATTTTCTAGTTTCTAATATTTCTAATATAATAAATTAATATTTTTTATTTGTTGTAACGATGGCATTTCGTTCAATAAAACAAAATGATTCTTACTTTCACTCACAACTCCGTTAAAATAAAATATAAAATTTCGCATTAATATGAAAAAAGTTGAATAACAAAAAGTGAAATTGCATGATAGAAGTATCCTATTTTATATCCGTTATCATCCTAATTCAAAAGCCGTTTAAAAAATGATAATGTCTAGTCAAGTAAAAGCAATGCTAAATCAAATTTTCAAAAAAATATTATATTAGTAATAAAAATAGTGAAAAACAAAAGAGTTTTTTTTAGGATCATTAAAATTTTCTACAAATCAAAAATTCTTATCAAATTGATTGTTATAGACTTTAGTTAGCTTGTGCTTATCCTTTAATTGAACTGTTTTTGTCAGTTCAATTCAATATCAATTTCTGTAAATTAAGATTAATAATAAACGTTATAATTTTATTTCTTCATTCTTGGACAAATCAAAATTACTATTCATTTAAAGTAAATATTTATTGCTTTCTTTAACTCTAAATCTAACAGGGTTGAATTTTATGGTTCTTCCAATAATCTTTATATTTCATTAATGTGAAAATAAACTTAGTTCTTTCACTAATTGTATTCCCAAGTGTAATCACTTTATCATTATTTGTCATATAAGTCTTTTGATTCTTCAAGATATTTATATATCATTGATTCCATAAATCTTTTCCGAGGACTAATTTTGTCTCATCAGAATAATCGATGCTATTACGCGACGACAAAGTCTATTCTCCATATAAAATAAAAAGTTTGTTGAAAGTTAAATAAATAGAATTAAAACATTTTTACTTATTGTATCAGTATGGTATAATTTCTAATAATATGGCGTCATTATCATATGAATCAGCTCTCCCTAAGCTCAAGTACATAATTATCAAAAATCCCAGTCAATGCTTTAACAGTTTAGTAGCATAACTGAATGTTAAAGTTGTTTACTGAATGTGTTTATAAGTTATAACTTTATGGGTATATGTGTTCATGAGTATATTTATTAATTTATAAACTCAGCGCAAAAATAACGTTAGAAGACAGGAACTAGAATTGATAAGCAAAAAGCATTTGAATTATATCAAAATTCTGCAAAGTTAGGAAATAAAACAGCACAAAATGATCTTGCTTTAATGTATGAAAATGGAGATGGAATTACGAAAGACATGGATAAAGCAATTTATTGGTATAATAAATCTGCAAATAAAGGATATGAAGAAGCAAGAAATAATTTAGAAAGACTTCAAATTAATAATTACTAATAAAATTTCTTTAAGGAAATTGTATTAAAACTGTGAAAAAATATCTGTAATATTTAGTTTTTCCTGAAAATTTTACCGATAGATAAAATGATATATAGTAAGTCTTCCTTCAAATTACAAATTTAACATTACCACGAAGTATTCATATAGAATAAAAGATCTGAAGATGTATTGAATGGTAAAAAAAATAATAAAGTATCCGTAGTTCCAAAAACTGTCCATAAATTTTTTGGAATCAAAATTGAATATTGAATTATCCAGATAATGAACTTCATTTTTCATATAGATTTTATTGACAATTTTCTGATATATATTCTAGAACTCCAAAGTTCCTGCCAATGATGTTAAAGATGTTTAGCAATAATACATAGAGTAAATTCCAATTATAAAAAATAAAAATAAATATGTTTGTTTGATAATAAAACGAAATGAGCAATGTTAGAACGAAAAAAAAATAGTAAAAAGTAAGAAGTATATCAATCAGTTGATCAAAAGGGACGCTTCAGAGCGATTTATCTCAGTTCCGGTTGGGTTTCCTTATTCGGGTTTCTTATTGGTCTTATTTTAATACATGTGACTACTGGAACCGTCATTCCGATTACTTAAACGATCTTATAGAACTTGCGATGTATTATATTTGGTTCTTGTATTTAATTGAAGTATTTTGCGGTATTTGTAAAGCGATATTTTTATGGCGAAAAAATAATACTTTATGTGTGTTTATGTTTGTGTAAAAAAATTTTTTCTTATTAATAAAACTGCAAAGTTTAAATAGGTTTAAAAAAAATTATACGCTCAAATTACTAACATTATCCGAACTTTAATAAAAATAATAAGAATATGCTTTACAAGTTTAATATTACGGTATTAATCAAATATTCAAATGTTATTATTTTATTTTATTTATTTATTTAATTGTTACGACATGTCTGTCACATAAATTGTACACAGAGCATGATACACTAAACAAGCGTGAGGAAACTAATAACAAAAATGTTAAATCCCCTTTTTCATCAAAGCAAGAGACCGTCCACCGAGTGAAATAGTTCACTATTAGGCTATGACCTACAGTCGTAAAAACAGTTCTCATTCCCAAACCCAAAAAACCATAATATGACGAAGAAAACCTTATAAATCTATAGAAGAAATTAAATAAGAAGAATCAAAAAAAGATAACAAATAACCAGAATGTAAATAATTAGAATTAAATAAAGCAGATAACGTTGTTCCGTATAAAATGGACGGAAGTCGTTTAACGATATATTGAGTAGAAGAAGTATTGGAAATATGTCTCACGTGTGGTAAAATTGTCAGAGTGGTCAATAAGACGTTTCCGAGAGTTAAGAGATTTCTTTTAAGATTTTTCTTTTTCCTGGTAATAAGGCGATGGAATTCCCGTTGCTTGAATGCATTTGCGTGGAGGCACCAAAAGTGTCGAGTAATATTACGGAAATATGCGTGCATAAAATCTTGAATAATTTTCGCTCTTTGTTTTGGTGCTTTGACAAAAGTGTGGTTAAGGCTGTATAGTTCGAAAGGAAAGAAGGAATGCATTGGTGAAAAAGTAAATAGGTCGGATGTTTGAGCATTAGTAACAGCTGGAAGAGTGATGAATGTGTTAGGTAGGAATCGATATCCTGGCTAACGAAGTGTAACAAGAGTCGCGAAGGAGGTTGCTAAGGTGTAGTTTGAAAAAAGAAATTTTGTCGTTAATAAGTTCGTTACGATAAAAGCCACAATGGCAGTTGTCGTAAGTGTGAGTATTGCACAGGGAACATAGAATATCATGACTAGGGTAAAATTTGGGGTATTTACGTTATGTCCGCGTGTGAGTAAGATTTGATTTGAAACCTCGTTGAGTTCACTACAAGTGGTGTTATCATTTTTACTGTGTAACCATTCCGAGGTAGCATGCTAATCAGCAGGATATTGTTATAATAGAGATATTAAGCTCGATATAGCAATTGTAGCGCGGTTATTGAAAGTGGAAACCGCAGTAATGCATTGGAGAGAATGTTTTTGTCCAGGGGACAAGTATAATAGTAGTTTGATGTAAGAATCGCGTCAGGACATCCTTTAGGGTGAGACAGATGGGGATAAAGTAGATTTGGCAAGTAAATCTGCCGCGTCGTTGTGAATATCGGTTGCTTTAACTTTGTGAAATTTGAACTATAAGTTTTTTGAGGTTGTAAATTTCTTGATGATTCTAGGTGGTGATTAATTTTCGAACGACGTCTGCTTAACACATTTGAGTTTAATAATCCTCTCTCCTAAATCAATTTTATACCTTTAAAGGATGCAAAATTTTCTTACCATCTTCAACTAAAGCGGAAATTTTCGCTATCCTTTCATCACTAATAGATTGCCCTGGCTTTTCATCTACAGATTTACAGCATTTATTCCCACTTAAAAGAATATTATAAAGTATAGAAAGAAAATCAGTATTTCTATCATAATAAAAGAGTGAAGTGTCTAAATGGTGCGTTAGTTTAAAACAAGATAAAGGTTTAATGGTTAAAAGTGGAGACGTGAGAAATTTCTATGATTTGTGGCGAAGGTGCATGGGTACGGTGACGTGTTGGGGACGATGAAAGAAACTAGTAATTCGGTTGATGCATAAAGGATAGGGATTGGATACATTAAACGTATGTTTAGAGCAACCTTAACATGGTTTAAGAATAGCAATTTGTTTTCTAGGGGACAACTTTCTGATGTTAAGATATGTAGGACGTAGTGGGTATCTGTGTTATACGTGAGCCTGGCTTATTAACGAATTGATAGTCCATTGGACTCGAATAGCTCGACCAGAAAAAGTCTTAGTGGGGTTCTGTATCGAAGTGTTTTCACCGGTGACAAGAGTAAAGGATTAATATTGTGTGATGACAATGTAGCGATTGTAGCATCCATTTTATTTTTGGAGTACCAACTCGGTATATGGCCTTACAAATATTCAAATGTTAAAAACAATTTTCTGGTCCAAATGGTGACACAAGTTCACGTGATTTGTACGAATAAAAATAGAAACTAGGCGATCAATCACACCCCATCAAGGTGATCATCAAAGGTTATAACCTATGCACTTGTGATAATAAGGTTATAACCTTTGATGATCACCTTGTTGGGGTGATCAATCAGATGTTTGTGTCGGGCCGATATATATTCAAGATTCCGAAACTTACTAAATAAATCGATTAAAGGTATCCCATTACCCCCATTACATTTCTCTCATTTCTTTTAAACATCGAAGTCGGTTATAATGTATGATAATAACTTTTTGCCAAATTTATCTCAAAATTTACTTGAAATTTTAGAAGATAATGAATTTTATGATATTACCATTGAAGTTGGTAATGACCCTTACGTAAAAATTTTTCGCGCCCATATGGTTATTTTAAATTATCGTTCCCCTTATTTGCGAAGAATTTTATCAACCAATGTTAATGAAAAGAAAAATGATGGAACTTTAGCACATATTAAGTTACCAAATATTTCACCTGATATTTTTCAAATGGTCTTGAGGTAAGAATGATATATTATAACGACTCTTTTTTTTCAAACGAAAAAAAAAAAAAAAAAAAAATTCTAATTTTTACGAAAATGTTTATTTATTTTTCTAGGTATATTTATGGAGGAAGGCTTTCTTTAGAGGAATATGATACTTCGGATATTATTAAAATTTTGGTTGCTTCCATTGAACTTAGTCTTCAAGAGTTAATCACTCATTTACAATTATTTTTAATTGAAAATAAGAAAAATTGGTTGGAACAAAATTTCAACTTAATATATCAAACAAGTTTTGAGAACGATTCTTTCTTGAAATTACAGGATTTTTGTTCGGAATTAATGCTTAAAGAACCAGGAAAAATCTTTAATTCAATCGATTTTACTTCTCTTTCAGAAAAATGTATGATTTCTCTTATTCGACATGACAATCTTCAAATGAGTGAAATTCAAGTTTGGGAACAAGTGCTTAAGTGGGGTATTTCCCGAAATCCTGGGCTCCCTTTGGATCCTTCTAATTATTCAAAAGATGATTTTAATGTTTTGAAGAATACTTTACAACAATGTATTCCTTTTATTAAATTCTTTAATTTAAGCCATAAAGAATTTTTGGACAAAGTTTATCCATATAAAAAGATTTTACCAAAAGATTTGCGTGAAAATTTAATTAAAAATTTTATAAATCAGCCACCAGAACCAAATATAACTAAGGAAATTGTAATTGAAAAAGATTTTAATATAATTGTTGATGAAATAAATGATTTTATTTACAAAAAATTAGACGAGACACAACAATTTGAATTGGTAAAACAGAAGGTTATTAAATATTTTAATGAACATAATATAAATGCACAAGAAATTTATAATTGGCTATTAAATAATCAAATTAGCACGAATTCTATTTTTTTACTTGGATATTTTAATTCATGCGGAATTGTAACAAGTAATGATAATGAGAAAGCATTTAATTTGTTTATTAATGCATCAGAAAAAAATCACACATTAGCACAAATTTTTGTACATAGATGTTATAAATTAGGATATGGAACTATGAAAAATGAAGAATTATCTTTCAAATATTGTGAAAAAGCAGCTAATAATAATTTTGCAATAGCACAAGTTATAGTTGCTTCTGGATATGGTAATGGAATGGGAATAAAAAAAGATTTAAAAAAAGCTTTTTATTGGCATGAAAAAGCCGCAAAAAATGGAAATATAATAGCTGTGCATGGTCTTGGTCATTGTTACTTAGAGGGAATTGGTATTGAAAAAGATTATAATAAAGCATTTGAATTGTTTAGGCAATCAGCTGACGGAGGTTATTCAAGTGGAATAATGATGTTAGGATTATGTTATGATAAAGGCATTGGGACTAATATTGATAAGAAAAAAGCATTTGAACTTTATCAAAATGCTGCAAATTTAGGAGATGATGAAGCACAAATTAATCTTGCTTTAATGTATGAAAGAGGAGTTGGAATTACAAAAGACATAAATCAAGCAAGGTATTGGTATGAAAAAGCAGCAAATCAAGGACACGAACAAGCAAAAAATAGTTTAAAAAGGCTTCAAAATCAATTAGAGGTGCAGAAATTTGTTTTTTTTTAGATACGTCACTTAAAAAGTTGTAACCTGTGACGTAACTTAAAATTATATGAATTATTAATAAATTCCTATATGAGACGTTACTGACGTAGAAAAGTCACGTCAGTAATGTCTGCACCCCTAAAATCAATAATTTGTTATAAAGCTTTTATTTTTTTTTTTTTGAAATCGTATTAAAACTGCAAAGCAACTATTAATAAAATTTTACGTACTTATATTCCCCAATAATAAAAATAGATAAATAAATTCTTTTAGTTATTATTTATACATTTATATTTAACCTATTTTGTATAATTTAAAGCTCCACATGAGCCGGCTCAAGTTAAGCCAAGCCAAACTCGAGCTGGTTCGGTTCGATAAGACTGATCGAGCTCGGCCCATTCGAGCCACCTTGAGCCAAGCTCAATTTACCGCGAGTCGCAACTCGACTCGGTTCATGCGGAGAATTAGCATAATTATTCTTATGGTTACCATTACACTTTAAGTATATTGTGTTTCTAATCATATTTTTCCTTTTAAATTTTAAAATAAAGTAATTTAAAGATGAAAATTTGACGTGAGCTAGAAAATTTTATGGGAAAAACTATTCAATCGTGCGTTGTAAAAGATAGATAACGAAGTTAATTGGTCGATAATATTATATTAACATAAATTATGTATGATGAAATATAAATGAAATATAGTGATCACAGAATTTTGATTGAATAATATGTGTTTATTTAATTGAAACTTTTCATTTCTAAAGACATTTATAATTATTTGACCAATAAATGAAAAGGTAAACACATTTTAAACTTGAGAATTAAGTACAAAAATTACGTTGAACAATGAACTTACTGTAAAGTATTTATAATTATTTTATATGAAGATTAGTCAATTGTAAAAATTTATGGTCACAGAAAATTATAATATAGTTAGGTTAATCAAAGCGTAACTCTAAACGGGTATTACAGATTTAAATTAAATTAGGTAAAATTAAATCTAAAGTACTGAAATAAACCATCAGTTCATTATTAATTTTCCGTTTAACCTTCCTTCTAAATAAAAACTACGGTACATCAATTTGTCGGATTGTTAATTATGCGCTGCTTGACCTTAAAAATTCGGTCAGAGTTAACAAATTTTAATTTTAGCCAAATTAAATTAAGTGGGAATTAGGTTTATCTTTTTTGTATCCGTTTTGTACAAACCGGTCTCTATTCTTACCTTATTGAGAATCGGTAATTAGCGAAATGGACATAATTCAATTAATACATGTTGTACGCTACATACATACAGTAGGTACCTTACATAACATCTTTTCTATATAATCCATTGGGTCTATGTAAGTGCACAGTATTGAAGATTTTATTATATTAAGCTATAAGCATTATAGTTAAATATTTCTATAATAAATTTCATATTTAAATTGATTACATCATTTATTTCAAATTAACAATAAATATACGTAATCAAATACATAATATCAAAATAATTTTTATTCAGCTTTTTAGAATATTCTTAGTATAGTTAACCTAAATAAGATTTGTATTTTAACGGGGAATTCATATTCACTAGTTCAATATCATAAAATATTCTTCTATGACTTAGATTAATAACGTTATAAATTATCATAATCCTTTTTTTTCCTGGACGAATTTAAATATTGGAAAAGAATTTTTCCATTTTATTATTCTTTTCAAGTAAATATTTATCGCTTTATTTCTTCAAACTCTGTAAAATCTATTCTCCAACTATCTTTATATTTAATTAATGTGGAAATAAGCATTTGAGGACTAGCTTCTTTAGGCCAATTATATTTTCTAGTATTATCATTTTGGAAATTTATACAATAGGTAATGACAAAATATGTATACTTCTTCAATAATTGTAGCGTAATCTTTTAATTCGTCAAAATCTATAATATACGTTGTTAGTCTTGTCAGGACTTTTTTCAAGAGCTGAATCAAATCCTTGTTTATAATTTTAGAAAAAATCTAACACTTAATTGGAAACACGAGTTTCAGTTACATTATTTATTAATTTAATTAGTCGCTTAGTATATGTGAAAGAGATGTTTTGTCCTTTACTGCATCAATAATTTATTTTTGAGGATAAATAAAAATGCACAAAGGTAAATGAAATCTCGAGATATTACTTTTATAATTTAATATCGTTCTGGCTGTTATAATTATCATCGCATCAATTGATGGTCATTATCTCTTTACCCAACGTCAAATCTTGAAATTTCATCTTTTTAGCACCTAACCCTAAGCCTTAATCCTAAACCACGTTTCGACATCGCTTCTTTTGCCATTCTACCAAATTTTGTCGATTATTGTCTTTGGAGATTGTTCGTCGACCATTTTCTTTGACTGCGTATCTTCGTTTGGTTGATCCCCAATCATTGGCGGAAGAGCTTCTGGTACGCTATCCAACATTCGCTTTAAACCGTCCTTCTCGTTGTTGATATCCTTAAGCCACGAACTTGTTCTGAGCCTTGTTTGTCTCTTATCAAGGAATACATCATTGACAGGTGTCCCATGGGACTCAATCGTCCTATTTTAACAAGTTATACTGTGTATTAATATATATTTAAGAAAATGGTTGCTGCGTTTTGGATTCTCGCAGTCCGGGCTGGCAACTTTAACCAACCCGGATTTTCTTAATTCAGCTAGAAATACTTTAACTCTTTCCGAAATCAAGACGATGTGAGTACATATCAAAGTTTTTTTTTTTGTTTTAAAATTTTTATTTTTTTTAAAAAAAACTAGAGGTTTCAAGTCTTTAGGTGCTATAGGTTGAGTCATTATTACATTTCCGCGCCACTTAACGTTATGTTAAATTTCTCAGCATCCAGTATTGCAGTAAAACAAGGCAAAGCTTGTTAAAATCGTTCCATCAAGGCGATTCTAACAAAACAAAAAAATTTGAAATTCTTTTAATTTTTTTTCTTTGTGCCAATACCATATGCACACCATGAATCATAATTATATGCAATACGTACATTACTTAACGTATACTTTAGGATGAAATATGATTTTTTTTTCTGGAAATTTGTTTTGCAGTTATCGCACAGCCTATAGGGTCATGCTGATTTTGTATGATCGATGTTTTTGATCATCATACAGTACAATATTTTCACTGACAATTAATTATTTCACCACCGGAAACCAACTTCCCGACAGAGAATTTACTAAAAACCATTTCACCGACGGTGTTACCGAAAATCATTCCACTGAAAATCATTTCACTTATTATTGTAATCAACAACATAACCACAATCATTAAAGTGAAAATACAATTATTTATTTTGTAGAATTTTATTATAAATAAATATAAAAATATAATAGAAATGTTATGTAATTTGAATATAAAATTATATGGGTCTGGTTTCAACATTACCGAATACCGACTGACAATCACTTTATCGACACTCATTTTACTAAAAATCAATTTTACCGACAGGTACTTTTTACCGACACTCATTTTACTGACACTTATTTTACCAACACTAAATTTACCAGCACTTGCAGTATTTATTACTATTCCACTGCCCACCTCAGTTATGAAGATTAAAGTACATATATCTAGTACAAAAGAATTTTTTTTTTTTTTACCATAAATGTATAAATGTAATTAATTTGTACTTGAAAAAAAAAAAATTCAACATCATCATTAATATGTAAATCAAAAATTGTTCACTCTTATTTATACATATTTGATAAGCAGACGTGTTTAAAATTTCAAGTTTTAAATATTTAATATATAACAAAATGTACAGTATTTGCTTTTTATTTATTAGTTTAGACCTTTTTTTGTAAGCATTCTAGAGTATTTCGAAATGCAAAATAAATATATCATTTCAAATAATAATAATGATCTTTTTAAACGATAAAAAAATAAAACGAGAAATATTTCTATATTACTTTATTTTATTACAAACTTATAAATTACATTATTATTATTATTTTGTCGGTAAAACGATTGTCGGTAAAATGTATCTGTCGGTCAAATGATTGTCGGTAAAGCGAGTGTCGGTAAAATGATTGTCGATAAAGTGAGTGTCGATAAAATGATTATCGATAAAATGATTGTCGGTAAATTGATTGTCGATAAAGTGAGTGTCGATAAAATGATTATCGATAAAATGATTGTCGGTAAATTGATTGTCAGTAAAGTGAGTATCCCGATCATATAGGATCGTTACGACAACATAGTTATTGTACGATGCTGTATTTAATATATTGGAGAACGTCATGAAGTGACGTTAGCCAATGTAAATACCGCCGTACATTATCCATAAATTATAGTATTGGACAATTAAGGTAATTATCAGATATTGACTTGCAATTTGCAAATAACAAATCACCTGCTCTAAAAATATAGATTCGTCGGGCTTATAATAGGACTAACACATACATAGGTTGGCTGGAATTATGATGATGTCAATTCCGAGAAAAAGAGTGCCATATTATAGACAATCATTACGTTATATTAAAACAGAACCAATTGGATATACACCGAAACGCAGTTAATATAAGTGAACTAAGGGGAATGATTGACAAAATTAGTAAAATTAGTAAAGTACGGTCGATCATTTAATATTTTTTTCCTATATTTTTACCTTCCATAATTTGCATCATTTTAATTAATTTAATTTATTATAGTTTAATATCAATACAAAATCACAAAAAAAAAAAAAAAAAAAAATCCTAAATATTATACCTATTAAATTCAAAGGGGAAATTCGAGTTTTACACAAAAAACAAATGTATATTAATTGATCGACAATTTGGTCTAGTTAGTTACGTGATGTCTATCAGGGGTTTACATGTAAAAATCGTATGGGTACCAGGATAATCGTGGTGTGAATAAGAAGACGTGTTCAAATCCAAATTGCATCTACCTGATATTCTTCGGCCTTATTTCTTTAAGAAGTAAAGTTACAAGATAAAAATATCTAAAAACCATTTAAAAATTTTTGTTTTAATTAACCAATTAATTAAGTACAGTACATACCCATAGTTCCGTACCGATAATCCGGACGATCTCGAATGCTTTTTTTTTTTTTTATAAAAGCATGAGATTTCGTGCTTTGTTTCAAGATAATTGTGTTATTAAGATCTAATATTTCTCAAACATACTTTTGTTATAACGAACGCTAAATTAGAAACATGAATAAATTGCTTAAATTATTCCTAGTCGTATTTCTTTTGGCTTCTTTGGCTGTTGCGCTTGATCATATCGTAGTTACGGAGCCAACTTCGGACCAAAAACTCGGTAGTACAGTCACTGTGAAGTGGGATACTTCACAAATTCCAACCGGCCTCAAAACAACCGGTACGTTTGCAAAATAATAGTATATATAGTGAACGAACATATTTCTTACACGGAATTTTTTCTTACATAGATAATGTTAGTGTCCGTATCCATTGCGGCAAGCAAAGTGTTCCACCAAAGGCTGTGCCACATGTAAGTATTTACACCAATGCTGACACTTACCGTACTAGTGTTATATAGACCATAATATGTTAACTAACGTTTCACACTTTACAGGAACCCTTTACGGATGGAAAAAAGGATATCTTTGTCCCTGATAATTCTGATCTTGACGGAGCTACTTGTCAAGCACTGATTTTTGATGAAGACAGCAGCGCTGACATTTCGGGAATTTCAAAATCGTTCAAATTAACTAAATAATAGCATGAATGTTCTTGGACATTATAATATATTTCAACACCCAAAATTTACTTTTTTGTCGTTTTTATTTTTCAACATAAATCTTTTTTTTTTTTTTATTCTCAAATATCATATAGAATTTTTATGTATATTACATGTACGGGTTATTATAAAGTTTGTGATATCTAACTGTAACTAAACATAATCTATTTACGTCATGTGGACCAGAAGATCTTAAACTAAAAAAATAAAAGTTATAAAGTTATAATTTATACATATACTGTACATGCATTTATTAATTTATTTATTTATTTAATGATAACGACGTGAACGCATGCATTACAGGAAAGAAAACGTAGTCTCGCTAGAGACCACTAAACTAACTCTTAGATAATGTAAAGTACCCTCTGAAGAAAGAAATCGCTCCGCACAGTTTTGTCGAACAAGACTGGGCCAGCCTGTTACGCACGTGTTTAACTAAACTTTAAAGAACCTAAAAAAAGGACACGTAAAAAAAATTCCGTTCTATATAAAAAAAGAAAATGAGACAGGAAAAAAGGGGAAAATAAAAAAAAAATGAAAGATTAACTAGAACTATCTATCGGAACTCGTGCCCTTCCTAACTCCTCCTTGAACTCCCGGCACAATTAAACTAAGAACTCTCAACAACAAATCCGTTATTGTTCGTTCCTTGACTTGAGTTAGACTACTTCTCCTTCTGTTTAGCAGAACCAGCAGAGGAAGAGTCCGATTTCTTCTGATCTTTCTTCTTGGAATGGGAAGTATCGGCTTGTCTTTTAGGAGTCCTTTTAGGACCCTTGTCACTCTTTGACGCGGTGGTGGTTTCATCGCCAGCATTTACGGAAACACTTGACGTCTGGACTGGCCGTTCAGACTTCTTGGGGAATGGCGACTGACGTGTTTAGACCATTTGTATGGCGCTTCTTCGATAGTGAAGTCGATAGATTGCACATGCTTTAGCTCGAAGTAGCCGATAAGACGTCGTTTATTATAATTTATACACTGTACATACAATTAATTATTACAACGTCTAACAGGACATTATAATCACGTGTAACTTTAACTTATCGAATCTTATTTTCATATAAATAAAATTTTAAAATCATGTTTTTTATGAACAAATTATTTAGTGACTATATTAAATATGTTAATAAATCTTTAATCATTATATCAACGCTATTTTATACAAGACTTCATATAAAAAGATATAAAAAGAAAAAAAGACCATTTATTAATAATAAAATAAATAAATATATAAATATTTAGATAATTCTTATTCAACCTTTTTTTTTTTTTTTTAAGAAAATTTCCTTGGTTTAATTTTAACGATCAATTCTTTACAAAGGGTAAGAAAATCAGATTTATATTTTAATGGAGAATTCATATCAACTAATTCAATATCATATTTTCTATAAATTAAAACTAATAAACATTTTAATTCTATGATTGCCAATTTTCTTCCAGGACAAATTCTAATTCCACCTCCAAATATTGAAAGAGAATTTTTCATATTATTCTTTTCAAGTAAATATTTATCACTTTCTTCAATTTTATAAAATCTATCAGGATCGAATTTTTCAGGTTCAGTCCAATAATCTTTATGATTCATTATTGCGGAAGTAAGCATTTGAAATCTAGTTCTTTCTGACCAATTGTATCCTCCAACGATATCATTTTGAGTATTTATACGACCAATAATGGTAAAAATTGGGCTATGTCGATGTACTTCTTTAATAACAGCTTCGCAATATTTTAATTCATCAAGATCTTTATTTGTTATAGGTCCTGTTAAGTCATTGCCAAGAATTGTGTCAAATTCTTGCCTCAATCGTTGTTTCACGTCAGGATAATGTTCAAGATAATATACAATAAAACAAACCAAATTTGCCGTCTATGTTTCAAAAAAAAAAAAAAAAAAAAAAAATTATCTTAAAGCGGATAAAGTATAGATATAATAAAACATCTTTTACTTACGGTATCAGTTCCTCCAAGTATTGCATCACGTATATTGCCAAAAATCTCATTATCAGTCATTGGTCTTAACAAATCGACATCGGCATGATTCACAACGTTGATATCACGTGGAGTATTCGCAGTTATATAACTCGTCAACATATCATGACGAAGTGGCTGATTTAATGGTGTATTCTCAATCTCAATCCTTCTTTCTTTAATAATGGTATAAAATCTACCAAATAAATAATCCTTATTTTTCAATAACTTTATAACTTTACTACGAATAAATGGAAAATAATGACGAATGAAATTATTAAAAGCGAAAAAATAAATTAATCCTCCCGTATAAGTTTCTATTGATTCAATAATATTATCAGGATTTTTAAAATTAACATTTTCGTTTACATTTAAAGAATTAAAATTATTATTTTTATGAATAATTATATTATAATAAGAAGCGATAGCATCATTTTTTACACCAATAGCGATTCTAAAAATAATTTCATTCGTAAATCTACGTATCCATTTTATAAGATCTAATTCATAATCTTCACCAAGATTATTCCAATAAGATTCCATTTCATTCCATAATTCATTAGTCCATTTAATAGCTTGATAATTAAAACTTGGAGACATCATTGCTTGACTAAAAAATTGACGATTATATTTCCAAGATTTATAATCATTATTGAATACTAATCCTACTCTATCAAGTTCATATTCCACGAAACCTTCAATATCATAAAATCTATTAGGATAATTAGTCTTGGTTGAAGGTATATTCATATTTTCAATTAAATCAGGTTTACATAATATTATTAAACGTTGACCAGCCAAAATTATTTCGTACATATCACCATATTTTTTATGTAATGAGATTAACCAATCATTGAATCCATATCCAATTTGTTGATGAGCGTTACCGATGATTGGAAGTGGGAAAGGACCTGGTAAAGGATTAGAGCGAGTAAAATAATTATAATAAAAATGAGTTACATAGATAATTGAAATAATTATTAAGATAGAAGAGATATCAGAAATTTCTAAGGATGAGATAATTGTGGTAATCATTGTCTTTTAAATAATAATTTTTCTTTTTTTTTTTTAAAAAAAAAAAAAAGAATTGTAAAGTACGGGCCATGCATTTATATACCGTCTAAACATTTAGACGTTTATACTAAACAGTAAAACAAACTAAGACCATTTGGAGCTAATTATTTGCGTATAAAACTACGACTTTCGAAAATTTGAAAAGAACAATATGTTGACTTCTACTATAATAACAGCGGATTCAATCACATGAATGATCGGACAATAATAAGATATTAAAATTTGATGATCACTACTTAATCAATATTTAAGTTTTAAAAAGATACGGCGGAATTAGCTGATCTTTAGTTTTAAAAGTATTAATTTATCCACCAATTCATAGATGGATAAGTACGATAATTATGTTTATCTTGAATTATTCTTAGTAATCTATAGTGTTCAAAGCTGTTTCCTTTTTCTAATTTTAATTTTTCTTTGTCGTAATTTGTCCAATCGTATGTTCATATTTATGGACGATCAATTATTTTTGACATCATGTAAACAAACAAATATGAATTTTGAAACAATATTGACGTAAGAAAAATTCTATTATGGTCGAACGTCCATTGTTCATACCATAAAAATGTTCATGCTTTAAAAGATAATTAAACGCGCCACGTCATATAAATCGTTGATCCTTTAACATAAATCCATTATCCACTTAAGAAAAAAAAATAATGAGGATAGTTCCTTTGTCGAAAAAAAAAAAAATAATTTTGACGTTACAATAAATAAATATGGAATGTATGAAGAAAAAAAAAAATTCTTTTTTTTTGTATTAATCAATTAAATTTCTTTACTCAATTTAAACTCGAGGACCAGTCAAATTCGTAATAATATGGATGATCATCTCTAAAATTTTCATACTTTTATGAATTTCTTTTATTGTTTCGGAAAAACAATCATTACAATTGGAACATAATTATCCAATCGTAAACTTATCCAAATTAGAAGACGTAACCCGCACGTATATTTTATTAATCAGACTATAATGAAAGGTTTTTTTTTAATATTATTTAATGTTATTATTTTCATTATTTTGTGAAATTCATAGTTGTTTCAAATTTAGTTGCATGCACTATAAAATACTATAAATGGTATTAAATATCACTTAGTCATTTATGGTTTTCCCGCGATTATGTTATTTATAGAAAAAAAATTACTAAAAGGGATGACGCCATTTACACTATTGTCTATTTCGTAATATTATAGTGAATCAAATTTTTTTTTTTTAAGATTGTTGATTATGAAGATGTGTTCATATTGTCGTAATACCAAATATTTTTTATTTGTATCAGATGAATCAAAGTTATTTGACAGTACTGCGTTTATAAATGCGAGATCTGAGATTATCTCTCTTCAAATTGATTATAAATAGGTCTCAAAATCCGACTCAAAAAAATCTCTTTGAAAATGTCATCATCATCATTAATAATTTCTTTACAAGATACATAAAAACAAAATTATTTTAAAATCAAATTTATGGTTATTTTATACCCTTTAAAAAGTGATTAAAACTACAATCATTTTATAGGGAAACCCTTAAATAAACTAAATATAACAAAAAAACTTAATTTTCTCTTTTAATTAAATTTTTACAAAAATAAAATAAATCGTCTAAAGGATAAAAATTATAAAATAATTTAATTTATTGGGCAACACGACACGATTCTTTGCTTGTTGCCCTCATAGCCGGCCGGCCATTTGCGTGCTACCTTCTTGATGGCCGGCCGGAGAAGAAAATTTGAAGGTTCCTACATATAGCATTCTGGTTTCTTCTCGGAAGTGCAAATGCTAGAGGCGGGTTTGATCTTTTGGGTGGGTTGGAATATTTTTTCATATTGGTGGGAAATAAATTAATTAATTTATATTTAAATTTTATTTTATTTTAAAATGTTTAAAAATATAATTATTAAAATATATAATTCATATTTATACTATATGTACTGTATTTTAGAAAATTTTAAATACAAAAAAATTCAAAATAATTTGAACTCCTTATACTATTATTAACGTATTATGGAGTTTACAATAAATAATTATTTTTAATAAAATTGATAAAATCAAAAAAAAAAGTTTAATTCATTTATAATAACCCAATACAAAAAAAAAAAAAAAAAAAATATATCTTAGGTTTATATTAGATTATCAGAATTATTAATCAAAATTATTACCTATTAAAAAATTGTTATCTATCTCAAAATAATTATTATCTATTAAATTATCACTTAATAAATTAGATCATTTTTCATACTTTATATATAAAAATAAATAAACTCAATAAATCCATCTTTTTAACCTTAATTTTTATCTATTTATTTTTCCAAATAATGTAAGGTATTAAATATGTTATTTTATTTATGCAATAATATTAATTTACAGTATCTGTATCAATCATAAGGAGGGGTCTTTAAACTGATCCTCATAAAATAATCGTTGGCACATGAAAAAAAGTAATGAACATATTGCGAAATTACTTTATCTTCCACTTTCGTTTAATTAAATTGAAATATAAAAGAAAAATAATTTCAACTTTACTTAATTTAGTATGCTAAGTATAAAAATCCTTTAATCATTTTCGTCATAGAAAGTAATCAGGTCATTTTAACTTATTTTCTGTTGATAATAGATAATTTCAGCTTCCGATGAAAAAATAATTTTATCAATGATAAAAAATATATATATAATTTACTATATGTGCAAAAATTGCGGGAAAACAAATTTAAAAAGTTAATTTTTGCAAAAGAGAAAATTCGATGAGTGGCATGGGTAAGTCATCAAGTAACATCTTGTATTGTACGAAAAGAACGTAACATTTGCTTATATACTGTATATACTGCACGTATACATTATTTTTTGCGTAGACATGTATTTATATATATCGTTAGGAAATTTAGATTTACAATACACATTGCAGTATTATTATCTGAAGTGGATGAAATACCAATTGAAACGAGAATTTGATTCGGTTCTTGAAAAAGGCTTAACAATATCTATATAAAGATCTTGATGAATTAAAGTATTGTAATGCAATATAGTTATCAAAGAAGTATACTGACACAGTCCTAACTTCATCGTTAGCCGTGTAAGTATTTGAAATGATAACATTGGTGAATACAATTGGCTAGAAGGAATTACTTATTTCCGTATTAATTAAACAAAATTATTTTACTGAACCCGAAACTGACATATTATAGATGATGATGAATATAGTTTTCATTATCCGGTATTTATTATGATGATCAAAATATCATATGTATCAGGTTATTATAATATACTTTATTTATAGTTTATTAAAGTTTGATAATTACACAGGATAAATCACTCATTCGGCACAAATACCCTGTTTTAACTTATTAACTCTAATCTATAGAAAATATGATATTGAATTAACATATAAATTCTCCACGAACGTTTTTCTTAACTTTTGAATGAATTATCCGTCTAGAAAATTTTAAAAAGTGAAAGAGTTTTTTAAAAATATCATGTGATGTTACATAAGTTTAATATTTGAATAAAGGTTTTGGAATAATAAACTTGTGGACCGAAGTGCTGCGCATTGTGATATTCATTGTTTGTGCGAATGACTTAAAATGACAAATGATCCGTGTCACTTGATATTAATGTTGCTCAGCATTATTGTTCTGGCTTATAAATCAAATAATCGGGAATAATGACAAATAATTAGGCAATTCTTTTAAATGCCATGTCATTATCAAACGCTAATAAAATTGGTGATCATCATTTTAACTGTGAAAAACTTTTCATGTCAGAAATATCTGAAGAGGAACTGAAAGAACTGAGAGAGTCAAACCGGTCAGTTATCGATTGGGTTGCTTACTCTCAGTGGGTTGAAAAAGGAAAGCCATACGAGGAACACGAAGAAGTATTGTTATTTTTAAATCAAGAAAAACGTGAAAATGATATTGCTTGCTCAAAACCAGATGGTAAGTTAATATCTAACTAATCTGTATTGTATGTTTGGCATTAAGCTGAAATTAGAATTTTTTTAAAGGAACCAGACGACATAACTTTGACAGAGGAAGAGGACGTTATAATGGAGGAACTTTTAACAGAAGTTCCAGAAAACCTGATCCAAAGACCAGGAAAGCAGGCAATCAAACTACTTCAACAAAAGGAACCAAAACCACCAGCAGTAATGACGGTCAACATCGTGGTCAAGTCCCTAGATCCAATAAAGTTTCCAATCCAACAAAATTACATGAAAAAAATGTTAAATGACTTAAATAATGCTGAAATATTAAATGATGTTATAGGATTAAATGTTAAGGGTAAAATTAGAGAGTTTAAGAAAGGGGAAACAAAATTACATCCCGTAGTCAATGTTTACGATATAGTTCCTAAAGGCTTAAATTTATATGCACTGGTTTTACCTAATAAGCAATATTTGATTTTACAGCATGTTCGTGGAAGATGGTTTAGGAGTTTGGCATTCTTCACTGACCCTAATCTTTATTCAAATTTTCTTGATAATTTTTTCACTAATAACGTGAAATCATAAAGTGTTATTTCTATCTCTGTTCAGTTATAATAAAATTTCAGTCTGTCATTATAATATTTTCAATTGTCATTTTTTTATATGTATAGTAATAGGGTTGTGGTGCGTTGTGATAGTGCGTTTTATAATTTGTTAATTTGTCAATTTCGGTTGAAAATTCAGGGTCCTGATTATAATAATTGCATCCTTATTAAAATTTCATACTATCCATATTGTAAAAGCGATTCCATGATGCAAGAACAATTATACACAATAGTCAAAATTTTATTTCTTACTTTATTCATTATTTTGTAAATTCTCAGGAAAAAAATAGATGCTATAATTAATAATCGTTTTACAGTTTTCATTACAAATTATTAATTTGAAGCCTTTTTAAGTTATTTTTCGCTTTTTCATATCCTTGGTTTGCAGATTCATTGTACCAATAAATCGCTTTATCGACGTCTTTTGTAATTACAACTCCTTTTTCATACATTAAAGCAAGATTATTTTGTGCTATTTCATCTCCTAAATTTGCTGCATTTTGATATAATTCAAATGCTTTTTTCTTATCAATTTCAGTTCCGATGCCTTTACTATAACAATATCCTAACTTCATTATTCCACCTGAATACCCTCCTTCAGCTGATTGCCTAAACAATTCAAATGCTTTATTATAATCTTTTTCAATACCAATTCCATCTCTGTATAAAACACCAAGATTATGTATAGCTATTGTATTTCCACTATTTGCGGCTTTCTCATACCAATAAAGAGCCTTTTTGAAATCTTCTTTAATTCCTATTCCATTATTATAACAATAACCAATTTCGACTTGTGCTGCCGCATAATTTTTATTAGCTCCTTTTTCGAAATATTCCAAAGCCAATTTTTCATTTTTAATAGTTCCATACCCATCATGATAACATTCACCAGCAAAATAATGAGCTAATGTATGATCTTTTTCTGATGCATTAATAAACAAATTAAATGCTTTCTCATAATTTTCAATTGTTACAATTCCATAAAAATTAAAATACCCAAGTAAAAAAATAGAATTTGTACTAATTTGATTATTTAATAACCAATTATAAACCTCTTGAGTATTTATGTTATGATCATTAAAATATTTAATAACCTGTTGTTTTAATTTAATTTCTTTATTTAATAATTTATGAATAAAATCATTTATTTCATTAACTATTATATTAAAATCTTTTTCAATTGAAAGATTTTTTTGTATGCTTGATATTACCATAGAATCAATTTCCTTAGTTATTTCTAGATTATTTGGCTGATTTATAAAATGTCTAATTAAATTTTCACGTAAATCTTTTGGTAAAATCTTTTTATACGGATAAACTTTGTCCAAAAATTCCTTATGACTCAATCTAAAGAATTTAATAAAGGGAATACATTGTTGTAAAGTATTCTTTAAAACATTAAAATCATCTTTTGAATAACTAAAGGGATCCGAAGGAAGTTCAGGATTTTGAGCACCACCCCATTTAAGCACATGTTCCCAAACTTGAATTTCATTCATTTGAAAGTTGTCACGTCGAATAAGCGAAATCAAACATTTTTCAGAAAGTAAAGTAAAGTCGATTGAATTAAAAAATTTTTCTGGTTCTTTAATCATTAATTCCGAACAAAAATTTTGTAATTTCAAGAAAGAATCGTTCTCAAAACTTGTTTGATATATCAAGTTAAAATTTTGTTCCATCCAATTTTTCTTATTTTCTAACAAAAATAATTGTAAATGAGTGATTAATTCTTGAAGATTAAGTACTCTAGAAGCAACTAAAATTTTAATAATATCCGAAGTATCATATTCTTCTAAAGAAAGCCTTCCTCCATAAATATACCTAAAAAAAAGCGAGAGTGTAACATTTAAATATTTTTGTAAATCGTAAATTTTAATTTTTTATTTACAATAAAAAAAAGTCGGTATAAATATTATGATAATTCTTACCTTAAGATCATTTGAAAAACTTCAGGTGAAATATTTGGTAGCTTAATATGTGCCAAAGTTCCGTCATTTTTCTTTTCATTAATATTAGTTGATAAAATTCTTCGCAAATAAGGAGAACGATAGTTTAAAATAACCATATGAGCACGAAAAATTTTTACGTAAGGGTCATCACCAACTTCAATGGTTATATCATAAAATTCATTATCTTCTAAAACTTCAAGTAAATTTTGCGATAATTTTGGTAAAAATTTATTATCGTACATTATAATCGACTTTCGATTTTTCAAGAAATGAAAGAAATGCAAGCTTATCCTAATTTGATGAATGGATAAAATAAATATTCGATTTATATGGTAAGTTCCGGAATCTTGGTAATATATCGGCCCGAGAGATACCGAAACATCTGACTAATCATCGATTGGTTAATTTATCTGTCGTTCTGATTGGCTAAATTTCTTATATGTCACGTCGCCAAATCTAAATTACTCTAAATTGTTTCCTCTATTTAATTATCAAAATTCCACGAAACTATAAAATACTTATAATAGAGTATTAATTGTCAAAATCTTCACTGTATAATAGATAGTAAGATATATTCCACTTTCAGCGATCTGTGATTTAATGTATATGGATAAAAATTGGGTTTCTGATTAGTTTAATATTGTTAAAAGAAATTTAGAACCGTTTACAACTTTGAAGAATTATCTAAATAAAAATAAAATGTTATTTGTAACAGTTCATTAAGAATAAAATAAAAAGAATTAAAAAAAGAAACCACTAACTGAAACTAAATTCAAAATCTTAGTTTAATTTATGGAAATTCTTAACAGTACTAAATACATTTTCTGAAATGATATTTCAGAACGATTTTGTTTGCTTGAAGAAAAAATTATTAGAAAAATTTTCTTGAGTAGTTTTATCGATTAATTATAGTAGGTAGAAAATATATATTAGTAATATTAGAAACTGTATTTGAAATCAATAAAGAAAACAATATATCATCATTTTAATGTTTCTTCTATACTATTTTGAAAGAATAAGTGAGTATTCTAAAGACAATGCCCTAATTTTATTAATTCTTAAATCATAATACCAGTTGCTTTTGTCATAAATCTAAATTCAACTCAAATTCTCAAGTTCAAAAATTATAATAATATGCTCGAGACAATATAAAACCTAGTTCGGATTAATATAGTAATACAATCAACCTTCGCTGAAGTTGCGACAGCACTAATCTAATACTTTGTTTTATTGTAATTTACAACGATTTCTGAATTGTACAGTAATGAGTAAAGATGATTTTCATTTAAAATCATAATATATAAACGTTTAATATTGAAAAATTGTATTTAAAAAGAAGAATATAATTATTTAGACACAATATCGATATAGCTAATGTAAAAGAAACTAAAAATTCCTTAAACAATTTATTTGCAAGAAAATACATTCACTATAATTATTTATCTCGTAAAATTTTAATGGTTTTACAATTTTATGTTTTAAACATTATTTTGACATACTGTAGTAGCTAAACGCCTATACTAAACCTTTTTTAAAAAACACCAATACCAACAACTATTTTCATGTGTCCTTATATAAAATTTGTTAATTATCCAAAAGATACATTAGAAATTTTATTATAAATTATTTGCGAAGTCTTTTTAAATAATTTTTTGCTTTTCCAAATCCTTGTTTTGCAGATTTATTATACCAATAAATTGCTTTGTCTATGTCTTTTGTAATTCCATATCCATTTTCATACATTAAAGCAAGATTATATTGTGCTACTTCTTCTTCTAAATTTGCTGCATTTTGATATAATTCAAATGCTTTTTGCTTATCCATTTTAGTTCCAAATCCTTCATCATAACAATATCCTAACATATTTATTCCACTAGAATATCCTCTTTCAGCTGATTGCTTAAATAATTCAAAAGCCTTATTATAGTCTTCCGCAACGCCCTTTCCATCTATATAACAAAGACCAACATTAAGCATAGCCTTTGCATTTCCATTATTCGCAGATTTTTCATACCAATAAAAAGCCTTTTTTAAATTTTTATAGGACCCTAATCCATTTTCATAACAATAACCTATACTGTTTTGTCCACATAATATATTTTTATCAGCTGCATTTTCATAATATTTAAAAGCTAAATTTTCATTTTTTATAGTTCCATGACCATACATATAACACTCACCAATAAAATATTGTGCTAATTTATGATCTTGTGCTAATGCACAAGTAAATAAGTTAAGTGCTTCAACATAATTTTCGCTTGCTACAATGCCACGATAATGAAAATATCCAAATAAAAAAATAGAATTTGCTCCAATTTGATTATTATTTGTTAACAACCAATTATAAATTTCCTGTGGATTAATATTGTGATTATTAAAATATTCAATAACTTTCTGCTTTTCGAATTTCCTATCAATTCCTTTATTTAATAATTTGTAAATAAAATCATTTATTTCATCAATTATTATGCTAAAATCTTTTTCAGCTGAAAGATTTTCTTGTTTTGTTGCAATAGAATCAATTTCTTTAGTTGTCTTTGGCTCTGAATTATTATTTGGCTGATCCAGAAAATGTTTAAATAAATTTTCACGCAAATCTTTCGGTATAATTTTTTTATACGGATATACTTTGTGCAAATATTCTTTAGAAGTTAAATTAAAGAAACTAATAAAAGGAATTAATTGTTGTAAAGTATTCTTTAAAGTAATAAAATCATTTTTTGAATAACTAGAAGGGTCTGAAGGAAGTTCTGGATTCTGTGCAATACCCCATTTAAGTACTTGTTCCCAAACTTGAATAACATTTATTTTAATGTTATCATGCTGAATAAGAGAAATCAAGCAATTTTCTGAAAGTGAATTGAAATCGATTGAATTAAAAATTTTTTCTGGTTCTTTAGACATTATTAATTCAGTACAAAAATTTTGTAATTTTAAGAAAGAATCATTCTCAAAACTTGTTTTATATATCAAGCTAAAATTTTGTTCCATCCAATTTTTCTTATTTTCAATCAAAAATAATTGTAAATGAGTGATTAATTCTTGAAGACTAAGTTCATTGGAAGCAATCAAAATTCTAATAACATCCGAAGTATCATACTCCTCTAAAGAAAGCCTTCCCCCATAAATATACCTAATAAAAAACGACATCATTTAAATATTTTCATAAAAATTAATTTTTATTTTATTTATAACATATTATTTTAATTCTCACCTTAAGATCACTGGAAAAATTTCAGGTGAAATATTAGGTAATTTAATATGTGTCAAACTTCCATCATTTTTATTTTTATTGACACTAGCTGATAAAATTCTTCGCAAATAAGAGGAACGATAGTTTAATATAACCATATGAGCACGAAAAATTTTTACGTAAGGGTCATTACCAACTTCAATGGTTATATCATAAAATTCATTATCTTCTAAAATTTCAAGTAAATTTTGTGATAATTTTGGTAAAAATTTATCATCGTACATTTTAACCGACTTTTAATCTTTCAGAGAAAAGAAAGAAAATGTAATTGTAACTTTAATATGACGATATTTAATTTATTTGATAAGTTTCGGAATCTTTGGAAATATTTCGGCCCGAGAAATGCCGATGTCCGACCAAAACATTTATTTGGCTGTCATGGCTGATCGTCAATTAATCACTCTGGAATTTTTAATGATTTTTTAAAAAGTTATTCTCTCTTTTTTATTGTTATTATCATTAATGTAATCATTCTTTTAAAAAATTTATTACTTTTATTTGAGGCTTTGGTATTTCAGTTATAATTTTGTTGTATTATTATGTTTTATTTAATGGAATTTTTGAAATCATGAAATATTTTTGATGATTAAAGTGATTGTATTTTTTGTTAAAAGAAAAAATTGTTGAATATTTTTTCTTGAGTAATTTCATGATTAATCATAATAAATAGAAAAGTATTAAAAATCCAATAATGGAAGTAAATGTAGATTACAATCACTTTTTCAATGTTTCTTTTGTGCTATTTTTGAGAAAATAAGCGGCTAAATATAATGCCATAAATTAACTCCTAAAAGATGGTTAACTTTGGCAAGACGCTATAAATGGTACTAATTGTAAATTCATTATTATTTTATTTTACCAGCGGGTTCAAAAATTATAACGATAATAAACTCACGACATTTTAAAAATCTAGCTCGAATTAGTAACGCAACTTATTGTTGTTAATGAAAAATTGTGACAGCACCTATTGATTTATTTTGTTTAACTATAAAAATAATGTTTATTTATGAAAACATATAAAGGTTTTGGGATTATAGTAGCGAGAAACAATGATGATGATTTTACTAACTTTCAATAATCATGTGTTCATTATAATTTGATTGTGATTTTTATTTAGAAGAAAACCTAAATGAAAGTTAGTACGGACTAGTGACTTTCTTTAGTATTTTAAAAAAGTTTAGTTTTTATCTACTTGATAGTAATAATACAGACAATTTAGCTACTTTTAGATGTTTATTAGTTTTAATCATGAGCGATTTCTATTAATTCAATAATTGTTATTTATCTAATCATGTAATATGATTATTTTATTTATGCTCAAATCAGTAGTAATAAATATATAATGATTGGAATAATAGTATCAAATAGTAACGAACCTTCCGGTTAACTAAAAAAAATTTGCTGTATCAAAATTTATAAGTCTGATATAACGATTTCTATATACTCATATATAGAGTTTTTAGCGTTTAGTTAAAAAAATGCTTCTTTTTTAGCGTTTAGTTAAAAAAATGCTTCTTTTTTAGCGTTTAGTTAAAAAAAACGCTTGTTTTTTAAGCGTTTAAGTTAAAAAAAAACGCTTGTTTTTTAAGCGTTTAAGTTAAAAAAAACGCTTGTTTTTTAAGCGTTTAAAAGTTAAAAAAACGCTTTTTTTTAAGCGTTTAAAAGTTAAAAAAAACGCTCTTTTTTTAAGCGTTTAAAAGTTAAAAAAAACGCTCTTTTTTTAAGCGTTTAAAAGTTAAAAAAAACGCTTTTTTTTTAAGCGTTTAAAAGTTAAAAAAAACGCATTTTTAAGCGTTATAATTAAAAAAAACGCTTTTTCTTAAGCGTTATAATTTAAAAAAATGCTTTTTTTAAGCGTTCTAATTAAAAAAAAAAACGTTTATTAAAAATCGCTTTTTTTAAGCGTTTGATTGAAAAAAAAATGCTTCTTTTTTAGGTTTAATTAAAAGAAACCTGCTTTTTTAGCGTTTAGTTAAAAAAAAACGCTGGCTAATTTTTTTAAAAAAAGCGTCTAGTAATTACGAAAAACACTTTTTTTATAAGCGTTTAATTAAAAAAAAAAAAAAGAAAACCCGCTAAAATGGGTTTTTTAAGCGCTTAATTTAAAAAAACGCAAAAATGTTAAATACATTTTAAAGCGTATAAATTTTTTTTTTTTTTTTGACTTTTAATTTTAAAAAAATTAAAAATCACTTCACTTTAACTTTGGGTTGAAACGGGTCAATCGGGTCAACCCGACGGGTCACCCGAATTGACGCGACCCATTCGGAACACTATTTCTGTATAAAGTGTATTCAACTCTTGTCTTTAAAGTGTTTCTAAACTCTTTTCTGATTGAAATCATCTCCATTTTTAGTTATTTTTAACTGTTAATATTTTTTAATTTTTTAGTGACTTTTTCTCATAAAAACTTTTTCAAAATCTATGGCCGAGTGATCCCCACTTAATAATAATTACTTTATCTGTTATATTGAAAAAATTTATTTGAAAGGACTTAAGTATAAAGAAACTACAATATATATAAGAATAATTATACAAAATATTCATAATATAATATATATTCATTAAAAACAAGTATTATAGTAATTGATGATTGATTACACTTTTATGGTTTACATTGTTACTCTGGCCGGTTTATCAAGCAGGTAATTATGACTTGGAGACAAAGATTCAATATATCTCAAGTCTAGTCAACAAGATTGACATGCTTAATTTCAAAAGGAACAGGTTGTTTATATATATGATAATCTTTATTGATGTTATAATTAATATTCATATGAAACTTGTTCCAAAAGCAAAAAGAAAATTTAGACTATTTATACAAAAATGAAAAAAATGCATCTAATACATCTAACATAACTAATAAAACTAATAATCAATTAACTTAATAAACCAACTTGATATAACAAATATATAAGAGGCTATAACTTTGTCACAATGATATGTAATTACTACATCAATAGTATAAAGAAATTCTATTATAAATTATTGTTTTGAAGTACTTTTAATTTTTTTTTTGCCACCTCATTCCCTTGATTTGCAGACTTATTATACCAATAAATTGCTTTATCAATATCTTTAGTGACTCCGTCTCCTTGTTCATACATTAAAGCAAGATTATTTTGTGCTATTTTACTTTCTAAATTTGCAGCATTTTGATATAATTCAAATGCTTTTTGTTTATCAATTTTAGTTTTAATACCATTTTTATAACAATATCCTAACATTGTTATACCATCTGAATATCCTCCTTCGGCTGCTTGCTTATATAATTCAAAAGCTTTATTACAATCCTTTTCAATACCAATTCCATTCATATAACAATTACCAAGATTAAATATTGCTGTTATGCCTCCATTTTTTGCAGCTTTTTCATACCAATAAAAAGCCTTTTTAAAATCTTGTTTGATTCCCATCCCTGTTCTATAACTATAACCAATTTCTAATTGTGCCGATGCATAATTTTTAGTAGCCGCTTTTTCATAATATTCAAAAGCTAATTTTTCATTTTTTACAGTCCCATATCCATATTTATAACATTCGCCAACAAAAAATTGAGCTAATATATGATTCTTTCCTGATGCATTCATAAATAAATTAAATGCTTTTTCATCATTTAAACTTGTTGCAATCCCGTAAAAATTAAAACATCCAAGTAAAAAAATAGAATTTGTACTAACTTGATTATTTAACAACCAATTATAAGCCACTTGTGTGTTTATATTATGATTATAAAAATATTCAGTAACCTTCTGTTTCAATAATTTATGTACTTCATTCACTATTTTATGAATAAGATCATTAATTTCATCAACTGCTATATTAAAATTTTCTTTGGCCGAAAGATTTAGTGGATTATTATTTGGTTGACTAATAAAATGTCTAATTAAATTTTCACGCAAATCTTTTGGTAAAATCTTTTTATATGGATAAACTTTATCCAAAAATTCTTTATGACTCAAATTAAAGAATTTAATAAAAGGAATACATTGTTGTAAAGTATTCTTCAAAACATTAAAATCATCTTTTGAATAACTAGAAGGATCCGAAGAGAGCTCAGGGTTTTGAAAAATACCCCACTTAAGCACTTGTTCCCAAACTTGAATTTCACTCATTTGAAAGTTGTCATGTCGAATAAGAGAAATAATACATTTTTCTGAAAGTGAAGTAAAATCGATTGAATTAAAAATTTTTTCTGGTTCTTTAAACATTAATTCCGAACAAAAATTTTGTAATTTCAAGAAAGAGTCGTTCTCAAAACTTGTTTGATATATCAAGTTAAAATTTTGTTCCAACCAATTTTTTTTGTTTTCGATTAAAAATAATTGTAAATGAGTGATTAATTCTTGAAGATTAAGTTCACTTGAAGCAATTAAAATTTTAATATCTGAAGCATCATATTCCTCTAAAGAAAGCCTTCCTCCATAAATATATCTAAAAAAAAGAGAACATTTAAATATTTTCGTAAAAATAGAATTTTTTTTTTTTTAAAAAAAAAAAAAGAGGTCTATTATTTAGTACCTTAAGACCATTTGAAAAATTTCAGGTGAAATATTTGGTAATTTAATATGTGACAAAGTTCCGTCATTTTTTTTTTCATTAAAATTAGCTGATAAAATTCTTCGCAAATAAGGAGAACGATAATTTAAAATAATCATGTGAGCACGAAAAAATTTTACGTAGGGATCATTACCAACTTCAATGGTTATATCATAAAATTCATTATCTTCTAATAATTCGAGTAAATTTTGAGATAATTTTGGTAAAAATTTATCATCATACATTTTAACCGACTTTTAACCTTTCAAAGAAAAGAAAGAAAATGCAATTATAACTTTAATATGACGATATTTAATTTATTTGGTAAGTTATCGGAATCTTGGAAATATTTCGGCCCGAGAAATGCCGATGTCCGACCAAAACATTTATTTGGCTGTCATGGCTGATCGTCAATTAATCACTTAAAAAGTTATTCTCTCTTTTTTATTGTTATTATCATTAATGTATCACCCTTTTGAAAAATTTATTACTTTTATTTGATTATATTATCATTTTTAATTATTGCCATTGGTATTTCAGTTATAATTTTGTTGTATTATTATATTTTATTTAATGGAATTGTGAGTTGAAATCATGAAATATTTTGATGATTAAAGTGATTGTATTTTTTATTAAAAGATTTCTTGAGTAATTTCATTGATTAATTATAATAAATAGAAAAAGTATTAAAATCCAATAATTAATTTCCTAATTTAATTCCTAAAAGATGGTTAACTTTGACAAGATGCTATAAATAGTACTAATTGTAAATTCATTATTATTTTATTTTACCAGCGGGTTCAAAAATTATAACGATAATAAACTCACGACATTTTAAAAATCTAGCTCGAATTAGTAACGCAACTTATTGTTGTTAATGAAAAATTGTGACAGCACCGATTGATTTATTTTGTTTAACTATAAAAATAATGTTTATTTATGAAAACTTAGTAAAATCATCATCGTTGTTTCTCGCTACTATAATTCCAAAACCTTTATAACTTTCAATAATCATGTGTTCAACTGTTCATTATAATTTGATTGTGATTTTTATTTAGAAGAAAGCCCAAATAAAAGTTAATAACGGACTAGTGACTTTCTTTAGTATTTTGAAAAAGTTTAGTTTTTATCTACTTGATAGTAATAATATAAACAATTTAGCTATTTTTAGGTGTTTATTAGTTTTAATCATGAGCGATTTCTATTAATTCAATAATTGTTATTTATCTAATCATGTAATATGATTATTTTATTTATGCTCAAATCAGTAGAAATAAATATATAATGATTGGAATAATAGTACCAAATAGTAACTAACCTTCCGGTTAACTAAAAATAAATTTGTTGCATCAAAATTTATAAGTCTGATATAACGATTTCTATATACTCATATATAGAGATAAATCTTAAAAAATCGCTCTATCCCGAAATTGATTATATCGTATAGTTGTCATATCGAGTTCTTACTGTATAAATTTTTATAATAACTAATTTTCATTCATAATCTTAATAATAATTACTTTTTTTTTTTTTTTTTTTTTTTTTTTTATTAAAACCTTTATTATGAGCACCAAAGACAATACTATACATTAAGTAACGCCTTCAACTTAGATTCAAGTGAGACCTATCTAAATCTATCTCGCTATTACTTTCAAAAAATTTCTTATTTAACTATGTAATAATAAAATTAAAAATTACAATAAAACGAAAAACCATCTAAGTCTTTAAAAAAAGTTTATTGTTATATTCACTGATCGAACGGGTGTCGCTATAACTTTTCGCGACAAATTTTGATCTGAGTAACGACTCTCTCTATTTTGACTCTTTTACCAAATTCATTACTTCGTTCTTTCTTAGTTAGATCAATGTCCGATAGTCTTGAAATACATACATCATTAATTTCTTGGAACATCTCGTTAATATTCGGTCCTTGTTTCCGTATATGGTCCATATCCTCTTCTTTATTAACAAGATTGTTCATCCTTCCAGCGAAGTACCAAAAGTTGCTAATTCTTGATCGGTAATCTTTATATCACTTACTTTAGAGAAACCGTTATGAAGTCCATTTAATAACAGTTTAGCCTTCTTGGACGTGATTTCTTTTCTCGTAATCCAAGGTCCCGCAAATTCTGATTCTTCACTTACTTTATCATCCATCTCCTTTTGTGAATTAAAAGCAGCTTGTAAAAATTTCGTCCATTATAGTTACTTCCTTAGCAAATTTAAGACCAAATTTTCGTTCAAAGTTCTCAGCTCTTGATATAACGGCCCAGTTTGCTGATTTGCAAGACAGTTCCCTAAATAGTTGTGATTTTTGAGAACCTTTGATTGCTTTAATACTTATTGACCCCGGAAAGATTCTTATTCCCAATTGTTGCAGGATCCCCTTCTTGTTTTTAAGGATGATTGTCTTCGTATACCCCTTAGAATTTAATTTTCTTTATTCGTCAAGGCTCATCCGAACTGAACATTTAATTGTTTTATATTTATGTTGGTCTTAATCGTAATTTTCTTAACGTGCCCAATCTTCATACTCAATTTCAAAACTATATCTTTTCGTTTAGGAAAATCATATATCATTAGGTCACGTGATACAGTGCTGTATTTACCGATCATGCGCGGAAGTGGTGGAATGAGAACTGTTACGGGGTTTTTTGGGGGCCTCATTTTTGTGTCCTGTTACCTTAACCTCTTTAATTGACTTTTTTATCTTAAAATTGTGTAATTTTTCTTTATTAAGATCTTGCCAACTTTTTTTATTAATTTTTCTAATTTCTCATTTTTCTGTAATATTATTCATTCTTTAATTCTTCAGTTCATTTTCCTTTTTCGATAGCTTTGACGTAATGTCACGGTTATTTTGCTGCGTCTCTAGAAACCATGAGCGAAGTCTCTTGGTATTTTTGACAAGATAAATAATGTCCCCACGGTATAAGTCAATAGCCACTTTTTCTATACTCTTGTAAATAAGTTCTATTAAACTACTTTCGAGTCCCATTATGTATCCAAGCTTATTATGTCATCATTATTCAGCGTTCCAAACTTTTTATCAACCTGTTCAAAAAACTTCTGCCCTATGAAAAAAAAATATACTTAAAACATACTTATGCACTTTTAAAATATACTTAAAATATACTTAATATACTTAAAATGTACTTAAAATTTTTAAAATGTACAGTACTTAAATTATACCTAAAATTGCAATTTTAAGTATATTTTAAGTGTAAATTTTTTGTAATTAAATTATACCTAAAATTGCAATTTTAAGTACATTTTAAAAATTTTAAGTGTATTTATTTTAAGTACATTTTAAGCGTATTTTAAGATTTAAGGAAATTTTTTTTCATAGGGCTGGTTCGATAAATGCCCAATATTACAAAAATTTCTGTATAAAGTGTGTTCAACTTTAGTCTTTAAAGTGTTTCTAAACTCTTTTCCTGTTGAAGTCATCACTTTTTAATTATTTTTAATATTTTTTAACAACTTTTTAGCGATTTTTTCTCGTAAAAACCTTTTCAAAATTTATGGCCGAATGATCGTCACTTAATAATAATTACTTTATCTGTTATGTTGAAAAAAATTTATTTAAAAATATAAAATATTAAGTATAAAGAAACTACAGTATTATAAGAATAACTATACAAAATATTCATAATATAATATTAATATTGATTACACTTTTATGGTATACATTGTTACTCTGGCCGGTTTATCAAGCAGGTAATTATGACTTGGAGACAAAGATTCAGCAGATATGTCTCAAGTCTAGTCAACAAGATTGACATGCTTAATTTCAAAAGGAACGGGTTGTTTATATATATGATAATCTTTATTAATGTTATAATTAATATTCATATGAAACTTGTTCCAAAAGCAAAAGGAAAATTTAGACTATTTATACAAAATAACATATATTTAAAAATACATCTAATATTTAACACAACTAATAAAACTAATAAATCAATTAACTTAATAAACTAGGATAAGATGGCTTAACTAGAGCGACTATAACTTTATCACAATGTTATGTAATTGCTACATCAATAAATAATATAAGGAAATTCTATTATAAATTATTGTTTTGAAGCGCTTTTAAATTATTTTTTGCCACCTCATTCCCTTGATTTGCAGACTTATTATACCAATAAATTGCTTTATTAATATCTTTAGTGACTCCGTCTCCTTGTTCATACATTAAAGCAAGATTATTTTGTGCTATTTTACTTTCTAAATATACAGCATTTTGATATAATTCAAATGCTTTTTGTTTATCAATTTTAGTTCCAATGCCATTTTTATAACAATATCCTAACATTGCTATACCGTCTGAATGTCCTCCTTTAGCTGCTTGCTTATATAATTCGAAAGTTTTATTATCATCTTTTTCAATACCAATTCCATCTATATAACAACAACCAAGGTTAAATATGGCTACTATGTCTCCATTTTTTGCAGCCTTTTCGTACCAATAAAAAGCCTTTTTAAAATCTTTTTCAATTCCTATTCCATTTCTATAACTAGTACCAATTGCTAATTGTGCCGCTGCATAATTTTTAGTAGCCGCTTTTTCAAAATATTCAAAAGCTAATTTTTCATTTTTTATAACAAATTTGTAATAATCACCAACAAAATATTGAGCTAATGCATGGTTTTTTTCTGATGCATTAATAAACAAATTAATTGCTTTTTCATTATCTTTACTTGTTGCAATTCCATAAAAATTAAAATATCCAAGTAAAAAAATAGAATTTACACTAACTTGATTATTTAATAACCAATTATAAACCTCTTGAGTATTTATATTATGATTATTAAAATATACATTAACCTTTAGTGCAATTAATTTATTTTCAAGTACTCCATTCATTATTTTATAAATAAAATCATTTATTTCATCAACCATTATATTAAAATCTTTTTCAATTGAGAGACTTTTTTGTCTTGATATTGTCATAGAATCAAATTCCTTAGTTATATTTGGTACTGAATTATTATTTAATTGATTTATAAAGTGTCTAATTAGGTTATCACGTAAATCCTTTGGTAAAATCTTTTTGTACGGATAAACTTTGTCCAAAAATTCTTTATGACTCAAATTAAAGAATTTAATAAAGGGAATTAAATTTTTTAAAGTATTCTTTATAACATTAAAATCATCTTTTAAATAACTAGAAGGATCTGAAGAAAGTTCGGGATTTTGAGCAACACCCCATTTAAGCACTTGTTCCCAAACTTGAATAGTGTTCACTTGAAAGTTATCATGTTGAATAAGAACAATCATACATTTTTCTGAAAGTGAAACAAAATCAATTGAATTAAAAATTTTTTCCGGTTCTTTAAACATTAATTCTGCACAAAAATTTTGTAATTTCAAGAGAGAATCATTCTCATAACATGTTCGATATATCAAATTAAAATTTTGTTCCATCCAATTTTTTTTATTTTTAATCAAGAATAATTGCAAGTGTGTCATTAATTCCTGAAGATTAAGTTCACTGGAAGCGACTAAAATTTTAATAATATCCGAAGTATCATATTCTTCTAAAGAAAGCCTTCCTCCATAAATATACCTAGAAAAATAAATAAACATTTTCGTAAAAATTAAATTTTTTTTTTTTTTAAAAAAAGAAGAGTCGTTATAATATATTATTTTTACCTCAAGACCAATTGAAAAATTTCAGGTGAAATATTAGGTAATTTAATATGTGTCAAACTTCCATCATTTTTATTTTTATTGACACTAACTGATAAAATTCTTCGCAAATAAGAGGAACGATAATTTAATATAACCATATGAGCACGAAAAATTTTTACGTAAGGGTCATTACCAACTTCAATGGTTATATCATAAAATTCATTATCTTCTAAAATTTCGAGTAAATTTCGAGATAATTTTGGTAAAAATTTATCATCGTACATTTTAACCGACTTTTACCTTTCAAAGAAAAGAAAGAAAATGCAATTGTAACTTTAATATGACGATATTTAATTTATTTGGTAAGTTATCGGAATCTTGGAAATATTTCGGCCCGAGAAATGCCGAAACCGACTTAAACACCTGACTGATCACCATACCATATCTAATTGGTTCACATTTATAAAATTTCGAGATATTTAATTGGCAGTGACCCTTACGTAAGAATTTTTCGTGATCACGGTCATTTTTATATTATTCTTTATATTCGCATATAATTTTATCAACTATAAGAAATATAACGACTTTTAAAGAATACCTGTGAAAATATACTTTGTTTATATCTGTTGAGGAAGATTTTTTTAAAAAAGGAATTTGATACTGCGGAGAATTAATCATTCATTTAGACGGAAAATATTTTAACAATATATATTAGATAAATTTTGGGAATAATTTTATTTCGGAATTAACGTTTAAAGAGCCGGAATTTTTTTTTTAGTTCAATCGGTTTTATTTCACTTTCAGAAAATGTTTGGTTTCTCTTATTCAATATAAAAATAAAAAAAATTACCCAATAACTATAAAAAATATTATTAATTTGGCGCAATTATTTAACATCTCGTTCAAATAAAAACTTGTATCCTTATTTTTCCATTATTATTTTTTCTTGAAAATCCTTTTTTTTTTAAAAAAAAAAAATATATATATATAATTAATACTTTAAATGTACTGTATACTTACTCTACACGTAAATTATGACTGTCTTTTTCAGTTTATATTATTAGTATATTAATTATAAAGAAATCCATACAAAGTCGTTACATAGTAATTATTAAACAAACCATTATAGAAAATAGCGTTCAATTTAACGAATGTATTTTCTAAGATGTATTATGAGATTGATCTCAGAATTTACGAGGTGGAAATCCATCAAGAGATCACAAAGAATAGTGAATCAGTATAGATTCATACTAATGTGATGACATTTTAGTTGTAGTCTTTTGGTTCTGGTTTGTCCAAATAAATTTTTACGTAAAACCTTTTGGTATATGGATAATTTGCCAAAGATTCTTTAATAAGAATAAAAGAGCAAAATGTTGTAAAGTAACTTTAAAGTATTAATTAAACTCATCTTTTGAATAACGAAAAGTATCAGTAGGGAACCCAAGACTTTGAGCAATATCTTATTGAGACATATACTTAATCCAATATTGAATTATATTCATTTGAAAACTGTCATGTTGAATAAGAGCGAGATATCAAAGACTTTTCTGAATATGAATAATATCAGTTGAACTAAGATTTTTCTTGTTTTTTTTTTAGACATTATCTCTGCGTAAAAATTTTATTATCACAAGAAAGAGTCAATCTCAAAGCTTGTTTTACATATAGCATCGAGTTAAAATTTTATTCTATCCAAATTTGTTTTTTTTTGTTTTCAGTCAAAAATGTTTGTAGATTAATTCTTCCTTGAATACTATGATTATTGAAGCGACGATAAAATTTTAATGATATCCGGAGTGTCATATTCCTTAAAAATTGAAAACTTTTTTATTAAAAAAAATTAATATTCAAATTCTCTTGGATTATTTGAAAATGCCAGGTAGAATCTTGATAATTTTATGTATCAAAATTTCATCATTTATTTTTATGACCATTGATAATGAAAGCTCTTCGATAATATGAATATGAAAAAATTTTCCATAAGAGTCAATAGTAAATATCATAAAATTTATTCTATGAAAAAAATATTCTTTAAAATATACTTAATGCACAAAATACGTTTTGGTATATATTGCGTGATTTAATATTTAGAAAGTTTGTTACAATTGCTTTCGCGAAAAATTTATGAGTTTTATTTTAAGTGTTTAAATTATACTATTTAAAGTACGTAAGTACATATTTTTTCATAGGGTCGTTATCTCCTTAAATATTTATTATTATACATTGTAAGTTCATAACCGATTTTAACGTTTAAAGGAACGAAAGAAAGTGTAATAAACTTTATTACTAGTAAGTTTCGCGATGACTGAAATGAGTAAGATCTTAAAATTTAAATTTTGTCAGTCATCTCTTTTTGATATTTCTTTTTTAACTTAAAGCAATGTCTAAGAAATCATTTACTATTTTTTTTTTTTTCGTAAAAGACGAGTATTTAACTTTTCGACTATCTTTGTGATGTAATTTTTGTGCTAAAAAATTTAGTTAAATTCATAGATTAACGGATAAAGAATCTGCTAGCAAATAATAAATATTTAGTAGTTTGATAATAAAATATTGTAATTCTATTTTTTATATTTATGATATACCATAATTAACCGTTTAAGTGATTTAGCCAGTGCACTATTTCGATTTTCCACGAATTCACGTATTTATGGCTTTAAATACGTGCACATTTTGGTTTTATGTTCGCAGGAATGACACAATCTCTCAAGGTAAATCCGCAGTCTGCGTGTGATTTATTACACGTGACATGTAAATCATGACGTTTCTCTGCGCCTTATTTCTTTCTAACAGGATGTGATGAAATTGAAATTTATTGGGTCAAGTACACTGCTATTTTCGACCAAAAAGGAAAAACAGAAGCGTTCTCCTTCACAGATGCAGATCGGATTAAGTGCTAGCACTTTGGCCAGTTTCTATCGTCATCAAAGAGTTCCAAGGAAGAATACGATGGATAAAATCATTCAATGGATTGAAAATAAACCAGTGATGTGATGTACATGAAGTTTATGACTCAGGAATTATCAAATACATTTATTCATTTTTAGCAAGTTTAATGTGTGATTGTGAAATTCATGAATTTACATTATTAAATTTCAAAAAACTATTTTCAAACTTTCATGTAATTATTTATTAAATTTTATAGCAAATTGCGATTAAATTATGATTAAATTTCAGACAAATTAACTTTAAATCTCTAATAAATTATTTTTAAATCTCAAAATGGTAACTTTAGTTTTTCAAAAGCAAGTTTGATAATGATTCTTTCTTTGATTAATAAAAATTGGTTATTAATAAAAATTGGTTATTAGTCTATTAATATTATACGCCTTTATTATAGTTAAGCCTTTTAGAAAGAGTATAAACGGCAAGACCCCGACGAAAATAATGGTGGTCGATTTTTTAATAAGTTATTACGGCACAAATGACACAGTAGGCACAGTTATCTCAAGTAAAGTTGTCATGCAACCGAAAATAATTATGGAAATTCAAGAGGACCAATTAAGTGTCACACAAGCGAATACCAACCCGAAAGGGAAACCGAAGAAGCACAAGAAGGGAAAATCAGGATCAGCAAAATCCTGGTAGTACCCTAGCTAAAAAGTGATTGTCACAGATCCGACCTCGGACTAATAGGATTTTTTTCTTTTTATTTTCGTAATTGAAAATCAGAATGGAAACGATAAAGATTATTTTATATATTGTATATTTAAAGATAATAAACGAAATAAAAAATTATATATATTTATATATTTATAATGTTGATTATATCAGATATAGATTATTCTTATGAACAAAAATTCACGTAGATAATCACGTACAAAACATTGCATACAGGTTGTGTTTTAAAGTTTACACTCATTAAATACGTGACAGAGACCAAACTGAATAAAGAAAATTTTAAAGGGATTAATTTCATTGCATATTTTGCTAGCATGATATTACATCAATATATTAAAGCAGCAGATGTTTACTCATAATGAACGAGTTTCTTTCTGAAGAAATTCCTTATAGTGATATTCCTCATAATGTACCTTTAACTATTAATGTATGCAAAGAACTTAGACCAAAAATTTCTAATGATTTACCAAAATTACTTGCAGATTTAATAACAAAATGTTTGGATGTTGAAATAGAAAATAAGGAATTGTATTATCTATTATGGGAATGAAATGATGAAATTGGAAAAGTATAAATAGTTCTCAATTAAGAGAATGTGATGAAATTAGAGAAAAAAAATTCAAAAATGATGAGAATCTCTTTTACTAGTGTTTCAATTTATAACCAAATGAACCTGGATAATTATTTTTCAGATACAATATACAGTATCAGGTTAAAGATTAACCCAAAATCCGGATAAATAAATATTCGATTTCACGCATGTTTCGTGGCGCAGCAATATTGTTAATCGATTTTAGCGGAAAAATCGATCTTTTTTCTATTCTTACGCATAATTTTTATTTCTTGCTTTTTAATTTGTTTTTATATTATAACTATTGTGTACAAATGTCAAAATTTTACATCTTTCAAATTATATAAAAAAACTGAAACGACATAATTCAATGATTAATAGTACCAGTTAAAATTAAAATTGTATTTTTTTTTACACGCCACGACGCTACGTATCATTTTTACTCCATTTCTATTCAATATTTCAGGTAGGATTCCAATTAGCGTTACGTGATGCTGGCTGTACTTTTAAAAATTTAATACATATAAAAATATACAATTATGAAGAAATTATAAATATATTTATTTATTTTCTTACAATTATCATATCTTCATAAGTTTGTAAATAATTAATGAACTTGGTTAATTGTTTTTATTTATTATATGTAGTGGAGCTGTAAGACTAAATGTACACAGTTTAAATTATTAAAATAAATTAAACAAATAAATGTAGTGATTTAAAATCTTTATTTATAAAAAATAATCTTAAAAAAAAAAATGTTAATAAAACTATATGTGTTAAAAACAGATAAAAAGAGATAAAAATAAAATTGTCTTTAATAGTTAGTTAATCTATTAACTTTAACTCTTAATTAGATTCGTCACTTTGACAGATTTCACTAAGTTCTAATAATAATTAAAAAAATAAATATCGATAAAAGTATATTTCATAAAATTGCACATAAATAATAACTTACCTAATTCACTTAATTGGACGTCCAAGCATTCCGAATCTATATAATTAATAGTATTATATAACATTGAAATTAATATCATAATTATTAACAGAATTACTTAGATTGGTTGATGCTGATTAACATCATATTAAAAAAAATAATAACAATTAATGACGCAAATTTATTTTTAAAGTGAGTGTAAAATTAAGTTGAATTACCTGGATTAATTTGAATAGATGTTGAATTTACTGGTTTTAGAAGATTTTTGAAATTTATAAGTCTACTAGTATAAATTGCTTGTGGATGTGATTGAATATACTTTTGTTTATCTTCAGTTGACTTGTTTTTGAATTTCTTTTCTCCGATTTTATCACATTCTTCTACTTGAGAATAAATTTCACTATTGTGGCGATTTTCATCCTCTCTATTTACAATACTACTAATTTCATCATTCCACTTGTATAATATTTTAAACAATACTTTAGCAGTTGGCCTATTTTTTATTTCAGCATTCCAACATTTCATTATTAAATCTGCAAGTAATTTTGGTATGTCTTCAGAAATTTTTGGTCTAAGTCCTTTACATATTTTAATAGCTAAAAATTCATCATGAGGAATATCATTAAAAGGAATTTCTTCAGAAAAAAATTCATTCATTATTATTCCAAATGAGTAAATATCTGCTGCTTTTGTATATTGATGTCCACGTAAAACTTCTGGTGCCATATATGGTAATACTCCATAAATTCCTTCTTTAACTGTTTGCTCTTTATTTGCTGGTTGGCACATTCCTAAATCACTTATATATGGATTAACAGTAAATAATATATTTCCTGAATGAAGATCTTTATGAACTTTTCCAGCATTATGAATATCTAAAAGTCCTCTTGCAATTTGTTGTAATTTATCAATTTTTGTTAAACAATATATATAATCTTCAGATTTATTCAAATAATTTCTCAAGTTTCCATCATAACAATAATATAAAACCATCATATACTCTCTAGTATTTGGATCTTGAGTTATTCCATAACATTGAATAATATCATAAAGATAAATCTGAAGATAAGATTTAATCTAATTGTTAAAAGAAAATTCTGTTAATAAATAAATACAAATACTGTAACAATTTTAAATTTAAGGCAAAGTAAATTTAAATTACCTCATTTAAAAAATCTGAACTTATATTTGAAGAATTTTTTAAACTTTTCAATGCACACTCACGATCATTAATTCTATGCCATTTTTGATTTTCAATATCCCAATAATAAATATATCCTTCAGGCCATTCAGATGAGTAAATTTTACCAAAACCACCTTCTGCAATATAAGTAATATTTTGAAATTTTTCAAAAGGTATCCATTCAAGACATTTTTTATAATATACAGCATTAAGTTGTGATTGTTGTATAAATTCATCAATAATTTTATTTCCACTAGTCCAATTTTCAAAGTTATCCTTAAATCTTTTAGCATTACAAGGTTGACACCAATTTTCTCCTGTTCCAGGTTCGTTACATTCTCCACATATTCCATATACTTGTTTTCTTTTTTCTAAATCTTCCATATAAACTACTCTTTCATCTACATCATCTGATTCAGAAGTAGAAATTGTAACATGCCACTTTTAATGATAAAAAATTATTATCATTAAGCTATAAAAATTCAATATTCTCGACGAATAATTTGAATTGCTTATACCTGGTGATCACCAACAACACCTTTCCATAAATTCTTTGGTTTTTATTCCATAATAATTAATTTGAATTATATAATTTAATTTACAAATATTTTCGTTAATCGAAAAATTGTAATATCGAAAAAAAAAATTGTGAAACGGGGTCACGAAATATAAATTGCACATTTGTACTACTGTTTGTACTAAGCTAAACCATTTATGATTTTCAGTACTAAATTGAGTATAGCAACTCATTCAGCTTGATCATGAAAAATGAAGGTAAGAACTACGAAGGAATATGTGATATTTTGATTATTGTATTTTGTAAAACTTTTTCAATTATAAATTGTATACAGAAAAATTATTTTAATTCTTTAATGTAGGATTATAAAGTATGAGATATAAAGGTGTAGCAACTGAAGAAATTTTTTTTAAAAAAAATGAATATAACATGCGAACATCATGCTGTATAACATCATTGACGTTAAAAATTATGTTTGAAATAATTATTTTGATTCTTAACCTATATATAGTCTTAAACTATCATAATTACAAACAATTATTTTAAATAAAAATTAATCAACATTCATCTTATCAAAATTTTTACAATGTAATCCACTTAATCAACTGGGCACCATGTTTGCCATTAATATTTTATATCATTTTTTCAAAAGTCAGCCTGCTCCATTATCATGTATTAACATACAAAAATAATAAAAAAGCTTTAATTTTTAAACGTGTGAAAATAAAATTTTAATTAATACAGTTATACAGATAAAAAATAAATACAGATGTTTGGGACTTTTCCGTGATACATGCAAAAATAAATACAAAGTCTCGGGACTTTGTCTGTGATACATGATTTTGCTAAGACTTATCTACAGTATATAAATTTTCTGCAAGATTAACTGACGACCTCACCTTTATATTCTCCTCTCTCCGCTTAAGTTAATACATTTTGTGACTCATCCAGCAGCCAGATAATATGATCTCACCCTGTAGCACAACGTGATTTTGATTTGTGAAACAGTAATTTTTATTTCCGAATTGTAATAATTTATAAAACATCCTAATTTCATTAATTCCCATATGATACGAATAATTGGCAAAAATTTAAAGAGTAATTTATTTAGTTATATTGTTGGAAATATTATTCACCCACTACATGAAATTTTCAAGAAAATTAATAATATAGTTAAGGAAATTAATTACGAATATTGGTTAGAACCTTTACTAAATTATTCCTTGCAATTTCATACCCTTGTTTTGCAGATTTATTATACCAATAAATCGCTTTATCAATATCTTTTGTAATCCCATCTCCATATTCGTACATTAAACCAAGATTATTTTGTGCTACTTCATCTCCTAAATTCGCAGAATTTTGATAAAGTTCAAATGCTTTTTTCTTATTAATTTTAGTTCCAATACCTTCATCATAACATAATCCTAACATCATTATTCCACCTGAATGACCTCCGTCAGCTGATTGCTTATACAATTCAAAAGCTTTAATATCATCTTTTTCAATACCAATTCCATTTCTATAACAGTTACCAAGATTATATATAGCAGTTATTTCTCCATTATTTGCAGCTTTTTCGTACCAATAAAAAGCCTTTTTAAAATCTTGTAAAATTCCTACTCCATTTCTATAACTATAACCAATTTCTAATTGTGCCTTCGCATAATTTTTATTAGCTGCTTTTCCATAATATTTAAAGGCTAATTTATCATTTTTAATAACTCCATACCCATAATCATAACAATAACCAGCAAAATATTGTGCTAATACATGATTGTTTTTTGATGCCTTAATAAACAAATTAAATGCATTCTTATTATTTTCACTCGTCCCAATTCCATAAAAATTAAAATATCCAAGTAGAAAAATAGAATTTGTATTGACTTGATTTTTTAATAAATAATTGTAAAATTCTTGTGTGTTTATATTATAATCACTAAAATATTCAATAACTTTTTGTTTTATTATTTTATTCTTTTGTACCGATTTACCAATTAGACCATTTACTCCATCAACAATGACATTAAAATCTTTTTCAATTGAAAGATTTTTTCGTATACTTGTTATTTTCATAGAATCAATTTCCTTAGTTGTATTTAATCCTGGATTGTTAATTGATTGAATAAAGTGTTTAATCAATTTTTCACGTAAATCTTTTGGTAAAATCTTTTTATACGGATAAACTTTATCTAAAAATTCTTTATGACTCATATTTAAGAATTTAATAAAGGGGATTAAATGTTGTAAAGTATTCTTTAAAACATTAAAATCATCCTTTGAATAACTAGAAGGATCTGAGGGAAGTTCAGGATTTTGAGCAATACCCCACTTAAGCACATATTCCCAAACTTGAATCTCATTCATTAGAAAGTTATCATATTGAATAAGAGAAATCAAAGATTTTTCTGAAAGTGAAATAAAATCGATTGAATTAAAAACTTTTTCTGGTTCTCTAAACATTAATTCCGCACAAAAACTTTGTAATTTCAAGAAAAAATCGTTCTCAAAACTTGTTTGATATACCAGGTTAAAATTCTGTTCCACCCAATTTTTCTTGTTTTCAATTAAAAATAATTGTAAATGAGTGATTAATTCTTTAAGATTAAGTTCACTAGAAGCAATCAAAATTTTAATAATAACCGAAGTATCATATTCCTCTAAAGAAAGCCTTCCACCGTAAATATACCTAGGAAAATAACGAGAACATTTAAATATTTTCGTAAAAATTAATTTTTTTTTTTTTAAAAAAAAATGCCGTTATAGTAGTTTAGTATATTATTTATTACTCTTACCTTAAGACCATTTGAAAAATTTCAGGCGAAATATTTGGTAACTTAATATGAACCAAAGTTCCATCATTTTTCTTTTCATTAACATTAGTTGATAAAATTCTTCGCAAATAAGAGGAACGATAATTTAAAATAATCATATGAGCACGAAAAATTTTTACGTAAGGGCCATTACCAACTTCAATGTTTATATCATAAAAGTCATTGTCCTCTAAAATTTCAAGTAGATTTTGAGATAATTTTGGTAAAAATTTGTCGTCATACATTATATCCAGATCAAAAGAAATGAAAGAAATGTAATGGATAACTTAAATATGATGATTTTCGATTTAATTGGTAAGTTTCGGAAACTGTCGATCCGAGAAATGCCGATGATAGATAAATCAAATATCTCACGTTATATTTATTTATTCGCCATATTTCAATATTTTTCTTTATTTTATTAGTCCGGAGCGAAGCGAAGGACTATATATGTCTATTCGATGGTCACACAAAATGTCCGTCTGTCCGCCCGCTTGAAAATTGAGTCGATCCATGATTGGCTCTTTCATTGCATCTTATGCATAATAAACATGTGATGCGTACTACCCAAATCTGTTAATAATTTTGCGTAATGTTTATTTTTTTTAGCGGATTAGAAACATTTCTTTTAAAGACACCATAGACACGAACCCAAGGTAAAGAGAAAGTGAATTTTTTTTTTTTATTTAAGAAATGTTTCTAACGAAACGTTTTTTTTTTCTTTTTGTAGAAATACCATTAGACATTTAGACACAACTTGAGGTCAGTAAATAAAGTCATAGAAAGAATTTTTTATTTAAGAAACGTCTTTAATGAAACGGTTCTTTCTTCTTTTCATAGAAATTTTAATTACGTCTCTTAGTTTGTACAGGCCCCAGGTGTAAAAGGCGAACTGAATAAGCACACCTTTGAGTACAGTATACAGTATCTTTGGATATGAATTTCGGTAAGGTGGGATTAGGGACATAGGATATTTCGAATTGCTTTAACAAAAAAAAAGTTAACTAATGTTTTATTTCTTTTCTTGCTAGGCAACTCTTTACTGACAGGTATGGACGCGAAATTCGATAAAGAGTTTGTTTTTTTTTAACGAAACTTACGTTTTGTTTTTTCAATTTTTTAGGAAACCTGTTCTTTGGATTTTAAACATGTGAGAGATAAATCAATACTTTTTTTTTAATATTTTAACGAAACGAATACTAATGTTTCGTTTATTCTTTTTTGTAGACAGCCAGTTCTTCAGTACTTGGATGACAAGTCGGAAGTTTGGTGAAGTTTATTATTAACTATTATTTTCAATTAATTTTAACGAAACAGTTTTACTAACGTTACATTTTATTCTTTTTTTTAGGTGGCCAGGCTTCGTGAGTATATAATTATATTAATGGAAATACGGCCACTTAACTCCCTGGAGTATTTGGACGCGCAAGATTTCGGTATGGAAGCTATAGAAGCTTTTTTTTAAATTTATTTTAATGAAACGTTTATTGACGTTTCATTTTCTTCCATTTTTTTAGATGATATGTGGAATTTCAGTGAAGTATCAGCCTTTTTTACTAGATTCTTTTTTTTTTTAACTTTTTTTTAATGTAACATACTAATGTTTCCATTTTTTTTCTTTTTTTAGTAACTGATTTAACGAAACGTTTCTAACGTTTTTTCTTGGAAATCGCTAAGTTTACCATCACGTTCACCTAGATGGCGTTCAAGATCAGGTATTGTATTAAAATATTTTGAACCACTTGGCGAAACGTATATTAACATCTCATTTTTTATCTTTTTTTAGACAATTCCTTCAGCTTGAATACCCTTGGAGTTTAGGCGTGAGCTCTTTACCAAAATATTTACCAATGCCTCACCTTTTTTTGGATGGTTTTTTTTACGGATATGGATACGAAATTAGGTAAGGAGGATTTGAAATGTTTCTATAACGAAACCTTACTTATGTTTTGTTACGTTATTTTCTTTTAGAAGACTGGAATTGATCCTCTACTATTTGTGGACCTAGATCATTTTGCGGAACACGTTCCAGCATCACTGATTCAAGATGAAACTGTAGACGAACCCATTTTGGTTTTAATCAATGAATTTTTGTTTAATATTTTCTTAACGAAATGATCACTAATATTCCATTTATTCTTTTTTTTTAAACGTCCAGTATTTCAGAACATTCAGACGCGTGGGAGTTGGTGAGGGGACAGGTTTCTTTGAATAGTTCTTTTAACGATACGATTACTAATTATTTTGTTCTTTTTTCTTTATAGATAACCGGTACTTTAGAATTTTTGGACGCGTAGGAATCGATGAGAAAAGCGTCTTTCTTTTTTAGGCGGACCTGGTTGTGAAACTTTGGTAGACAATTGATCTCTTTAAATATATTCCTTTTAACAAAATGTTTTCTAACACTTCGTTCTCTCTCTTTTTCTTTAGACAAGTCGGAATGTTGAACTACTCGGAACTCAGCTTCTAGATGGATCTTGAGCGTGGATTCAGTGAGTTTGATGTATCTCTCTTGTTTATCTTTTAACGAAACTTTATTTATGTTTCTTATTTTTTTCTTCTTTTTTTTCAGGTGACCGTTCTTTGAATCTTAGAACATACGTTTTGAATTTTGATAGGTTTTCATTATCTTAAATCTTGTATTTAATAAAACTTTTATTTACATTCCTATTTTTATGTGACTAGATTTTTAAATCTTTGGACGTGTGGTGGGTTCTTTCTTCAAGCTATTATTTTAACGAACGCTTACTAAAGCTTTGTTTTATTTTTTTAGGTTTTGATCTCGGGATATTGGAAATGGTGAGTTTCGCAACTAAAAGTTGTGAAACTTTAAATTTTTATTTACAATTTTTATTTTAAATTGGAAACATTATTGATATTTCTTCATTTCTTTCTTTTGTAGGTTTCAGTCTTTTGGTTGAATGGGGAAAATTAAAATGGTAAGTTATGAAACTAATCTTTTATTTTAGTTAATTGAGAAATATTTACTAACGTTTCTCTATTTACTTTTCTTTGTAGGTTTTGATTTGTATGTTAAGAAACATCAGTATTGAATACAAAACTTTGAAAAAAAGGGACTGAAGAGATAAAAATTATGATGTGTCAATAAGGAAAAAAAGGAACGGATGAAGGGAGAGAAAAAAGTGCGAAATTATTGGTTGGAGAGACCAAAACTTGACTTGTCATTATAGTAGTCCTTTAGTATAATACATTTTATAGTGTTAAATGATGTATTGTTTAATATTAAAATATGCATTTTTATACGATAATATGTATTTTACACTAAATACCATTTTTATATACTGTATACATGTTTTTAATTGTTTTACTGTATATCGTTTTACACATAAAATGCCATAAATCTGCACTTTCTTCAACATTTTAAGTGGCATTGATTAATAAAGGATTCGTATCTATGCTCTTCTGGTTTCCTCTGCTGTTGAGCAATATATGATGTTTGACACATTATACACCCGACCAATCAGCAAGCTAATATATACTTTTCCTATGACTTCTTACTGATGTGTAATTAAATATTTATTTTGTTAATTTTATTAATTAATATTTATTAACTTTAATATTTTAAATTTACATACTCAATAAAATATAAAAAATTTTGTAATAATTTTTACTTTATTTAAGCTATATAATAAATGTTCAATAATTATACTATCATTTAATTAATATCTGTCGTTATTTGCTTTAAAAACGCTTGAATAATCTTTTTCAAAAACTTCTAAGGCAAGATATTCATAAGCATATGTCATCAACTCTAGTACTGTAGATAGACGAAGTTGGTTGATAAAGAAGAATTTTCACGAATAAAAAAAATAGGTGTATTATATATAAGCAGTTTCCATCAGCAGTTGTATCAGCACACGTATAATAATTAAATTCATCTGGTAATAATAAACATGCTCCTTCATCCATAACCATATCCTCAGGCATATACATTTACACGTAAAAGATCATAAGATAAATTTGTATCTTTTTGTGCATTTGTCTTTAAGATGCAATCTCACTTAAACTTGGTAATTTGGCAAGAATTGAATCCATCATTAAGCAAAGAATTTCAGTAAATTTAGCAAATTTGATAACAAAAAAAAAAAGCTTACTAAAAAAATGATCTGATTATGTTTATCATCTATTTTCATCGAATATTTTTCCGTGTCTAATAATATAAATGCAGATTATAAATATTATTAGAATCGTTATCAATCAAAAAATAAAAACTGTTATTTAATTTTTTTAAAAGGTCGAAGTAATGTGATGAGCACAGAGTTTTACAAACTGGAAATTGCCAACACAATTAAAAAGTTTAACGTGTGATTGTGAAACTTCAATTAAATCTAATTTAAAGTTGGAAATGACAAAATGTATAAAACAAATCATGTGTGGAAGCTTGGTTTATAAATTTACATTATTAAATTATCGTTTCGTTAAGTTTCAATTAAAATTTTAAGTAAATTAATATTAAATGTTATATGCAAAATACAATTAAATTTCCAGTAAATTACGATTGAATTAACTTTAAATTAACTTTGAATTCGTAGGATAGTAAGCAACACTAATAAATTTTTTCAACAGCTAAAATACAGACCATTTATTAGCATTATTGATCCGATCAGTCACGTGTCTTATCTTTTACTAAATAATAAATACAGGATAATTTTTTTTAAAAATTTTTTACTCGAAAGAAAAAGGTCAATTATAGAAAGAAATATCGGAAGGGCCCTTTTGTACAGGCCTCGAATAATACCGCTAATCAACCTAGCACTTCGCGACGTACGACTCAACAAGATTACAACTCCTCCTCACATTACGCAAACGGATCTAATACCTCTATACCACAGAAGGCTGTTCCACGTGATCCATTTAAATTTGATCGAAAATTATTCATTTATTTAAATAGTTCAAACTATTTACATTCTGGAGATTGGTTAACATATTTAGATTTATATTTTGATTCTACTTTTAATTTTTCTTTTAATATAGATTTTTTTACTTCTTTTATTGGTGTGTATTTTAATTCTTATGGTTCTTTTTAGATTGACGGTCATAGCCTTCAATTAAAACATTTTAACGGCTGACGGTCGCGTTAGGGATTTCGTATTTTAGAAATAGATGTAGATCTTTTTACTTTAATTTATTTTTAGTATTAGATTCTTATGCTTCTATGTATTCTTTTATACGACGTTCAGTCTATAAACAACTAAATAAATAAATAAAAATTAAAAATTTTTTTTTTTTATTTTATTATGTCAAAAGTCGAGCTTAAGTTTTCCTTTTTAGAAAGGTTTCTTGCTCAAACTTTACATTCAAGAAACGACTCAAGCTTTGTTTCCTTTTTTTAAAAAAGAGTGTCTTTCAGCAAGTTTCTGTAAGTAAGGGAGGGTGATTTTTATATTTTAAAATTTTAAATATCTATTAATTTTTCTTTTATGTTTGTAAGGTTTCATGAAAAGATATATGCTTCAATTTGTGCTTCGGCTTCTTAAAAGGTATATATTTGAAACCTTTTTTTTTTTTTTGTATTTTAATGAAATATTTGCTAACAATTCTCTCTTTCATTTTTATAGCTGATGATAGGTTTGAAAAAAGTGTTAACTGACATTTCTTTTTTCTTTTTTATAGGTTTCGGTACTTGGAATTTGGATTATATTTTTAAAGAAACACTAAATTAGTTCCCTTTTTCTTTGAAGGAATGCATGGATTCTTGAATGATGGTATGTTTCAAAACTAAACTTCAGAACTAATGTATTTTTTTTTTTAAAAAAAAGTTATTGTTTCTTTCTTTTCCTTTGTAGTTTCTTGAATGATGGTAAGTCGGTGACTAAGGAAACATTAAGTTAACGTAAGTATTTTGGTATTATTGCTTTTTTTGATTATTGTCGTTATTAAAATTTTTAACTTTGTATTATATTTATTAGGATAAGATAATAAACGAATTGTAACATATCACCAATAAGTGTAGTAATATAAATTAAATGAATAGCCTTAGTGTTTTGGTGTAATAAAAATATAAATAAAATTGCATAAAAAAAATCCGATTATAGTTTAATAGAATTATATTTGATAAATAAGCGATTTCATTTGTTATAATACAAGTGTAAGAAAAACATAAATGAAGTTTCTTGTGTCAAAAATGATGTGGAAACCTAATGGAAATTGGACAAGTTTCCAAAGTATTTCCAATTTATATTTAATTGAAATCTGCGGTAAATCAACTGGAAATAGGCCGTGTGAACGAAGTTTCTCATCTAAAAATTTGTGATACACCAGCCAACTTCGTTTTGTGAACCAAAGAATTAAAATTATTTACAAACTAAAACAATACAAACAATACTATTTATCGGCATTTTCAAAATAATGTATGCAGTTATATCTGAATAAAAAAAAGAAAAACGAAAACCAGATGAAAACCGGATGAAAACAGAACAAAACATTCAAAGATTTTTTTCGGCTAAGTGTTGTTAGCCGAAAATTTACTGCATCTTCGGCTGAATTTTTTTGCTAACTACGCCATTATACAAATCAGTTTAAAGTAAATTTTACCTATTTTATATAACTATTCTTACATATATAATACTTTTTTTATACTTAATTATTGAGTCAATAAGTCATTAAACTTTTACTTTAAATAAACTTTATTCTGCATAAATTTAAAATTTCACATTTATTAGCAATTATAATATTGCGATTTTAGTTATGGCAGTTATTATTCTAAACGTTCTATATTTACTTATATTATTAAAGAATATGTATTCACTATTTAGTAAAATTTCAGGAAAGCAAAATGTTATAATAATTAAATTGTTTACGCGCTTTTATTATAAACTACTATTTTAAAGTCTTTAATTTATTTTTTGCATTTTCATGTCCTTGATTTGCAGATTCATTAAACCAATAAATTGCTTTGTCAATATCTTTTTTAATTCCATTTCCTTTTTCATACATTAAAGCAAGAAAATATTGTGCTTCTTTAAGCCCCAAATTTGCAGCATTTTGATATAGTTCAAATGCTTTTTGCTTATCAATTTTAGTTCCAATACCTTTACTATGACATCTTCCTAACATCACTATTCCATCAGAATTTCCTCCTTCAGCTGATTGTTTATACAATTCAAAAGCTTTATTATAATCTTTTTCAATACCAATTCCATTCCTATAACAATTACCAAGACAACACATGGCTTCTATGTTTCCGTTTTTTGCAGCTTTTTCGTACCAATAAAAAGCCTTTTTAAAATCTTCATCAATTCCTATTCCATTTATATACATACAACCAATTGTCCATTGTGCTACCGCATAATGATTACTGGCTGCCCTTTCAAAATATTTAAAGGCTAGTTCATAGTTTGTCATAATATTTCCATAATAAATACCAACAAAACATTGAGCTAATGTATGATTTTTTTCTGATGCATTAATAAACAAGTTAATTGCTTTTTCATTATCTTCACTTGTTACAATTCCATAGAAATTAAAATATCCGAGTAAAAAAATAGAATTTGCATTAACTTGATTATTCAATAACCAATTATAAATCTCTTGTGCACTTATATTATGATTTTTAAAATATTCATCAACTTTCTGCTTTAATAATTTATTTTCAGGTGCCTCATTTACTATTTTGCGAATAAAATCATTTATTTCATAAATCACTACATTAAAATCTTTTTCAATTGAAAGATGTTTTTGTTTCCTTGACATTGCCATAGAATCAAATTCTTTAGTTATATTCGATTGATTATTATTTGGCTGAATTATAAAATCTTTAATTAATTTATCACGTAGCTCTTTTGGTATGACTTTTTTATATGGATATACTTTATCCACAAACTCATTAGGAGATAAATTATGGAATTTAATTAAAGGAATAAATTGTTGCAAAATATTCTTTAAAACGTTAAAGTCATCTTTTGAATAACTAGAAGGATCTGTAGGAAGTTCGGGATTTTGAGCAACACCCCATTTAAGCACATGTTCCCAAACTTGAATAGTGTTCACTCGAAAGTTATCACGTTGAATAAGAGCAATCATACATTTTTCTGAAAGTGAAATAAAATCAATTGAATTAAAAATTTTTTCTGGTTCTTTAATCATTAATTCTGAACAAAAATTTTGTAATTTCAAGAAAGAATCATTCTCAAAACTTGTTCGATATATTAAATTAAAATTTTGTTCCATCCAATTTTTTTTATTTTCAATCAAGAATAATTGTAAGTGAGTGATTAATTCTTGAAGACTGAGTTCACTGGAAACAACTAAAATTTTAATAATATCCGAAGTATCAAATTCTTCTAAAGAAAGCCTTCCTCCATAAATATACCTAGAAAAATAAACATTTTCGAAAAATTAAATTTTTTTTTTTTTTTAAAAAAAAAAAAATGAGTAGTTATAATATATTATTTTTACCTCAAGACCAATTGAAAAATATCAGGTGAAATATTTGGTAACTTAATATGTGCTAAAATTCCGTCATTTTTCTTTTCATTAACATTGGTTGATAAAATTCTTCGCAAATAAGGAGAACGATAATTTAAAATAACCATGTGAGCGCGAAAAATTTTTACGTAAGGGTCATTACCAACTTCAATGGTTATATCATAAAAGTCATTGTCTTCTAAAATTTCAAGTAAATTTTGTGATAATTTTGGTAAAAATTTATCGTCATACATTATATCCGACCTTTGACTTCAAAAGAAATGAAAGAAAGACTTTAATATGACGATATTCGATTTATTTGGTAAGTTTCGGAAACTTACGGCCCGAGCAATGCCGATGATCGACTGATATAAATATGTCACGTGATAGGATCGTCTGCCGATTTTCAAAATTTTTTTTTTACTCGTGTTCTCACCTTGGTCTTTCCTCGTTGAACCAATTTCTTTTGTTAATTTTTCTATTTCTCGTTTTTCTGCGATATTATTCGTTCCTTCTGAACGGGCTCCGTTTCTTTTTTTAAATGTTTTGATGTACTACTTTATAACGTTATTTTCTCGCTAGGAAAACAAAATTCGAACCAGGCGCAACAAAAGAATAAACTCCACTGTTTCCAAGAATATTTCCATTGCATCAGTGTCCAACGCTGTTATATACGATATCTATTAATTTCCTCACTATTTCTTATTACTTTGTCAACTTTCAGTTGTTGAAAAATGGTCTTGCACTTTTTCATATATTTCGGAAGTTACTCTTATCAAATATTCAATTTCTAATAAATATGTTCTAAACTCCTTTTGAGTGAAATAGCACTCCACTTTTGGCTTATAAATGTTTTATTGTCGTTTTGCTGTTTTATTTTTCCGTAAAATATTTGATCAGATGATCAACAGAAAGAGTTTTTTTTTTATAATTTATTTCTACAATTTTTTGTTATATCATATTATTACAAATTTCATATTTTGTTACAAAAAAAGTTAATTTCACTTTTCTTCTTTTCGTTGTTCTTTCCATCATCATAATCTTTCTTTTTGAAAGTTGGTTTAGCATCACTTTTTTATTGATTATATTATCATTTTTAATCTCCACCTTTGATATTCTAGTTATAATTTTTTATTATATTGTCATCAACTTTCATATTTTATTTTAATAAAATTGGAATGAAAGTGTAAAATATTTAGAGATTAGGATAATTTTTTTTTTTTGAATGAAAAAAATATTAATATTAACAAGTTAATAAAGAAAAAAATAGTAGGTCATGATCAAATTTTATTAACTTAATGTTTGCAAGACATTACTATCCAATTATAAAATCATTGTTGTTTTTAGGTTCAAAAATTATAATGGTAATAAATTCTAGACATTATAAAAAATCTAATTTAGTTTGAATTAGTATAGTAAGTAATATACTTGCCGCAATTTTTAACCTTTCAACTAAAAATCAACAGTAATTAATTTCAGATTAGAGTTTGTTTTGCAAATAACAAATTTATCCATTAAAAGAATAAATAAATAAAAAGTTGACAAAATTTTCTAAAAATTTATGATTTTTACATACGCAAACTCACATCCAATTAAAAATTAAGACCAGATAATATACGCACATCAAGCGCAAATAAATTATTACGCTCAGAGTGAGAATTTCGATCACAAATTTTAGACCCTGCACAAGTGATTTATACTAATTCAGCAATTGCTACTTGTTAATAATACAATATGAACATTAGTTTGTCGAAATCACCAGGATAATAACTACCATAATTTTTAACTAATATAAATTTTTATGGACTGATTTACATCCAGAATCTTAATGGATAAAAATATATTTAATTGCTAAAACTTTATTTAAAAGATTAGACCCAGTATAAAAGAATTTATATAAGAATGATTATATAAAATAAGTAAGAATTTATTTATTAATATTATTGGGAAATATATATTCACTATCTTGTAAAGTATACAGGAAACAAACGTTATAATTAACAGTAATTGTTATATTTTTCATTACAAATCATTAACTTGAAGCCTTATTAAACTACTACTTGCTTTTTCGTATCCTTGATTTGCAGATTCATTATACCAATAAATTGCTTTGTCAATATCACTTATAATTCCATCTCCATTTTCATACATTAAAGCAAGATAATATTGTGCTTCCTTAAGCCCCGAATTTGCAGCATTTTGATATAATTCAAATGCTTTTTGCTTATCAATTTTAGTTCCAATACCTTCATCATAACATAATCCTAATGACATTATTCCATTAGAACATCTCTTTTCAGCTGAATGCTTGAACAATTCAAAAGCTTTATTATCATCTTCTTCAATACCAATTCCATTCCTATAACAATTACCAAGACAACACATGGCTTCTATGTTTCCATTTTTTGCAGCTTTTTCGTACCAATAAAAAGCCTTTTTAAAATCTTCATCAATTCCTATTCCATCTTTATACATACAACCAATTGTCCATTGTGCTGCCGCATAATTATTACTGGCTGCCCTTTCAAAATATTTAAAAGCTAGTTCATAGTTTGTCATAACATCTCCATAATAAAAACCAACAAAACATTGAGCTAATGTATGATTTTTTTCTGATGCATTAATAAACAATTTAATTGCTTTTTCATTATCTTCACTTGTTACAATTCCATAGAAATTAAAATATCCGAGTAAAAAAATAGAATTTGCGCTAACTTGATTATTTAATAACCAATCATAAATCTCTTGTGCATTTATATTATAATTACTAAAATATTCTTTGACATTCCATGCATTTTCAAAGTCTGATTCATTCAATTCTCTAAAAATAAAATCATTTATTTCATCAATCATTGTATTAAAATCTTTTTCAATTGAGAGATATTTTTGTCTTGATATTGTTATAGAATCAAAATCCTTAGTTATATTTGGTTCTGGATTACTATTTGATTGATTTATAAAATGTCTAATTAAATCATCACGTAAATCTTTTGGCAAAATTTTTTTATACGGATAAACCTTGTCTAAAAATTCTTTATAACCCAAATTTAAGAATTTAATAAAGGGAATTAAATTTTTTAAAGTATTCTTTATAATATTAAAATCATCTTTTGAATAACTAGAAGGATCTGTAGGAAGTTCGGGATTTTGAGCAACACCCCATTTAAGCACATGTTCCCAAACTTGAATAGTGTTCACTTGAAAGTTATCACGTTGAATAAGAGCAATCATACATTTTTCTGAAAGTGAAATAAAATCAATTGAATTAAAAATTTTTTCTGGTTCTTTAATCATTAATTCTGAACAAAAATTTTGTAATTTCAAGAAAGAATCATTCTCAAAACTTGTTCGATATATTAAATTAAAATTTTGTTCCATCCAATTTTTTTTATATTCAATCAAGAATAATTGTAAGTGAGTGATTAATTCTTGAAGACTGAGTTCACTGGAAGCAACCAAAATTTTAATAATATCCGAAGTATCAAATTCTTCTAAAGAAAGCCTTCCTCCATAAATATACCTAGAAACATTTTCGAAAAATTAAATTTTTTTTTTTTTTTTAAAAAAAAAATGAGTAGTTATAATATATTATTTTTACCTCAAGACCAATTGAAAAATATCAGGTGAAATATTTGGTAACTTAATATGTGCTAAAATTCCGTCATTTTTCTTTTCATTAACATTGGTTGATAAAATTCTTCGCAAATAAGGAGAACGATAATTTAAAATAACCATGTGAGCGCGAAAAATTTTTACGTAAGGGTCATTACCAACTTCAATGGTTATATCATAAAAGTCATTGTCTTCTAAAATTTCAAGTAAATTTTGTGATAATTTTGGAAAAAATTTATCGTCATACATTAATACCGACTTTTGACTTCAAAGAAATGAAAGAAATGTAATGGGTAACTTTAATATGACGATGTTCATTTATTTGGTAGGTTTCGGCCGAGAAATACCGAAGCCCGACCTAATGTTGTGGCTGCTCACCACATTTTTATCGTGTTACCATGTCGATCACTAGGTAGTCCTAAAGAAAGTTATTTTCTCATTTTTCGAAAAATTGATTATGTATATATTACTTTTATTTGATTACATTATCATCATTAATTTTTCGCCTTTTTATTTCAGTTATACTTTTTCTAAATCATAAAAGACGTTAGTTTCATAATGTAAACGATATAGACGTATGAAAATATATACTATCCACCAATAAAGTACTCACAACTACCTGATTAATCTAAACTAAAAAAAGATTTAATTAATTATTTATTTGTATTTCGGGTTTGTAGCTATAAATTTGGACCTTGTTTCGGTAATCTTGCTTCAAATAGAAAGTTTTGTCCGGTCCACTTTTCTCTTGTTATTTTAATACTTCTAATTCCTTAATATGTATTATATTTTTATTATTGAATACTTTCGTCATTTTCATAATTTTCATAAGCAAGAAAATCATATGAATCTTTTTAACTTTATGAAATTGATTATCGTGAAAATAAAATATTATAATGAGTAATTTCTTTCATACGTTTTTATGTATTGTTCGATAAAGAAATTACTTTGGTACTAAAAAACAACAGCATATTCGACTTGATTATTAAACTGATCACCTCATAATTATAATCTTGTGATTTCTTTTTTGTACAATACATTCTGTGCCGTAATTAATAGTAATTATTCAATTTTCTATATTTCTTATTTTTAGTTATCGCCATACAGTTTGCAAAAACTGTATGAAAGTTACACGTCGATTAGGTTTACTGTAATTGCGAAAAATTGGTTTATTTTAATATTTCCGTTTGAGTCAATAATAATCATTGAAAAGTTTAAGAGAGCTTTTTTTTCATCATCCCTTAATTAATTTATGGATCATTCACACCTGCAAAAATTTTACGATATTATATCCAGTTTACTATAACTACTATCAACTCATGTTATATTGTTCATATCACGGTTAAAAGAGTGTTAAAGGAATTGATTTTAAAATTTATTTTCAAAGTTTAATATAATTATTATTTATATATGGGTTTTCTATTTCTTATATAAATAAATTTAAATTACACATAGATTAATATTTCTGTTCATGGACAATAGAATTGTATAAGCCTAAGAATTGAATTTATATCATCATAATAACTTAATCTTGTAATAAAAAATAATACATGGTTTTTTACTTAACAAAGTGGCATTGTAGCAATAAGATGTACTTACAAAATTTTAATCATTATAAATAATTGAATATGTAATTTGAAATACAAATATTTTTTATTCTTCTACCGAAAAAAATCACTAATTTCTTCGATTGATTTCCATGAATTGGATTACAGCAACTCTCATTACAACAACTTTTTCCGTACAATTCGAGTTCTCCTGACGGATAAACATAAAGATGAATCATATATGACTTATTTTTCAAGTACTACTCAACTTAAATATAATCATCAATATTTTCCTTATTCTTAAAAGAGAATATAAAACTATCTTTGGCGGCTTTGTTTTTAATTAAAAAGGATTAAGGATTATAAACGAGTAATTAACTCTTGAAGACAAAGTTCATCGGAGTATGAGCACGAAAAATTCTAGAGTCATTACCAACATCAATAGTAATATCATAAAATTAATTATCTTCTAAGATTTCAAATGAATTTTGATAAGTTTAGTAAAAATTTATGAAGATATTTAATTAAATTGTGGGTGATTAAATCTACGATAAGTACGAAAATCTAGAATGTATTTCGGCTCAAAAAGCAAAAAAAAAACCTGACTGAAGTTAATCAAATAAATTCTAATAATCAGCATGATAATTATAAATGAGTAAGTAGCAATAAATTATCTTATTTAGTGCCGGTGATTTATGTTTATATTGTTGCTGACTTAACTGGGTCTTTTAAAAAAACTTGTTGCCACTTGATCACCGACATTGACTTGTTGAGGTGCAGCATATTGATCGGATCCCTGAAGAAAGATAAAAGAAAAAGGAATGTGATAAGAGAAATGAAAAAGGCGATGGGATAAAGACGAAAGATATTTTTTTTTCCCTAGCGACATGGCTACATGAAAATGATTTTCTATTAGAATTTATATCACCTGCGTAATTAATTTTGTCTTATTTTTTTAGGTTAGTAAGAAAGTAGGCTTTACTAATAAGAGTTTATTTGTTATTCGTTACACGATTTGTTTAGTTTGATGTAGGATGTCTGAGATCTATTACTGTGACGAAAATTCGAATTAATATATACGATTAAAGTGGAAAGCATTTTGAACCGTAATAAGGTTATTAAATAGTAAAAAAAATCTAGTATTTGTTCGATTTTCGATATATTTCTTATTTTCAAAGGAGTTCTCGCTATGCAGCTTGTGGAATTTCGCTCTCTAGATATATAAATATAAATTTTTCTGTAACTTGTACAAATAATATAAATTTTTCTATAGATTAAAAATTTTTACTATCCATGGACAATAGAACTGTACAAATTAAAGAATCGAAATTAACTATTACATAAAGTATATCTTATATTGCAATAAAAAATATATTCACGATACTCTACCTATTAATATAGCAGCAAAATACATTTTAATCATTAAAAAGAAACGTCAATCTTTAATTTGAAATATTTCATATTCTTCAACGGAAAAATAATCTTTAGTTTCTCTGATTGGTTTATCATATGCATAATATTTACAATAACTCCGATTGTAATAGTCGTATCCGTTCAAAATAAGGTCACCATTAAATGATGGTCCAATAGAAATAATGTAATATATAGCAGCTTCTTCTTTCTTTACTCGGCTTAAAATATAATCAATATTTTCCTTATTCTTAAAAGAGAATATAAAACAATATTTAGTAACATCAAAATGTTTATTATCACCATATTTCCGTATAATCGGGTTATACCCTCCAAGTATTTCACTACTATCTTTCACTTTAATAATTGTTATAGTATGAGCTTTATTATCACAATCTCGTGGAATTTTTCAAACGAGAATCCATCACGAGATCCACGAAGAATCAACTTAAATTCGTATAAATTTTTCATCTTGTCACTAATTTCTAATCTGTCAATCCATTTCGAGATTAATTCAGCATGTTTGATTGTAATGATTTTTGAGTCAATACTTTTTGAATTAGCTTCTTTAATTATTTTCTTTTGTTCTGAATTATTATTTTGCCGATCCATAAAATATCTAAGTAAATTTTCACGCAAATCTTTTGGTATAATTTTCTTATATGGATATACTTTATCCATATATTCTTTGGAAGTTAAATTATAAAATTTAATAAAAGGGGTTAAATGTTGTAAAGTATTTTTCAAAGCATTAAAGTCATCTTTTGAATAACTTGAAAGATCTGAAGGAAGTGCAGGATTTTGAGACATACCCCATTTAAGCACATCCATTTGAGATTCATCATGTTGAATAAGAGAAATCAAGCATTTCTCCGAAAGTGAAATAAAATCGATTAAATTAAAAATTTTTTCTGGTCCTTGGACATTAATTCAGTACAAAAATATTGTAATTTCAAGAAAGAATCATTCTCAAAACTTGGTTTATATATCAAGTTAAAATTTTGTTTCAACCAATCTTTTTTGTTTTCAATCAAAAAGAATTGTAAATGAGTAATTAACTCTTGAAGACAAAGTTCATTAGATGCAATCAATATTTTAATAATATCTGATGTATCATATTCCTCTAAAGAAAGCCTTCCTCCATAGATATATCTAAAAAAAGGCAAACCGTTTTAAATATTTTCGTAAAATTAAATTTTCTTTTTTTTAAAAAAAAAAAAAAATTATTGCTAAAATTTATTATTTTAATTCTATTTTGTCTACCTTAAAACCGTTTGAAAAATTTCAGGTGAAATATTCGGGAATTTAATATTTGTCAAAATTCCATCATTATTTCTTTGATTTACGTTAGTTGATACATTCTTCTCAAATAAGGAGAGCGATAATTTAAAATTACCATATGAGCACGGAAAATTTTCACACAAGGGTCATTACCAACTTCAATTGTAATATCATAAAATTAATTATCTTCCAAGATTTCAAGTAAATTTTGGTAAAAATTTATTATCATAATAACTAAAATATATATTTTTTCAAGAAATGAAAGAACAGTTATCAGCGACAGATGCTCATTTTATCAATTTATTTGGTAAGTACCGAAAATCTCGGATATAACTCGGCCCGAAAATATCGAAAAACCTGATTATGGTTAATCCCGAAAAATTTAGTTAGCTGCGACTTAAAAATGTAATTAGTGACTTACAAAGTTTTACGTATTTTTGAAAATCAGGAATAGTAACGATAAAATAAATAATAGCAGTTTCAGGATTTATAATACTGAACGAATATATTGTGAAGAAACTAATACATCAGTAAGGATAATGTGAGTACGGAAAATAGAGTCAATGGTAATAATTTAGTATCGAAATATTCCTTTTTTAAGACGTTTTCAAAATTCGATTCATCTTTTTTGTTAATGCAAAATAGTCTTTATAACGTAATTATCTTAACTTTAATTTGACAATTCACTGGTTGAAAATTAATAATTGCTATTCTAAAACAAACGTATTTGATATTGTTAATGAGCCATAATTATTTTATTATTACACGTTTAATCGGATATTTGCACACACTTTATGCACTTTATGTTCGCAATTTTTAAAATAAATTTTTTCGAATAACTTTTTTTTACAATCACAAATAAAGAAAAGGAAACAATGCAATTTCCACCGATTGTAGTATATGAACAAGTAGAAATCTTATTTAATATAGAGAGCTTTTATTCTATTTTAATTTAACCAAAATTAGTATTTTCCAAATTTATTTTTAAACTATTTCAGACAACGTGGACGTGAATAATGCCATAATGACAATATGGGCAAATAAAAAATAATAAAAGATACGAAAAAATCTATTTCATGAAAGATTTTATGATTGATATGTGAAATATAGCAATAATGAAAGAAAATAGAGCATTCATTTCAAATATTGTTACATTAGAAGGTAATTTAAAAGGAGTGTCATATTCCAGAAACAAGATCTGTACATAGATGTGTGGTTTTATTTTGGTTTTTTTTTAGAGGAAATCTTTTTAATATATATTTTCATGATATTTCAAGATATTACCATGCGTATATATAATGAGATAGATGATCATGCGATTTACAGCAATCATATGACCTTAATCATTCCGGTGTTTCTCGGACCGGATATATCCGGTACTTACTATTTAAGTCTTTTATTATAAGTTAACCAACCATTCTTCTTTCTTCAAATAAGGAATTCGACAATAATGGATGACAATAAATTTTTACCGAGATTATCTCAAAATTTACTTGAAATTTTAGGAGACAATAAATTTTATGATATTATTATTGAAGTTGGTAATGGCCCCCATGTAAAAATTTTCCGTGCTCACATGGTCATTTTATATTGTCGTTCTCCTCGGTTGCGAAGAATTTTATCGATCAATGTTAATAAAAATACCTTGACCCATATTAAATTACCAAATATTTTACCTGAAACTTTTCAAGTGATATTGAGGTAAGAGAACCGAAATAAGAAATTTTAACGACTTTTTTAAAAACATATTTTAATCTTACTGAAATATTCAATTTAGATACATTTATGGAGGAAGGCTTTCTTTAAAGGAATATGATAATTTGGATATTATTAAAATTTTGGTTGCTTCCAGTGAACTTGGACTTCAAGAATTAATCAATCATTTACAATTATTTTTGATTAAAAATAAAAAAAATTGGATGGAACGAAATTTTAGTTTGATATATAAAACAAGTTTTGAAAATAATTCTTTCTCGAAATTACAAAATTTTTGTGCAAAATTAATGTCTAATGAACCAGAAAAAATTTTTAATTCAATTGATTTTACTTCACTTTCGGAAAAAATTTTGATTTCTCTTATTCAGCATGATAACTTTCAAATGAAGTATATTCAAGTTTGGGAAAAGGTGCTTAAATGGGGTATTGCTCAAAATCCTGGACTTTCTTCGGATCCTTCAAGTTATTCAAAAGATGATTTTAATATATTGAAGGATACTTTACAGCAATGTATTCCTTTTATTAAATTCTATAATTTAACACCAAAAGAATTCGTGGAATCAGTATATCCATATAAAAAGATCATACCTAAAGAATTACGTGAAAATTTAATTAAAGATTTTATATATCAACCAAGTAAAAAACTGGAACCAAAGATGACAAAAGAAATTAATTCAAGAAGTATTGATTCAAAAATAATTACGATCAAACATGGCGAATTAATCTCAAAATGGATTGAGAAATTAAATATCACCGACAAGATGAAAAATTCGTATGAATTTAAATTGATTCTTCGTGGATCTCGTGATGGTTTTTCATCACGTACATTCCATGAGATTTGTGATAATCAAACTCATACCATATCTATCATTAAAGTGAAAGATAGCAACGAAATTTTTGGTGGATATAATCCGATTATATGGAAATCTGATTTTAGTTTTGGTACGACTCTTAATAGTTTTATTTTCTCGTTTAAGGATAAGTATAATTTGGACAAACATATTTTAAGCAGAGTAAAAAGGGCTGAGGTTGCTATATATAATGATCCTGATCGCGGACCATCATTCGGTAGGGACCTTATTTTGTATGGGAGTAGTTTTTATGATAAGAGTACTTGTCGTTATTCTGCATGTTATGACAAGCCGATTAGAGACATTGATGAACATCGCAATATAGATTATAAATTTTTTGTAGGTGAATTTTTTTCTGTGGAAGAATATGAAATATTTCAAATAATGAAAGATTAATTATCATCTTAGTATTTTTTTTTTTTTTTTTTTTTTTATTTATAAATTTATATTATATACTTTTTAAAATTTCTGGTTTTCATGTAATGAAAAATTATTTTTATTTAGCCCTTATTAAAGGATAATAACTATTATATATATTTGTAGTGTCTTAACTTTGATTTAAAATAAATTTTTTAATAATAACAACTCATTATATGACAGTATTTTCAGTATTTTACTATTGAATACTTTCATCATTTCATTATTTTCATGGGAAATCATGTGAACTTTCTAACTGACTACGATATTTCTTTGATGCAAAACATATTATAACTTTTTACACGTTTCTAATGTATTATTCGATAAAAAAATTAAATTCTACAACATATTCGACTTATCTATTAGACTAGCAATCACTTCACAATTGATAAATTTATCATTTCTTTACGGAACAATAAAAAATAATTATTTATTCAATTTTCCATATATTTTCTATTTTCAAAGAAAATTCTCGTTATGACAGTTTGTAATACTTGTATAAAAACTTTAATTATACGTCGATTAATGAGATTTGTTTTAGATATTTCCGTCCAAGCAGATAATAATACAATTTCTATTTAAAGAAAAGAGACAATACATCCAATATTTCGGCAAAAACAATTTAACTGGTAATATACAAAGTATAAATAACTTCCTACTATATTAATTAATTGTGTTAAAAAGGATAACTTACGTATTAAGTCATTATTTATTTATCACATAAAACCCAGACATTCTTTCATTTCTATTAAGTATACAAATATTACATTTTCCATCTTTTAATTTATAACAGATAAGATATTTTCCCACTGTTTATAGGTACATGTGAAATATAGCCAATAATAACAGAGAAAATCAAGAAATAAGAGTTTGCATTTTTTGCACTACAAATATTATAACTTGAAAGTGATTCAGAAGGAACGTCATCATATTTTAGAACAATATATGTTTTGTTTATATACTATTTAATAATAATCTTTAATTATTTCAATTCATATCTTCCTAATATTTACCCTGTCTGTTAATCTGATATTATATTACAAGTGTAACTTATAATTAAGTTAACTCTATCGAAATAAGATAAAATTTTCTTTGATTTCCACATCTTATTAAATTTGTTTTCATCCATAAATACAAAAAGATTTGGTGATTATGAAAATGTATGAAAGTCTATCAATCTAATAATAATATATTTGGTTTATTACTTCTTTTACTATACCTTGAGGCCTTTTGAAAAATTTCAGATGAAATATTTGGTAACTTAATATGAGTCAAAGTTCCATCATTTTTCCTTTCATTAACATTAGTTGATAAAGTTCTTCTCAAATAAGGAGAACGATAATTTAAAATAACCATATGAGCACGAAAATTTTTACGTAAGAATCATTACCAACTTCAATTGTTATATCATAAAATACATTATCTTCTAAAATTTCGAGTAAATTTTGTGATAATTTTGATAAAAATCTATCATCGTACATTATAACTGACTCTTGACTTTCAAAGAAATGAAAGAAAATGTAATTGTAACTTTTAGTTAAGTTTCGGAATTTTGGAAATATTTCGGCCCGAGAAATACCGATGCCCGACCTGTCATAGAGTTACCAAAAATCCCGAAGTCGTTCACTCATATTTATCATTCAGTCAATATAAACATTCTTCTTGAAAAATCGTTTTAGCATTTATTACTTTCGTTTGATCACATTATCGTTTTTAATTTTCGTCTTTGATATTACGATATAATTTTTACGTTATAATTTTTGTGTGATCGAAATAATGCATGTGATTTTTCTTGAGTAATCCTATCAATTAATTATAATGTACTAATATAATAACCGAACTAATATTTTATTCTATTATAATAAGTCAATAAAAAAATAAAGTGGTCCACGATCACTTTCTCAATGTTTTTTTTATGAAAATAAGCGAACATTCTAAACATTCAAACATAACGCCATAATTTACTATATTAACAAAGGATTGTAAATATTACCGTAAGTATAATTATAAATTTTTTTGCTTTTATAGTTTTTTGGTTCAAAAATTATAATGATACAAACTCAAGGCCATTATAAAATCTAGTTCGAATTAATATCATAGTAACACATACAACATTCCGTTGAAGAGAAAAAAATTGCGGTAGATTTATCGCAATGGCGATGATAATTTTATTCACTTCAATACTATTGAATTCATAATATCACAATTTCTGATGAATATAAACTTTATAGTTGATTAATTTTCATTCAAAATTACTGTATAAAAAATTATAATATAACTGGAGATCCAATCTTATTCAAATGTAAAAGAAAATAGTTTAATATATGAAAGCAGGTAAATGTTTATTACTTAAATACATAATCACGATTTCATAAAATTTACCAAAAACTAAATGTTAAATTAATAACTGTTTCATAATTTCATAATTTGCATAAAGGAATTTATTACAAATTATTGGTTTGAAGCCTTTTTAAATTATTTCTTGCTTTTTCATATCCTTGTTCTGCAGATCTATTATACCAATAAAATGCTCTAACAATATCTTTTGTAATTCAATCTCCTTTCTCATACATCAAAGCAAGAAAATATTGTGCTTCTTTATTTCCTAAATTTGAAGCATTTCGATATAATTCAAATGCTTTTTGCTTGTCAATTTTAATTCCAATACCTTTATCATAGAAATATCCTAACATCATTATTCCATCAGAATCTCCTCTTTCAGCTGATTGCTTATACGATTCAAAAGCTTTATTATAATCTTTTTCAATACCAATTCCATGTTTGTAACAATAACCAAGATTATATATGGCTGTTATGTTTCCATTTTTTGCAGCTTTTTCATACCAGTAAAAAGCCTTTTTAAAATTTTGTTTAATACCTAATCCATTTCTATAATTATAGCCAATATTTAATTGTGCCTTCGCATAATTTTTATTAGCCGCTTTTTCATAATATTCAAAAGATAATTTTTCATTTTTTATAGTTCCATACCCATATTCATAACAACAACCAACAAAAAATTGTGCTAAAGCATGGTTATTTTCTGATGCATTAATAAATAAATCAAATGCTTTCGCATTATTTGTACTTGTTATAATTCCATAAAAATTAAAATATCCAAGTAGAAAAATAGAATTTGTACTGATTTGATTATTTAATAACCAATTATAAGTCTCTTGTGCACTTATATTGTGAATACTAAAATATTCATTAACTTTTAGTATTGCTAATCTACTATCAAGTACTTCATTTGCTACTTTATAAATAAAATCATTCATTTCATCGACCACTATATTATAATCCTTTACAATTGAAGTGTTTTTTTGTCTTGATATTGTCATATAACCCAATTCCATAGTTATACTTGGTTCTGGATTATTATTTGATTGATCTATAAAATGTTTAATTAGATTATCACGTAAATCTTTTGGTAAGATTTTTTTATACCGATAAACTTTGTCTAAAAATTCTTTATGATTCAAAATAAAGAATTTAATAAAGGGAATTAAATGCTGCAAAGTATTCTTTAAAACATTAAAATCATCTTTTGAGTAGCTAGAAGGATCTGAAGGAAGTTCAGGATTTTGAGCAACACCCCACTTAAGCACATGTTCCCAAACTTGAATAGCGTTCTTTTGAAAGCTATCATGTTGAATAAAAACAATCATAGATTTTTCCGAAAGTGAAGTAAAATCGATTGAATTAAAAATTTTTTCTGGTTCTTTAGACATTAATTCTGAACAAAAATTTTGTAATTTCAAGAAAGAATCATTCTCAAAACTTGTTTGATATATCAAGTTAAAATTTTGTTCCATCCAATTTTTCTTATTTTCAATCAAGTATAATTGTAAATGAGTGATTAATTCTTGAAGACTAAGTTCACTGGAAGCAACCAAAATTTTAATAATATCTGAAGTATCATATTCCTCTAAAGAAAGCCTTCCTCCATAAATATACCTAGAAAAAAAAAGGCGAGGTTAAATATTTTTGTAGAATTTTTTTTTAAAAAAAAAAAAATTGTTATAGTTTATTATTTTACTTCTCTTATTGTACCTTAAGACCATTTGAAAAATTTCAGGTGAAATATTTGGTAACTTAATATGAGCCAAATTTCCATCATTTTTCTTTTCATTAACATTAGCTGATAAAATTCTTCGCAGATAATGAGAACGATAATTTAAAATAACCATATGAGCACGAAAAATTTTTACGTAAGGGTCATTACCAACTTCAATGGTTATATCATAAAATTCATTATCTTCTAAAATATCGAGTAAATTTTGAGATAATTTTGGTAAAAATTTATCATCGTACATTGTACCCGACTTTTGACTTTCAAAAAAAAAGAAAAATGTAATTGTAACTTTAATATGACGAAATTTATTTTATTTGTTTAAGTTTCGGAATTTTGGAAATATTTCGGCCCGAGAAATACCGATATCCGACCTGTCATTGCTGATCACCGAGTTACCGTAATTCCGAAGTTGGTCACTTAATTTTAGTTTGGAAACTCTTTTGTAAGTTTATATTTTGAGTATTGTTAAATATCGCCGCCGATGATTATCGCCGCCTAATTCTGGCATAATTTCAACCAGAGTTAAAATTCGCGTGTTAAAAAAATTTTAATTTAAATAATTTAAATAACAAGCAAGTAAATAAATGTAATTAAATATCAACCATACCAAAATTTTGAGATTTTGTTAAAAAAATTATTCTAAGATCAAAAAAAAAGCATTTTGCTTATAAATATATTTTTCTCAGAAACTATCTGAAAAATGGCCCATTTGACCTAAGGGAAACTTGTTCTACTCATAAATTTACATGATAATATCGTTTATGTTATGAACAGATTAATATTTCAGTCAAAAGTTTTAAAATTAAAAAATTTTTAGGTGCGGCGATTTTTTGACATTCCCGATTATAACAATATGATAAAATATTAGTTCAGTCATCATTATATTAGAAATATTAAAAGTCAATAAAAAAAAAAGTGGATCACGATCATTTTTCAGAGTTTTTCTATCTATTTTTATGAAAATAAGCGGACATTCTAAACATAACGATAACGCCTAATGATTATAAGATGGTAAGATATTATCATAAATGGTAAATTTATTATTGCCTTTATTGTAGGTTTAAAGATTATAATGGCAATAGACTCGAGGCATTATAAAAATTTAGTTTGAATCAGTATCATAGTAAAACTGCGGTAGGACTGATTGAACTACTTTTATTTACATAATGATGATGGTAATATCAATAATCATGTGCTTTTAAATTCGCAATATCACTTTAGAGTTGACTAATTTTATTCAAACCCTAAACGTTAATAAATAAATTTAATTATCTTATGAAAAAAATTTATTAAAAAAAAAGGTATAATTAAAGACCAATCATATTCTATATATATATATATATATACAAATGTAAAAAAGAATAATTATATAAAATAGGCAAAATTTTATTATATTATTTAGAATTAATATATAAATATATAATTACGATCTCATAAAATTTAGCGAAAGCTATTAAATGTTTAATTAATAATTTTTCTACAATTTTACAATTTGCATAAAAGAATTTCATTACAAATTATTGTTTTGAAGTCTCTTTAAATTATCACTTGCATCTTCATATCCTTGATTTGCTGATTTATTATACCAATAAATTGCTTTATCAATATCTTTTGTGATTACATCTCCTTTCTCATACATCAAAGCAAGATAATATTGTGCTTCTTTATCTCCTAAATTTGAAGCATTTTGGTATAATTCAAATGCTTTTTTCTTATCAATTCTAGTTCCAATACCTTCATCATAGCAATACCCTAACATCATTATTCCATCAGAATTTCCTCCTTCGGCTGATTGTTTAAACAATTCAAAAGCCTTATTATAATTTTTTTCAGTACCAATTCCAACTTTATAACAATAACCAAGACTACATATGGCTATTATGTTTCCATTTTCTGCAGCTTTTTCATACCAATAAAAAGCCTTTTTAAAATCTTTTTCGATTCCGATTCCACTCATAAAACAATAACCAATTCTTAATTGTGCTATTGCGTAATTTTTACTAGCCGCTTTTTCATAATATTCAAAAGATAATTTTTCATTTTTTATAGTTCCATACCCGTTTTCATAACACAAACCAACAAAATATTGAGATATTGTATGATTTTTTTCTGATGCATTAATAAATAAATTAAATGCTTCATTAACATTAACCCTTGTTATAATTCCATAATAATTAAAATATGCAAGTAAAAATATAGAATTTGCAGTGGTTTGATTATTCAACAACCAATCATAAGTTTCTCGTACATTTGTATCATAAACACTAAAATATTCATTAATTTCCTGCTTTAATAATTTGTACTCAAATGTTTCATTTGTTACTGCTTTATAAATAAAATCATTTACTATTTCATCAACTATTATATTGAAATCTTTTTCAATTGAAGGATTTTTTTGTCTTGATATTACCATAGAATCAACTTCTTTGGTTATATTTGGTTCTGGATTATTATTTGACTGATTTATAAAATGTCTAATTAGGTTATCACGTAAATCTTTTGGCAAAATCTTTTTATACGGATAAACTTTGTCTAAAAATTCTTTATGATTCAAATTAAAGAATTTAATAGAAGGAATCAAATTTTTTAAAGTATTCTTTATAACATTAAAATCATCTTTTGAATAATTAGAAGGATCTAAAGGAAGTTCAGGATTTTGAGCAATACCCCATTTAAGCACATGTTCCCAAACTTGAATAACATCCATTTGAAAGTTATCATGTTGAATAAGAGAAACCAAACATTTTTCTGAAAGCGAAGTAAAATCAACAGAATTAAAAATTTTTACTGGTTCTTTAAATATTAATTCTGAACAAAAATTTTGTAATTTTAAGAAGGAATCATTTTCAAAACTCGATTGATATATCAAATTAAAATTTTGTTCCATCCAATTTTTCTTATTTTCAATCAAGAATAATTGTAAATGAGTGATTAATTCTTGAAGACTAAGTTCACTGGAAGCAACCAAAATTTTAATAATATCCGAAGTATCATATTCCTCTAAAGAAAGCCTTCCTCCATAGATATATCTAAAAAAGGCGAGATTTAAAAATTTCATTTTGTTAAAAAAAAAAAGTCGGAATAGTATATTATCTTACTGTACCTTAAGACCATTTGAAAAATTTCGGGTGAAATATTTGGTAACTTAATATGAGTCAAAGTACCATCATTTTTCTTTTCAATAATATTGGTTGATAGAATTCTTCGCAAATAAGGAGAACGATAATTTAAAATAACCATGTGAGCGTGAAAAATTTTTACGTAAGGGTCATTACCAACTTCAATGGTTATATCATAAAAGTCATTGTCTTCTAAAATTTCAAGTAAATTTTGAGATAATTTTGGTAAAAATTTATCATCATACATTATAACCAACTTTTGACTTCAAAGAAATGAAAGAAATGTAATGGGTAACTTTAATATGACGATGTTCATTTATTTGGTAAGTTTCGGCCGAGAAATACCGAAACCCGACCTAATGTTGTGGCTGATCACCACATTTTATCGAGTTACCAAGTCGATCACTAGGTAATCCTAAAGAAATTTATTTTCTCATTTTTCGAAAAATTGATTTAATATATGAGCTGGTGACAATTAAAAGGGGGAAATCACTTTTTTTTTACTAATTTTAGTTATTAAGCTAATTTTTTTACATTACTGAGACCAGTAAAGTGGTCTATTTATCTAAATTTTGACCAAAAAAGTGATTTCCCCCTTTTTAACTGTCACCAGCCCATATATTACTTTCATTTGATTACATTATCATCATTAATTTTTCGCCTTTTCTTTCAGTTATAATTTTTTTTTTAAATCATAAAGACGTTAGTTTCATAATAACGTAAACGATATAGACGTATGAAAATATATATCTACCAATAAAGTACTCACAACTACCTAATTAATCTAAACTAAAAAAGATTTAAATAAATTTAATTATTTAATTGTATTTTGGGTTTGCAGCTATAAATTTTGACCTTGTTTTGGTAATCTTGCTTCAAATGTATGGAAAGTTTTGTTCGATCCACTTTTCTCTTGTTATTTTAATACTTTTAATTCCTTAATGTAATATATTTTTACTATTGAATATTTTCGTTATTTTCATAATTTTCATTAGCAGGAAAATCATATGAACCTTTTAACTTTATGAAATTGATTATAGTAAAAATATTATAATGAGTAATTTGTTTCATACGTTTTTATGTATTGTTCGATAAAAAAGTTACTTTGGTATTAAAAAACAACAGCATATTGGACTTGTGTCGTAATTAAGATAGCAAAATTTTAGTAATTATTCAATCTTCTATATTTTTGTAAAACTGCATGAAAGTTATACAGTCGGTGCTCAAAAATATCCGGCAAATTTAAATGATCGGCAAAATCGAAAAAATTTTATTGAATTTTAACCTTTAATTTTTCCGAAACTATCTTAATAACAAAAAATAAAACAGATATTGCCAGAATCCTAATATTATGAACTTTTCAAGTATACTATTAATATTTGGTAGGGTACCCTTTACTTTTAATTACAGCACGTACTCTTCTTGGCATGCTAGAAACTAAAGTTTCCAAAAAATTTGAATCAATTTTGACCCACTCTTCCTGCAGTGCCAAGATAAGTTCTTCGGTAGATTTTGGTCTTGGATCACGCTTACGAACTTGCCTTTCCAAAAAATCCCATACATGCTCGATAGGGTTTAAGTCTGGGCTCTGGGCTGGCCACGGAAAAAAATTAATTGAATTTTCATTTTTCCAGTCTGTTACTATATTTGCTCTATGAACGGGCGCGTTATCGTCCTGGAAAATGTACTCATTTTCATTACCAAGAGACACAAAAAAAGGTAGTAAATGTTCCTGTAAAATTTCTAGGTACTTTTTTGCATTAATATTTTCTCTAATAATTACTAATGGACCAATTTTATTACTAATAAAAGCACCCCAAACCATTATACCAGGGCTGCCTTGTTTAACTGTAGGTAAAAGACAATCAACATCATATTTTTCTTTAGGTTTGCGCCAAACCCAATGGTTAGAGTCATTTTGAAACAAAAGATATCGAGATTCATCGCTCCATACCACATTTTCCCACTCTTTTTCCCAGTTTTTCCTTTCCTTACACCAAGATAAGCGTTTAAGATGATTTTGTTCTGAAACAAAAGGTTTCCTGACCCCAGCCCGCCCATGATACCCCAATTCATAAAGATTACGACGTATAGTAGCTGTACTCACAGATTTAAGCCCCATTTCTTTAAATTTTTTGGTTAGATCTTCAACAGACTGCTGTCTATCATCCCTAATTAAACGATTAAGATGCCATTGATCACAATCATTCATAATGGGTGGTCTACCAGGCCGAGGAGATGATGACGTCAACCCATCTTTTTTCCACTTAACAATTACGTCATTTACTGTACTTCTTGGTATATCCAAAGTTTTAGAAATATTAGTAATATTGTGTGAGCCCTTGTAAAGTCCGACAATTTCACCACGCTCAAAAGGAGTAAGCTCACGAGTTTTTGTCATTTTTATACAAAGAAACGTATTATAAAGAAATGAATTTTTTTTTTTTTAGAAAATCTATCATAATTTTTATTCAAAAAAAAAAAAATTATCAAATTTGGTGCTATCGGTGTTGATTTATGACCATTTAAAGTTAAGGATACGTGTTAGCAAATTATTTGATGATCGGCATTGCCGGATACTTTTGAGCACTGACTGTATGTCGATTAGGTTTACCATAATTGCAAAAATTTGGTTTTTTATAAATTTCCGTCTGAGTCAATAATAATCGTTGAAAAGTTAAGAGAGCTTTTGAGGAATTTATTTTAAAATTTATTTCCAAAGTTCAATATAACCATTATTTATATATGGTTTTTTCTATATCCTATATAAATAAATTTAAATTACGCATATTTCTGTTCATGGACAATAGAATTATATAAGCCTAAGTATCATCATAATAACTTAATCATTATAAATAATTGAATATTATCTTAAAATACAGTATTTCTTATTCTTCTACCAAAACTAATCACTAATTTCTTTAATTGATTTTCATGAATTGGGATTACAATAACTCTCATTATAACATATTTTTCCGTCCCTATAAAAAATAAGTGTCCGGATAATGTCCAGAAAATGTCCGGAAAAAAATTCTAAAATATTGTCCGGAAATTCTGGACACTGTGTGTCCGGAAACTGTTCCGAAAACACTGCATTTTCGGGATATTAGGAATTTGTCCTGAAATTGTCCGGAAATGTATTTTCGTAAAATTTTGCCACAAAAGATGATCAATGGATAGATGATCATCATTATTCCTTAACCCAAAATTTTTATATCATAGATATATAGTATCTTTGCCTGCTCTGCAATTTTAATTAGTACGACAGAAAAGGTTTTGAATGTCAGTTTTGTGCTTTTTGCATTTTTTTACAAAATTAATTTATCCTTTTTTGGAAATAGTATCCAGAATTTGTCCTGAACTTTTTCATGTCCGGAATTTGTCTATCTGGTTTTTTTACTATGTCCAGAATTTGTCCAGGTTTAACTGTCCAGAATTTGTCCAAAATTTTATACCGAACAAATACTGGACGAATTCAGGACAAAGTTAGGACATGTCAAAATTTTAAGTATCAGAAGTGTTTCAGACATGTACCAAAAAAGTGGACATTTTCCGGACACATCAGATTTATTCCGGACATTTTCCAGACATTTTTGATAACATTTTCCGGACATTTATTTTTTATAGGGCGTACAATTTGAGTTCTCCTGACGGATAAACATAGTCATGATTTACAGTATATATGACGTACTTTTCAAGTACAACTTAACTTAGATAATCTTTAATATCTTCCTTATTCTTAAAAGAAAATATCCTTAAGGCTTCTCAACTACGATTAGATTTCCATATTTAATATAGTCGGATTATATTCTAATGATTTCATTGTAAGATTGATCTCATGAAATGAATCCATCATGAGATCCACGATTTATTAACTGAATTTTCATATTTTCATTGATTATTTTTAATTTATCAATAATCCATCTCGATATTAACTCCGCATGTTGGAATGCAATTATTTTTAAACCAATTCTATTTGAACTAATTTTTTTTGTTATCATTTTTAGTTGAATTAATACGTAACTTTTTGTGCATAATTTTTTTATATGGTTACTATCATACTTTACCCAAAAATTCTTTTGGAGTTAGATTATAGAATTTAATTAATGGAATAAATTGTTGTATAGTATTCTTTAAAGAACTTGAAGGGTCTATCTAGGATTTTGAACAATACCAATCCATGCTCATGTTTCCAAACTTGAATAACATTCATTTGTAGAAATCAAACATTTTATTGATAATGAAATAAAATCAATCGAATTAAATATTTTTTTCAAAGTCACGGTTAATTTGTCCTCGATTCGAAGTGGGTTTGGATGAATTTTACGAAGACAAGTGATGGTACGTTATTAATACATCATTTCTGTATAAAACATTTTGTGATTTCAAGAAAGAATTGTTCTCAAACTTGTCTGATATATGTACCAAGTTAGAAATTTTGTTTTATTCAATTTTCTTTGTTTTTAATTAAAAAGGATTAAGGATCATAAACGAGTATGATGTAAACAGTCTAAAGCCACCACTTATAATTTTATGACTCTAAAAGTATAGAAGCGATTAAAAATAAATTATTTTAAATAAACTCTCTGTTAAATGATAGTTTAGATTGCTATCTTTAATACAACAAAGCTAATTTTATTAAGTAATAACCATTAATATAATGATATATTGAATTAAAATTAGGTTCCATAAAATCAACCAATAAAATTCATTTCACGTGATTTAAGTAAGCAAAAATTTGATGATAAAATAAAAAAGTGGTGGCTTTAGACCGTTCGCACCATAATTAACTCTTGAAGACAAAGTTCACCGGATGTAATCAATAATTTAATAATGTATAAAGTATTATATTCCTCAAGATATTTTGTTAAATATTTAGTAATTTGATATCATTAATATTTCATCATTTCATTTTCATTAACGTTAGTTGATAAATTCTTTACAAATAGGGAGAATGATAATTTAGAATAACTATATGAGAACGAAAAATTCTAGAGTAATTACCAACTTCAATAGTAATATCATAAAATTCATTATCTTCTAAAATTTCAAGTAAATTTTGGAAAAATTTATCACCGTATATTATGACTTTCAAAAAAATGAAAGAAAATGTAATTGTAACTTTGATATGACGAAATTTATTTATTTAGTTAAGTTTCGGATTATGGAAATATTTCGGCCCGAGAAATACTGATGCCCGACCTGTCACAGAGTTACCAAAAATTCCCGAAGTCGTCCACTCACCAATTTGAAAATTTAATTTAGTTTTGAAATTTTAATTAACTTTCAGTAATCATGTACTTTATATTTATCAGAAATTGTGGTATTGTGAATTTAAAACATTACAATTGACTAATTTTCATTCAAAACCTTAACAAAATAAACTTAATTACCTCATGAAAAAATTTTATTTAAAGAAAGACATAATTAGTACAGTATACTAATTATGATCTCATAAAATTTCAGGAAAAGTTAAATGTTAAATTAATAATTGTTTCCAATTTTACAATTTGCATAAAAAAATTTTATTACAAATTAATGTTTAGAAGCCTTTTTAAGTTATTTTTTGCTTTTTCATATCCTTGTTTTGCAGATTTATTGTACCAATAAATTGCTCTATCAATATCTTTTATAATTCCATCTCCCCTTTCATACATTAAAGCAAGATTATTTTGTGCTACTTTATTTTCTAAATTTGCAGCATTTTGATATAATTCAAATGCTTTTTGCTTATCAACTTTAGTTCCAATACCTTCATCATAACAAAATCCTAACATCATTATTCCTTTAGAATATCCCTTTTCAGCAGATTGCTTATACAATTGAAAAGTTTTATTATAATCTTTTTCAATACCAATTCCCTGATTGTAACAATAACCAAGATTATATGTAGCTATTATGTTTCCATTTTTCGCAGCTTTTTCATACCAATAAAAAGCCTTTTTGAAATCTCCTTCGATTCCTATTCCACTTCTATAACTATAACCAATTTCTAATTGTGCTGCTGCATAATCATTATTATTAGCTACTTTTTGATAATATTCAAAAGATAGTTTTTCATTTTTTATAGTTCCATGCCCGTGTTTATAACAATTACCAACAAAATATTGTGCTAATTCATGATTTTTTTCTGATGCTTTAATAAATAAATTAAATGCTTCATAATTATTTAAACTTGTTATAATTCCATTAAAATTAAAATATCCAAGTAAAAAGATAGAATTTGCATTAACTTGATTATTCAATAACCAATTAAAAATCTCTTGTGCACTTATATTATGATTTCTAAAATATTCATCAACTTTCTGCTTTACTAATTTATTTTCAGGTGCCTCATTTACTATTTTGCGAATAAAATCATTTATTTCATAAATCACTACATTAAAATCTTTTTCAATTGAAAGATGTTTTTGTTTCCTTGACATTGCCATAGAATCAAATTCTTTAGTTATATTCGATTGATTATTATTTGGCTGAATTATAAAATCTTTAATTAATTTATCACGTAGCTCTTTTGGTATGACTTTTTTATATGGATATACTTTATCCACAAACTCATTAGGAGATAAATTATGGAATTTAATTAAAGGAATAAATTGTTGCAAAATATTCTTTAAAACGTTAAAGTCATCTTTTGAATAGCTAGAGGGATCTGAAGGAAGTTCAGGATTTTGAGAAATACCCCATTTAAGCACTTGTTCCCAAACTTGAATAGCGTTCTCTTGAAGGTTATCATGTTGAATAAGAGAAATCATACAATTTTCCGAAAGCGAAATAAAATCAATTGAATTAAAAATTTTTTCTGGTTCTTTAGACATTAATTCTGAACAAAAATTTTGTAATTTCAAGAAAGAATCATTCTCAAAACTTAATTGATATATCAAATTAAAATTTTGTTCCATCCAATTTTTCTTATTTTCAATCAAGAATAATTGCGAATGAATGATTAATTCTTGAAGATTGAGTTGACCGGAAACAACTAAAATTTTAATGATATCTGAAGTATCATATTCCTCTAAAGAAAGCCTTCCTCCATAGATATATCTAAAAAAAGGCGAGATTTAAAAATTTCATTTTGTTAGAAAAAAAAAAAAGTCGGAATAATATATATTATTTTACTTCTCTTACTGTACCTTAAGACCATTTGAAAAATTTCGGGTGAAATATTTGGTAACTTAATATGGGTCAAAGTACCATCATTTTTCTTTTCATTAACATTAGTTGACAAAATTCTTCTCAAATAAGGAGAACGATAATTTAAAATAACCATGTGAGCACGAAAAATTTTTACGTAGGGATCATTACCAACTTCAATGGTTATATCGTAAAATTCATTATCTTCTAAAATTTCAAGTAAATTTTGAGATAATTTTGGTAAAAATTTATCATCGTACATTATAACCGACTTTTGACTTTCAAAGAAATGAAAGAAATGTAATTGTAACTTTAATATGGCGATATTCGATTTATTTGGTAAGTTTCGGAATTTTGGAATATTTCGGCCCGGGAAACACCGATTCCGACCTGTCACAGAGTGACGGAGTTACAAAAAAATTCCCGAAGTCGATCACTTAATCCAATTTGAAATCCTTGAAGTTATTGCTCTTTTGCATTTATCATTTAGTTAATATAACCATCCTTTTTGAAAATTGATTAACTATGTATACCTTTTATTTGATCATAGTATCATTTTGATTCTCGTGTTTGGTATTTCAGTTATAATTTTTGTTGTATCATTACGAAATTTCATATTTTATTTTAACGGACTTTTGAATTTTCTTGAGTAATTTTACCGGTTAATCGTCATAACATAGTAAATATTAATACAGCTATTATATTAAAAATATTAAAAGTCAATAAAAAAAAAAGCGGATCACGATCATTTTTTAATGTTTTTCTTTACTATTTTTATGAAAGTAAATGGACATTCTAAACATAACGTCACAATTAATTAACTAAAAGATTGTAAGATACTGTATTACCATAAACAGTACTAATTATAAAGATGTTATTACTTTCATTTTTTCAGGTTCAAAAATTATAATTATAATAGACTGAGGCATTATAAAAATCTAGTTCGAATCATTATCATAGTATAAACACATACAACATCCGTTGAAAAGTTAGTAAAAATTGCGGCAGGACTGATTGATTTATATTGTTTCGCCGTAAAACAATGTTTATTTATATGATGACGATGATAACTTTATCTTCAATAATCATGTACTTTTAAATTCATAAAAACTTTACAATTGATTAACTTTTATTCAAAATCTTTATGAAAAAAATTTATTTAAAAAGAAACCTAATTAAAGTGATTAAATTTATTTTATTGAGACCAATATATTTATTTAAATGTAAAGAAAAAATATATGAATGATTATACAAAACAAGTAAAAATTTATTACATATAATATTGGAGAATATAATCACAATTTCGTAAAATTTTAGGAAAAGTTAAATGTTAAATTAACTACAGTTTTACAATTTGCACAAAGGAATTTTATTACAAATTGTTGTTTCGAAGGTGCAACGCGAACGCCGACATCACGTGTTCATGTGACATAAATGTCACCTGTGTAACCGAGGGTGGTGTGGTAAGATGTACCCTTCACCCTTCGGTACTTTGTACCATGAATGATTTAACGGAAGTTGAGCACCACAAAAAAACACTATTATTAAAACATTTGGCTTTCCTAGAACAACGGCTTACCAAATCATACAGACTGTTTGTGAAGGAAGAAGTCTTAAAACTCGGCCACGAAGTGGTCATCCTAAACTTTTAAACTGCGAAACCGAAAAACACTAAAAAAACAAATAATCAACAGTCAGATGAACAAAAAAATAAATTTCAAGAGAAAGTTGAAATGCAAGTTTTTACCAAGACTATAAGGAGAAATTTGCATGAAATTGAATATTTTTCACGTATTCCAGCGTTCAAACCTCCTCCTAGCAATAAACAATGAGAAAATCGTTTAAACTGGTGTATTGATGGAAAAGAATAGCCTGTTAGAAAATGGGAGTCTGTTATCTGAAGTGATGAATGCCGTTTTACAATATTTAAAAATGATGGTCCAGGTCGTGTATGGAAAACTCCTGGAACAAGATTTAATATTAAAACATAAAACATGTTAACATGGTGGTGGAAGTGTGATGATGTGTTTTTTACAGGAAAGGGCTTGTAAAGCTGAGAACCATCGTGACTATATTCATGTATATGAGTCACATTTACTTCCATTTATTATTATTTATTCCAAGACGAAAAAACGAATAGAAACAAAAACCAGTTAAAATTTTGGAAATTTATCCCATTCAATCACCCGACTTGAATCCCATCAAGCATTTGTGATCGGACTGGAGCGTGCTTTGAACGAAGAATTGAGTCAAATTCCTAATAATACGTTAATAAATTTAATTTTGACCCATGTTTTCGAAATTAATAAAATATGATGCCCCGCTATTTTTGTATTTAGCCTCCGTGAACGTTCATTTGTTGACTTATTTGTAAATTCCGAAAATCTAGATTACGATTAAAGCCAATCACGTGTTTTGTCTAACAAAAATACGTAGCTTATGTAATAGACGCAGCAACATGTATCTAATATTCCGTTTTATAGTATCAATTATTCTCCTATACGTTTTATAGATTCCGTATAACAATTTCGTATATTTAATTTAATACATTTTAAATGTTTTTTAAAAATTAGTATATACAGAATCAGAAAAAAATACAGTACGTGTCAGATTACAGATTTTAAATATAATAATGTTTAATGAAAAAAATTTTTTTTTTTTCACTTAATATTCTATTATTAAGTTTCATACATTTAAAATTAGAGGCTGATTGATTCGCAATCAGAAATATTCAACCAACTGTCTTGTAACACAATTTATTTTCTGAATTTAAATAAAATCGAAATGTATCATTCTAAAAATTGTTTTCTCATTTATTTTTCCTCACTTAATTTTTCGAATACTGTAGCGCTTAAGTTAACAAACAGGTTTAAATATACTAAAAAGTAAAAATAATAATATTTAAACACCAAGTGATTATAAATATGTTACAACTAATTTTAAGAGAATTGTAAAGTTTACTTTGATAATTTAATTTATTATTAAACAAAAATTTTCGCCTTTCAAACTTCATAATGATAGCCATTTATCAGGTTGTACACGTCAGTAGCACATTATGATCCTCAAATTGCTGATCACAATCATGAGTTTATCTATAGTCGATCTTCTTGATTTTATTTCATTCAATTTATTAAAAGTATGAAAAGCTAATTATATATTTATTATCTATTGTATGTTTATCACGTGTCGTTTCCGATTAAAACTACTCATAATAATGTTTGCGTTACAAATTAGAAAATTAGAGTGTGTTTCAGACGAGACGTTTCTTTAAGAAAAATTAAAGTGAAAGTCAGTTATAATGTATGATGATAAATTTTTACCAAAATTATCACAAAATTTACTTGAAATTTTAGAAGATAATGAATTTTATGATATTACTATTGAAGTTGGGAATGACCCTTATGTAAAAATTTTTCGTGCCCATATGGTTATTTTAAATTATCGTTCCCCTTATTTACGAAGAATTTTATCAACCAACACTGACAAAAATAAAAATGACGGAATCTTGTCACATATTAAATTACCTAATATTTCACCTGAAATTTTTCAAATGATACTCAGGTAATATAATTAAAATAATAAATTATAACGTCTATTTTCTTTATAGCAAAAATATATTTATTTAATACTCACTAAGGAAATATTCAAATGTCTTCTTTAGATATATTTATGGAGGAAGACTTTCTTTAGAGGAATATGATGCTTCGGAAATCATTAAAATTTTGATTGCTGCCAGTGAACTTAGCCTCCAAGAATTAATCACTCATTTACAATCATATTTGATTGAAAATAAAAAAAATTGGATGGAACAAAATTTTAATTTAATATATCAGACAAGTTTTGAAGATAATAATTCTTTTTTAAAATTACAAAATTTTTGTACAGAATTAATATCTAAAGAACCAGCAAGAATTTTTAATTCAATCGATTTTAATTCAATTTCAGAAAAATGTTTGGTTTCTCTTATTCAACATGATAACTTACAAATGAATGCTATTCAAGTTTGGGAAAATGTACTTAAATGGGTTATTGCTCAGAATCCTGGACTTTCTTCTGATCCTTCAAGTTATTCAAAAGATGATTTTAATTCTTTAAAGAATACTTTACAACAATTTATTCCTTTTATTAAATTCGATGATTTAACTCCAAATGAATTCGTGGATAAAGTATATCCATATAAGAAAATTATACCAAAAGATTTTCGTGAAAAATTAATTAAAGATTTTATAATTCAACCAAATAATAAGCTAGAATCGAAAATAATAACTAAAGAAATTAGCCCAAAAAGTATTGATTCAAGAATCATAACAATTCAACATGTTGAATTAATCACAAAGTGGATTGATAGATTAGAAATTACTGATAAGATGAAAAATTCTTATGAATTTAAGTTGATACTTCGTGGAACTCGTGACGGGTTTTCAGCTCATAAATTCCATGAGATTTGTGACAATCAATCTCATACCGTAACGATTATTAAAGCAAAAAAAAGCGATGAAATTTTTGGAGGATATAACCCGATTATATGGAAATCTGATAATAGGTTTGGTACTACTAAAGATAGTTTTATATTTTCTTTTAAGAATAAGGAAAATATTAGTGATTATATTTTAAGCAGAATAAAGGAAGACATGATTCATTGTGCTATAGATAATAAACCTAATAAAGGACCATCGTTTTATAATGATCTTTTTTTGTATGATCCCAATTGTGGGTATACATGGCCATCACTTTATGATAAGCCAATTAGAGAAACCAATGGATATTTTCCTATAGAAGAATATGAAATATTTAAAGTTATGAAAAGCTGATGGTAACGTACAAATATTATTTATATCTATTACAAAATAAAAGGATATTTTTTATTGTTCTTAAAACTACGATATAGAAATAGTAGAAACTTATTTTTTTGATTTTTTTTTGGAATTTTTATTTAATACTTTTTATATAAAGCTAATAAACTAGAAGTGTTTACTATTTACATTGGTTGTAAAACAATTTACCTTGGTTGTAAGACAAATAGTATATTCTTATTCTATTAATGAGATTTTTATTAAAAAAAATTAAAATAAAATAAAAATGACAAATATATTTTTAGAGTTGATAGCCAAATCAATAATAAATTACGATTGCTAACCATATAGTTAAAGAAATATATGTTTTATTTATTTACTATAAAAATATTAAAATTATTGGTAGCAATGGATGAGCTTAATATTTACTCATTAATTTCCTACATCCAAAGAATTTTTGATAAAGATCAAACTGCCGTGAATTTTTGCATCAAAATCAAACTTGAAATTCATCTTATTTAACTCTGAAAATTTTATAAAATTAAAACCATCTTTATTAGAATTACTGTTAAAGAGAGATGTTTTACTGAATGCGAATGAAGTTAAATACGGGAGAATTTATTAATATAGTGTTTGCTCACAAAATATACAAAAAAATCCAACAAAATAAAGTAGGGATGATTATACAAATTCGTTTATTTTGTAAGTTTATTGCTGCTACAAGGAAATTTTACCACAAGATATGATTCATGATTTTTTATGTGGTATATCATATCGTTCAAATGAAGATGAATTGATATTGAGACTTTTTCATGTGAATTGTAACAATAAAGGGCTGCTATTTGGATAGTAAAAGTTCGAGATTAATTAAAAAGTACAACTAACTCACTTGATTGGAATGGAAAATTACAGCAGATAGTTTTATTTTTAATTTTACGATGAAAAATAAATGGTCTGATAAAGATCGTATATGAATTCTAGAAGCTCTTATGAAGGTAGAAGATTATGAAGTATTTCAAGTAATTTTACTATCATTAGTAATATTTTTTGTGCTCTAAGCAAAACAACTTCAACCAAATACTTTTTTAAAATTTAAGTGCTATTAAATATTTTAACGATTTTAAAATTAAACATCATATGCTTTAATAGTCATTATACATATGCACTAAATGTACTCATAAGATGTGTTTGATTAACAGGTTTTACTTTAATTAAGGAGTGAAAGTTATTATTTTTTATAATGTTCGTTAATATATAGTAACAGATTTTATTATCATGCAGCAAAAAAAAAATGAAAAAAGACGTTAACGTTATAATCAATTTGTATTGCCACTAACTGGCTAAGTATTATCCTTAATAAGATCTATTTTTTGCACATCGACAAACTTTATTTAGTCACGAATTGTCCAAATCAGTTTTTTTAAACCCATGATTATGCTAAAAAAAAAAAAAAACAAAAAAAAATTTTTTTTACCGTTTGACGAGAATATTGAGTCAAATGTTTAAATTTTTATAAATAAATATGGTTTTGGGTAACTAAAACACGGTATGTCTCCGATAGACTGCTATGTATTACGAGCTGTGCCTGTTATAGACAATAAATTTTATATTTCCTCAAAAAAAAACGATGACGATAAGATTTTTACCAAATCTGTCGCAATATTTTACAACAATATTTTACAATGACCCTTACGGCCTTACGTAAAAATATTTCGTGCTCGACAATATATTTCACCTGAAATTTTTCAACTGATCTTGAGGTATAGAGAATTTAAATAATAAATTGACTATTTTTAAAAGAAATATGCACTAATTTTACGGAAATATTCAATTATTTTCGTTCTAGACATTTCTATGGAGCCTTCTTTAGGGAATATGGTACTTCAAATATTATTATTAATTCTAGTTACTTCCAAATTAGTCTTCAAAAAATTAACTACTTATTTATTGAAAGCAGAAAAGATTGGAACCTAATATTGATTCAAAAATACATCAAAATAAATTATATGCAAAATTCATATGAATTCAACTATGTTCTGCTTAAGTATCAATTCTGATCATTCGAAATCAATATCAAAAGTTTAATTCTGGATTTAGGTAATAATATAGTGTTACAATTTTAGATTAAGCTATTAAAACCCATGTAACCCCAATTAAAAACTATATTAAACTACATGGAATTAATACGACGTGCAATGAATAAAACGAGGTTAATCTGAAACACCCTTAAAATCGTAGTCCTTCCTAACTACTTCTTTACCCTTGGCACTAATTGACTCAATAACCAACAACACATCCACCATAACTGTATCGCTGGTCTTGCTGCGAAATTTAGATTTACGCTTGGAGGATGAAGATAATTTCTTCTTATCCGTTTTACTTTTCTTGCAGTTTTTTCACTTTCTTTAGATGTAGCTAGTAGGTGTCCTAGGAGAAATCTTACCCTTTCTTTCTTCATCGATACTATTCTTAGATGAGAGGCTCCATCTCCTGCTTTTTACGGCACTTTTGATGAGGAAACCCTTCATTCCTTGAACCATATAGAGTCCTTGTTTTCGTTCTTCCAAAATGTGGAATCACATGATTATTTTTTAGTCAGGTGATCAGTGTTTTCTCGGGCCGAAATATATTCCGATCTTACATATAAGGTTACTAATTATAACAATTCTTGCATTCCTTTCCTTTTCCTTGAAAAAACAATCGAAAGTCGGTTATAATGTACGACAATAAGTTTTTACCGAAATTATCACAAAATTTACTTGAAATTTTAGATGATGATGAATTTTATGATATTACTATTGAAGTTGGTGATGACCCTTGCGTAAAAATTTTTCGTGCTCATATGGTTATATTGAATTATCGTTCCCCTTATTTGAGAAGAATTTTATCAACTAACATTAATAAAAATAAAAGTGATGGAAGTTTGACACATATTAAATTGTCAAATATTTTACCTGAAACTTTTCAAGTAATCTTGAGGTAAGGAGAATTTAAATAATAAATTATAATAACCATTTTTTAAAGAAATGTAGAATAATTTTACGAAAATATTCAAATATTTAGATATATCTATGGAGGAAGGCTTTCTTTAGAAGAATATGATACTTCGGATATAATTAAAATTTTGATTGCTGCTGATGAGCTCAGTCTTTATGAATTAATTATACATTTACAATCATTTTTGATTGAAAACAAAAAAGATTGGATGAAGCAAAATTTTGGTTTAATATATAAAACAAGTTTTGAGAATGATTCTTTCCCAAATTTGCAAAATTTTTGTATTGAGTTAATGTTTAATGAACCAGAAAAAATTTTTAATACAATCGATTTTACTTCACTATCGGAAAATTGCTTGATTTCTCTTATCCAACATGATGACTTTCAAATGGATGTTATTCAAGTTTGGGAACATGTGCTTGAATGGGGTATTGCTCAAAATCCTGGACTTCCTTCAGATCCTTCTAATTATTCAAAAGATGATTTTGTTACTTTAAAAAATAGTTTACAACATTTAATTCCTTTTATTAAATTCAATAATCTAACTTCTAAAGAATATATGGATAAAGTATATCCATATAAGAAAATTATACCAAAAGATTTGCGTGAAAATTTACTTAGATATTTTATGGATCAGCAAAATAATAATCCAGAACCAAAGACAATAGTTAAAAAAACTGATTTAAAAGGTTTTGATTCAAATATAATTGCATTTCAACATTTTGAATTAATCTCAAAATGGATTGATGGGTTAAAAATCACTGACAAGGTGAAAAATTCATATGAATTTCAACTGATTCTTCGTGGGTCTCGCGATGGATTTTCATCTCTTAAATTCCATGAGATTTGTGATAATCAATCACATACTGTAGCGATTATTAAAGTGCAAAATAGCAACGAAATTCTCGGAGGATATAATCCGACCATTTGGAATTCTGATGGTGGCTTTAGTGTCGCTAAAAATAGTTTTATATTCTCTTTTAAGAATAAGGAAAATATTGAAGATTATATTTTAAGCCGAATAAATTTAGTAAAGTATGCTATATTTAGTAGCCCTGATTACGGTCTATCATTTGGCTGTGCTGACCTTGAATTGTATGGAAACAATAGAGGGCTTGCAGAACAATCATGTTATGACATGCCTATTAGAGATGCTGATGACTTTTTAGTAGAAGAATATGAAATATTTCAAATTATTAAGATTGATTAAATTGAATAATGTTTTATTTTAGTTATTACATTTAAGCATAGTAAAAAATTTATTCTCTGGTTTTCTTTTAACACTATTCTGTTGTTTGCAGATAAGTAAGCAAATTATATATATATTTTTTATTTATATTATACGCTTTTACATGCGACTAACAATAGTTAAATTTTTATTTTATAAATAAAAAAGAAATTTATTAATTAGATATATGTTGATTCATTGTATCATCTTTATTTATTTACATAAATCCGTATTGGTCTTGCGACTCTTATGGCGTCAATTAATAAACATTTTATAGTGTATCTATTAATAAATTTAACTTTGATAATTTCTTCAGTTTTAAACCTTTGCAATGATATATTAAATATTCTGAAATTAATGAAAAAAATAATGTGCGTTAGCTGGTTAGATAAAACACATATCAACTTTATTCAGGCTTTTCAGTGTTTCTCAAACAAAAAGATTTCTTGAACAAAGTTAACATTTTTATTTCTTGAAGTACGAAACTTAATTGTAATGTATGTCAATAAATTTTACAAGATATCACAAAATTTACGTGAAATTTTAAGATAATGAATTTATGATATTGGTAATGATCCCCACGCAAAATTTTTCGTGTTTCATATAATCAACATATTAAATATCACTCTCCATATTTAAAAAACTATACATTAATAAAATAAACGAGTTGATTTGACATATATTAAATCATCAAATATTTCACCTGAAAGTTTTCAAAAGATATTGAGATAAATCATTGAAATAATAATTATGATGACCTTTTTAAAAAAATATATTTTAATACCTAGGGAAATATTATTTTAAATACTGTATAAGAAAGTTTTGCATAGAATTAATTCTAACAAACCAGAAAAATTATTAATTCAATCCAGTGTTGGCAAATTCTGGAATCCGGAATCTGGAAACATGTATTCCAGTCTCCAGTTTCCAGTATTCCAATGGATTGTTCACTGGAATACAATTGGAACACTGGAATATTGGAATTTAATTTGGAATACTGGAATATAAAAAATTATTATGGAATACTGGAATTTAGTTCAAAATACTGGAATACATACGTTTTATCAATACAAATTCATGATTTTACACAAAAATTCTTTATTTAGTAACCAAAATACATTTAATTACAATGACATACTAGAAAAAAAACTAGGTGCTACTAATTGAGATTTAAATAAAGTTGTTAAATCCCATTTTGCATCATTATTATCTGCAGGATGAATTCGTATGCTAATAATTAATAATATAAAAAATAAATAAAAAAAGAAAATTATAAAATGTAAAATAAAAATTACATTGATGTGATCGATCTAATTGTCTTTTCAAATTATTAGCTGATCGAAGTTCAGCTGTTCTTTGTTTTCTTGCTTCCATATTCTCTTTTACATATTCAATTTTATCCGAATATGTTGTTTTAAAATTTTCACATACAGATAAATGTTTGCCGATACTAGGAACTGTATTTGACATATTTATTTTTCGTGCTTCTGCTTCTGCCCAAGTCCAGCCTTTTACCGTTATACAACCCTGACATATCGCTAAATAATTACTTTGGTTAACCTTAACATCTTTTTTTACATAAACAAATTCATTAAAACAATGGGAAGGTTTTCCACCACGGCTTGACATATTGTAATGTATCTAGACTCTAGTTCTGTTTATTTAATTATTTTGAAAGTTAAAAAAAATTTTTTCGGTTGATCTATGATCTGTTTGTTACACTGGAATACTGGAATCAATTTCGGAATAAAATTCCGATGTTCCATCAAAATTCCGGTGTTCCAGTGATCCGATATTCCATTGGTTATTCCAATGGTATTCCAATATTCCAGTTTCCAGTTCCAGTGAAATTTTCACTGGAAACCGGAATTTCCCATCACTGATTCAATCTATAAATTGATCTGAAGTTAATAAATTAAAAAGGGTAAATCTAGGATAAAATATGGATAGATCTGGGTGGAATGGAGAAATCTAAATTTTATATTTTACCCCATTTTTTTCCGGGATAAAATACATAAACCTGGGTTTGATCCTATCGATCCACAAATCTCTGTGAAATATAAATTTTCGTCTTGATCTTCTTAATTTAAAATATATTTGACAGTTTTTTCAGCTTTTTAACACATTTTAGTAATAATGTCCATTCCTTTGCTATGATAGACCGATAAACGAGAAAAGTTAGTATCCAGTAATATTTATTGCTTATAATCAGTATAAATAAATTTAAAAAACAGTGAAATAAAAAAAAGAAAGAAAAAAAAAGAATAAAAATAAAAATAAAAATAAAAAATGCAATAATATATAATAATACAATAAAGATAAAAGTAAAATTCGCTTTTCTGAATAATTAAATTACTTGATCATCTACAGAAAAATATCATTTTTCCGTGATAGTGTGTCAATACGTTCCACAATCATAATGCATCCATTGTAGCGGATTTATATAAATTCGGGGACTTAAACAGACTAAAATATATAGAACAATTGCAATCATGACAGATATGACGAACAAATTTGGGTATTTGATTTGTAAAAATAAGAATATATTTTCACATTAATAAGCATAATAGTATCAGCCGAATTATAAATAGTTGTTGGTTTGGCACTATTAGTAATCACATGTATTAATTCTGTCAGACCATTAGTTGTTGTTTCTTAGAACATTCATTCATATATTCGAGTGAATTGTTATGCAGTAATATAGTATGTCAGAAATAAAATTAATCAAGAAATATTCATTATTAAATGGCTAAGCACTATAAAAATGTTTATATTTACAAAAATTAACGACTATTGACAATCACATCTGAACTTAACGATATTCTGAGGCAAATATTCATATAAAAAAATAATGAAGTTTAATATTATATCTCGAATAAAGATTACTTAAATGTTTACAGAAAAATTTGTATAGTTAACTTCATCAATAACAAATTCATTTTTAAGACTTGATATAGAATAAAAAAGCTATGGAGCAATAAATTAATTATATGCTAATAATTAGATTTTTTTTAATGTCGAGTAGCATGCTGTTAGATTTCAATAATTACTAGGAAATGCCAAATATGCTGAATATTGTCTAGCAAAAATGATAACTTATAGGTATAACACTTTGATTGAGGGTACAATAATTCATTGGAATGATAATAACAAAACTAATAGTTATGCTAATAGAATTACCTTCTAAAGAACGTAATAATTTAAAACATATTATAAAGAGCTAATAAATGAGGTATTTTATTAATTTTCTAATTTTACTACAAAATAGAATGTTCTAATAAATTTCTAGATACACTACAATTTGGCTCCTCTTCACGCTTAATAACATGCTCAATAACCTCCGAAAATACTCTCAATTAGAGTGATATTAGAACATTCATTTGATGAAGAAAGTAATTACCTTTGACATGGGAAATGTTTGCAACATTACCCTTAATGTTGGCTCTTTTTATCTTCTTTGGACATCATTTGATATTTCAAATTTTTCTTTGTTTTTTTTTTAAAATTGATTTTCCATAACACTCTAGACCAAACACGCTTCCATGGTTGCTTTCATATAATTTAAAGTCCCTAAACCAAATGATTGGTGATGGCTATTATACTGTATATATATAGCGTTTCCTTTGACTTATAAAAATAAGAGAATAAATCATCTTTAATATTGCTAGAGCTACTAAATATTTGGTAATTCGATATATCAAAAGTTTCCATCATTTTTATTTTTATTAACGTTAGTAACGTTAGTGGTAAAATTTTTTAAATGACGAAAATTTTTACGATTTTTACTTACATACTTCAATAGTAACATCATAATATTCCTTATCTTCCTATGATTTCGAAACAATTCTGACAAAAATTTATAACCTTATTTTTAACATTGAACTGACTGTTATATAGTATGTAATCTTGAGAAGTCATATGTTTGTTGCTTGACCACCTGGTAATTATAATTGAATATTTACGTCAGGTTCGATTTAATTAGCTTCACAGAAATACGTTGTATATCTACATATTTGGAGACAAATAACATTAGCAGAAAATGATATTTTTTTATATACAGTAGTTACTTACAATGAATATTTCTTATTTCAAGAATTAGGGATTGGAATCAAAAATCGAATCTTTTCAGTATTTTTATATAGATGATCAGCTTGACTTCGAATCAGTTTCTAATTATAGTAAAAACAATCAGTACTTGGCCTGTATTGGAAATCACTCTGGAATCAGGTCGGCTAATATGTAAAAAATTTTTCAGAATCGATTCTCGGAATCGATTTTACTATGTTTTGTCGATTTTCGATTAATCGATTCCAATACCTATCAAGAATGGATTGTAAATAAGTGGCTATTTAAAAGTATTACATTCCTTTTGCAGGTATTGGATGCCGTTTCGAATACTTCACATGATCAAATTACTAATCCGGAATTTTAGTGCTTCTTTCGGATGTACAAATGCGTTCATGACTTCGGGATCAATTAGAGTTGCAAACTTATGCTTCGCTCAAGGTTATAACTAGTTACGACATATGACTTAACTAGTTACATACGTCAATTAAGTTTGCAACTCTAGGATCAATAGATTTATCATCAAGTTCTAAAATCTCGGAATAAAATATATGATGATCCGATTAACTAAACCAAATATGGTTTTAGGTAACTAAATCATGTGATTTCTCCGATAGAATGCTATAAAAGTGTGTGTTACAAGTTTGTGTGTAATAAACTACATCTACTCAAAAAATAAAAAAAACGAAAACGATTGCAATGTATGATGATAAATTTCTACCAAAGTTATCTCAAAATTTACTTGAAGTTTTAGAAGATAATGAATTTTATGATATAACTATTGAAGTTGGTAATGACCCTTACGTGAAAATTTTCCGTGCTCATATGGTAATTTTAAATTATCGTTCTCCTCATTTGAGAAGAATATTATCAACAAATGTAAATCAAAGGAATAATGATGGAATTTTGACACATATTAAATTGCCAAATATTTTGCCCGAAATTTTTCAATTGATTTTGAGGTAAGACTAAAGTTTTTCGACAGCTTTTTTTTTTATTAAAAAAAAAATTTTTTTGTGGAAATATTAAAATACTTTCATTCTAGATATATTTATGGGGGAAGACTTTCTTTGGAAGAATATGATACATCAGATATCGTTAAAATTTTGGTTGCTTCGAATGAACTTAATCTTCAAGAATTAATCACTCATTTACAATCATTTTTGATTGAAAATAAAAAAAATTGGATGGAAGAAAACTTTAACTTGATATATAAGACAAGTTTTGAGAATAATTCTTTTTCAAAATTACAAGATTTTTGCATCGAATTTATGTCTAAAGACCCAGAAAAAATTTTAAATTCAATCGATTTTACTTCACTTTCAGAAAAATGTTTGATCTCTCTTATTCAACATGATAACTTACAAATGAATGTTATTCAAGTTTGGGAAAATGTACTTAAATGGGGTATTGCCCAAAATCCTGGACTTTCTTTAGATCCTTCAAGTTACTCAAAAGATGATTTTAATTCTTTAAAGAATACTTTACAACTATTTATTCCTTTTATTAAATTTTATGATTTAACTTCTAAGAAATTTTTAGATAAAGTATATCCATATAAAAAAATTTTGCCAAAAGAATTACGTGAGAATTTAGTTAGACATTATTTAAATTATGATCATAAGCCGATTGATGAATCAGAACCGAAGATAGCTAAAGAAGTCAGTTCAAGAAGCATTGATTCAAGAATAATTACAATACGACATGCTGAATTAATCTCAAAATGGATTGATGGATCAGAAGCTACAGACAAAATATACGAATTCAAATTAATACTTCGTGGATCTCGTGATGGGTTCTCCTTTAGTAAATTTCATGAGATTTGCGATAATCAACCTCATACCATAACAATTGTTAAAGTAAAAGATAGTAATGAAATTCTTGGAGGTTATAATCCAATCATGTGGAAATCTGATCGTATATTTGGCAATACTAAAGATAGTTTTATATTCTCTTTTGATAATGAAGAAAATATTGAAAATTATATTTTAAGTCGAGTAATTAGAGAAGCATATGCTACACGTAATAATCCTCGCATCGGTCCATCATTTGGTGATAGTGATCTTGAATTATTTGGAAACAATTGTGGTCGGTGTAATTATTCTGCATGTTATGACAAAGCAATTGGAAAAACTACTAAGAATTTTTCTGTGGAAGAATATGAAATATTTCAGATTATGAAAAAATGACATAAAATAATAAATACCCACTCTAATCAAGTTTCGTAATAAGTAACAGTATAAATAACATTTTGGTTTTTTATATATTTAAACATAATAAAGAATTTCTCTCAGATTTTTTATTAATTCTATCATTCGTGGATAAGTAGGTAAAATATTCATGCACATATATATACTATTTATATTATGCACCTTTTATACGAGACCTAAGAAAGTGTTACTATATTAATTACGAGAAAATTATATATTTTAAAATTCTTAAATTAATAAAATAAAAAATATGTAATATATTTTTGGAGATAAAACTTAAATAGCAAACCTTGTTAATTATATCGTTAGCTGAAAATTGATTTTTAAAACTGATAGTAAAGCGAATTTCTTTTTAAATGTAATGACTCAAACTAATAGCTCAAAGATCATTTCAAGTAGTCTCACTCGATACGATTTCAAACGGACTTTGGACGTAACAAAACTATGACTTAGTCGATTTCAAAATAAATTCCGTGTAGAAATCGGTGTCCATTCTGTACTGTCAAAGTTATAAATAAATTAAGTCGACTTGTAATTTCTTCTTTCAATTTTTTTAGTACTAAAACGTTATGACTTTTGTTAAGCTAATTGTTAAGACATGTAATTTAATTAATCTTGAATCAGGTGTTTCCATGATTTTCAGACTAAAAAATCTGCCGAAAAACAGTATAATTTTATATTTAAAGACGAAATTTGATTATAATGCATGATATAATTTTTACTAAATTTTAGAAGAGAATTAATTTTATGATACTGTATTACTACTAAGTTGGTATTGACTCTTATGGTAAATTTAAATGATCGTTCCCCTAGTTTGCGAAAAATTTTATAACAAACGTTATTATTAATAAAATTCAAAATGATGGAATCTTTGCGCATAATACTTATCGAATATTTACCTGAAACCTTCGAAAATTTTTGAGATGAAAGCATTTAATTATAAACCATTACAATTTTTTTTTTTTTTTTTTTTTTTAAAAAAAAAAAAAAAAAAAAAAAAAATACTTTAATACTTATGGAAATGTTCGAATTTTCATTCTATGGAGGAAGTCCCTCCTTAGAATATGGTACTTCAGATATCATTAGCTTCCAGTGAACCTAGTCTATAAGAATTAATCATTGATTTACAATCTTTTAAAACAAAAAACAATTCTACAAGAACACTTAGTAGCAGTAGTATCGATTTTTTGTGATGAATCACGTGATTACGATTGATTCAATTTCGGTATTTATCGGGCCGAAATTTCCGCCTTACCAAATAAATCGAGCATAATAAAAATTTTAAATATTTATTTGCAGCCTTAGAAGTTCAATATCTTTTCTCTTTCATTTCTTGGAAATATAAAATTCGAAATAATGTATGATGATAGGTTTTTACCAAAATTATCACAAAATTTACTTGAAATTTTAGATGATATCGAATTTTGTGATATTGCTATTGAAGTTGGTAATGACCCTTACGTAAAAATTTTCCATGCTCATGCGGTAATCTTAAATTATCGTTCTCCTTATTTGAAAAGTATTTTATCAATTAATGTTAATAGAAATAAAAATGTTAATAGAAATAAAAATAATGGAATTTTAACACATATTAAATTATCAAATATTTTACCTGAAATTTTTCAAATGATATTGAGGTAAGAAACTAAAATAAAAATTATGTGACTTTTCTAAAAAGAAATATATATATATGTATTTATATTTACGGAATTATACAAATATTTCATACTAGATATATCTACGGAGGAAGGCTTTCCCTAGAAAAATATGATACTTCGGATATAATTAAAATTTTAATTGCTTCCAATGAACTTTGTCTTCAAGAATTAATCATTCAATTACAATTATTCTTGATTGAAAACAAAAAAGATTGGATCGAACAAAACTTTAGCCTGGTATATAAAACAAGTTTTGAGAATGATTCTTTCTTAGAATTACAAAATTTTTGTATTGAATTGATGTCTAAAGAACAAGAAAAAATTTTCAATTCAATTGATTTTACTTCACTTTCAGAAAAATGTTTGATTTCACTTATTCAACATGATGACTTTCAAATGGATGTTATTCAAGTTTGGGAACATGTACTTAAATGGGGTATTGCTCAAAATTCTGGACTTCCTTCAGATCCTTCAAGTTATTCAAAAGATGATTTTAATAGTTTAAAAAATATTTTACAACATTTAATTCCTTTTATTAAATTCGATAATTTAACTTCTAAGGAATATATGGATGAAGTATATCCATATAAGAAAATCTTACCAAAAGATTTGCGTGAAAACTTACTTAAATATTTTATGTATCAGCAAAATTCAGAACAAATGACAATAATTGAAGAAACTAAAACAAAAAGTATTGATTCAAAAATTATTACGATAAAGCATGCTGAATTAATCTCGAAATGGGTTGACAGATTAGAAATTAGCGACAAGATGAAAAATTCATATGAATTTAAATTGATTCTTCGTGGATCTCGTGATGGATTCTCGCCTAATAAATTCCATGAGATTTGTGATAATAAAACTCATACTATAACAATAACTAAAGTAAAAGATAGCGATGAAATCCTTGGAGGTTATAATCCGATCGTATGGAATTCTAATTATGGTTACAACATTACTAATGATAGTTTTATATTCTCTTTTAAGAATAAGCATAGCATTAAAGGTTATATTTTAAGTCGAGTAAAGAATGAAGAGAATGCTATATTTAATAATGGCGCTAGTTATTATGGTCCAACATTTGGTTTCGGTGACTTTTTTTTGTGTGGTAACGACTGTTATGATGTGAGTTATTGTAGTAATATATATTACAAAAAATCAATTAGAGAATCTAGTAATGATTTTTCGGTAGATGAATATGAAATATTTCAAATTATGAAAGATTAATTTATAAGTTAATGATTGAAAATACCAGTATATCGTCTATATTGTTTTATTGACTTATCTAAATTAAAGTAAAATGTATTTAAACATAGTAAAAAATTTTATTTTCGAATCTTTGCATAACTAGTTTATAATTTTATTATTTCCAAAGTCCATTTGATGAAGAGCCTTAAAATTACTAATGTTATGATATCAAAAATTCGTATCGAAGTAGGATCATTACTAGAAATAATTTTTGAAATATAGTTATTTAAACATTCAGTTACGTTTGCTAACCATATAACTAAAGAAATTTATAATCTAAAATATTACCTTCAAAAATATATTAGTTTTTTTTTTTTAATCAAAACTTACTGTCGAAATACACAATATATAATTTGACTTAGGGCAGTGACATATATTAGCTAATATTTTAGGGGGTGGGGGGTAAGCGCCTATAGTAAAAAAATATTAGCTAATATATGTCACTGCCCTTACAATATTCTCTGTCTATTTACCCGCAAACAATAGAATTGTATCAAACAGAATCTTTTATAGTTATCGTAAATTCCGGATATGAAATTGTGAATTAATAAAAATTTAGTGTTTTTATCCTGTTGTCAAGATAAAAAATAAAATAAGTTTGTTACTGCATCAGGAAATTTTTAGGTAGATCGGACCATGTAATTCCACATGGATTAGTTTGGAAATACGTGGAATTCCACATATTCCTACAGCCCTACATGGATTCATATATATTACCTTCGACCTACGCCGACAATACCACGCGTTTCGTCACAGGGTATCTGGAAAATACTGGAATTATTTGGAATTCCACAATTTTCCACGGTATATGATATGGATTTCCATGTGGATTTTAAGCGAGAAAAACTTCCTGATGTGGTAATTTCTTCTAATTTCTTCCAGATCGTAAAACCTATAATGCTAAAACACATAGTAAGGCGTTTTTGCTGGGAAGCTAGTTAAACTGCCCAAACGACACCAGAATTTCTTCGAACTCGACCGGTATTATTCATTAACACGCAAGTAGTTAGATAAAAACGCTCTCATTTGTTGGGGCTGATCATCTTGTGCAACGTAACAGTTAATTTTGAGTCAGGTGTTTCGGTGTTTTTCGGACCGAAAGATTTCCGAAAACAGAATAAAGTTACCCCCCCATACAGCATAATTTTATTTTTCTTTCATTTCGAAGTTCTCGAAAGTACGAAATTCAACTATAATGTACGATAATAAATTTTTACCAAAATTATCACAAAATTTACTTGAAATTTTAGAAGATAATGAATTTTATGATATTACTATTGAAGTTGGTAATGATCCTTACGTAAAAATTTTCCGTGCTCATATGGTAATTTTAAATTATCGTTCCTCTTATTTGAGAAGAATTTTATCAACTAATGTTAATAGAAATAGAAATGATGAAATTGTAGCACATATTAAATTACCAAATATTTTACCTGAAACTTTTCAAATAATATTGAGGTAAGAGAATTGAAAATAAAATTATGACGACTTTTTTTTTTTTTTTAAATAAATTAAATTTATATATTTTTATATTTACGAAATGTTTAAAATATTTTCATGTTAGATATATCTATGGAGGAAGACTTTCTTTAGAAGAGTATGAGGCTTTGGATAATTGCTTCCAGTGAACTTAATCTTCAGGAATTAATCATTCATTTGCAATCATTTTTGATTGATAACAAAAAAGATTGGATGGAACAAAACTTTAATTTGATATATCAGACTAGTTTTGAGAATGATTCTTTCTTAAAATTACAAAATTTTTGTACTGAATTGGTGTCTAAAGAACCAGAAAAAATTTTTAATTCAATCGATTTTACTTTACTTTCAGAAAAATGTTTGATTTCTCTTATTCAACATGATAACATTCAAATGGATGTCATTCAAGTTTGGGAACATGTACTTAAATGGGGTATTGCTCAAAATCCTGGACTTCCTTCAGATCCTTCAAGTTATTCAAAAGATGATTTTAATAGTTTAAAAAATAGTTTACAACACTTAATTCCTTTTATTAAATTCTATAATTTAACTTCTAAAGAATATATGGATGAAGTATATCCGTATAAGAAAATCTTACCAAAAGATTTGCGTGAAAATTTACTTAGATATTTTATGTATCAGCAAAATTTAGAACAAATGACAATAGTTAAAGAAACTAAAATAAAAAGTGTTGATTCAATAATTATTACGATACAACATGCTGAATTAATCTCGAAATGGATTGACAGATTAGAAATTAGTGACAAGATAAAAAATTCATATGAATTTAAATTGATTCTTCGTGGATCTCGTGATGGATTCTCGCCTAATAAATTCCATGAGATTTGTGATAATAAAACTCATACCATAACAATCGTTAAAGTAAAAGATAGTAATGAAATTCTTGGAGGATATAATCCAATCGTATGGAATTCTGGTACTTGTTTCGGTATTACTAAAGAAAGCTTTACATTCTCTTTTAAGAATAAGCCTAACATTCAGGATTATATTTTAAGTCGAGTAGAGAATGAAAGGCATGCCATATTTAATAGTGGCTCTAATTATGGTCCAACATTTGGTCGTGGTGACCTTTTTTTATATGGAAGCAATTTCTATGATGAGAGTTATTGTTATGTTTCACGTCTTTTTAATTATATATTCAAACCAAAAGCCGAAGTTTTGTTTGAATATGTAGCTGAAACTGATGGTATAAATACTTATCTATATTATTTATCAATTATTCATTGTAAATACATTACATTAATTCACTTTTTTATCACTACTAGATGATATTTCATTAACACCAGGCACACTTGTGACGATTTTGGAAAAGAATCATGATATCGGTTGGTGGAAAGGAAAAAATGAACAAGGAAAAGAGGGATTATTTCCTTCTACATATGTAAAAGAAATAAAGCAAATTGGAATTCAACTAGATACTGCTTATAAAGAATCAATTAGAGAAACTAGTAATAGTTTTTCGGTAGAAGAATATGAAATATTTCAAATTATGAAAGATTAATTTATGTGTTAATGATTAAAAATACCAGTGAATCATTTATAATTTATTTACCTATCAAAATGACAACTTTTTAATTGTTATCTAGTTTTAAGTGTTTATCAACTTTCCTTATTTCAGTCAGGGACTTTTATCGCAAAACAATGACAGTAGACATTCTTAGCAATTGGGTAGGCATTGTTTTGTGTTTGATTATTATCATTTATTAATACTAAAATAATTAAAGAAACTCTTATCCAAGGTATTGATTAGGGATTGCAACAGATGATCATAGCTGGTCATGCCGGTTAATAACCGCGGCTGATATCAGTTGGTCAAAGGCTTCTGACTGACTGTTTAACTGACTGTTTTGACCGACCGTTTGAACGACCATTTAACTGACCGTTAACCGACTATTTAACCAACCTTATTCATTTAACATTTTTTTATAAACTGTGTTTTTTTATTAGCGAAATTAATCAAAAAATGTTAACTTTTTTTTATTAACATTTTGTATGGATTAAACTTTAAAAAGGTGGTCGGTTAAACGGTCAGTCAAACGGTCAGAAAAATGGTCAGCCAAAATGGTCAGCCAAAATGGTCGGTCAATTAAAGCCCTTAACCGGTTATGACTGACTGATTCTAACTAACCAGTTTTATATTAACGTTAACGTTAATGTTTCATTCGAACCCGCGCTCTCACTCCACCTATACGAATCCAGTGTGCTTATATATGATTTTGACCTTTCTTTGACCCTACGAAAAAAGAATGTCCGGAAAATGTCTACGAAAATGTCCGGAAATTGTCCAGGTTCTTCAAAAAATTATCATGAAAATGTCCAGGAAATTGATCTATTTTGCTGTCCGGAATTTTTTGCATGCCCAGTTTTTTTTATACATGAAATTTTCCGGACAAATTCTGGACAAATAAACCCAACAAATTCCGGACATAAAATATTCTGGACATATTCTGGACAAATAAACCAAACAAATTCTGGACATAAAATATTCCGGACATATTCTGGACAAAATAAACTAACCAAATTCCGGACATAAAATATTCCGGACATATTCTAGACAGGATAAACCAAACAAATTCCGGACATTTTAAATTCCAGACAAATTCTGGACAAAATAAACCAAACAAATTCCGGACATTTTAAATTCAAGACAAATTCTGGACAAATAAAACCAACAAATTCCAGACATAATAAAATTCCGGACAAATTCTAGACAATGTTTCTAAGAATATAAAATTTTAAATTTTAAAAAAATGCAAAAAGCACAAAACTGATATTTATAACCACCCCCTGACATAATAAGTAAAATTGAAGAGCAGCCAAAAATGCTATCTACGATGTTAATTCAAACTTTGGTTAATCGTGTAGGAAGTGGTAAACTCCTGCTGATCATCCGGGATAAAATTGGATTGTTCAGAATTCTGGAAAATTGCGGACAAATTTGAACCCGGACATATTCCGAACATCCGGAAACGCGCACGTTTTGGAACATTTTCCGGATTTACCAAACGTCCGGAAATTGTCTGTTTGTTTTTCCGGACAATTTCAGCATGAATTCCGGATGCATTTTTTTCGTAGGGTGAAAATGTGAGATATGAATAAAAAATAAACCGTGATCCTGATTACGGATCATTTTCTTAGGCTGAGGGAATTCATTTCTTTCACTTTTATAGTTAGAACCTTGACGTTACTACTTACTAAACAAGGTATGCTAAGAACAATGAATAAAATAATAATGAAATAATAATAATAATAATAATAAAAGGTTAATAAGCCAGCGAAATTTGATGATTATTCAATTGATCTGTCAAATCACCTTGCTGAAAATAACGAAACTGTTTCTTATTAATAAAGAAAAAAAATTTTTTTACTTTTCATTAATTTTTTATTATATAAATAATTAATTCTTTATTTAAAAAAAAAAAAAAAAATATTAATTTTTACTAATTAAAATAAACACTGCTACGCTCGGCTGATTTTGCGGCACTAGATGATCCGTCAATAATTTGGTCAAAGATGCTTTTTATTAACAACAAAACCGTTTCTTTTTAATAGAGAAAAAAAAATTATTTTTTTATTAATTTTTATTATAAATAAATTTACTTTTTATTTAAATTTTTTATTTATTTTATTTATTATTAATAAAAAAAAAAAATCACTATTGTGACTGGCTGATTTGCGAGGTGATCTGCAAAATCCAATGAATTATCCGCATTCTTTTGACTTTTGACGAATGCTTGATTATTTCCTCTTCCCTAATTAGACTAGTGCAAGTTTGATTGATCGGATGGCACGCATAATTGATAATTACTGTTCCTTGGTCTTTTATCTTGCCTTTTTTTTTTTATTAATAATCAAAAAAAAAAAATTTTTCTTAATTTAGTTAGCAATCAAGCGTTGTTCGTTGGCTAGCACTATATTTTGTCGAATATTCGATTATTATAAAATATAAATCATTTTTTTTTCTCGGTTTAAATAGTAGGCGTGGAAGTCTGGAAGATGGCACCACCATGGACTATCGGGTATTGTTTGTTGGGCTTTACTTGCTATTATTTTCGTCGAATATTTAATTATTAGTTGAATTTCTTTTATTTTTCCTTAATTTAAATAGGCGCGGATTCAATGGATCGGGTGGTGCCACCGTAGACTATCGGCAAATGTCTCGTTAATTACTAATATACAACATTTAATTATTTTTAGTTAGTATGAACTTTTTAATAACAGGTCATGAGGATTAAAGTCGTATAAAGCATGATGAGAAAATAGCTCTCCGTCCATACTCTTATAGTTAGCCGTTAGAAATTTTGATCAGCAGGTATCATGTTGTTACTACTAATGCATATAACAATTATAAATAATCATACCTAAATTATCTTTATAAACAAATAAATATACATATATCCTTACTCGATTTATTTAAACAATATATAATTTTTCTAAATAAAAAGAAAACCGTATTTTTTCAATATATGATATTACCATATTACAGTTAATAAGCTAAGTAAACTTTATCAAGGGCTCCCCTGCTCCATTATTATTTTTAAAAGCGATCCCGGACTTCATTTGCTATTATAAAAAAAATTTATTGTTTAAAAAACAATATTGTATTATAATGCTTTACTAGGATTTTTCAAGTAAACAGAACGAAAGGGAAACAGAAGTACAGAACAGAAGGATTAAAGAATAAACAATAAGTTATTCTCAAAATATTATTGATGAATAATTCTTTGATAAATTTTTCGTTCGATCGACACCAGAGAATCGCATTTCTATTAAAGTTTAAATTATTTCGCTTAATATTTATACTATAAGTCTAAAACTTAAATTTACTAATTTGTACTCGCACTTTTTAATATTACCGTAAAGTCAATAATTTTTTGATTAACCAAAAACAGAAATTTAAAGTCTAAATTACTATTTTTAATATACTTTAAAATCTAGGCTGTACTAGATTATGAGATTTACGGTGTATTTCAAAATAATATTTGAAAAAAAAAATTAATAGTTTTTTTTTATTTACTCTCTATTATAAACGCACAAATTTGTAAGATTATTGAATTATGCTTAGTACAAAAACTATACATAATAGCCAATCAATTAAGAATGATATGGTATCCTAAGCTAATTAAATCGTAGACTATCTAAAAACTATAAAGTATCTCTAATATAAAACCAAAGAAAAAACAAAAAAGAAAGAAAAAAAAGAAAAAAAAACTAATAAAAAAAAAATTCACAAATAAATAACAAAATAGACTATTACTAAATTAAATTTCCACCTACCATAAAGACCTACATTGATAGTACTATATAAGGAAAGGCCTAGACTTATATACGTATGATCACGTAATAAATTTCCATGTGACGATTGACCCTACACTAAATAGGGTGGACATCCTCATATTGTCACATTGTTGCCGACCAAATGCCGATTATTTAATAATCATAGACGTTTAGATTACCCTATATAAATAATTTTGAATTGTGTGACCAGCGCCTGTTTATTGTTAGGGGATGGTAGCTTGATCGAAAGGTTCCGTGTCGCTATGGACAATTTGATCGGACGATTTGATCAGCAGATTCTGGGTTGATTACTAATGTACAAAAAAAATTTTTTATCCCCATTAGCTGTTAGCCGATGTTTGCTACTACACTTTCTTTAGTAATTATAGCAGTAGATCATTTAGCAAAGTTCTTTTTTTTCTAATTGCTTTTCGGTAATTAGCATTTGGCTAATACTAATAAGTATAATAAATAATAACTCATTTTAGAAATAAAATTTTTTTTTGTAATAGATAGGTTTTTTTTCAATGGTATAGGCAGATTTTTTTTTTTTTTTTTGATGGAAATCTTTAAGAATGAAATCAGAAGAGAAGAATGAGATGAAAGGGGGAATTAAGAATGAGATGGAAGGGGGAGTTAAGAATGAGATGGAAGGGGGAGTTAAGAACGAAATGAAGGAGGAGTTAAGAATGGAATGGGGAAGAATGAGATGGAACTTGGAAGGGAATTAAGAACAAAATGAAGAAGGAGTTAAGAATGAAATGGAAGGGGAGTCAAGGATGAAATGGAAGAGGGAGTAAAGAATGAAATAGAACGGGAAGTGATGAATGGGGAAGTGATGAGTGAAGTGGAAGAAGGAGTGAAATTGGAATGAAGGGGGAGGAGTGATGAATGAAGTGGAAAGAAGTAAAAACAAGGTGAAAGAGAAAACAATAAATAAAGTGATAGGGGTGGAGAGGTAAATGATGAAGAAAAAGGGGTAAGAGAGGAAGTGATAAATGAAATAGCGGGAAGTGATGATCATAATAGAAGGGAAGTGAGTAAACAAAATGGAGGGAAATTAACAAACAAAGTGGAAGGCAAAACTAGTGTTCCGAAAGGGTTGAGTTGGGTCGGGTTTGAGGATGTATTTGAACTCAACCCGAGTATAAAAACCAACCCGTACAAATACCTGGATTGATATTTACACGACCCCGACCCAATATAGTTTAACCCCGGATAACCCGGGTCCAAATAAAGTTTTCAGATGTTCAGTAAAAACAATAGTATATTTACGTCACACTTTTACAAACAATTTTTAAGTTTATTTAAATTTTTATTGTATAGTAAAATTTAAATAATTTAAATATATATTTTTTATTATTAAATCTTCCTTACGCCCAGCCTGATTTAAACACATACACGCGCGATTTGTATTTGATTTGAGACTGCTTCTTTTGGCCGTTTCCTTCAGAAAAGATCCGCTCAATTGTTCAACTGGAACACTTGTAATTACAGGTAAAAAAAAAAAAAATGAAGTAGAGTATTCCCACCTATCTAATAATATTAAAATTGGTTAAATTTTTTTTAACTACGATATATATTCTTATAATGAATTAATAATTTAATAAAATATATTTAAAATTATTATTATATATTCCTTCTATCATAGTAGATCATCTTGATTTCGATCTGCTCAAGAGTTTTCTAGACCTCTTAAATAAGCGTTAATTTCTCAGCCTCACTTATTTTCTTACACAAATAAAGTTAGAAATAAAAATTGCATAACGTAAACGTTTTGAAATATAAATATCTGATTAAAACCCAGGTCAACCGGGTCAAGCAAAGGTGTGACCCTGACCCGACGGATTGGGTTGAATATAAGACTCGTGTCAAATAATGATAAACCCGATTCGGATTTTAAACACGGGTCAGGTCAAATGACCCGGGTTTGACCCGACCCTTTCGGAACACTAGGCAAAACAAGGTGATGGAATAGAAATAAAATAAGAATAAAGAACGAAATAAAAAAATAAAGTTAGTGGTAGAATAAAGGGTAGAAAGCAAATTAAAATGAAACCCTAAAAACTTACCATCGCAGCAAGACGGAATGAATAAAGGTGCAAACTACTCAAAATTTAATCCTGATTGGCCTCATCAAACCGGTGCAAGGCAACGGGCTACTGCTAGTATGATGCTAAAATAATTTTTGATTGACTATTTTTGAGGTAAAATTGTTCGAAATTACATTAATTCATGTGAAAATTTATAATTAATAAATAATATGAAAATTCAAAATTTATAATTTTAAGATTCGGTGATCAGATTTAAATTGATTATACACCATTAGATTTGTCTCAATGAGAGGATTCGAATGATAGTAAATTCATTGTGATTAATGTTAGTGAAGTTATAGTATTAAATTAAATAATAATGTTATTTATAAAAATAATTGCAAGTGTTTCATTTAACAATAACTTCTGAATTATCAAAAATTATTCAGGTTAATTTATCCATTTATTTTTGAATACTTAGATAATATACTGTAAAAGTTTCACATCGCCCAAGACTTCAAAGTCCGATTAGAAAATGATCGGCACATATATTAACAATTAACTTTTAGCAATACATTTTATTTTACCATAAAATTTTAATACAATATTTTTTACTTTAAACTATTAAATAAAATAATTTATTGTAATTTTTTTTACACATTTATGGTTGGAATAATGCTGTTAAATACATAGCACATTTGGAATCGAGAACCATAAATCATTAATCTCGTATTGATGCCAAACTGAATCAAATTTTATATTCAATTCAATAGTAGACCCGATCCAGCGACGTGCACATCGTTCTTCTGGCTTAATTGTTGATTTATGACCTTTGTAAAGCTGCCTCTCCTAACCTACACTTCAGTTATCATATCTGAGTTCGTCTAAAAACTCGTTTCTAAAGAAAAAAAAAATGGAAAAAGTCCTCAAATAAAAAAAAAATAATAAAGAACTTTTGCCAATTCGTGTTAAAAAATAAGGTGGTTTTTTAAAACAGTTTTTAGGAAAAAAAAAAAATCACCAAACTGGCCTGACTAACTCCAAAGGAGTCGAAATTGTTGGATAATAATGATATAATCTCTAGACCTCGTTACTCATTTTGATTATCATAAATAGTTACGGAAACGGCCTTAAGCTTCGGTCATTGTTAAATCCGGAACTTTTTTTATTATTACAGAATAAAAAAAAAAAAATTTTATTGGAAAACTGGATGGAAACCTCTGCTCTGTCTTAGCAGTTATCATGATCAAGACCAAGCAAAAAGTTCTAGTCTATTTTTTTCTAGGGAAACTACGAAGTAAAGGTACATTACATTTTTTTTTTTTAATTATCTTCAGCCTTGATCGTATCCTTAAAATGTATTTTTTATATTTTATTTATTTATAATATTATTTATTTCTTTAGATTTAAGAATATATATTAGTATTCGATTTACTTTTTTTTTAGGAAACGGCTTTGGATTTTAGCCTTGGAATGTAAGTATTTTTTTTTTTTTTTTTTATTAATAACTTTTTTTTTATGGGTTTTTTTACAGGAACCGACCTGGTATAGTATGTAGGGAAAAATCTGATTTTTTTTAATAGAAAATTTAAGAACGTTTACTAAAGTTCTTTCTCTTTTTTTTTTTATAGGAATTGATTTGAACTTCTGGGTAAAAATCAGTTTGGACTGGATTGTGTGATAAGTAAAATAATAATAATGTATTGATGAGTTTATTTTTATAGCTATCAGCGTACCAGTAGAAACTGGAGTCACAGACTTAGTTGTATAATAAGTAATAACGGTATATTCTCATTTATTTTGGGTTGAAATAGTATAATGATTTAACTATTAAATTAAATAAAAATAATTTTGACTTTATATAAACTCAGATCTAACTGAAGCTCTAATCGGTTTATTCTTAATTTAATGAAACCCGCTTTGCAATAAATAAACCTTTCTTTTTTTAATTCGTTCATGAACCTTCAAGAAAACGTAAGACAACGTTTTTTTTTCATTTCGGTTTGATAAAAAATGTTAAAAAAAAACTTCAACCCGTTTTTATTTAATTCGGTTTGATAATAAAATGTTAGAAAAACGGTAAAACACTTTTTTTTTGAATGATCATTTTGATAAAAAAATGTCGAAAACTTTTTTTTTTTTGATTCATTTTGATAAAAAAATGCTATACATCAAAAAATGTTTTTTTTAATTTGTTTAATATAAAAAAAATAAAAAAAAAAAAAATTTACGGTCAAGAGCGTTTTTGATCCGTGAAATGTTTTATTGAGTTGCCATAGGTCATACACTCAACCGGAGAAAATGATCGACATTCTAATAATTAATTTGACGAGCTTTACAATTAATAAAAAAAAAGGTTTGGAATTTCTTTTTCTTACTATAAATTTTTATTCTAACCAGTGTAAACTGACCAAATAAAATATTTTATAAAACTTGTATTATGGGTATATACAGTATGTATGGTATTGGTAGGAACTGTACAAATCTAACAAAGAATGTGCATATTAAAACTACTCAAATAAAGGGTTAAAAAACTAAATAAAAACCAAATATAACTTAGTGAAAAATGTTCAAATATATTTCATCCAATATTTGAATTAATAGGAAATTTACCATTGGAATCTCACGTTCTTACATAGAAAAGTCAAAGGCAAACTTCGCAAATGACTTAGTTAGGATTGACACTATTAATTACCGTTTTTAAAATTTCATGTGATGAAATGACAATCCGGGTATTAGCTATTTTTTGCAATAATTTATGTAAATCGGCATTATTAAAATTCTCCGATTTGTCCCTTAATAATAAACGTTAACGTTAGAAAACGGGTTATTTAATTCTTTAATAGTAATAAAACGTTACATTGTTTTAAATTAATTAATAATAAACCGGTTTTTGAATTAAATAAATAATTATAACAATAAGGTTAATCGGAATTATCGGAATTATCGGAACATAACCTTTTCCGGACGGATATTTCCGGTCAATCAATTCTATATTTGTCAACTTATCAGTTATTTGTTAATTACAATACAAAGTAAAAATTTCTAAACTTTAATAACAAGTAAAGATTTTTTTACATTCTTAACTATAATAACAAATAAAATTTTTACATAAACTTCTGTATTTGTTAACTATAATCACAAATAAATTCGGTTAGTTTATTTCAAGCTTAACAGTTAAATATACCTGTCTTTTTGAAGAACTTTCAAGACAAAAAACAACTGAAACAAAAAAAAAAATGAGTACAGTTAAAAATCTTCGTATGGATAAAGCCAAGAAACATATAGAAGATTTGGCTGCAGCCAATAAAACTCTAAGTTTTGCTGCTACCGCTAACCTTGAAGTGGCCATTAAACAAACCAAAAAGAAAGTTGAAATGATTGCTAAAGAATGTCGTGCAACTAATCGAAAATTCCGAGATAGGGAATTTGATTTGTATGTGGATGTATACGATTGTTTATACTTCGAGAATGCTGAAAAATTCGAGACGTCCGGAATAAAGAGAGTTTCACAAATCTTTGAAAAACCTCAATTTTTCATCGACGGTTCGGAGTACAATGATATTAATCAAGGTGCCATTGGAGATTGTTGGTTTGTTGCAGCATTAGCTGTTATTACAAATATTCCTTCGTTGTTAGAAACTCTTTGTGTTGCACGTGACGAGGAAGTTGGAGTTTATGGATTTATTTTCTTTAAGGATGGGGATTGGGTATCCACCGTAGTTGACGATCAACTCTTTGTCAACGGAGTCGATGAAAAGAAAAGACCGAAATTAGCATTTGCGTAAGCATTTCATTTAAAAAATGGAGTTCAATTTTTTTTTTTTTTTGTCACTGACGATCTTATTTTCTTATAGTAAATGTCCTAATGAAAACGAAACTTGGGTGCCATTAATTGAAAAGGCCTACGCTAAGGTTCATAGAGATTACGAACATATTGTCGGAGGTTTCACAGGTCAAGGCATCGAAGATTTAACTGGTGGAGTTTATACCTTGACATATACTGCCGACATTCTTGACACCGAAAGGTTCTGGAATGAAGAATTAATTCATGTTAATAAAAATACATTATTCGCTTGTTATCGTTGGGATGACAGTACAGATGCCAAAGGGTTAATCGATTCACATGCATATAGTATCATTCGTGTGGAAGAATGTGAAGGTATAAAATTATTAAATATTAGAAATCCGTGGGGGGAAACCGAATGGAATGGACCATGGAGTGATGGAAGTAAAGAATGGACACCAGAAAGAATGAAATTTTTGGATCATAAATTCGGGGATGACGGATCTTTTTGGATGTCTTATGAAGATTTCTTGAAACAATGGACTATTGTTGATAAATGTAAATTATTCGATGCTTCATGGCAAGTCTATTCTACTTGGATTCACTATAATGTTGTACCAAAATCGAACGGAAAATTCATTTTGACAATTCCCGAAGATTCTTTTACTATTATCGTATTACAACAACCTGATGAAAGATTTTTCAGCAGTTCATCCAAATATAGCTATCAACTCAGTTTCCGTATTTATGAACAGGGTTGTGAAACATATAAATTTAGAAGTCGTTGTGCTGTAAGAATGGCTCCACGTAGTGTTAATCTTGAAGTTAAATTACCTGCAGGAACTTATGAAATTGTTCCAAGTATTAAACGTAAAAATGTTGAAGATGAAAAAACGGAAGGAGAAAACCAAGAAGAAAAAGAAAAGAAAAGAAATAAAGAAGTAATAGAATCAATTAAAAAGAAGAAGGAAAGGAGAATAAAAAATCTTTCAACTGGTATTGATGAAAATGATGAATCAGATATCGAAGAAGAGAAAAGTGACGAGAAAAAGAAAAATGAAGTGTGGGAATTATCAATCGGGTTAAGAATTTATTCTCAAAATCGAAATTTTACTTTAGTTGGTGAAGAAGGTGAATATCCAAAGAAAGAAGAGGAAGTGAAGAAAGAAGAGGATCCTGAAGCTAACACTGAAGCAACCGAAGAAGCTACAAAGAAAGAGAAAGAAGGAGAAGGAGAAGAAAAAAAGAATGAAATAATTTAAAATAAATTTAAATTTGTAATTTGTAGTCCTTTAAATATAAATATTTAAGAAAATATTGATGACAACTATGTGTATTTTTTAATCAATCATTTTTACATTTACATAGTTTTTATAACATTTTAATTCTTTGTAAACTAATTTAAAATATTCTCCGTTATCCTCTGTTTACTCATCACCGGTCGTATATACTAATAGTTATACAAAATAAATTTTTATTAGGTGAAATAACAATCCTTCTTAAATTTCTTCTTGATAATTCGATACGATTGTGTGATTTTTGAAATGAAAAAACGTCTAAATTTAGGTAATTTCAAGGATAGCTTGAAATAAGTAGAAAAAAATTTTTAATGTATTATTGTAAAAAATTTATAATAGAATATTACTTTGTGATTATAATAACAATTTTTTCTAATCGGATCATGAAATCTTTTTAAGATCGTCCAATTTTATTACAGCATTATAAATCGCCATTGTAAATTAGGCCGAAATTAAGTTATGATGATAATTCCGGCCAGATTTTCAATAATAATTTTTCAAATAACTGACTCACATGACTCATAAAGTTAGATAAAATCCCTCCTTTCATCGGAAATTTATAAAAGAATTAATAAGAGTAGAAGCTTATAATTTTTTTTTTATTTTAAGAAAGATAGTTACATAGAAATACAAAACCAAATAAAATAAGAAAGAAATAAAATTCTTAAAGAAATCTATATCTGTCAATTATAAGTACTTCTAATGTCATCCAGTTACCAGACCAAGACCTACCTTTCCAGTAATATAAAGAAAACCTGATTAAAAATGAACTTGCATATTTAATCAAGTAATACATTTTTTTTGGTAAACATTTAACTTTATATATAATTGTGTGAAAGAACACATACAAAATCACGTTATACATAAGATAAACCCGAAGGTTAAAATTTATACCAATTATACTAACCTAAGTATACGCCCATAAATCAAAAAAGCAAAATCAAGTAATTAACTCCCGTTAACGATAAATTTTGTACTAAGTACTAACGTCTCTATGTGAAAACCAACTCTGCCAATTCAATTTTGTCTAAAATTAAATTACATAATAAACAAAAAACTAATAAATAACTAAATAACAAAATATTTAATACATATAAATCATCATTACATAGTTATTTGTGTAAGAAAAACATGATCATAATAAAAATCTTACTACAAACTATTAAATGAAATAATGTGTGCTATTACTAAATTGACTATTTCTATACTTATCCAAAGCTGGATACGTATACATCATCAGTCCCTTAAGCTTCGAATCTCTACTCAATCCTCCTTTAGCAGATGATTTACCCGGTTTGACAGATAATTTATTTTCCTCTCTTTTTTTTTAAAGCTTTTGCAGCTATCTCATCATAAATTTTCTTGTATTCATCAGCTGGTAGTGGGAAACTTAGGACCAAAGGTGAGGGAGTCACAATTCACAAATACGATATCTTTCATGTTCCGCTTTGAATTACGTGCGTCAGCAGCTAGCTCTTTCATTATTGGAGCCTTTTCTGCCCTATGAAAAAAGATCATCCAATATTCGTGCAATATTTGTTCAATTCTGTGTGAAAATCATTCAATTATTGCAATTTTTTGGATAAAAATGACCATGCAGTTATTTATAGTGTGTTAAAAGTGTGCAATCTTTGTACAATTGAAAATAAACTTAAATTTAAGATATAGAAAATGTTCAATTTTTGTGCAATAAAAATTTTAGGGTATAAAATTTGTATTTAAGATACAGAAAGCATTCAATTTTTGAGTAATCCTACCATACAATATTTGACCACTTTTTTGGGCAAATAGACCACTTTTAACCATCATTATGAATATATTTTCCTAAGTGATTTATGCAGTAAGTTTAAACAAAATTCAACTGCATATTTGTTTATAAATAGGTATCTTCTGGACCTATTGGTACAGTTTTGTAGTGCTTCGTAACTAAAAAAAGTCCAAACTTTTATTAAGTTACAGAATTAGTTCCGGCCAGAATTATAATTTGGCCGGATTTATGAATCTTAAAATTGTATATTAAACACGTGATCTGATCGTCAAAATAAATATGACGCGAAATGTTTGTTTTTTTTTTTAAACCTTTTTAACTTCAAAATTTCAGGTAAGAAAAACTTGTTTTCTATTATATTTTTATTTATTTTCCTAACTTTTTTACATTTTAACGTTATTAACTTTGTTTATTTACTAACTTCATACTTTTTTTACTACTAACACTAATAATTTATTATTACTTTCAACACTTGCTAATCATATTTTTTATATATTACTAATAATTTACTTACACTAATAATTTACTCTTCTTTGATACTACTGCTAATTTACTGTTACTAACATACTTTATTTTATTTTCTTATATTTTTTACATTTATGATTTATATCAAAATATAGTATTTTATTTATGAATATTTTGTATATTTTATATTTTAAATTAATAAAAATTCATAATTTTACTTTATAAATTTGCCTGTCATTACTGTAAAGTGTAAAATTTTTAGTATTTAACCTATCATAATACCTAAAATTCGGCCTAAAATTTGGCTCAAAAATTGGACAATAATCGTATGAGTTCAGGACAAAAATAGGATATTTATTGTACGAATTACCATGCAATTATTGTGATTTATTGCAATTTTTAGCACAATTATTGCACAATTATTGTATGGTCAAATATATAGAAATTGTAGTGAAATCATAGTAAATTTAATTGAATGTTAATTCGACAAAAATCACACACAGTTTTTTCATAGGGCTGGTGCATCATTTGATACCCTTTTAAGGCCATTTTCTTTGATTTTTTTAATTAAGGATTTAGCTACTTTAAATTATAGAATAAATTATGGAATAAAATTAGAAATATATGTAATATATTAACTTACATCCTGCAATTATTAATTATTAGTTAATTAGATGTACAGTTAAGTATTAATATTAAGGTTTCTGTAAATTAAATAAGTTACTTACAATCTAGTCATTTAAATACGATGTAATTAGTATAAATCATATGCAAATATTAGATAATATAAATACTGTAACTTACCATCTATATTATTGAATGGTTATTTGAACAAAGAATTAAATTACTTGAATAATATATAAAATATGGCAAAAGAATAAATAACTGACAACTTACCGACTATAGTATTATTAACAAATAAGTGAAATATTAAGTTATATGGAAAATATAACGTAATTTGTTTATTATTCAAATTATAGGATAATATAACTTATTAACTTACGAGCTAAATTATTTAAAATAATATAAATCGTCAAATACGCAAGGTACAAGTTTTTTATTTAATAATTAAATAAAAGGTTTAACGTTTAACTTGTTCATTATATATATTTACCTTCAGATTCCTCGGTGCTACTTAAAACTAGTTTATTAAATTACAAATTTGTTTTAACATTTTAGAAAATTAGAATTTTGGTTAATATATAATTTTTTTTTTTTACCTCTGTCATTACTGTGAGCCATTACTATATATTGTATCAAAATTCTTCCTAAAAAGTTATCGTAAATATCCTTTTTTTATTAACCGTCTTATTGTTTTAATATTAGGTAAAATAAAACTTTAACTAAGGTGATTCTAATGATACTAGAATAAAAATATTCATATTATTATTATGAGGGATATATATATATTTATAAGTTAAAAACAATATTTATGCAAATGCAGGTGTTCTGGTTTCGAATGATCTACTGTACATTGTGCGGTATTGTCGATCATTATCATAATTTTAATTAATTTCATATGTTAAACGAATTTTTCAAAATGTTTTTTAAATACGATATGTGACTTCTTCGAAACCTTCATAAAAAGAGCGTCTTTATCCTAAGATGCAGACCGATTAGTTAGGCTTGATTTATGCAATTTCCCCAGAGATTGGCTTATGATTGAGAATTTAAGATATTGTTCAGGCGTTACGATCAATTGAAGTAAAAATGGATAAAAATGGAAGCTAACATCAATTAATACCTTCAAATTAGGAAATATTATTCTTTTTTGCCAATCAGAGCAGCTCTGTGGAAAAAAAAAGGTGTTTTATTGATTAATATGATTTTTAGCCAATCGGAGCATTTTATAAGGCGTTTGAGAAGGTTAGGACGTAACTTTATTTAGTTTTGTAGCATTTTAAAGAATCATTTACCTAGGATATTAAATTTTCAAAAGTTTTTTTTTCAAAAACATAAAGATTATTATTAAAACTTTTTTGTTAAATGTATTATATTATTTATTTATTATAAAATTTTGTTAAGAATGTTTAATTTTAATTTCTTTTCATAAATTCATTTTTGAAATAATTTTTATTATTAAAACTTTAATAAAGCCACAAACAAGTGTCTCCTTTAAACTGTTCACTTTCACACATTCTTATTCCAAATTTTTAGCTTAAAAATTATTTCATACGTTAAAATAAAACAATAACTTATAACGAAAGAATGATATACCTTCCCAAGACAAAATTTGTAACAGACGGAGTGAAAAAACATGAAAAGATATCTGATATGAAAAAACGGTCGTTTTGTTATTTTAGGTTAAGGATGCTCTCACAAAAATGGCTTAACGGCGTGCATTCTGCAAAAGAAACACATATTAGGTTGTCAGTTATTTTCCTTCATACCATTAATACAATATTAGAAAGCTCAAACAAACAAACATACTTCGAACATAAGCGAGAAATTAACTTCAGGTTACACAAACATATACCGAACTATTGGAAAAATTTGCGACTGATATAATGTTAATTCAACTTGTCAATTTGCTAATAATATTTGGGAATATCCATAATTTTCACATGTTACCGTAAGGAGCCATTAAAAAGGATACAAAAGTTCTTTATCTTTAGAACACCGATCATTAAACTTCGGCATATTGATATACGAAAACATTGATACAGATGCGTAACAGCATATGCATATGATAATTAGAATCGTATAATCTTCACCGTACTGTATGAGGCTGCATTTGAACTTTTGATGAGATTTTGACAGTCGTCAGATGGGCCTATTGTGCAATCTACAGCCTTATTTTGAAAAAGCTAATGGCATAGGGAGGAATTTCACAAATGGGAAGAAATCCCTTGTTTTGTTTCACAAATATTATGGATGATCATCTTCGACATATTACAGAAGTAACAGAACTGCTGCACGTAACATGTTATGGGTGGAATTGGCGGTCGCAACAAGACAATGAAGCACACATCACGTGTTAAGAATCTACCCAACAGCACCCAGAAAAATTCTTCGAACCGGCCGGCATTATGCACTAACACGTGATCGAAGAAATTTGAGTATGACAGTTAATATTGGGTCCCTCAAATAAATAGTGAACAGTGGTGTGACACTAGTAATAAATAAACTCAGATCACGTGCTCTTTAATTTCTAGGATTTCATTGACAAAAATGGGATTTGTGTAATTGATTGGAGATGTGTTAACTATATTTTTGACTGAAGAATGGAAACAATTCCAGGGGACCGTAAATAATTTAGTCTCATTTAGATATAAATCAGTTTTAGAAAAAAAAATTTTATATATAATAAAGGACATTAATTGATCGACATTTGTATCACAGCTTTTAACTATTGGCGCATTACATGAAATCTATTAAAATAAAAGCGTTAACGAGGACTATACTTTTAAAAATTAGTGTAAATATCTGATCTCCACGTGAAATTTCCTCTTGCCGCACAACGTGATGCCACTGCATACTTTACAGTATGTAGCCGATTAATTTGCTTATAAAAGTATTCATCATAGTGTTTTTTAACAAATCCTTGTAATTATTATTATTTTATCGCTATCACACTATTGCTAAATTTTTATCCTTGTAGATTATCTAGTACAAATTACTGCATTTATGATCTAGATTCGAATATAAATTCTTTAACAAAACATTAATAATTGACCATTTTGATGTAAAACAGAATATTAGATAACTGGTTTGTAAATATTTTCAAATGTCTTAATTAAATATCTGCACAAGAATCGTATAGGTACGCCCAGAAATTATCAAATATATCTATTAATCGAATATTTCGTTTAATATTCTATTTTACATATTTCAAAAAAAAGAAAAAAAAAATTCTCTTGAATCTTAAAAATGTTTAAGAACGCATTAATAAAGAAAAAGAATTCGACACTAAAACAAATACAATCATTCACTGAAAATAAAAAGCGCCTACTAATACGTAATGAGAATATTTCGTAGGAACAGAAATTAAAAGTTGTTATAAACAATGGAATATATTTACTTTAAAAATCATAATAGATTAAATACGTGCAAATAAATAAAAATAAATAAATAAACTTATCATTAATTTTTGAACCAATTCATACTTTTATTATACATAATTATTTATAAAGCATTTTTTGATGAATTTATGAAATACAAAAATCTAACATTTACTTTTATCATCAAATCACACAAATCGTGGTCATATTGTGTAAAGTGGCCGAGGGTTATATAATTTTATAATTTATTTAATGTAAAAAAATTATATATTTTTATGTATTAAATATTTCGTAATTATTCAACATTATGTGCAATTGCAATCTGTTCCCCAACGCGATAATGTTTATTTTCAGTAGCAACTATTTTAACTTTGCTATGCTCTTGGAACAAGTAGACAATATCAGAACCACCAAACTGAAAATAAGATATCTCGTCCCCTTTCTTCACTTCAGCCCCTGGCTTAATATGAGGGGGGATGACTACGGAAGACACTTGAGCCATACCGATTGGTAAAACAGCCACTTTACCGATTTTTGGTGAATCGATAACAATCAGACCGCGAATCTGGACGAATTGATATCCCGGGGAGTCCGGGGCAATGAGTCGATTAAGGTTGAGTCTCGATTTACCATCAGAATGTTTCTGAACAACTACTTCAAGATAGGCCTGCCCTGGAATGACTTTAGCTTCGAGAACTTTGCCATCGACAGGAGCATGCTGACGATGATAGTCATATGGTGCGAGGTATGCGTGCATAAATTTTCCACCAGCAAAGTCATTTGAATACTGACTGTCTGCAAGTAATTCACCAACGGGCCAAGGTAGACTTTTTAAAAATATAAGTGAATCGGTATTGATATCCCAGGAGCCACCAAAAGTCGAATCCGCGGCACTCACGATAACCGCCGGATTGTGAGGGCCATCAATGGGTCGGGATCCTGGCAAGAATTTTCGCGCAAAGAATTCATTGAAAGTATGTCCTAACCAGCCTCCCTCTGGAGTCTCATATGCGTCAACGTTGTAGTTTTCTGCGGTATAAAAAGTCTCGAGGGATTCTTTGGTAAGTGATTCAGGCGTATCGAGAAAGTCTCCCGTAGCGCGAGCGTAATCGACTATCCATTGGGATAGTTCCGACAATTTTTGTGATGGAGCCGACGAAGGCTTAATGGGTGATTGGAATGATCTGACAGATTTTTGATCGAGGACGAAATACATCGTAGCAAGCATATTATAAACGAAAGTTCCTGTTTCATCCTCCTTGGGCACCCACAATACCAAATAATTAAGAAAATTATAGTAATCAGTTAAACTGTTTATATTGACCATATCTTCGACTCCTGTTTCGTGAGCATCATGGACCGCCCGTTCAAATTTGTCCTTCCAGTTATTTCGTTGAATTATGTCCATTAGCTTTTGAACAATAGGCTGATATGCTTCAGGAGTAGGAAAAGGTCCCACAGGTCTCTCAGGCATGATTGCTTTTTCTTGGATATAATATTGATGGAGTTGTTATGTGAATTGAGAATAGTGGACTTGAGCAAGTTTATTATTGCTGATAAGCTAGAAAATTAATAAAAACATCGCGCCTTTATATCTCGTCAAATCCTATAAATAAGTTTCAGGTAGTACAATGCCAATCTTATTGGCTAATTTAGACCATTAAAGAAGTCTTGGCATAACAGGAATGGTTTAGGAGGCAAACATTTTGCCGATAGCAAGTATAAATTTGGTTAGCATCACCCAGCATCTATCGGGAACATTTTTATATAAAAAAAAAATAATAATTTGATATGTGATATCAATATGATATCAGTAAGATGACAAAATGATGTCAAAATGATATCAAATACAACGCAAACACCTGAGGCTGTGAATATTGTTAATAAAGTTAATGTGTGTGTGAAAAAATTGAAAAAATTACATAATGATACTATTTTGCAGATCATACGAAACTATTTGTAAAACACGGTATGCACACAACCCGTTCGTGACGTGATGAAATTTTTTTTATAGAATTGCAAATAAATAAGGCAATAAAAAGTTAAAACATACGTATGTAGCACCGCAACTCGGAAGTTTACGGGAAGAATTTAATTCTGACTGGAATTAAAGTAATTTCAGACAACTTTTAATATTTCAGCATCTCAAATTAAAAGAATTAATTAAAAATAAAATTTTCTTGTTAAATCTTTTATTTTCAATATTATTGTCCGGAACGAAGCGAAGGAATATTCATGCACTTTAAAAAATTTGTGGACACGGGAACATCACCCAATAAAATCGCAAAGAGTCATTGTCCGCTCACGTGATCGTCATCCAAATTTCTCCCGTTTCTTAGTAATTTAAACTTTGATTTTTTGTAGTCATGTTATAGTAAGTAGTTATAAATTATAGTGATTATTATTTTAGTCACTAAAAAAAAAAGTTAAATAAGGAACAAAAAAACAACTAATTCAGCAGCACCATTAATATTATTTAAGAAATTTTAGCTTCAAAGTTTTTTGTCCTATCCTTAAAATTTATTATTTTTTTAAACTATACTATTAAAAAAAAATTTTTTTTTTTTTAAATTTTAACATTAGATTGTTCGTAATAATAAAATAAAATTAATTGTGTTAAGATTTAATTATTGAAATTAATTGCTTCTATTCAGATAATTTCTCTTACAACCTTTGCATTTATGCATTGAATACTTTCAAACGAAAATGGCTTAAAAAGAACATTTTTATTAAAAGATTACAGACTCGGGAAATTGCTAGCGTTGAGCGCTAATCAAGAGTTTCGTTTTCCTATAAACTTTTGTGTCTAAGTGTTTCGGATAAAAAAACAGGCTGGCTGTCCATTTTATATTTTTAATTTATTTTAAGATTTTATTAACGATAATGATATTTCTAACAAAAATAAATAATTATCAGTGTATCACATTATTAAAAATAAAATTTCGATCACATGATACTGGATAAATCACTTCTAGACGAATAATTAACGCCACCTAAAGCCCTGAATGGTGATGAAAAAAAACTTTTTCCTGCCGATCCCAAGGCCAAAACTTGTGCTAAAGAAAAAAGTCGATTTCAAACACTATATTCATACAATAACAACGGTTAAATTAAACTTTATAACCGTCTAGATAGGAAAAGGTTCAACTTTTATTAGAACTATTAGACAAACTTTCAACATGCAACGTACAAACTCTCCTGTTGAAAAATCTGTACCCTACAAAAAACGGACTTTACGTTCTACTACTAAGTCCGAGATTATTAACGCAACAAACAAAACTAAAAAAGTGACAACTATACCAGTATCACTGATGAAAGTATTGCTAAAGATACCTATTCATTGGATGAAGAAGATGAAAATAGTGATGATACTATTAAACCTAACCGTCAAAACAAACGCAATAAAACTAAGGATGACCAATCCAAAGATGTTAACATGCAAGAATCCTCCCATCCTATCTCCTCGGAACAGGATGTTCCTGAAGTAACTGTAAATGAAACTTTACAAATTTTACACAAAGAAACAGTAGACTCTAGTCAACCTAGTCAACAAACTTTAAATGACTCTATTCATAGCCCCAACAATAATACCACCTCACCACCCAACGACGAAGGTCAATCACGTGACCAAGGGAAAATTCCCAATGCAACTAACAAAGAAACTCAGGATCAACAACAGACTAACCCCAATAAGGATACGATCATGCTAGACACCAACGATGACTTTACTGCTTATGGAGGACAAGCAAACCATACAGTTTTCACTTTCCTTAACTCATTCAAAGCATATGATAATAACCTAGAAGGAGTAATCAACTTAATAAGAACCTACTTCCATTCAAATGATTCGTTCATTGGTGTATCATCACGCCCTATTGTAATAGGACAAATTCCTTTAATAATTTTACGTTTCAACAACAAATCTTATGCGGATGCATTACACAATACCTTTAATGACACCTTAAAGGTAACGTTCTACAAATTTGACGAAGAAACAGTAAACAAAGAAATAACTAAATACTTAGAAAAAATAGACAGAAGAACCATAAAACTAGTAGATATAGAAGCAAATTTCCCAACGGATACCGTAATAGAGGTATTCCAAAAAGCATACGGACCAATAGAAAAGGTCCAGGAAATTTTCAAAAAACCTTTTAACAGACAACCACCCAACGCTACACCAAATGGAAATCCAAATAGCGCCAGATACCACCAACAGAGAAATAATAATAACAAACCCACCAAAAAACAAATTCTTTTAACCTTCAAAAATCAGTCCTCTGCGGACAATATATTTGGAAACGACATATGGTACAAAACAATCGACCATATCAACATACGCATTCTTCCAGCTAACCAAACAAGTCAAGAGTATATAAAAAGAACGGAATGTAGCTACAAGATCACGGGCATTCCACTAAATGCCACATCACAAGATTTAAAACCTTTACTTACTAAAATAGGAGCATCCTCATGCTCGTTCACGACGCCTCCAAGAAGACAAAGCTTTAAAACAGCGTATGCTTACGCTCCAAAAACAAAATTTATTAATACATATACCAAATTTAATGTTTTCAATACCACGATATATGTTTTCCCATCATCACATAATAAATCGTGCACAATCTGTGGCAACCCTGCACATGAATATCAATCATGTGACCAACGAGTTGACAATAATACAACACCCACACGTTCGTTCAAAAAATCCTTAATTAACCGAAATACAAACACAAAAATCTCCCTTAATACAGACATTACCAAAAAATTCAAACATTTGCTCCAGGGCAATTTTACCACGTTCCATAGAAATACACCACCGAGACAACAACTCCAACCACCCTTGATATCTAACACAAAACCAAATAATTTCCCAAGAAACCAACCATCAATCTTGATGAACAACTGGGATAACCCAATAGATGAGATAAAATCTGAAATCACAGCTCTCAAATCATCTCTAAAAGATGCACATAGCAAAATCAACACATTGGAGCAAGAAAATAAAAATCTAAAGAATCAACTAACAAAATTACAAACAGACATCTTAAACAATCACAAAGTCACCATAGCAATCAAAGAACAAAACTCACGAGTTGAAATCAAACAAGATCAGATACTCGAACAATTAAACAGCCTCTTTCAACAGTTGGGAGGAAACGAACAAGATTACGAACCAAACATGGATGAAATGAGCGATAATGCCAGTCAATCCAATTATGATTATAGTGACGAAACACATATAACACGAACCGTTTATAACGATGGAGACATCATTTTCCACGAAGAAAATCTAGACCTTCCCCCTATAGGCGGAACAACACAGAACGATCCGAATACTTCAACAAACTTCTCAATACTACAACGCACAGCACACACCCTTGGTTTCGGCAACATCTAAAAACACCACCCATCATTGTGTATTTATGATAGTACAACAAAATGACGAACTTAGACAATAATGACACTTTAATTATTGATAACTCTAGTCACTCCTTACATAATCACGACCTATATCCCCCTACATCATTTAGAAAACGAAAAAATTTGAATATGACACAAAAAAATCAAAAAAATGAGAAAACTATAAAAAACAAAAAAATTAAAACAAATAACGACTCTGAACCACACTCCACAATACAAAATGACACTAACAGACTTTTTTTTAACCCCAACTTCAAAAACACAGGTCAATTCTTCAACCCGTTTATAACCTTCTCAAATAACAAACATGAAACACCAAGCATAGGTATCGCCACCCATAACATCCGAGGCAACTTCAGAAATAAACTACCTGATATAATCAATACGATGATCAACAACAATATACATATATTACACATTTGTGAGACACATGAAACACAAGCACCCCACCAAGAATCCTCAAAAGCGCACAAATCTTTTACGATCCAGAAAATAACTGAACTACAACACACGAATACTAACACTTACAATCAACTTCACTTCCACATTATCAATAATCCAATAGATGATGGAAGCAGAAAAGCAGGAAACGCTATCATTATCTCAGACCTATTTTTCAAACATATAGCCAGAATCCATACTATACCAGGACGCTATATATACATCAATTTAAATTTCAAACATAAACATCAAATTAATATTTTCGGCTTTTATCTTCCCACTAACAGCACCACCAACAGACAAAACATATATGAAGCTATAACCGAAGTGTATAAACAACATTTCAACAAAAAAATCAATACACGCACCTACAACTTTGTACTAGGCGATTTCAACGATAACGACATTATATTTGACGATCATGATACACCAATACGACAAGACGGAAGATCAGTGATAGGATATCGAAAAAAGTTTTTTGAATTACTCAAAAACCAACAATACGCTGATGTACAAAAGAAATTACTCACACGACCACCTAATACATATAAAAATCACCATGGTGCATTCCGAATAGATTACATATATGCAAATAGCTTAATACTAAACAAGATCAACTCTACGGACGTTATTACCGACTATTGTTACACATCAGACCATGACTTAGTCGTAGCACACATATTAACCAACGACCTTTTCACAATAGAAAAAAAACAGAACATATCACCATCTACAACAAATACACAAACCTACAGACGATCTCTCAATGACCAATATCAGATCAAGGATAACGAAACATGGTCAAAGTTTCACAACAAAATTAATAACACTTTAAACGAACAATACTACAAAGCCCTTTTCATTAACACAGACAACACACACAAAATCAATGCACAAGCAGAAGCTCTACACCAAACACTCATCAAGACGGCAAAGTGCACATTCACGATCAAAAAATTCAAACTAACACAAACACCAGAGGAACCACTCATAATCAGACAACTCAGCAATGCAAAAAAAAGAATTGGAACACTAATACACCACTTTAAATTTTTCGTCAAATTACACATTTTACCAATGCAGAACTGTGACAAACCTGAAAATTTACATAACTTTTACAATAAAGATACGTTCTGGACAAAGAGAGTTCTACAAAAACTAACGACACTAAGCCAAAAATTCAACTTCAACTATATATGGCCAGAATCCTTAAACGGTGACAACCATGAAGAAATCAAAGTACAATTCGAGTTATTACATACCGAAATTCACAAAGCATACGAAAAACACTTAAACAAACATAGATTACACAATATTAATAAGTATATAGAACGCCGCCAGCAAGATTTCAGCGATAACCAAACGCGAATGTTAAACTCAATCCTAGAAAGAAAACCACAAAAAATAACCATCGATCGATTACTAATAACACCTGATGAAGAGAACCCACAATTGATCACTAACCAGGAAGATATAGAGCGTATTACAATTGATCATTACCAGAACGTCGCATCTTCAAACAACCCCGCACTATTCACCTCATATGAAAATTTAACGCCCTTTTGGCAAAATATTTATAAAGAAAAATACAAATCTTTTGAACACCAATCAATCCTAACAACAACAATCACGTTAGATGAACTAACAGCAACCATACAATCCTTACCCAATAACAAAGCTCCAGGCCCCACCGGGATTACTTATGAATTTTGGAAACATTTTCCAAAACCACATTACAAATTACTACTAACATTTTTTAACAACATATTAAACACAGGGTTTATCCCCTCAGCCTGGAAAGAGGCGTTACTATATCCCATACCAAAACCAGAGTTTTGGAATTATCAGCTAGATAAAACAAGACCAATTATTTTACTTGAAACTCTTAGAAAAATCTTCGTTAAAATCATCACCGATAGACTAAACAAATTTTTATCTTCCACTAATGCACTTCAACCGAACAACCAAGCGGGTATCGCGGGGTCTTCGACAGCTGAAATTATCCTAACAATCCAAACATGCATAGACATCCAAATAACGAATAATCAAAAATTTTATATCATGGTCCAAGATCTCAGTAAGGCATATGATCGCATCAATTTAGACCTATTAATACTCGCCATGAAGCGACTCAACATTCCGCAAATTTTTCAATTAACTATCATCAATCTTTTCAAAGGTCATAAAAATAGCGTTATTATTGGAAACCATTTAACTAATTCTTTTGATTTACGCAATGGTGTGATCCAAGGTGAAGTTATTTCACCGATCTTATGGGTCTTATATTATGACCCACTTTTCGAAGCAATCAACCAAACAACTTATGGCGGAATAAACTTACAAGCCAACCACCCGATGAATATTTATGATCACCAGAATGATACATCCACACACTCTTTACAGAAAAACTGCAAGCTATTGGGTTACTTAGATGATACAACTTGGTTGAATAGTTCAATATCACATCTCGAAGAACACTTAAATATCGCGGACGAATTTTATAATTTTAGCAACATTAAAATTAACAAGGCAAAATGTCACCTTTTAACCAATGATCAGGATTGCATTAACAAAGGTTCAGTGGAAATAAATTTTGGACCGACACGTATTAATGTTGATATAATTGGGAAAACTGATAATTTACGGATCCTAGGGGCTTATTTTAACGCCTTCAACAATCACAACAAATTATACAAAAAACTATTAACTACAACAAACCATTTAATACATATGATCAAGAAAAAAAAGATTACAGAAGACATGATTATATATGTAATCAACAAAGTCATATTACCCCGCCTTGAATATATGACACAACATATTGTCGTCCCCAGCCACATTAACAATCGCATTAACATTATTTTACGATCAGCTTTTAAAACGATCTCTGGTCTGCCAAAAAATTTTTACACCGCTGCAATACACACACCTGTAACACCTAACATCATAGATTTTCATGATCTGCAAATTCGTGCCAAGATGGCGAACTTTTATACAGCTTCCTTTAACCCTATAACGTCAGATTGTATCAAAATTCTCTTACTTCTATCACAAAATAATTTTTGGTATCCCCGATCTCCTATTAATATCATCCAAACTTTCCCGAAACCATTAGCAAAATTTAATAATATAGAATTACTAATACATTTATTACGTAATTATAATTTTACTTTTACAACTAACTTTAATTTTTCTACGAAAGGTGGTTACTTCCCTATAGTAGATTACCTTATCAACCCGAACTACTTCTTCCGCTACATACGATCTTTAAAAACAAAGAGAATCATGTTTCTAGATCAAATAATCCAACCTGACAGTGCTTTCTTTAAATCCTGGAATGAGATTAAGAAATCTTTACACAATAAAAGAGGACCGACACCTTTATGGTACAAACATATGATCAATCAATATACGCTTAACTCCAACAATTTGCGTTTAAATTTCGACCTCCCGCACCTTCCACAACAAACACTGCACGTTAAACGACCGAAGAAAGGTTTTAATTCACCAAATCAAACGATCCGTCCACGAAATTCCTGGGCACATTTTTGGTCACCAAGCGTTAAGGATACAACATATGGTAAAATTCTGAGCAAAGATAACCATAACCCCAATTCTCCAATGATGATCATGGAACATTGGATTCCGTGCTCAATCAGTGACAACTTCAAGGACACGAGAGATCACACTCCCAACTCCCGCCCTAACTTCTTACAACAATGAAGGATGTAGCCTTCATTATCCATATTATATAGCAGATTTAAGACCGAAGTGTATATTATTTTTCGCTATTGACCGAAGTCTAAACTTAAAGATTCAAAACAATCTCCATCAGGCGAACGACAACTCGCTCCGAAAGCGCACTGAACGACACACGCAAAAGAGAGTACAAACAACACAGAGCCATCATTCCTTGCGAATTTTAGCTTATAACGATTACCTACGAACGCATCAATTGCTTGATATTGAGAGTCATAGAATTTCTAATAATATATCTTTGTCATCTGATTCTACATTGAATAGATATCCTTTAACTTTTTTACATAATTTTTTTCTTTTATCTTCTGTTTCAGTTTCGATTTTATTTAATTTTTATGAAATATTATCTTCTTGTTCGAAAGACACTACTATAGAAATATATACCGATGGTGCTTGCAACCTCGAACAACGACAAGATATTACCATGGGCATTGGATGGCATGTAACACAACCATCCACACCGACACCTATTACATTCTCAGGCTCTTGTAAACATTTCCCATCATCAACCAAGGCAGAAGCGTATGCAATCTGCACTGCACTCTTAATTTGTCCACCACGTTCCAAAGTTAACATATATACGGATTCACTCTGTTGTATCAATACTTTTCACACCATTACAAAACGCCTTACCACCCCACGACGACAATTAAAGATTCTGAATCATAATATCTGGTTCATCATCGCCAAAATTATTGAGGTTAATTCTCTAATAGTTCATTTACACAAGGTTAAAGCTCATTCTGGCAACCGAAACAATGACAAAGCGGACATCCTTGCAAAAGCAGGTTTTACTTCCACACATTTGATAGAAATAAATCGGAAACATTTACCAAACAATATCCAGTTTATTTGGGATCAACACCAGGATAACATTGTTGTAGATCAAAACGTACGACACATCGCTCGAGATATTGGAAATCGACAAAAATTCAATGCGTGGTTAGATTATACGACCAATACCGTCCTAAAGCAAGCTTCGTTTAACCAACAGATAGATTGGTTGATGACTGAAGAATTCTTTAAATATAACCCACATGATCGCCCTACTAGTCACAAATTAACTAAATTCAGAGCGTGGCAACGCAAAACGGTCAATAACTTACTCCCTACAATGGATGTTTTATATCGTCGATATCCTACCTTGTTCAAAGACAAAAGAACTTGTTGGACTTGTAACCAACATGAAGAAACAAATGAAAGCTTATGGCTATGTCCTGTACACTTAGAAATTTTACGCCCGCACATCGTCCAGTTCGTACGAGATTTAAAAACTGACATCCGACAAACGTGTGACCACGGAGACTCCTTTTTAGAAACGGAACTAAATAACAACTCTATCTTCCAATTTTTCCTACAACCGAGAGGTAACTTACCCCTACCTACAACCGACAGCGCCTTCTATTTAACAGCTCGTCAAATTATCACGCATGACTTCAGTTATATCTTCAGAGGGAAATACAAACACAGGAAAACTCTTCGCAACAAGATCCTCAGCAAATTTTATGATCTTACACAACTGATTAAACAAATTATTTGGAAACCTCGTAATGATAGTTTCAAAAAATGGAAAGTAGCACAACGAATTACTAAAAATTCTTACAAACAGTATAGGCGTAAAACCCACAAAACACGTCCTAATAATAATCAAACCCAGCAAAACTGGAATGAAGACTCCACAACAAGCCACCACTTTTCGTATACACGACGACATACCGAATCTCAATTTTACCAAACTGCTTCGTTCCGAAGTTTACAAGACCACAGCGTAGCGTTCATATATGCTACTTCAAGTAATTTTCGCCACCATGGCCCATGGTATAATCATGTCATCGATTCGACATCACATTTTAATATAGATTTCTTTTTATTCTCTTTTTGTAATTCTAGTTCATCAGTTTCTTTTCCTTTTTTTTGGGGGGTGTGAATGGTAGTCCTCTTGGGCTCGGTAAGCAGATGATTTTCTGCTTCTGTTTCTCAGGCGGACAAAGCTAGCTCTTTTAGAGGTGGTGATAGTTAGTTATGGATTGCGTATCGTTTGTCAATTTTGTATTTGATAATCAATATTATTTCTGTCCTAATTGTTTGTTCGTGTTTAAAAATAAAAATAAAAAAATAAAATACCTAAAGCCCTGAATGTATAAGAATCAATCTTAATCAGCAGGGACAGAATTTATCAAGAGCTCCATTTATTAATCAATAAAACCAATAAAACGTAATATTTATCGTTTTGTAATTTTTTTTAATAAAAAAAAAAAAAAAAAAAAAATAACAATAATAAATCAATGTAATATTAATCGATCTTTCATAATTTGAAATATTTCATATTCGTCTATAAGAAGGCCACCATATGGATCTCCAATTGTGTTGTTATAATAACAATAACTCTGATCATAAGAATCGTTTTCATACAAAATAAGATCGTTACCAAATGAAGGACCGTAATTAGGGTTATTACATATAGCAAAATTGTGATTTTCAGCGTTTACTCGGCTTAAAATATAATCCTCAATATTTTCCTCATTTTTAAAAGAAAATATAAACTATCATCAGTGGTACCAAAACTATCATCAGATTTCCATATAATCGGATTATAACCTCCTAAAATTTCATTATTTTCCTTCAATTTAATGATTGATATAGTATGAGATTGATTATCACAGATTTCGTGAATTTTATTAGGTGAAAATCCATCGCGAGATCCATGAAGTATTAATTTGAATTCATATGAATTTTGTATTCACCCGTAATTTCTAGTTTATCGATCCATTGCGAGATTATTTCAATATGTTGATATGTAATGATTTTTGAATTAATAGTACTTCTTGGATTAATTTCTTCTTTTAATATTGATTTCCGCTGAGTAATGAACTCTCTAATTAATTTTATACGTAAGTTCATAGACAAGATATTTCTATATGGATATACCTTATAAACAAATTCTTTTAGAGTGAAATTATGGAATTTGATACAGTAAAACCAATACATTGTCGTAAAGTATTTTTTAAAGAAATTGAAATTTTCCTTTGAATATCTTGAAAGATCAGAAGGAAGTTCTGGATTTTGAGCAACACTCCTCCCACTTAATCACATGTTCCCAAATTTGAATATTAATCATTTGAAAGTTATCACCTTGAATAAGAGGAATCAAACATTCTTCCGAAATTGAATTGAAATCATTGAATTAAAAACTTTTTCTGGTTCTCTCGACATTAATCCTGTACAAAAATTCTTTAATTTCAAGAAGGAATTCTTAATACATGTTTTGTATACCAAATTAAAATTTTGTTCCATCCAAGTTTTTTTTGTTTTTAATCAAAAATGATTGTAATTGAATGATTAATTCTTTAAGATTAAGTTCTTTGGAAGCAACCAAAATTTTAATTATATCCAAAGTATCATATGTTTCTAAGAAAGCCTTCCACCATAAAGATAACTAAGGAAAACATATGAATATTTCTGTAAGTATTAAAATATATATATACATTTTTATTAAAAAAAGAAAAGTCGTATACCTTAATATCATTTGAAAAATTTTAGGTGAAATATTTGGTAATTTAATATGTGTCAAAGTCCCATCTTTATTATTGTTGGTTGATGAAATTTTACACAAATAAGGGGAACGATAATTTAAAATGACCATATGAGCGCGAAAAACTTTTACGTTAGAATCGTTACCAACTTCAATAGTAATATCGTGAAGCTTTCCATCTTCTAAAATTTGAAGTAAATTTCGGGATAACTTTGATAAAAATTTATAATTATACATTATTCGTACTTTCAAGTTTTAAGAAATAAGGTACATAGGTATTTTTTTCTTTAAAATATAATGTAATATTATTCAATTAATTGGCAAGTTATAATAGTTTCAGATATTTAAGTCAACGACATATATATATACAGTGTTCCAATCCGCGTCATCCGATTTATCCGATCCGTCAATGTATTCGTCATCCGTTTATCAGCCAGATAACGGATATCTGTCAAATTATCCGGATAACGTCTTAAAGGATTGGAACACTACATATATATACAGTAATTAGCTTGTTGAATGACATCAACTTTGACGTATTTTTGGAAGAAAAAATTTGGTTAAAGATATTTGTAAGGATTTACAGAACATAAAAGTGAAGAAATTATTTAATATTATGCTTTACATCAATTAAAGAATTGATTATTTAACGATGTAACTGTATCGTAGTCTTAGTTGTATTACTGTAAAATCAAACTAACTAATATATGGTTGGCTTGAATTTCGATGAATATTGTTATTCTATTTTATATATACTTAAGCTTATGCTGCTTATACCAATTTAGCTTTAGGCTTCTCCAAGGAAAAACAAATACCAAATAAACTCAGATATGTAATAAAATGGTAAAAATGATAAACGCAAACGTAAATAAATAGTTACTATGAAAAATGATTTTAGTAAAGTGCGCTTGTGTAATTATTTATGGTTTTGTTCCGTTTTAACCTAGAAGAATTTCACATTGAGGTTTGTTTTATTTCTCTTTTATTTATTCAATGATTCAGGGTTAATAAGTCTTACTAATTAAATAGTTTGATTTTTGATTTTCTTTTACATTGCAAAGTTCAATTAAAGTGAAAGATTTGAAATCGACGATTTCCCATGATAAAGTGATTATAGTGCATACTGTATTTTACATAACGATATAATAAAGAAATCTGTATTTCCGACAAATTCTTCGAAGAGATCGTAAAATTAACTGTGAAATAAGCGTTCTTTTTATTCGTGATAATTATAAGTTCCTGACGCGCGAATTTTTTTCATCGTTAAACATCAAATGAACTAACTGTTCAAGGAAAAGAAATAACAAGAAGCTCGTGATAAAGTGAAAAGAAATGCTTTTCAGAATTATTAAAAATTAACAGAGATGCATGATCTTTGTTTTTTCGCCTTCATCCTTAACTTCACGAATTTAAATCTTTCTCCTTTCTTCCTAACTCTCCAGTGTTCGCCTATTTAGGGTTTCCCAAAGCTTTCATTATCACATCCTTGTTCCTAAAAAATGCAAATGATTTTTGCTGATCATTAATTATTAAAAGCTTGACGAAACTGACTCTATATATTACGTTATCCGCCACTTCTTTTAATCTTTCGAACTTTTATAAAGCTTCCATGAATTAAGGTTGGCGTTTTAATTCCGTAACTATGTTTAAAGTCTTTGTTGAGAACAATTCCCCCGATTCTTTGGTCAATCTGATTACTTTAACACATTGATATTTATGAAATTGGACTTATTCTCATTTTCGTTATGTGACCATATGTTGAATAAAATTTCACATGATTTTGATTCTATATTTTGTACTCAATTTTTTGATCAGTTGTTATTGTTGTTATTGTTGTTATTGTTATTCTCTTACCCTTATGATCGGCTTGTGATTATTATCCTGATTTGGAATCTCTTCTAACGTTTTCTGTAATTTTATTTTTTTTTGCTAAACAATTCTTACACAATTAAATCCGAGACCAACCAAATCCGGTTAACACTTTATATCTTAAGCTCGGGTTAAAGATTAATCCGATAGAACCATTTATTATAAGAATAGCCTTAACAGTTTAGTTAAATACTTTAGACACGATAAAAATTTTTACATTTCTTTATAGTTTATAGTAAGCGAAAAAAAAAAATAATAACTATGTATGATAATAAATTTTTACCAAAATTATCACAAAATTTACTTGAAATTTTAGGAAATAATGAATTTTGTGATATTACTATTGAAGTTGGTAATGAACCTTACGTAAAAATTTTTCGTGCTCATATGGTAATTTTAAGCTACCGTTCCGTTTATTTGAGAAGAATTTTATCAACTAACGTTAACGTTAATAGAAATAGAAATGATGGAATTCTGACAAATATTAAATTACCAAATATTTCGCCTGAAATTTTTCAAATGATATTGAGGTAATAAGAAATTATGAATTTATGATGATTTTTTTTTTTTTTTAAAAAAAAAATACATTTTTAATCGTACGAAACAATATTAATTTAGATATATTTATGGAGGAAAGCTTTCTTTGGAAGAATATGATACTTCTGATATTATCAAAATTTTGATTGCTTCCAATGAACTTAGTCTTCAAGAATTAATCACTCATTTACAATTATTTTTGATCGAAAACAAGAAAGATTGGATGGAAAGAAATTTTAACATGATATATAAAATAAGTTTTGAGAATAATTCTTTCTCGAAATTACAAAATTTTTGTACAAAGTTCATGTCTAATGTACCGGAAAGAAATATTAATCCAAACGATTTTACTTCACTTTCAGAAAAATCCTTGATTTCTCATATTAAAAATGATATCTTTCAAAAGAATGTGATTAAAATCTGGGAAAATGTACTTAAATGGGGTATTTCACAAAATCCTGAACTTCCTTCAAATCCTTCAAATTATTCAAAAGATAATTTCTATACTTTAAAGATTACTTTAAAACAAGTAATTCCTTTTATTAAATTCCTTAATTTAAATAATAAGGAATTTTTAGATAAAGTTTATCCATATAAGAAAATTTTACCAAAAGATTTACGCGAAAAATTAGTTAAACATTATTTAAATTATGATTATAGACCGATTGATAAATCAGAACCGAAGATAATGACTAGAAGAATTAGTTTGGGAAGTATTGATTCAAAAATCATTACAAGCCAACATGCAGAATTAATCACAAAATGGATTGATGGATTAAGAATTACTGACAATATGAAAAATTCGTATAAATTTAATTTGATTCTTCGTGGATCTCGGGATGGATTTTCAACTCGCACATTCCATATGAAATGTGATAGACAACCTCGCACTATAACAGTTATTAAAGTGAAAGGCAGCAATGAAATTCTTGGAGGATATAATCCGATCGCGTGGAGTTGGAGTGATAGCTTTGGTTTTACTACAGATAGTTTTATATTCTCTTTTAAGAATAAAGGAAATATTGAAAATTATGTTTTAAGTCATGTAAGGGATACAGGACGTGCTATAGAGAATAGCCCTGCTTTGGGACCATCATTTGGTTGTGACGACCTTTATTTGAATGGATACTATAGTTATGATAAAAGTTTTTGTCGTTATTCTAGATGTTATGATAAAGCAATTAGGGAAACTGAAGATTATTTTACTGTTGAAGATTATGAAATATTTCAAATTATGAAGTCTTGATTGGTATTTTAATGATTAAAAACGTCAATATATTATATGTATTATTTATTACTTTGAAACTATTTATACTAGCTAGAAAGTGAAGTATTATTATTTGTATTGATTATATGACAAATAGTATATATTGTATTTTGACATTTTTGACAGTTAACAAATAATGTATTTTTGGTGATAATTTAAATAATAAATTTGTTGCGGTGTTATGAACTAACTTATTTAATATTTTGAATCATACATTTCTATCATACGTATTATACAGTTCAAAAATATCGATCGAGCGAGGTCATCATTGAAAATATTCATCAATTTTAACATAAATTCGTGTTATTCTTGCGGTGTGTGACTTATTACAGTATTATTGCTAATATATGTTACGAATTGAAATATTTTTTATTGGAGAATCAAAAAAAATTTTTAATAGCTACATAAAAGTTATTACAATATGAGTATGTAGTAAATAATTTTCAAATGATCAACTAATATTAAATCAACGGTAATACCATTGGAGCTAAAAGGCTATTAATAGGTTGAGTATGAGAAATTAATTAATTAATTAGCAACTAATTTAATAAAATTTCAAACGCTTTATGTAACACTGCTGGACACGTGCCACTGTCGGATACAGTGACGACAGTATCATATACTTTTTCATTGCTACACGATCTTATAAATCTGGTGAACAATGATTTTTTTTAATTTTTTTACGCGTAATATACTTTTACGTGTATAACCAATCATGACCAACTGATCGATTGATATCTAATCGAAATAATCTATTTGTTCATAAGCGAAAATGACATCATCATTGATTAACTCATGATTAATCAATTAAACATATAAAATAACTACTCTCTCCTTACTCTCCTCACTCCACCTTCCTTTCTCATACTTTTCGTTTCTTTTTCTCTTTCTATATTTTATCTCTGTTAAGTATGGTATATAGGTAAAGTAGCAACCACCTCCAACCGCCTATATATTTTAATCCCGTATAGGTCCAACACGACTACACGCACGTTAGACGGTCACAACTTCACGTACGTCAAATACCGTTAAGCCATACTTAAATAACCATTAAATAAACTTGAGTAGAGAACCCTGTGTTTATTGCCCGGTCGTTCTTACCCACATTGCGTATATATACGACGTATTTTATGTATGTATGTACTTAGTACGTATTGTATATATATGTAAACCAAATAAAGTGTTAGATGGGGAAATGAGAAAGCTTATTTTTGATTATACAAAAATAATTTCTTTCTTGTTTTGATGCAATTTTTGCGTTAGTAATTAAACAATATTTCCTTTCTTGCTCTCATGCAAGTATTTAATGCGATTTTTGCATAAGTAGCAGTACCTGGAGCCAGAACATAACTAAAAAAACACAGCATAGTCTGTCTAATGACAGATTTTGGGACATCTCTACTCAATATTTGTTCTTAAAAACCCAAATATCATTTTATTTTATTTTTTTTTCTTCGATATTTTATTAATCATAAACTGGTTATGAAGGGTGGTAAAAGGTAAGTGTTTTTTTTTTTTTACCTGAACGAAGCTTGCCACCTCTACGTGGTGTTCAGGAGAAACGGTTGTAGGTTAAACTTAATTTACCATATAACTGGCCAAGAGCAAGCAATTTATAATATCTCACATATTTTTAAATTTTTATATTATTAAATATGAGATTAGGGCAGTGACATATATTAGCTAATATTTTTTTACTATAGGCGCTTACCCCCCCACCCCCAGGTAAGATATCTTGGTCACGTGCAACCAATCATATTTTTTAAAAATTGTGTAACCTAAGATTTTCGCTTACCCCCCCACCCCCTAAAATATTAGCTAATATATGTCACTGCCCTTACTCTTTACTTTAGAATACGATAAGATCTGATTTAATATATATTTTTATGGCATATCTGCGAGAAAATCAAGCATGTATTTTTTCCTATTTTTAAAATGATATTTTAAAATTAAATGATATTTTAAAATTAAATGATATTTTAAAATTATGACAATTGTTTCTGTTTTAATCATTTATTTAAAATGGTTAACAGAAAGATAATTAATGAGGAATTAATTTGTTTTAACGGTTTATTTTTTTTAAAAAAAAAGGAAAAGGAAAAAGAAAAAAGAATTTACAGCAAATGAATTTATTTTTTTTTTTATAATAATTTAAATTTGGAAAAAGAAATCTAATAGTAAATTTCTTTAACTATACTAAATCCTTCATAAAGGTGAAATGATACTCATCACGATTGGGGTAAAAAAAAAAAAAAAATTCTCTTGCCGTTATTTCGCTCAATAACATTCTATATCGATGCGAAGTTTTCACTAATGAACTGCTCGTCATTCTTTTCTTGATCACTTGATGAATTTCTGATATAGTAAAAGAGTGTACTACCGAAACTATTAAAGTAATCGTTTGATAATGAGGCTTAAATGTAAATCTCAAAATAGAGTGAAAGAATGTTTGCATTTAGTATGCACTAAAGAATCTTTGATTGATTTAAGTTAGATTATTACACTTGTTTTAAATATAATATATCTTCAAAAGCTTTTCCTCATTTTTACATGTTTTCTTTATTATTACTCTATATATTTTCCATCACTCATATGTATGAATGATGTTAACCTTAAACCTTGATAATTTTCGAACATTTTGGAACGGTTTTTTGTACTGTGCAAGAATGGAAGTTTTATTATGTAAGACGATAAAAAGCGCGTGAAAGAAATAACCCGTTTTTATATGTTACATAACTGATACAAATTATATGGGCGGATGGTTTGTAAATGTTACTTGCATTTTAATACTAAATTAATTTCGATTCACATTAGCAAAATGACGAAAGTCATATTAAATTATTCATTTATGCATTTTATACAATATATAGTTCAAGGTTATATTTATGATCACGAAATATATACCAGATAATGGTTGTTATTCTTAATAAAGGAATTAAGCAAAATAAAATACGTAATTTGTCCATTAAGATGTAGTTATATTAGTTTCGTGCAAAATTATAGTTAAAATAATAGAACGCAATTTATCATTTTGTAATTTTTTTTTCAGTAAAAAATAAACCATTGTAATATTAATTATTTTTTCATAATTTGAAATATTTCATATACCCAACAGAAAATTTATCATCAGTTTCTCTAATTGCCAAATGATGGACCCAATAATAGCTATTGCATATAGCACTATTTTCATTGTTTACTCGACTTAAAATAAAATTTTCAATATTTTCCTTATTTTTAAAAGAGAATACAAAACTATATTTAGTAGCTTCAAAGTATTATCAGATTTCCATACGATTGAATTGTATCCTCCAAGAATTTCATTACTATCTTTCACTTTAATAATTCGATATATATAGGATTTACTATCACAAATATTTATGCATGAAATCCACGAAGAATCAACTTGAATTATATGCATTTTCCATATTATTAGTAATTTTTAATTCATCAATCCATTTTGAGATTAATTCAGCATGTTGATACGTATCGTAATGTAATGATTTTTAAATCAATATACTTTGAACTTATTCTGGCTTATTGCTTGGCTGACATAAATTGTCAATGAACCAATTCGTCAACCGATTATTGATCGATTAATCAGCTACCATAATCAATAATCATTGAATAATATTTTTATTTTTATTTTTATTGAACAGATATTAGAAGCGAACACATAAATTATAAACACATCAAAATTGATACATGAAAATAAAAAATGAAACAAACTAATAGAAGCGAACTAAATCTACTTTGACGGTGGAGTAATTATATAATGAACTATCTAAAAATAACCAACTATTTCTAGAAACATTCAATAATTAACCCACTACCTCTTTTACAGCCAGTTAAAAACCAGGTAAATCGAAGCCCGCTCTGCAGAAAAGAAAGTAATAAAAACCATATATAAAATTCTATATAAAGTATACTAACTAACTACTAGCGCTACGAAGTAAGATTACTATAAAATTCAATAATATTTTTACCAAAATATATATTATTACGAATACTATCTAGAGCATCAAATTTGTATTCTAATTCTCTATCACTATTCAAAATATTATTAAACGGTCAAAAATTTTTTAAAGTTAATTTTTTCTTTTTTGTAATACCCAACGAACATTCAAATTCTTTTATAAAAGAACAACAACGTATCCAAATTTCTTTAAATGTTTGTTTATAAATATACTGCCTGATCTCAATAATGACTAACAGTAATTGTTTACAAGGAATCCACAAGTTGAGAATTTGAGTCAACTCCAATGGTATAAAGCCTTTGATGAGATCCACAAAAGTAAAATTGTTAGGATCTATACTAATTGTCCATATATTAAGCGTCAATAAGGCAGAATAATCTGTAATGTCTGGATTATATTCAAATAACAATGATAATAAAAGATCAATTGTATTATTTTTAATCTTTAAAAGAAGAGATCGATGTTCATCACATGTTCACATGTGATCAAATGTTTCATCTTCCAATCCACAACTAGGACATTTCCATCCATCGTATAATTCTAGGAATGATTTCTTCATTTGTTCAATTGTAGGAATCTCTTCTATAAGAAGATGAACTTTATAAGCTTTGACTTTAGAAGAAGACATTGAAGTTTCATTATTAGCAGTATCGCAATTAATGCATTCGAAGGTAGAAGTCCAATCAACTTTCAGTTTTCGATATTTAGTATTCCTATGTAAGTTGATAAATTTTTCTAGGCCTTTAATATGACTAACTATCTTGATAAATTTTCGTAAATGAGTTTCAATGATGATATGATTCCATAACGGAAGTACTTTAATGTCAGGAGCAGTATCTATAAAGTTAATAAATCTATCTTGGTCAATGTGAGCAGATTTTGCTAATCTATCCACGTGATTATTGCCGTCGCAGTCAGTGTGTGCAGCTACTTTAAACATTTCTACATGTAAGTTCTGTTGACGAATAATTCTAATCAAAATTGACCATAGATAGCTTTGTTAAGTTTGAAATAATCTCGCGATGTAAGGGAGAAATTACTACGTTTAAATCCCTCAAACATAGTAATCACATTTAAGGAGTCAATGTTGATTCTCACTTTACTTCTATAAGGGACTACTATAAGAGCTAAAATTACTGCTAAGAGTTTGCCTCGATATGCTGAAGGCCATTTATCAATCGTAGTATAAAATTCCACTTGAGGAACACCAAATGATCTATCAAGGTAAGCAAACGCGCAGCTAATGTTGCATTGTTCAGTGCCTAATTCAATAAGAAATCCATCAGTGAAGAATTCAAAAATACAGCAATTTGGATTATCAAATATAGCGAGTTTTCGTTGGATTATAAGTAATTCATTCCTAGAAAGTCCTGGTTCTAACAATTCTAAAATAATATTGTTTTGTCTGATCACGTGATTTCTCATTAACGTACTTTGAGAAAGAGCATATTTTTTCTTAGCCTGATCAAAAAAATTAAAAACATTAAAATTAATCATTTTTCTACGTTTAACATCTTCTTTAGTAAATTTAGCAGCCGATAAAAGCAGTACTATATGCTTTGGATTAACAATAAAAGCACAAACACCCATGCTTGAACGATTTACAGTATTAGCAGCACAAAGTGTATCATCACAAATGGTAACATAGGTAGATGTTGAGGTTGATTGAGACATATCAGCGTGTTAATGTTGAAGAAGAATATTATCTTCATCAATAAGGCGTTAAACTTTTCCAAATAAAATTGAATTATGTTGAGGGCTATAAACAACAGATAATGATCTATCTTGTTTTTCAATATTATAAGATCTTGTTTCTTCAATATTATCAAAAAATGTAGTAAATATGTTATAGATATTCGGTTTAAGGTTGGTACCGTCCACCGTAATAAGTTTTTGAATGTCCATGTACCATCTTTCTTCTTTGTTACCATGGCCAGGAATGGATTGAAAGTAATATTTATTACATATATCAGTCCAATTAAGTAAGCGACGCTTGTCTCCTGAAATAATTTGTTCTACAAACATAATTTGGCATGAGCGTAAAATTGTGCTGTGTTTGGATAAGAAGACAAAAGTAGCAATAGTTGCAAAATCAGTTTTTCCTCCTGCTATGGTAGGAAATCTGCCTTTGTCTACGACAAGAAGTGTAAAATCATTCTGTCTCATCAAGTTGATCATATTAAGTAAATAATTATTCTTCATACGTCTAGGGATTTTATCAAAAGGAATACCCTCTATCAGCGGTCGAGAACACCAGAATAGTTGTTGTAGCAGTTTCAAGTGAATTTCAGTGATTCTTCCTAAAATTCCAGTGTCATTTAATTGAATGCAAAAATTAGTAATTTTTGCTTGAAGTTGATTCTCGTAAGAATTACGATAACCATATATATAAGAATTATCTAATATCACGTTAGGGGCAGTACGAGCAAATTTGAGCTTGTTTTTAAACATTTGACGAAAAGGGACAAATAAACGATGAATTAAATCTGGTGATAAAACGAAAACCTGTGACCAGTATTCAACACGAGGTATAATAATCCTATTGAAAATATATAGGATATGTTTATCAGTAATTTTCTTTTTCCACATAAGATTCGTTAGGTGGTCAATTTCTGCTTTAATTTTAGAGATTAAAAATTGTTCATCATTCTCAATATTAAAATAAACTCCCAGGATACGAGTGGGTTCATGAGGGTGTTTGGCCTTGATGCTAATAGATTCCCTTTCAAATTGAATATTGATCTTGTCGTTATAGGTGTGAGAATAACGACGCTTATACATCTTGGTTCTCATCATAAGTTCAGATTTCTCTTTATTTATCTGGATATCATTTAGTCTATAAAAGGAGTCAGCGATGGAGAGCATAGATTCCAGCTTGTCTTTCTTATCAGTAATCCACTGCGTGTCATCCATAAATGCTAAGGCCGGGACATGTTGTTCTATCACAGCTGAATTCAACTGTGGTATTTGCTGTATGTTGTTACATGATACAGTGTACCCCAATTTTTGTTGGTTAATTTCAGCAAGTAAAGGATCGTAATAAATACACCATAGAATAGGTGAAATAACTTCTCCTTGGTCTATGCCTGTAAGAACATCATAAGCAGTTGTCTTACCATAGGCTGTTATAACTTGGTTTGTTCTATCTTTAAACAAGTCTAAAATTAAATGAGTGAATTGCTGAGGTAGTTTAATTCTGTCCATCGCATTCTTTAGTTGGAAGGTATTGACACGATCATAGGCCTTACCCATATCCTGTGATAAAATCCAAAGTTCATTATTATTATCAATAGCGTCCTGAATGATTTCATTAACGATCCTTATAGGTTCGAAGGTGGATTGTTTAGGTAAACCAGCGAATTGGTTTGTCTGTAAAATATTATGTTGTTTCAATATTGAAGTAAGACGACAATTAAGTAACGTAATAAGCGCTTTGCGAGCAGTCTCAAGTAGAGTGATCGGTCAAGAGTTTGATAATTCACAATTAAAGGGTGGCTTGGCAATAGGAAAAATGGTTGCTTCTTTCCATTGTTTTGGTAAATAACCAAGTTGTATAATCTTACATATCAAATAATATAAAATATCATGAGCCGTAGGACTAAGGTGTTGTAACATTTCATTAGATATTCCTGAGAGGCCTGTAGCTTTGCCTTTAGGAAGGTTTCTAATAACATCCAGCCATTCATCACGTGATGGAAGGTCCATGAGGTTTGAGTAAATATTCTCATTAACATGACGTAAAGGTCAATATTGAGCTTTCCAACGGCCTTGAAGTGGCTTTTTCCTATTAATCGAGCCTGCAATAGTTTGGAAATGATGATTGGTTTCATTGAGAACAGCTGATTCACTTGTGATCAGTGATTCATTGCCTTGGGCGTCTTTCTTATATATTTTTTCAATCAAGATATGAACCATCTCTTCTTCTGTGATCGAGCGAATCATAGAGGCTTGGTTGTCCTTGAAATTAGTACAGCGTTTCTTGATATTAGAAACTATTTGTTCCTGAACCATAATATCAAGTTCTAATTTGAAAAGAAGTCATAAGTGTTTTCTAATTTTACACAAATTCTTCAAAAATAATTTGAAGTCGTCAAGTATAAGAAAGGTGAAGGATGATGAAAGATCTGAGCATTCATATTTGTCCAATGTCGTGTTAATGAGACGTTGGAACTTGGACCATTTAGCAGAGACACTATAAGTAATAGTAGCAGAAGCATTCAGAATTGAACGTGTTTTCAGTATACGATTAATGATATATCTTAGATCGAAGTAGATTGAAAGCTTCTTTTCTGGTGTAGTTTTAACTTTATTTCTAGTGACTTGCTTGTTGACTATACGAGATTTAGCTACTTTTATGAGGGTTTGTCTAAACATGTCCCAGAGGGTATTGATGTGGTGAGGTTTAACAATGGAAAAGTCTTTCATTAGTGTATTCTTAATCTCTAAGTCCAATTGGGTGCTGAAATTCTCCCAAGTATATTCATCATCCTTGTCCATTTCATCGTATAGAAATACGGTCCTTGTGATATGCTTCTTTTTTTGATTGGATGTGTTCAAGGAAACACCTGTCATCTGTACTGTGTCCAATGACAACGTTATAGTTTTATGGTCAGTATCAAAATGATCGTTCTCTATCACTGTGCTATTAACGCTTTTCTCTAACATAGATAAAGACGCCCAAATATAATCTAATCTTGACTCCTGTCTATTAGAATCAGCTGGTGTATAAGTATACATTTCTTCGTTATTGTCATTAAAGATCGGATGGTATTTAACAATCTTCTACTTTCCAGAGTGCGAAACAAGGAAAATTGCCATTTATTATTGACAAAGGCCATTAAGTATTTTCTATAATTAATATTGAAATCTCCCATGATGATGACTTTCATGTCACGTGATTGGGCATCACTGATAGTATCGTCAATGTATTTGTATAAAGCTTCAATTTGTGGTCTTTCTTTTTGATTAGCATTAAGGTAAACCTGAATTAAACGAAGTTTATGCTTATCGCTGAAGTACAAGTCCAAATAAAGGATTCTACCTTTATGTCCAACTGCTTTGTGAACGAATATGTCATATTTGGCGTCAATGATAATGCCTACGCCTTGGCCTTTGCCCCCTAATTGTGAATATTCAAAGTAACCGCGAACACCTAATTGATGCTGCCATATTTTTGCTTGTCGTTCAGAACAATTAGTTTCTGAGAGACCGTAAATATTGATATTGTGATCTTTTATAGCGTCGATTAAACTGATAAATTTGTTTTTATTTAAAGTACGAATATTTGTAGATGCGATTTTCATTATAGTAGAATCTAAAAGATCCTTTTTTGAATGAAAAGATGGTGGTGAGTCAAGTTTGGGGGAATTGTTTTTTTTTAATTAAGAGGATAAAGAGGAACCAGAGGGAATATTGTTATCCATCATTAAAAATGATTATGCAAGATCAAAAATATTGGCAACTTCATTGTCTTCCCTCAAAGAAGATGAAGCAGAGGTACCAGTAAGCATTTCAAACATTTTGGTCATGGTTGAAGAGATAGATTGAAAGGATGATTTCATTTCATTTTGTTGAGTCAGAAGAGTTTGAATTTGAGCGTCTGATTGGCGAAGGTCTTGAGTGTCTTGAATCAGTTCAGCTTCTTGATCAGAGTCATCAGCGCTCTTAATGCGTTTCTTGGCTTGGTCAGGTGAGGAAGCTGAAGAGGACTGTGCGAGGGATTTTTTCTTCATGGTACCCTCCAGTTTAGAACCCTTTTCAATGTGTAAAGCTTTCTGGGCAGTAACGATTGCAGCGATTTGTTTATCAGTACTTTCAAGAGTTGAACTGATATTCATGATCTTTGTCTCTAATTGACGTAAACTATTAAGGATTGTTTCTTTGAATTGGAGAATGGCAGGGTCTTGGTCAAAACAAGGTTCATCCTCATCCATTTCCTCGTGGTGCTGAGTATTACGATCAAATCTCTGTCGTTGAGCGGGGTGAGAAGGTCTTGTGGATTTACTAGCACCTTTAGATTTAGCAGCATCAGCATACGATTTCTTTAAATTCTTCCAATTATCAGCGCCACTAACAAACTTTTTGCCAGGGGGTTTATTGATATTTTTATTATCACAAGAAGCAGCCATGTGGGAGGGATTACCACAGCAGATATTACATATACGATCTGATTCTTGGCTCCAGTATAGTCGACATGAATCCATATTGCCCTTTTTGAAGTTGATCGAGAGCTGTAACGCAGCCTGTCGATCTTCATCACAAGAAAAGTGAATATAAGCGTATCGACATTTAGAGTATCTTCCTCTGATCATAGCAGCAGGAATAAAGCAGGATTTAGCTTTACATTTGAGTAAAACAGGTTCAAGATCATAGCCACTAGTGTTGTAGGCTAGTCCAGATAGTTTGAGAGGAAACTGCTTGCGTATAGTGCGATCTTCTTGGTGGAGAGACAGAGGAAGAACTCTGACCATGTCTTTTCCTACATGATACCCCCAATTAGTCTCAAAATAGGTAAGAGCTTCTTGAGATTTGTATGTAATATAGGCGATCTGGTAAAAACCAGCACCTTTAGTATAGAGTCTCTCGATTTCTCCTAAGATTTCGAAGCTAGCTCTAATTTCAGCAGCTTTTCGGTATGCAGGGATATCAATCACCTGAATTGTACGATGGTTTGTATTCTCTTTTTCTTGATCAGGAGTCGTGACTTGCTTTTCTGGTTTAAGTGGAGAGATTTTAAGGGTGACATTTTTAATGTCATCCGAGTTTTCATCTTTAAGTTGCAGGATAATTTCCATTTTAAGAAATTTGTCATAAGAATCCTTATCATTGAAAGTGACTTTTGCTTGTTTTTGGAGACGCGTAATACCCAAGTTGATGTTGTACTTAACATTATATTTAGCAAGAGTCTCCTTGATGGTGAGAATTTTTGAAGGTTTAGAACCAGTAATGTTATCAAGTGCCACGAGGGCAACATAGTCTAACGGTTTTTCAATAGTGATCGACTGTTGATCAGAATTTTCATTGTTGTCAGAAGGCGGATCAACATCCATGGCAGAATTGACAATTTCCTTATCTGGTGTTTGGTCATTCTGTTGTTGATCATTTTGATCAGTAACTTTAGGCATAACTGCAGGAGCTGCAGGAGCCGGAATATGATTAGTTCCATCGAGGTTGTTTACTATATTTTGTTGAGGAGGCGCATGAGCACGTGACAAGTGCGAGCGAGAATTCTTGGACTTAGTTTTTCCCTTGGAAGAATAGGTCTTCGGCGGGTGGTTAGGAGTGTCTGCAAAAAGGTCACTAGCAACATTCCTTTCAGATTGCAAGTTGCTCTGCTTAATATGCTCTTTATCAGCTGCAAGGTCAGCCTGTAAAGCGTTATTAGTAGCTGTATCTTTAGACCACGGTGGAGGGTCAGCAGCGTTAGAGGTGAAAGTAAAATCAAAGGTGGCAGCAGGTTGCGCACCTTTTGAGCTGCTTCGCAAAGTACGAGCACTGGTGTTGTTGTTTCTGTTGTTGTTAGACATCTTAAACAAAAATAACACGTAAAAAAGTTAGGTCTCTCGAGAATTACTGCGGATTTTTAACAATTTTTGAAGGTAACGGGAGAGAGTTTTTTTTTTAGGTTCAATCATCGAATAATATTTTTATTTTTATTTTTATGTATGGGTGTCAGTTAGGAACCTAACATGACGCGAATTTAAGTAAATTATTTACATGAAGAACAAAAATTTGAACATACATTAAAATACTAAATTGCAAAAAAGAATAATCTACTTAAACCGGTGAACTAAGCAAGGAAAGGTCGACACTAATGTGAAAGTACGACATCGAGTTGAAACCCTTCACAGTCAGTTAATCGTAATCATAGTCACTACCTCTCTTACAGCCAATCCAAAGACCAGGTAAGTCAAAGCCCGTACCCCGCAGATATCCTATGACTAACACCGCCAGCCCCCAAGATAAGTATATCTACCCTGCACTGGTTAGTAAGGTCAAAAAACAAAAATTTCTCTAAGTGACTATATTCCAGAGTAATATTACTACCTATTAATAATCCCTACAAGCAGGTTGGCCAACTTGGCTGCATCCGGACAAACCATTTAGATCTCCAAGATTAACGACCAGCATACCCAATAGAAAAAACTAAAAACTGCAGTAAAAACCCATGATAGTCCAACACGTGCTCAACATAATCTCACCTGATCAAAAACTGATCACCAAGATCTGCACCCTCCTTACACAAACACCCAACTCTCTCAAAAGGAAATAATCACCAAGTCACCTATGTCGATCAATTTTGGGATACCCCCCTACCCCCCAGAAAAACTCCAAAAAGTAAAAGGCAAAACAAAAAGACAAGAAAAATACACCAAAAAATAAGAAAAAATCATAACCCTGGAAAACCATCCGCTAAAGCAGGGGAAAAAACCAGGTAAAGGAGGAAATAACACCAAACAGCACCAGGAACAACACCTTTTTAAAAGAAAGTGAACCTTCTCTACTAAGCACCTTGAAAATTTCTCTCTTCCAGCTTGAAGTCTTCAACCTCATCTTCAAAGTCGTTAAAAACATTATAATAGCACCGCTGGACCCAATAAAGACAAGTAGCGGACTGCAAGTTGGTGTGTGAATAATTATTGCATGTGTAGGGCAGCTTCTTTACACAATACTCTTCACTTAAGGGTTCTTCCCATATGGCGAAATAATATTTCCAAAATGCGAAATAAAAAGAAGGAGAGAGAGTTTTTAAAATATCATCGAATAATATTAACACAATAAAAGGATTTTAAGGCGATTTTTTTCTGAATTTGGTAAATTTTTGTAGATCATTTTACATTTTACCTGGCATTTCGTATAATTTCTCTGAAAACTTTCTAATGTAGATTTATCCTCAATCTGTTAATCTTTCGCATGTACTATTGCCGTGGATACAAAAAAAATTTCCTTTTTGATAAAAAAACGTTCATTTAATCCTGAAGTATATTATATATACAGTACAGTACATGTATTGTACTGTACTGTACTGTACTGTACTGTACTGTATATATATAAGTATGAGTATAAAATATAAAAATTGTTTGAAAATATTGTTTAAACATTTCTTTAGACCATTTTTCTGCAAAAACTCTTCCTATGTCAGCAAAAATGGTTGTCTTCTTTGTAAATCACAAAATAATTGCATATTTAACTTTTTGCTGATCAAAATTGAAAATTGACTCTCTTGTTTAAATTTATATTTAAACGGTGCTTGTAGCTAATTATTTCATATTAAATTTATAACTTGAAGAAGATCCCAAATTTGAATACAATCATTTAAAATTATCATGCTGCTAGATTAACCATAAAGTCACCAAAGGATCAATTTGCCATTGGAAATATAAAGAACTACTAAGTTATTTATAAAAAAAATTGGTTAGTAATAATTTAATTTATTTCAATACTTCATTGGTGCATGAGAATATATATTATAAATTCTATGACTTAATTATTTCGTTACTCGTATGATAGTATTGGAACAAATATTCACGATCAATTTAGCCTAAATTTGACAATATCTATAACCTGACTATGTCACAACCAACTCAATCTTAGTCAAAGGCACCTTGGTTTGTTTAGCTCATTTTTAATCAAATTATATCATTGACTAAAGTTTTTAATGCAAAAAAAAAAAAAAAAAAAAAAAAATGAATAAGAGAATTATTTAAAATTACAAACTAAGAAATATGTAAAACACTTTACTACTCTAGTCTTAGTGTTTAAATAATTCTATATAAAGTAAAAGTGAGAATACATGTTGGATAAGTTAACAAAAAAAAAAATTATTTAAATTACAAACTAAGAAACTTGCAAAATATTTTACTACTCTAGTCTTAGTGTTTAAATAATTCTCATAAAAATAAAAGAGAATAGTTACTGTCAAATGTTTAATATCAGATGTCAATCGAAGAAATATTTTCAAAATATCACAACTATGAATAATTAAATAAATTAATTTACAGAAATAATTTGAAATTATTTATACATATATATATATCGATATTACATACCCAAAGACTCCATATCATCTACTTGACCCATATATTTACTTCTTAGGCTTTCATTCAAATCATCACTAGTAAAATCATGTGAACGGCTTGTATAATATACTTGTTGATGAGATTCAATAATGTCATTATTGTATTCAATTGGTGCATTTATAAATTCCATAATGTTACTTTTTAATTCCTCATTAATTTTATTCTTATAAGGACGGAAAATCCAATTTTCAATAATATTTTTCACTTCTTTAGCAGATGGCCTTTTTGATGGGTCCTCATTCCAACATTTTTTCATCAAATCTACATAACATTGTGGAGTATTTTCAACAATTTTGGGACGTTCACCTTCACAAATACTTAATGCAAGTTGAAAATCATGTGCTTTATTATTAAAAGGTGTAGCTCCAGATGTGAATTCCCACATAATCATAGAAAAACTATATATATCATAAGCTGAATCAGGAGGCTTTCCCCTCAAAACTTCAGGTGCCATAAATGGTATAACACCATAAATAACTTTTTTAGATGATTTTGAAGGCTTACATAATCCTAAATCACTAATATAAATTTTATCATTTTCTTCCTTTTCATAATTAATTTCTTCCTCATCATCATCATATTCATAATTATATTCTTCCTCTTCATCTTCCTTTTCCTCATTATTATTTTCTTCCTTTTCCTCATTATTTTCTTTCTCATTATCATCATCATATTCTTCCTCTTCATTATTATCTTCCTTCTCATTATCATTTTTATTATTGTGACATAAAATATTGCCTGAATGAATATCACAATGGATAAGATTTTGACTATGTATTTCATTAAGTCCAGAAATAATTTTATACAACATGTACAATCTTTGTTTCCAATTACTTTTAATTATTTTTGTTAAATTTCTTCTTAAACTACCTTTATTTGCATAATCCATTATTACCATATATTTCAAAGTATCTGGATCTTTTGTGAATCCGTACAAATTAATAATTTCAGATGAATCCAAACAACTTTCATGATATTTCCACTATAAAAATAAGTTAGATATTTACAATTAGTATGATAAATAAATTATAATTAAATTAAAAATAATGAAATAATGTAGTTTTTGTTATCATACTTCATTTAAAAATTCATCCAAATTGTCATTCATTTTATTAAGAACTTTAAGGACTACTATTTTATTTTCCCAAGCAGCTTTATATATAGTACCAAATCCTCCTTTGTCGATATATTTAATATTTTTAATTTTATCGTAAGGAATCCATTTTAAATACCTTTCAGAAATAAATTTATCTAAAATCTCATTTTCACTACTTCCAAGTCTATCATTTAATTGGTATATTAAATTTATATTAAAATTTAAAATTGAAAAACACATAAATACTCACTCTAAAATTTAATTAGAAATATGTTAATAAACCATGTTAACTAGTATTGTATAAAAAAAAATACATATATATATACGTATAATAATAGTTATAATTTATTACTTACCAACTAAATCATCAAATATTTTTAAATAAAGAATTCAGTTAATAAACTTTATAAATGGGTATTATATAAATGTAATAATAAATAATAACTTACAGCAATCTATAATAAATTACAATTTTTAAATGTTTAAATTACATGCAAACACATTAATATATAAATATGTAAAAGTAGAATTAAATAAATAACTTACATTCTATATTATTAAATAATTTATTGAACTTGATTAGTATAAATTATGTATGTTAATATTATACAAATATATGCAATAGTAGAATAACTTACCCTCTATATATTATTAAATAAAAAAATTTTAATTAGTTTAAATTATGTACAAATATTATATCAATACTACTTATAACTTACGTTCTAAAAGTAATTACCAAAATAGTAGTTAGTTTAAATTATATCATATAAATATTATAAATAATTAATAATAGAAATATAAATAATTTATAACTCACGCTCTAAAATAAATCACCAAATAAAAACGTGATTAGTCTAATTTATATAAGAATATTATATAAATATTTAATAATAGGATTATAAAATAATTTACCTCCTATATTATTAAATAATGAATTTAATTAGTTTAAATTATATGTACCGTAAATATTATATAAGTAATTAATAATAACATTACTATAACCTACGTTCTAAAAATAATTTTAAACAAAGAATTTAATTAGTGCAAATTATATGTAAATATTATACATAATAATAAAAATATAAAATTAAATAATTAATAACCTACCAACTAAAATAAATTATCAAACAAATTTTGAAATAAAGGATTTAATTAGTTTAAATTATTATATGTAAATATTATATAAACATGTAATAATAGAATTATTTTGTTTTCAAATTATTTGTAACTATAGAATTATCCATACGGATTGTTTTGTTTTTCTTGTTTAGTATTTTTTAAACAAAAAACAATTTTTGCCTGGAAAACATGACACATAAAAAATATTGAAATTTCATCAATTTCAATAATTTTAAAATAAATGATTCGTAACTTACGTTCTAAAGTAAAATAGTTAGTTAGTTTATGGATGTTATAAATATTAAATAAGCAATAATAAAATTAAACAAATAACCTGCCTCCTACATCATTATAAATTTTTTATTAAAAAATATATTATTAATTTAGATTATATTTAAATATTATAAGAATATGTAATAATAGCACTAAATAAATAGTAGCTCACCTTCTAGTACATTAAATAATGAAGAATTTAATTAATTTAAATTAAATTATATATAGATTTCATATAAACGTGTAATAATACAAGTAAATAAATAACCTACGTCCTATAGTGCGAATAATTTTTAAATTAAAAAATAAATTAGTATGAATTATATAGCATTGAGGCAAAGGATAGTCCAGCAGCATATGCATCATAACAATTAGATTGCAAGCTAAGTCACGGGTAAGTATTTCTTGAGCCATAAGGAAAGGAATGATATATGATACCACACTACATAAGGTGATATATTTCTCACGTAGATACAGTATATAATAATAGAATTAAATATTGAATAAATACTTATAACTTACGTTCTAAAATAAATAACCGAAATAAATTTTTAGCAAAGAATTTGGTTGGTTAGTTTAAATTTATGTTTAAATATCAGTATATAATAATAAAATTAAATAAATGACTTATAACTCACGTTCTAACAATACAATAGGTTAATTATATATAAGTTTTTAAATAAACAGAATTAAATAAATACCCAAAACTTACCAACTAAATAAATTGCAAAATAATTAGTTAGTTAGATTATGTGTAAATTGCGCAATGATAAAAATAAACAAATAATATGTAACTTACATTCTTAGAATGAATTATTAAGTAGTAGTCAAAAATAAACTTTATGTAAATATAGAGTATATAAACGCATATTAATAGAATTAAATAGGTAACTTACCTCCTATATTAAAATAAACATTAACAATTTAATTAATCAAATGATGTTATAGAAATTAAATACTGTAAATAAATAACTTAAACCTACGTTCTAAAATAAAATTTAAATAGTACTTAGCTTAAATTATACGTAAATAACTAAATACTATATAAATACTATATAAATGTATATAATATTAAAAATTAAAAAATTAAATTATAACTTACGTTCTATTTATAGTATAACGTTGGTTTAATTAGATGTAAATACTACGCAATAAATATGCGATAATTGAATTAAATAAATAACTTACGATCTAAATAAATAAACAGATAGTTAATTTAAATTATATGAATATATTTGAACAAAAGTAGCGGACACGCGATTTTTAATAATGTTGGTCGAAATTCAGTATATGATAAAGTAAACTATAAGAAAAATATATGAAAGATTGTATCATTAATCATCATATTACTACACTAATAAGTAATCAAAAAAAGTTCTTTGGATAAGTTAAATTAAAATAAAAACAAAAGATATATAAAATATTACAATTTATATGCTAATTCTTTAAAGCAATAGCTTTTGATTGATATAAATTTAAATATCCGTGACATAGATTATTTTAAGAAATGAGAAAATAATGTAAAGATAATTGTATCCATATACTTGTAAGCCAGCAATAAGAGATTAAACACATGTACTTACTAAGATTAGTGCGACCACACATTAAAATTTTAGATATTAATATTATACACAATTTAAAGTAAATACGACGGTGCTTGCTACTTTTGTTCAGTGTATATAACAACAAAATTAAATAAATAATTTACCTCCTTATATCATTAAATAAGAATTTAATTAGATTAAATTATTATATGTAAAATAATATATAAATATGTAAATAACTGAAATAACTTATAAACTTACTAACTAAAATAAATTGTCAAATGGTTAATTCAAATCATATGTAAATATTAATAAATATTGCAATAATAAAGCTAAATAAATAACTCACGCTCTATATCATTAAATAATAAAGAGTTTAATTAATATATAAAAGTTATATAACTGAAGATACGTAATAGATTAAAAATAACTCACTCTCAATCACTATTATCAAATAATACAAATTTAATTAGAATAAATTATATTCAATGTTATATAAATATATAACAATAGAATCAAATAAATAACTTATAACATACATTCTAAAATAAATTATTAATTATAGTTTAAATTATATGTAAATTATAAAAATATACAATAATAGAATCAATTTATAACCTACCACCTAAAATAAGTTACCAAATAATTTTTTGAATATAAAATTTGGTTAGTTTAAATTACATATAAATATTATATAAATATGTAATAATAGAATTAAATAAATAACTTACAAGCTATATTATTAAATAATTTTTTAAATAATGAATTCAGTTAGTTTAGATTTAAACATTATATAAATATGCAATAATAGAATTAAATAATTAACTAACACTCTACAATATTAAATAATTCCTAATAAAGAATTTAATTAGTTTAAATTTATATATGCAAGTATTATAATATTAAATAAATACGCAATAATAGAATTAAATAAATAACTTACGGTCTAAAACAAATACCAAATAATTTTTTAAATAAAGAATTTAGTTGGTTTAAACTATATGTAAATATTGTATAAAATATGTAACAATAGAAAATGACGTACTATCTAAAATAAATAATCAAATGATTTTTTAAATAAAGTAATTTAAATTATATTAAATATGTAATAGTAGAATTAAATAAATAACTTACTCCCTATATTAATGAATAATTTTTATTTAAAGAATTTAGTTACATTATATAAGTATGTAATATTAACATTAAATAAATAACTTACTCATATATTATCATTTATCAAATAATTTTTAACAAAGAATTTAGTTAGTTTAAGTTATATGTAAATATAAATATTTAATTGCATACCAACTAAAATAAATTATCAAATAATAGAATTTAGTTAGTTTAAATTATACATAAATATTATAGTTTAAATTATATGTAAATATTATATAAATATGTAAGGATAACATTAAATAAATAACTTACTCCCTATAATATTAAATAATTTAATAATTTTAAACAAAGAATTTAGTTAGTTTAAATTATATGCAAATATTATATAAATATAATAATAGAACTAAATAATAACTTACACGCTAAGTTATTAAATAATTTTTAAAATAAAGAATTTAGTTATTTAAATTATATAATACAAATAAGTAATAATAGAATTAGATAAATATCTTACCAGCTATGATATTATTAAATCATTTAGAATTTAGTTAATTGTAAATGTTATAAAGACGCAGTAATAGATTAACTAACGCATAATAGATAAATAACTTACTCCCTATATTATTAAATTTTTAATAAAGAATAGAATTTAGTTAGTTTAAATTATATGTAAATAACTATATAATATAATTAAATTAATAACTTACACACTATATTATCAAATAATTTTTTAAATAAAGAATTTAGTTAGTATGTAAATATTATATAAATATGTACAGAGGGTGATCAAAAGTATACAGACACTTTATTTTACTAAAGTATGCTGATTGTTAATATATTAATGCAATATAAATTAATATATTATTTTGTACCTATAGTCATAATAAACAAACTTTTATAGTTCACATTTTTCAAAATTTTTTTGCGAGTATGAGAATGTTTACTACAAAAATGCTCTGTTTATAGCATAATAAATAATTAAATACTTAAAACAAAATCATAACTCAGTCATTATCACTCCAATTGATATGTTTTTATCATCATTTGAATTGTCTCAATGAGACGAATATAATGAGCTATTGATCACAAAAATCTGATCATTGGAACAAAAAAACTATCATAGAAAACGTCTAAATCTTTAAAGCATAATTGTATACTGGATATTGATCATATGATGATGATTTTATTATCAATCGAATCCTCTTAATGAGACGAATCTAATGAAATATAAAATCATGAAATTTCAATCACTAGATACTAAAATATCTTTAAATGTCCGTGTAATATCGATCTCCCTCTTTACTAATAATTGTTTTATATAAGGGTTGTCCATTATGTATATTTTAGTGCAGATTTTTTTTATATATATAGAATGGATATATATAATGGATATATAGAACATTTGATCATGTTTGTTTGTGGTATATTGGTATATAGTAAAGTTTACTTTACTAATGTATAGATTATTTGTATTTGTTCTCTCACAAAAGTTATAATAAGAGAAAAAAAAACAAACATGTACTAATAATAGCATTAAATAAATAACTTACCCCCTGTTAGTTTAAATTATATGTAAATATTATAAAAATATAATAATAGAACTAAATAAACAACTTACTCCCTATATAATTTTAAATAAATTTTTAATAAAGAATTTAGTTGTTTATAGTAAATAAAGCATTAAATAAATAGCTTACCACCTATATTATTAGATAAATTTTAAACAAAGAATTTAGTTAGTTTAAATTATATATAAATATAATAATAAAATTAAATAACTAATATTATTAAATAATAATTTTTTAACAAAGAATTTAGTTGTTTATAATAAATATGTAGCATTAAATAAATAGCTTACCATCTATATTATTAAATAAATTTTAAACAAAGAATTTAATTAGTTTAAATTATGTGTAAATACTATAAAATGAATAGTAGCTTATAACTTGCATTCTAAAATAAATTATCAATAATTTTTAAATGAAGAATTTAGTTAGTTTATATTATATGTAAATATTATATAAATATGTAATAACAGAATTAAATAAATAACTTACTCCCTATATTATTAAATAATTTTTTAATTAAAGAAATTAGTTGGTTTAAATTATATGTAAATATTATTATGTAATAATAGAATTAAATAAACAACTTACGAGCTATATTATTAAATAATTTTTTAAATAAAGAATTCAGTTAGTTTGAATTATATGTAAATATTATATAAATATGTACTAATAATAGTATTAAATAAATAACTTACGCACTATAATATTAAATAATTTTTTAAACAAAGAATTTAATTAGTTTAAATTATGTAAATACTATAAAATAAACAGTAGCTTATAACTTACATCCTAAAATAAATTACAATAATTTTTTATATAAAGAATTTAGTTTATATTATATGTAAATATTATGATATGTAAATAAAATATGACTTACCGCCTAAAATAATTGCCAAATGATTTTTAAATAGAGAATTTAATTAGTTTAAATTTATGTAATATCATATTATATAAATATGTAATAATAGAATTAAATAAACAACTTACGAGCTATATTATTAAATAATTTTTTAAATAAAGAAATTAGTTAGTTTAAATTATATGTTAATATTATATAAATATGTATTAATGGAATTAAATAAACAGCTTATAACTTACCATCTAAATAAATTACCAAATAATTTTTTAAATAAAGAAATTAGTTAGTTTAAATTATATGTAAATATATATATATCATATAAATATGAAATAATAGAATTAAATAAACAACTTATAACTTACGATCTAAATAAATTACCAAATAATTTTTTAAATAAAGAAATTAGTTAGTTTAAATTACATGTAAATATTATATAAATATGTAACAATTGAATTAAATAAACAACTTATAACTTACAATCTAAATAAATTACTAGTAATTTTTTAAATAAAGAAATTAGTTAGTTTAAATTATATGTAAACATTATATAAATATGTAATAATAGAATTAAATAAAAAACTTATAACTTACGATCTAAATAAATTACCAAGTAATTTTTTAAATAAAGAAATAAATTATATGTAAATATTATATAAATATGTAATGATAGAATACGACTTACCAACTAAAATAAATCACCATATAATTTTTTAAATAAAGAAATTAGTTATTTTAAATTATATGTAAATATTATATAAATATGTAATAATAGAATTAAATAAACAACTTATAACTTACGATCTAAATAAATTATCAATAATTTTTTAAATAAAGAAATTAGTTAGTTTAAATTATATGTAAATATTATATAAATAAATATGTAATAATAGAATTAAATAAACAACTTATAACTTACGATCTAAATAAATTACCAAATAATTTTTAAATAAAGAAATTAGTTAGCTTAAATTATATGTAAATATTATATAAATATGTAATAACAGAATTAAATAAACAACTTACTCCCTATATTATTAAATAATTTTTTAAATAAAGAATTTAGTTAGTTTAAATACTATAAAATAAATAGTAGCTTATAACTTACGTTCTAAAATAAATTACCAATAATTTTTAAATAAAGGATTTAGTTAGTTTATATTATATGTAAATATTATGCTATGTAATAATAGAATATGACTTACTGTCTAAAATAATTGCCAAATGATTTTTTAAATAGAGAATTTAGTTAGTTTAAATTTATGTAAATATGATATTATATAAATATGTAATAATAGAATATGACTTACCATCTAAAATAAATTACCAAATATTTTTCAAATAAAGATTTAATTAGTTTAAATTATATGTAAGTATGTAAGTACTATAAATAAATAATAGCTTATAACTTACGTTCTAAAATAAATTGCCAATAATTTTTTTAAATAAAGAATTTAGTTAATTTATATTATATGTAAATATTATATAAATATGTACTAATAGCATTAAATAAATAACTTACCCCCTATGATATTAAATGATTTTTTAAATGAATTTAATTGCTTAAAATTATTATATAATAATTGAATTAAATAAATAATTTTGACCTACACTCTAAAATATGTTTAAATCATTTTAAATTAAGATTAAATTAGTTAGACAATATATATATGTAATAACAGTATTGAATAATTAACTTATTCTCTATATTATTAATTAACAAAGAATTCATTATAAATAAATACATATCAATAGAATTAAAATGAAATAATGAAGTGCCATACAATTTTATATTTCGAAAAAGATTAAAAAAAATTCAAATAGTTATCTGATGACTTAAAAATGAATGGTAAATAACTTACGTTCTAAAATAAGAGGCCAAATGATTAATTTAAATTATGTATATATGTGATACAAACAAGTAAGTAATAATAGAATTAAATAAATAACTTATAACTACTTACCAACTAAAATAAATTACCAAATAATCTTTAAATAAAAGATTTGTAAATATTACTTAAATATTTAATAATATAATCAAATAAATAATTTACGCCCTATATGATTAATAATTTTAGACAGATATAATAATCAGTTCAAATTATATAATTATTATATAATCTATAATATAAATTCAACTTACATTCTAAAAAAAATTACCAATTAGAATTAATTTTTAAATTATTTAAATTATACATTTTTATTACTTACAATAACAGAATTAAATAAGCAACTTACGTCCTATATATTGTATAATGAATTTAATTAGTTTAAAATACGTAACATAATATATGCTATAAATAATAGTAAAATTAAATTAAATAACTTACGCTCTATAATATAAATAATTTTTTAAATAGAGAATTTAGTTAATATAAATTATAAATAAATATTAGATGAATACATAATAATAAATTTAAACAATACCCTACCCTCTATATTATTAAATAAATTGAATAAAGGTTAAATTTATGTAATTATTATATAGAAATGTAATTATAGAATTAAATAATAATTTTTATATTATATTTTACGTTCTAAGTAAATTAATAAATAATCATTTAAATTTATTTAAATTCTTATAATTATATATAAACACGCAATTATAGGATTAAACAAATATAACTTACGTTCTAATAAATCATCAAACAATTTTTTAATAAAGAATATAATTAGTTTAGTTAGTATAAATTAAAATAAAATAATATAATAAATATATAATGATAAAAATCATAAAATTAAATAATGTCATACATAGTGTTTACTTACGTTCTAAGTAAAAATAAAAAATTTAATTAGTAAATTATATATTTTTATTATATAAATATGAAAACATGTAATTTTATAACTTACGTTCTAAAATAAATTACCAAATAATTTTGTAAATAAAAATTTAGTATAAAAACTATATGATAATAGAATTAATTTTATAACTTGCCAGCTAAATAAATTACAAATAAATAAGAATTTTTAGTTGGTTTACATGTTATATTAATATGTAATAGCAGAATCAAACAAATAAGTTGTAACTTACACTCTAAAATAATTTACAAGATAGTAATTAGTTTAAATCATGTGTAAATATTATTATTTATGTAAATATTATTACAGCCAGACGTCCATATAATCACCCTTCAGTTCCGCCAAAATCAGTGATTGTATAGACGTCTGACTGTATTTAATAAACTTAAATAAATATATCATATCTTACCAACTAAAAATATAATTTTTTAAATAAAGAATTTGATTAATTAAATTAATGTATAAACTATACAAGAATAATATTAAATAAATAACTTACTCCCTATATATTAATAAATAATTTTTTTTAAAAAAAAGATTTAGATTAAGTTATATGTAAACAGTATAGTAATGAAATTAAATAAACTTATAACTTACAAACTAAAATAAAATACCAAGTATTTAGTTCACATTATATGCAAATTAATATAAATAAATATATAATTATAGATCAAGCTTATAACTTACATTCTAAAATAAATTATCAAATAGTTAGTTGTAATTAAATATAAATACTACTAAATAAATAATATATAATTACGTTCTAAAACAAATATCAAAAATGGTTAGTTTAAATTATGTGTGAATATTAAATAGGAATATATGAATAGCAAGATTAAATAAATAACTTACGCCCTGTTTTATTAAATAATTTTTAGAATCGAGAATCTATAATTTAGTACTAATAAATTTATTATAGGTTATAATGACATAGCTTACATTCTTAAATTGTAAAATAATTTTTTTAGATAAAAAATTTTATTAGCTTAAATTATTTATAGATACATTAATAACGTGTAAAATAGAGCAACTTACTTCCTATATTATAAAAAAAAAAAAATAATAAGAAATATATTAGATTAAATTATATAAGTATTATGTAAATATGTAATATTAAAATTAAATAAATAACTTATGACTTACGACCTAAAATAAATATTAAATAATTTTTAAATAGTTAGTTCAAATTATTTATAAATTTTATAAAAATATGATAATAATTAAGAAAATACTAATACTTACGTTCTAAAATAGAATTATTAAGTTGTTATTTTAAATTATGTAATATTTATTATATGAACAGTAATAGTAAAATTAAACAAATAACTTACGCTCTATATTATGAATAATTTTGAATAATTTTTTAAATAAAGAATTTAATTAATTTAAATTATAAATATGTAATACATAATAAAATTAAATAACTTACGACCTATATTATTAGATAATTTTTAAATAAGGAATGAATTTAGTTTATGCAATTTGTAGATATTATCCAAATATGTAATAATAAAGTTAAATAAATAACTAAATAAATCATAACTTACGTTCTAAAATACATCAAGCAAAAATATTTTGTAAATATTATATGAATATATAATAATAAAATTAAATAAATAACGTTTAACTTACGCTCTAAAATAAATCATTAATAGTTAGTTTATATTATACGTAAATGTTGCATAAATATGTAGTAATAGAATTAATAAAATAACTCATAACTTAAAGCTTACCAACTAAAATAAATTATCAAATAGTTAGTTAAATTATATATAAATGTAATAAACACGTAATAATGAAATTAACTAAATAACTTACATCCTATATTATTATGTAGTTTTTGAATAAAGAATTTATTAATTTAAATTATATATAAATATTAATGTAAATATGTAGTTTATAACTTACGGTCTAAAACAAAACAATTTTTAAACAAAGAATTTCGTTAATATAATTTATATACGAATATGTAATAATAGAATTGAACATAACTTATAACTTACCAACTAAAATAAATTATCAAATAGTTAGTTAAATTATATATAAATGTAATAATCGCGTAATAATGAAATTAACTAAATAACTTACACCCTATGTTATTAAATAATAATGAATTTAATTAGTTTGAATTATACATAAACATATAATTATAAAATTAAATAAGTAACTTACTCCCTATATCATTAAATCATTTCGAATAAAGAATTTAATTAGTTTAAATTTTATATAATTATGTTATAATAGAAACAAATAAACAACTTATCCTCTATATATTATTAAATAATTTTATTTATATTTTATGTAAATATTATGTAACAAAATATAATTAAACAAATAACTTGTAACCTACGTTCTAAAATAAATTACCAAATGGTAGTTAAATAAAATTATATATAAATATTATAATAGTCATATAAATAACCTATAACTTACCAACTAAATAAATTATCAAATTATTAATTGAAATTAAATGCAAATATTATATAAATATGTAATGATTGAATTAAATAATAACTTGTAACTTACGTTCTAAAATAAATTATTTGGTTAGTTTAAATTGCATGTAAATATTATAAATATATAATAACAACAAAATTAAATAAATAACTTACCAACTAAAAATAAATTACCAAGTAATATTTAATAAAGAATTTAATTTGTTAAAAGTTATAAGCAAATAAGTATTTGTAGTAATATAATCTAACTTACATTCTAAGATAAATTGCCAAATAATTTTTTAAAATAATTATTCAGCTTAAATTATATTAGTAATATTAAATACGTAATAATAGAATTAAAATAAATAACATAACTTACCAACTAAAAAATAATTAAGAATTTAGTTAGTTTAAATGTGTATAAAATATGCAATAATAAAGTTGAATAAATAACTTACTCTCTACATTATTAAATAATTTTTGGATAAAGAATTTAGTTTAAATTGTATGTAGATATTGAAATAATAGAATTAATAGACAACTTACGCCCTATATTGTTAAATAATTTATTTAATAAAGAATTTCGTAAATTTAAATTTTAGAATAAATAATAAAAATATAGTTTAAATATAAATTAATATATCAACTTACACCCTGTAATTATTAATTAATCAATTAGATGTAAATTTTAGTTACAAAGTATAAACTGGAACCAAATATATCACTTACAGTCTAATTATTTAAATAAAGAATATAATTAGTTTAATTTATATGTGCATATTAAATAATAAATATAATTTATACTTCGTGATTTACCTTCTATAATAGTTAATTATTAAATAATTATTTAAACAAAGAACGTAGTTATTTAGATATTATATAAAATACAGTAAAAGCCGAATGATAACTTACTAACTATTGTATGGATAATCATTAAATATATATTTAAGTTATGTAGAATGTAACAAAAGAAGTAATTCTATTATTACTCGAATTATAACAGATAAGATAACTCATTAACTTACGAGCTAAATAATTATAATAATATAATTAGTTTAAATCATATTCAAATATCGAATACATAAGAAATAACAATTTTTGAATTATTTAAATTAAATAAAAATTGTGTGTTGTAACAACTAGTTTAGTATATTATATTTACCTTTAGATTCCTCGGTGCTACTTAAACCTAGTTTATTATAGAAAATTTGCTTTAAAAAATTTAGAATATTTGTATATATTCATGCTATATATTTTTACCTCTGTCATCACTGTGAGCCATAATTATATGCGGTCCTTTATTAAATGCTTTATTAATGTGGTATATATATAGGCAATAAAATATATGGAAACTTTTGACTAAATTGGTCGTTTTTGGGTTACAAAAATAAACTTTTAACTATTTTTAACTATCGGCGTATTTTACATTAAACACAAAAGAACCATTTCCAAATATATTCACTGATCATCAAACTTATTTGGAATTTGATTGATTTTAGCTTATACTTATAACTTAACAGCTTCTTGCCTCTAACATTAATAGCAATTTAATCATTCTCGTGGCACGTTAAATTGTAAGATCAATTATTAAGGTTTTTTAATTTCATTGATCTTCAAAATAAAAATATCAATAATAATGGTGTAATTAACCGAAATTTCTGGTTGCCGATCATCCGGACCCGGTTTGATCGCAGTAAATTTCTGGAATTCCACGACGATCTATGCCCGAGCCAGGTCTGGATCACGTTTCGGCTGATTATTTACTACACTAATGTTGCGGGCGAAATTGTTTTGTGATTGGTGAAAGGTTTCGCCTTTTGAAGTCAAAATCCGAAACTTGGCCCAAACCTCCGTAACCTGCCCAAACTTCCTTAACCTCTGTAACATTAAATTTCGAATTACTTAGTTTTTAAAATTTGACCAAACCTAATTTTATGTTTTTATTGTGTATTTTATTATCTTAAAAATTTACGATCTATTAATTTTATATATAGCGCATTATTATAAATTTATACAGAATAAACTATTCACTTTCATTTTCTGTTGCATTATGAATATCAATATATTCTTTTTATACATTAACTGCTATTTCAATAATTTCAACTAAATTTTTAATAAACCTCTGCATCTAGGTTTAGTATCCCCTTGTATTATCAATATTCTTCTTCCATAGCTTAATAAATTCGTCATCTAAATTCAAATGTAAAAACCTTTTTCTCATCTTAACTGCGTGCTGACTGCGCGTATACAGTATATATAAAATTTGCCCAATCACCTCCTTTTTGTATTACGGAGGTTACGGAAGTTACGGAGGTTTCGGAGGTTTCGGAAGTTTCGGATTTTACACCTGTGGCGAAACTAGTTTCGCCCAGTTTCGGAGGTTTCGCCTATAGGCAGGTTTTGGTTTCACCCGCAACATTAAACTACACCACTATTAAGTAAAAGAAATTTGATGTAAATAGTATGAATAAATGTATTAATATAAGAAAAAATTATGAAATTATTTCTGTACAAAATTTCAATATCATAATAAGCTTAAAATAATTGATCTAATCAATTATAGTACAATTAACTTTTCATATCCCAGCCAAATGATTATCATAATTTCTATGACACATTGACAGTAAATTATTTTTATCTCGGCATTTCACTTATCAAGTTGAAATCATTGCAAGTTCCAAAATTTAAATAACATCTCACACACGTAGAAATAAGCTTTGAAAATTATCTTTGACAGCACGTACAAAAAATGAGCCAGAGACAAGTAGTCACGTGTTAAGTGGTAATAAATTAGCCCGATGGAATATAGATAAGAAATCGAATTGTTAGAAATCTGCTTTAGTTAGGAAGAGTATATAAACCCTTATATTGTAAAAATATACCTTGTAAAAAGTTTTATCCGTTATTTTTGTAAGAATTCCGTGAAAATGAAACTATTACAGTATTTTCGTGGAGAACTGAAATGAGTCAAAAACACGAAATGTTGATACACGTATTAAATTTTACAGGGATGTATGGTAGACTTTGAAGAATGTTAAATTGAATGAAAATTTCAAAAAAAGAAGATATTTTTGTGAGGAAGTATATAAATATTCAACCATCAGAGAATGTAGCTGATCGCAAAAATAATTTTTAATCTCATATTTAAAAAGTAGAGTACATCTCAGATTTATATTCATGGTTTTTATATTTATTGAACAGTAATAAAGTAAGATTGGAAGAATGTACGTAGTAATCATTAATTTTTTTATGCAAGACTGTAAACTGTATTGTGAGTTTTTCTAACCGACGATTTTGAAATTTATTATCTGTTATGTTTTTTTTACTTTTATGTAAAACTATTGTTATCTTTTGAAAATTTTTCAACGATAGTATTAACATAAAATTTTTTAATAGCATCAAGATGAAGAAATTCGCTTCATCATCAAAAAAGAAAATTTTTTTATAACGATATCATTTTAACAAAAAAAATTTTTCTTAACGGTACTGGAAAGTATACTGGAATACGGAAGAATAGTATTAGTGACTTAACTTTTTTTCAGTCTTTCTTTATAGTATTCATATAATATTATATTCATAGGTACATATAGCAATCACACATGAAAATATGTACAGTACGAATGATTATAATAAAATTTCGTAGTTCTTTAGTTTTATATCAATGTATAAATATATTTGATTCGCAGAACGTCCATGTTACGTGGCATATTTAGTCATGTGCTTCGGTATTTTTCGGCTTCAAGATTTCAGGAACTTGCTATAGTAAATATTTAGTTTTATATCCTATTTTATTTCAAAAAAATTCAACCTTATTTCTTGAAAGTATGAATAATGTATGATAATAAATTATTACCCTCATTATCTAAAATTCACTTGAAATCTTGAATCAATATGGAAACGAAGAATTTTTATACAAGTGTCATTACCAACTCCAATATCTTCTGAGAATCATTAAATATCAACATGCTGAATTAACTTCAAAAATGATTGATGACGGAAATTTTCTATTGATTTTTCGGTGATCTTGTGATGGCAAAAATAAATATGTCAAATTGTTGATAATTGAAATATATTATCAAACCCTATTTTATATCAGAATTGATACTAATTTGATCGTCATCAATAAGAAAGCTTATTTGAATGGGTATGATCCTAAATTCTTTCTAAGAAGATATCATTACTGTCACGTGATTTTGACATTCTTCTGACGTATAATTAACTCATGATCTCATTATAATCATTTATCCTGAGAAAGTCATACGGGAAGTTTGTATATTGTAGATACTGACAATCGTGAAAACCCGTACGTATTGGCGTCAGACATTTTGTCGTACGACCAAAATTTTTTATTTTATTCACGTACAGTATTTCACAGTTCATATTTATATTTTTGTATTGGCGCTTGTATTATTAACATATTCTTACTTATGTATTAAATAACACATACTGTATGTCATTATGGTAAAAATGATAAGCGCAAGTGATAAGTGTAATACGCAATAATTCGGTTGGCAGAAAAAAATCGTTATAATATAAAAGATTTTACATATTCGTATATATAGAGATTAAATTCGCTTTATCGCAATATTCGTTATGCATAGATAGTCATTATTTATTTAAACTGTTGACAAGTTAAGCGTGAATAAATTAATCATATTAGATGATTAACTCAAAAGCAATTATCGAATTAACATAAATCGTTCATGATTAAGATTACACAAATCTCTAAAAATTAACTAAATAATTTATGTTATTAACAAGCAAATAATAATTAAACTTTTTTTAAAGTACGCTAGTTCATTATTAATTTTAACTTAACCTTCCTTCTAAATAAAAATTACGATCAAATTATAATGAACCAGATTAATGTCTATATTTGAACACATGATTATTGAAAGTTAATAAAATCATCATTGTCATTTTTCGTTACTATACAACTCCACAACGTAAATTTTTCATAAATAAACATTATCTTTACAGTAAAAGTAAAAGTGAGTGTAAAGCAAAATCAATTAATTAGTGCTGCCACGATTCATAACTTTCAGCAAAACATTAGGTGTGTTTCTATATTAATTCGAGCTAGATTTTTACAACGCCTGAATTTATTATCATTATAATTTTTGAACCTGGAATAAATGGTAATATATTGTCAAAATCAATCGTCTTTTAAAAGTTAATAAAATTAGGGCATTATATTAGAACGACTACTTATTTTCTAAAAAATAGCACAGAAGAAACTTTCAAAAAAAAATGATTATGATTTAATTTTTCCTTTATTGACTTTTTAATATTTTTCTGCCTGTCATATTTAACCAATGAAATTACTCAAAAAAAATATTTTTAAAATTTTTCTCATTTAAAAAATACAATCATTCTAATCATGGAAAATATTTCGCAATTTCTCTCACAATTCCATTAAATAAAATATAATAATAACCAACAAAAATTATAACTGAAATACCAAAAACAATAACTAAAAATGATAATGTAAAATAAAAAAAGTAAATATAAAAATCAATTTCTATAAGAATGATTACATTCATTAATTATGAAACATTATTCACTCTTTTTTATTGTTAGTGAGTTATCGGGTTGATCGACAAGTTTTTGGTAACTACGACAACCAGTCGGATATCGGCATTTCTCGGGCCGAAATATTTCCAAGATTCCGGAACTTACCAAATAAATAAAGTATTGTGTCATATTAGTTACCATTACATTTCTTTCATTTCTTCTAAATCGAAAGTCGGTTAAAGTCGGTTACCATGTGCGATAATAAATTTTTACCAAAATTATCACAAAATTTACTTGAAATTTTAGATGATGATGAATTTTATGATATAACCATTGAAGTTGGTGACGACCCTTACGTAAAAATTTTTCGTGCTCATATGGTTATTTTAAATTATCGTTCCCCTTATTTACGAAGAATTTTATCAACCAACACTGATAAAAATAAACATGACGGAATCTTGTCACATATTAAATTACCAAATATTTCACCTGAAACTTTTCAAATGGTCTTAAGGTAAGAGACTAAAATAACATACTATAATGACATTTTTTTTTTAAAAAAAAAAAAAATTTCTTTACGGAAATATTTAAAATGTTCTCTATTTTTTTTAGGTATATCTATGGAGGAAGTCTTCCTTTAGAGGAATATGATACTTCAGATATTATTAAAATTTTGATTGCTTCCAATGAACTTAATCTTCAAGAATTAATCACTCATTTACAATTATTTTTGATTGAAAATAAGAAAAATTGGATGGAACAAAATTTTAATTTGATATATCAAACAAGTTTTAAGAATGATTCTTTCTTGAAATTACAAAATTTTTGTTCAGAATTAATGTTTAAAGAACCAGAAAAAATTTTTGATTCAATTGATTTTACTTCTCTTTCGGAAAAATGTATGATTTCTCTTATTCAACATGATAGCTTTCAAGTGAACGTTATTCAAGTTTGGGAACAAGTGCTTAAATGGGGTGTTTCTCAAAATCCTGAACTTCCTTCAGATCCTTCTAATTATTCGAAAGATGATTTTAGCAGTTTAAAGAATACTTTACAACAATTAATTCCCTTTATTAAATTTTTTAATTTGAGCCATAAAGAATTTTTAGACAAAGTTTATCTATATAAAAAAATCTTACCAAAAGATTTACGTGAGAATCTAATTAGGCATTTTATAAATCAGTCAAATAATAATTCAAGACAAGATATTACTAAAGAAATTGATTCTGTAGCAATATCAAGTATACAAAAAAATCCTTCAATTGGAAAAGATTTTAATATATTGGTTGACGAAATAAATAATGATTTTATTTGTAAATTAATAAATGAAGCACCTAAACATAAATTAGTAAAGCAGAAATTTATTGAATATTTTAATAATCATAATATAAATTTACAAGAATTTTATAATTGGTTATTATGTAATCAAACTAGCACAAATTCGATTTTTTTGTTTGGATATTTTAACTATTATGGAATTGTAAATGAAGATAATGAGAAAGCATTTAATTTATTTATTAATGCATCAGAAAAAAATCATACATTAGCTCAATTTTTTGTTGGTAAATGTTATAAATTTGGGTATGGAACTAATAAAAATGGAAAATTAGCTTTCGAATATTATGAAAAAGCAGCTAATAAAAATTGTGCAGTGGCTCAATTAGAAATTGGTTATAGTTATAGAAATGGAATAGGGATTAAAAAAGATTTTAAAAAGGCTTTTTATTGGTATGAAAAAGCTGCAAATAATGGAGATATAATAGCCAAATATAATCTTGGTTATTGTTATATAAATGGAATTGGTATTGAAAAAGATTGTAATAAAGCTTTTGAATTGTATAAGCAGTCAGCTGAAGGAGGAAATTCGGATGGAATAATGATGTTAGGGTATTGCTATGATGAAGGTATTGGAACTAAAATTGATAAGCAAAAAGCATTCGAATTATATCAAAACACTTCAAATTTAGGAGATAAAGAAGCACAATATAATCTTGCTTTAATGTATGAGAATGGGGATGGAATAACAAAAGATATAGATAAAGCAATTTATTGGTATGATAAATCTGCAAATCAAGGGAATAAAATGGCAAGGGATAAATTAAAAGAGCTTCAAAACAATAATTTATAATATAAATCATAAAAGCGTAAACAATCTAATTATTATATCATTTAGTTTTTCCTGAAAATCTTACTAGATAGTGAATATATATTCTATAATAATATAAGTAATTAAATTTTTATCTGTTTTTGTATAATTATTCTTATATAGTTTTAAATAAAATTTTTTCAACATAAAACAATTAAATTATTTTATTAAGGTTCTGAATAAAATATTCTCATGCAACTGCAAAAGTAGTGGCAATATGTGATTTATCACATGGGCACTTCCATTGAGGCATAAATTTCTTTTTAAATTTAAATTATTATTACTGTTATTATTTTGTAATATGTGTACAGAATTTTTTAATTAATTTTAAAAATATTAATCTATAATTCTTTTGAAATAACTTTGTTCTGATCATGAATGAAATAAGTGATGCTCCAATATATGTCGACATAGATGATAAGATTAATGAAAATCTACATAACGGATACAATGAATTTATTACAATGATAAAAGCATCGCCAAATGGAAAATACCTTGTTACTTCATCAGCTGGAACGCAAATGAAGGTAAATTTTAACTAGATCATACTGTTAAATTTAAAAATTAATTTTATATGTGGACCAAATCTATGTTTCTAATAATAAAGTACTTGCGTGTATTATGAACAAGTAGTACTTATCTTTGTTTTATTTACAATATAATGAAAAATGTGATTATAATGAAAATGATTATATGTTTAAATTTATAAAATGTGATTATCATATAGGGCATGACTATATAGATCATCACAAAATTACGCTATAAAAATAGTTGATTTACTTATAATTAAAGATTCTTTTAAACTATAGCTATAATAATAAAAATAAATTAATATATAGAAAGAATATAACCTAAAGTATCTTTTATGTTAAAATTTTTTAATGTTTATTGTAAAAATATAAAGTAAACATAAAGTAAATGTAAAGTTGACACATTTTTCATATTGAAATCGAAAAAATGCACCATGACGATCTATAAGTAATAGCAATAGAACTGTGTTACACAAGAAATTTTTCTGTCTAATCGAACTTTTCTAATCTAATCAGAAGTTTCAATCATAAAGAACTCAAATTTAAGAATTATATGCATTTCCATCAGCTCTACAATTTTGCTTAATTGCAAAAAATAGATTTAAAAGGTCAATTTTGAATTTTATATTGAAAAACTATTAGAATTGTTAACGTAATTTTATTAGGGCTACAACTTTACATAATCATAAAAAGTAGATTTAAAATTTCAATTTTGAGTTTTATATATAGAAATTGTTAAAATCGTTAAAATTAAGCATAAAAATTAGACATGAAACTTATTTATTTACTTTATAACTCTACAGATATAATATTATGTGTAATTTTATTAGAACTATAACTTTACTTAATCATAAAAAGTAGATTCAGTATGTCAATTTTGGGTTTTATATGGAAAAACTGTAATTTTACAGTATCATAAAATTATTTATTTTTAATACTTTTAACTAAAGATTTTTTATAACTATTGGCATAATAGTATTAATAATTGATTTTTTTAAAAATAAGATATTTGAATATTATGATATTAAAATATTAAAAAATTATATCTATTAAAATGTAATATTATTATTGCTTTTAACAATTGATTTTTTTTTACATATAAATAAATTTAACATTACTTCAAGCCATGTTATCTCACCATCTAGTGATCAGAAGATTCACTTTGTATATACGAATTCAATTGTTTTTAAATTAAAAAAATTGGGTTAATATTGACTGAAATATTTCAATTTGAAATTTCAATAGCATTTGCGTTAAAATTTAGGGACATGTCACGTGGCCAATAATGGTTATTTGACAGTATTAAGATTTGTTAAAAAAAAATTTTCTTTAGCCATATGGTTAGCAATATTGTGCCAAAGTGCTGTATGGCAGTAAATCGAATTCTTCTAGTACTTACCAAACCTTTTAAAATAAATCATCAAGAACCGTCATTTTTTTATTTGATTTTAATGGTGCCTTACAACATGTGATTGATTTTAACACATGACAATCAATATGTTATGGTCACATGAAAGCAACTTGAAGAACAACCGAATTTATTTAGTGGCAAAATTCATTATTTCGTATATATAAATAATTTTATACTCAATTAGTAAAATTTCGCGGTTTAGTTACTAGTTAAAACTATATAACTACAGTGGGAAAGATACCTTAGTAAATTAGAAGATGAAAATTAAGATAGTTGCTTGCAATATAAGTCATTTCTTAACGAAAATAAAAAAAATGGATTTTTATGTAAATAAAAGCTTAAATAATTTTTAAATCATCATTAAATTTTAAGATAGTAGGAAATTATTTATAATTTGTATATTTAGCTGTTAAATCCACCTTGACTTCATTTTTGTAAAATTATTTCTAAAGTCAGTCTTCAAAATTTTGTTAACATTTAAAATATACATTTTTCATTTAATTTTCTCCGAGTGATACAATATCCTTTTTCTATTCTACTTGATTCATAACTGCGCCGTGCTAAAAACAAGCTTATTTTATCAAATAGTTTAATTTTTCCTGTATAAGGTCATATTTATCCATTACCTCCTAAAAAATATAATCATGTAGTAACAGTGATAAATTTTCAGATAAAATTTTTTACAGACTTTGGCATTTACTATTTTAATAAATAATGAAATAATAATATTCTAAAAAGAAAATTCTTAAAAAAGTATCAATATTTGCATAATTATGAAAATTTGAAACGTACTACTATCATTTGATTTTACGATCGTCCTATGATAGATATGGATCAATCTCGTTCTTCATTTTTATCATAAAATTTCTCTCTAATATTGCGTTGATAGATGTCTTCTTCTGATTTCATTATTGCCACAAAAATTTTTTCGTTCTTGAAGAAAATCTGCTAAGGGTTTGGACCATTCTTTCCAAAAATAGTTCGTTCTTGTCTTATTTGTAAAATCTAGTTTTTCTATAAAACAAACTTTGTTGTAGTAGTGGTAAATTTATTAAAATATTAGTCAATATCTTATTATTAACTGTTAATTTAAAATATGAGTCAATCAAATATAGAATAAAATCATGGAAAATGTATTGAAATGTAAACAAAATAGTATTTTAGTACATCGATTATTTGTCAAACTTGTGATTTACATTTGAAAGAACGAAAATTTGGAATATGTAGGGAATGTGAACAAGTAAATACTGGACAAAATAATTAGACTAGTGATAATGATGATATTGATAAGTTTATTCAAAATAATCAATCAACAAAAATAACGAATAGAGTGGATATCTTATGATAGATTTCGTAGATTTAATCATACAGAATGTGGATTTTCCAAAGTATGTAAAGCAAATTGAATTATGATTATATATTATCTTTGAATGTGAATGTTCATGTATGGAAAAGACAGGGTACAAATAAACCTGTAGCTCTTAAAATTTTTGGATATTCAGAAAAACTTACATACATTGAATATTACATTGAATCTTATCAATGAGATATAAATAATTAATTTACAGTTCAAATAATTTTTTTTTTTTTTTTTTGAATATATATTTAACTAATTTATTTAGATTAAATCATATGTTAAAATATTATAAAATAAACCATTACATTATGCTGTTAGGTGTTATGGAATAAGCCAAGATCCAAACACGAAAGATTATATAATTGTTATGACATATGCTGTTCGAGAAAATCTATGTAGAGAGTCTCAAAAACATATTTTTTATTTGAAGTTGAGTCGTAAAATTATTATTTTGCAAAAATATTGCATCAGGACTTAAGGAATTATATAAAAGATTAATTCATCGAGATTTGAATATTGGAAATATAATATATTTTAAAAGATCATGTGTATGGTGATTTACCTTACATAGCTCCTGAAATTTTAGTTTCGGCATAATGATGTATGTGATGTATGAGATAATTTCTGAATTACCCCATATCTGATATTACGATATTGTTTATGATGGATGATTATTAGCGTTAAATATCTAAGATCTGTATTTAATATTAAAGTACCTCAATTGATCTTGAATTTAATTAAAAGCTGCTTAGATGAAAATCCATTGAATCGACCAAATACAGGTGATCTTTCATGAATTTTTTCATGGATGGATAAATGAACTTAGTGCGTATGTGAATAATAAAAAAAATAAACCCGAATCAGAATTAATTAAACAAATCGAAGAAATGGAACAAATTAATCCTAGCCATCAACAGATATGTATTCTGAAGATTCACATTCAGATAATTTATTAAACTTTTCTAAACTATTAAAGGATTAAAGAATACTATGGCGTGCAAGAAAATAAAGGTATTTAATAATTTTTAATTACGATCTACATGTATTAATTTTTAGATGAAGATCCATCTGATATCAACGAACGTTAGATTTGTGAAATAACAGATTAATTATTTGTTTTTACAGTATGTTTACCAGTAAAATATTTAAATTGTATATTTACATAGCGGCAATCATTATAATTTGCATTATTACTTTATTACGAATAAATAGAATTATGTATTTATAAAATGGTTATAGAAAATTTAATATTAGTGCGGTTTTGATGTATTTACTATATGTAATATTACAACACATCGAAAAAAAAATTTATAAAAATTTCAAAATATCATGATATTGAAAATATATTCTGCACATATGAATCATAATAATTTCAACTTGCAATATTTACACTTAATATGAAATATTTATCACCCTCCAACCAGTTTATGTTTGAAATAGAAATTATTGTTGAAATAAGATGAGAAATAACGTAAAAATATATGTTTGATTTACTTTCTCGCAGATTTGTCATATTAACTCATCTGAAATAAAGAGTGGAATACGTATTATTAACATAAAATTATGCAAAAAATTTAAAATATACGATTTTATTTGCTTGCTCTTGGCCAGTTGTATGGTAGATTAACCTACAACCGTTTCTCCTGAACACCACGTAGAGGTGACAAGCTTCGTTCAGGTAAAAAAAAAACACTTACCTGTTACCACCTTTTATAACCAGTTTATAATTAGTAAAATATCGAAAAAAAAATAAAATAGAAAGTTATTTGGGTTATTAAGAACAAATATTGAGTAGAGATGTACCAAAATCTGCCATTAGACTGACTATGCTGTGTTTTTTTAGTTATGTTCTGGCTCCAGGTACTCTGCTTATGCAAAAATCGCGTTAAAAACTTGCATGAGAGCAAGAAAGAAAACATTTTTTTTTATGAAACTTTTTAATTAATAACGCAAAAATTGCATCAAAACAAGAAAGAAATTATTTTATATATTAAAATAAGCTTTCTCATTTCCCCATCTAACACTTTATTTGGTTTACATATATACACAATACGTATCATGTACATACACACATAAATACGTCGTATATATACGCAATGTGGGAAAGAACGACCGGGCAATAAACACAGGTTTCTCTACCCAAATTTATTAAATGTTTGTTAAGTATGGCTTTAACATGTGTGAAGTCGTGACCGTTTAACGTACGTCTATTTATACGGGTTTAAAATATAGAGTTGGTTGGAGGTGGTTGGAGGCGGTTGTATTTTACCTTTCTACCATACTTAGCAAGAAAAAATATAGAAAGAGAATAAGAAGAAGTGAAAGTATGAGAAAGGAAGAGGAGTGAGGAGAGTAAGAAGAGAGCTTAGCCATTTTATATGATTAATTGATCAATCGTGATTAATCAATGATGTCATTTTTGCCTATAGTATCATAAATATTATAATATTGATTATTTCGATAAGTTATCTGTTATCAATTGATCGATTATCATAAAAAACACGTGAAAGTATCTAAGTTACGCAACCTTACATGTATATTCGGACTGAAATTTTTGCCCTAAAATATATCAGCGAAAATAATAAATATTACTTTTTTGTTTACAATATTAATAATGGAAATATTATATGGTATTTATGTAAGTCTTTCTTTATCAGCGATTTTATTTCATTTTCAGTAAATGTTTAATTTCTTTTAATTTTAAAGTGCTTAAAATGGATATTAATCTTCAAAATTTGGGATTATGTGTTTAAAATGCTGCTACGCAAAATTCAGCATTTCCTTCAGGAGCCTTTTTAACTCGATTAATATGCATAATTATAAATTTTTGTCGGAAATATCTAAAAGATTTACTTAAAATTTTAGACTATGATATGATCTTCTCATAGTAGATCACGCGCTGAAAAATTTGTGTTAGCCAGATGTTCAGATCGGGTTTAGGCATTTCTCGGGCCGAAAATTTTCCGAAAATTACCAAATAAATCGAACAAAAAAATAAAAACTATTCATTTCTTTGAAAGTCAAAAATATATTATAATGTATGATGATATATTTTTACCAAAATTATCACAAAATTTACTTGAAATTTTAGAGGATAATGAATTTCATGATATAATCATTGAAGTTGGCAATAATCCTTACGTAAGAATTTTTCGTGCTCATATGGTTATATTAAATTATCGTTCTCCTTATTTGCGAAGAATTTTATCAACTAATATTAATGAAAAGAAAAATGATGTAACTTTGACACATATTAAGCTGCCAAATATTCAACCTGAAATTTTTCATATTGTCTTAAGGTAAGATAATTAAAACATTAAATATTTTCATAAAAAATTTTTTTGTCATAAATGTCAATAAATTATAAACGTTCTCGTTTTTTTCAGATATATTTATGGAGGAAGGCTTTCTTTAGAGGAATATGATACTTCAGATATTATTAAAATTTTGATTGCTTCCAATGAACTTAATCTTCAAAAATTAATCACTTATTTACAATTATTTTTAATCGAAAATAAAAAAAATTGGATGGAACAAAATTTTAACGTAATATATCAAACAAGTTTTGAGAACGATTCTTTCTTGAAATTACAAGATTTTTGTATGGAATTAATGTTTAGAGAACCAGAAAAAATTTTTAATTCAATTGATTTCATTTCACTTTCAGAAAAATGTATGATTTCTCTTATTCAACATGATAATTTTCAAGTGAACGTTATTCAAGTTTGGGAACAAGTGCTTAAATGGGGTATTGCTCAAAATCCTAAACTTCCTTCAGATCCTTTTAGTTATTCAAAAGAAGAATTTAATATTTTGAAGAATATTTTACAACAATTAATTCCATTTATTAAATTCTTTAATTTGAGTCATAAAGAATTTTTGGATAAAGTTTATCCTTATAAAAAGATTTTACCAAAAGATTTACGTGAAAATCTAATTAAACATTTTATAAATCAGCCAAATAATAATTTGGAACCAAATAGAACTGATGAAATGGAAATTGATTCTATAGCAGTGCAAAGAAATCTTTCAATCGAAAAAGATTATAATTATAATATGGTAGTTAATGGAACAAATAATATTATCTATAGATTATTAAATAAAGGAATTGTATGTAAATTAGTAAATCAGAAAGTTATTGAATTTTTTAGTGACCATAATATAAATGCACAAGAGATTTATAATTGGTTATTAAATAATCAAATTAATGCAAATTCTATTTTTTTACTCGGATATTTTCATTATTATGGAATTATAACAAGTTTAAATAATGAGAAAGCACTTAATTTATTTATTAAATCATCAGAAAAAGATCATATATTAGCACAATTTTTTGTTGGTTGTTGTTATAAATATGGGTATGGAGCTATAAAAAATGATAAATTAGCTTTTGAATATTATGAAAAAGTAGCTAGTAAAGGTTATTCAGCGGCACAATTAGAAATTGGTTGTAGTTATAGAAATGGAATAGGAATTGAAAAAGATTTTAAAAAGGCAATTTGTTGGTACGAAAAAGCTGCAACAAATGGAAACATAATAGCCATGTGTAATCTTGGTTCTTGTTATATAAATGGAATAGTTATTGAAAAAGATTATAATAAGGCTTTTGAGTTTTATAAGCAATCAGCTGAAGGAGGGCATACTAGTGGAATAACAATGTTAGGATATTGCTATAGTAACGGTATTGGAACTAAAATTGATAAACAAAAAGCATTTGAATTATACCAAAATGCAGCAAATTTAGAAGATAAAGTAGCACAAAATAATCTTGCTTTGATGTATGAAAATGGAAATGGAATTATAAAAAATATAGATAAAGCAATTTATTAGTATGATAAATCTGCAAAACAAGGATATGAGAAAGCAAAAATTGGTTTAAAAAGGCTACAACCCAATAATAATTAATAAATTTCTATATTATGGAACTTTGTCTAAATAATGTAAAACGATTATTAATTGTAATAGTTTATCTTTTCTGAAAATTTCAGAGTAGTGAATAATAGAGGTAAATAAATTGTTTTTTAACTTTTCTTAACAAGTAAATTGTTTTTTAACTTTTTTAACTATTTTATATAATTATTCTTATGTAGTTATCATAGTAGTTTCTTTTATTCTTAAGTATGCTTGGTCTCTAGTATATTTTCTTTTGGATTAAATTATTTTCAACATAAAACATTCAAATTTAGATTTAGTGAAATAAATTAGCAGTAAATATTTATATTTATAAGAAATTGTAATATTGTAATTTGTGTTACTAACAATATTAACTTTTATTAAAGCTAATAACTAATATATTATGGATTAACTCAAATAGCAATTATTGGGATTAAAATTAAACTAAGCATCCCCAATATTGGCATGAAAAATAGTTTAATTTTATCAATATATTTAACAAAGTTATTTAACTTTTTCTTTTAAAGTATTGAAACATAAATACTAGTTTATTATTAATTTTCCATCTAACCTTAAATAGAGTCACAATCAATTACAATGAAACATATTAAATTAATTTCATCCCCTATATTTAAAAACAGGATTGATTATTGAAAGTTAGTGAAATTATCATTATCGTTATTCGTCGTTATGCTGTCGAATTTTCCAAAATAATTAAATTTAGAATATAATTTTGTTTCATTTCCTAGATTTCATACAACTTGAGAATCTTTCACTTTGTTATCAAGGATTTCATCCATTTTTCGTACTCATCAACTAGAATTTAACAAGTTTATCATATTCTCTTAGCTTCCTTAGAACTTCTGATATTGTTCTATTACCCCTAACAAACCGATTCTTCTCACACATGCTCAAGATCATCTATCACATATCTGAGTTCCTTAACTTCTTTACTTATATCTAAAATTACTAAATAAAATTGCATGCTCAACTTTTTTTTGTTGCCTTTCATACAGTATATTACTGTTTTATTTTTTTTTATTTTCACGAAATAATAACGAAAAAAAGGCGTAAAGTAAATAAATTTATTAAAAATTCAAATATATGAAATATATTCCAATTATTCTCACTTAATAAACAAATCTTTTTAAGAGAATAAACATATATGTTCGATAATTAAAACAAAAATAATTTCAGAAAAATAAAAGATGATTCATTATAGTAAAAATTTTAATTTGGTGGTACGATCACGAGAAATTTAAGCCCAATCATGAATGAAAATGGTAGGAACCAATGAGAAAGATAAGATTAATTAGTAATCAACAGGGACCTTCGGCCGAAATATTTTCAAAGATTCTAGTAAGAAAATAATTTCTTTTTTGAAAGCCTGTTATAATGTACGATAATAAATTTTTACAAAAATTATACTAAAATTTACTTAAAATTTTGGAGGATAATGATCCTTACGCAAAAATTTTTGTGCTCATGGAGTTTCATTCTAACTGTTTTTAGCAATGATTTGTAGTGATTTTTGTGGCTACGCTGGAAAGTTTGTGACAGTCAGATGTTTAGATCGGGTTCAGTTCTCGGCCGAAAATTTTCCGAAAATTAATAAATAAATCGAACAAAAAAAAAAAATCTATTTACATTTCTTTCATTTCTTTGAAAACAAAAATCTATTATAATGTATGATGATATATTTTTACCAAAATTATCACAAAATTTACTTGAAATTTTAGAGGATAATGAATTTTATGATATAACCATTGAAGTTGGTAATGATCCTTACGTAAGAATTTTTCGTGCTCATATGGTTATATTAAATTATCGTTCTCCTTATTTGCGAAGAATTTTGTCAACTAATATTAATGAAAAGAAAAATGATGGAACTTTGACACACATTAAGTTGCCAAATATTCAACCTGAAATTTTTCATATTGTCTTAAGGTAAGATAATTAAAATAATATATTTTAATGACATTAATGACATTTTGTTTTTAAAAAAATTTTTTATGAAAATAATTAAACATCCTCGTTTTTTTTTAGATATATTTATGGAGGAAGGCTTTCTTTAGAGGAATATGATACTTCAGATATTATTAAAATTTTGATTGCTTCCAATGAACTTAATCTTCAAGAATTAATCACTTATTTACAATTATTTTTAATTGAAAATAAAAAAAATTGGATGGAACAAAATTTTAACTTAATATATCAAACAAGTTTTGAGAACGATTCTTTCTTGAAATTACAAGATTTTTGCATGGAATTAATGTTTAGAGAACCAGAAAAAATTTTTAATTCAATTGATTTCATTTCACTTTCGGAAAAATGTATGATTTCTCTTATTCAACATGATAGCTTTCAAGTGAACATTATTCAAGTTTGGGAACAAGTGCTTAAATGGGGTATTGCCCAAAATTCTGAACTTTCTTCAGATCCTTCTAGTTATTCAAAAGAAGAATTTAATATCTTAAAGAATACTTTACAACAATTAATTCCATTTATCAAATTCTTTAATTTGAGTCATAAAGAATTTTTGGATAAAGTTTATCCTTATAAAAAGTTTTTACCAAAAGATTTACGTGAAAATCTAATTAAACATTATATAAATCAGCCAAATAATAATCTGGAACCAAATAAAACTGACGAAATGGAAATTGATTCTATAGCAGTGCAAAGAGATCTTTCAATAGGAAAAGATTATAATACAGTAGTTAATGGAACAAATAATATTATTTATAGATTATTAAATAAAGGAATTGTATATAAATTAGTAAATCTGAGAGTTATTGAATTTTTTAGTGACCATAATATAAATGCACTAGAGATTTATAATTGGTTATTAAATAATCAAATTAGTGCAAATTCTATTTTTTTACTCGGATATTTTAATTATTATGGAATTATAACAAGTTTAAATAATGAGAAAGCACTTAATTTATTTATTAAATCATCAGAAAAAGATCATACTTTAGCACAATTTTTTGTTGGTTGTTGTTATAAATATGGGCATGGAACTATAAAAAATGATAAATTAGCTTTCGAGTATTATGAAAAAGTAGCTAGTAAAGGTTATTTAGCGGCACAATTAGAAATTGGTTGTAGTTATAGAAATGGAATAGGAATTGAAAAAGATTATAATAAGGCTTTTGAGTTTTATAGGCAATCAGCTGAAGGAGGGCATACTAGTGGAATAACAATGTTAGGATATTGCTATAGTAACGGTATTGGAACTAAAATTGATAAACAAAAAGCATTTGAATTATATCAAAATGCAGCAAATTTAGAAGATAAAGTAGCACAAAATAATTTTGCCATAATGCATGAAAATGGCGATGGAATTACAAAGAATATAGAAAAAGCAATTTATTGGTATAGTAGATCTGCAGAACAAGGACATGAGAATGCAAAAAATAGTTTAAAAAGGCTTCAAATCAATAATGTTTAATTGACGATCCAGATAAGATCAGCACTCTTTGGCACTCTCATAAAATTAGATGATTGTACAATATAAACTTATTTTTTACAATAATAGTGTATACTTTTTTTTTGCTTATTCTGTTTCCTTGAATTTATTTGCATATAGGATGTTATTTTTACAGCATAGAAATTGGATTCATAATTTTAGTGTTTAACAATAGTGAAAAAAATGCAAAAAATTGTGGAATCTGACATGCTTGCAATGCAAACACTTTTTTTTCAATAATAAATGTATAATTTTTTAGTTTATTCTTTTTCCTTAAGTATTTATGCATATGTGAAAAGATTTTTACTGCACATAAATGAGTTTTCATAATTATAGTGTTTACTAATTATACAAAAATTGTGAAATAGAGTGGAATCTGACGCGCGTGAAATATAAACTCTTTTTTCCTATTAATAAATGTATATTTTTTTACCTTATTCTTCTTCCTTGAGGTTTATTGTATGTATGACTTAATTTTTACTCTATAATAAATTTCGAAACTATAGTGTTCATGTATTTCTTGTCAATTATTTGTGTAACATAAACGTTTTGCTATATGAAGCATAATTCTTTTGACAAATTTTTTTAACTTATTATAATTTCTCAACTTTTATTACATATATTGTACGATTTTTATAACACCCAAATGAGTTATCATAATTTTAGTGTTTACCAATCATGCAAAAAGTAAGAAATAAGGCAAAAAATTAAAGTATATACAATGTAAACACTTTATGCAATACTAAACATATGATTTTTTTTAGCTTATTCTTTTTTCTTGAGTAATTTTACATATTTGACTGAATTTTTACAAATTCCAGATAAAATAAAATAATTTTAGTGTTTACTTATTTATTGCAAAACGTTGTCCCAAATTTTAATGTGAAAATAGTGCTGATCTTATCCAGATCGTCAATTAATAAAAATTCTTTGTGCAAATTGTACTAAAACTGTGAAAATAATTATTCTTAAGTATGTTATGATCTCTAGTTATATTTTCTTTTGAATTAAAATATTTTTAACATAAAACAATCAAATTTAGTTTTGATGAAATAAATCAACTGTAAATATTTATATTTATAAGAAATTGTAATATTTTTGTGTTACTAATAATATTAACTTTTATTTAAGCTAATTTATACATGTGACCAAAATTTGCCAAAATTATTACCGAAATTGAAATTCCGAGATCAAAAATGGCCGAAAATATTTTTGTAATCCTGGCAGGCATTACAAATTTGGTCAGGATTACAAAATATTTTCAGCTATTTTCAATCTCGGAATTTCAATTTCGGTAATAATTTTGGCAAATTTCGGCCACATGTATAAGCTAATTCTTTCAGCAAATAATAATTAATAACTAATATATTATGGATTAACTCAAATAGCAATTATTGTGATTAAAATTAAACTAGGCATCCCCGATATTGACATGAAAAATAGTTTAATTTTTATCAATATTAATACAAGTTATTTAACTTTCTTTTAAGTCATCACGAAATTTTCAGGGTATTCAATATTGTACAAATACCAAATTTCTCAAAATTTATGACAATATTGCATATATAATTTTTTGTACAAAGTTTGTATAAGAATTAATGCAATTTATTGCATGAAATTTACACTTTATATATTAAATATGCAAATAGTGTGCATTTTCAGGGTGTGCAAATCAATTTTTTTATGCACAAAATTTTGCATATTTTTTACACAAAAAAAATTTCATGATGAAGGCATTGAAACATAAGTACTAGTTTATTGTTAATTTTCCATTTAACCTTAAATAGAGTCACAATAATCAATTACAATGAAACATATTAAATTAATTTCATTGCCTATATTTAAAAACAGGATTGATATTGAAAGTTAGTGAAATTATCATTATCGTTATTCATCATTATGCAGCCAAATTTTCTAAAATAATTAAATTTAGAATATAATTAAATTGTTTCATTTCCTAAATTTCATATAATTTTGAGAATCTTTCACTTTATTATCAAGGATTTCATCCGTTTTCATATTCATCAACTAGAATTTAACAAGTTTATCATATTCTCTTAGCTTCCTTAGAATTACTGATATTGTTCTATTACCTCTAACAAACCGATTCTTCTTACAGCATATTACTGTTTTATTTTTTTTTATTTTCACAGAATAATAACATTGGGAAAGTTATATCAGTTCAGATCTGCAGTGATCTGTGATTTTAGCAGATTGCCGCTTTTTTTTATGCAATTTTGTTAAGAATCTGCGCAATACTGCAAAAATCAACCTGTCACGTTTTTTTAAAGATATTTCTATGAAGATTTGTGTTGATTGCCAAAATTGCAGATTTATCAAAAACTCTTGCGCAACAATCTTTGGAGATTTTCAAGATTTTTATTTTTACTTCGATAAGCTTTTCAGTTACTATAGCACTTTACATTAAACTTTTTTTTTTTCTTTTGTAAAAAACTGATTTATTTTTTTTTTAATTAAAAGTAAATTTTTTAGAATATATGCTTATTTAATAAAAACCTATTATCTTTGTCAAATCTTGGTATAACATGTGCCTCTTGTAAATAGAATCGATTGGAATTGTGTTATACTCTTTAGTATAATGCAACTGTGGGCATCCGTATAATTCGGGTTGTTCAGGAAAAATATCATACCAGCGAACAAGAGCAAGTTCGTATGGCTCTTTGGACGAACCTTGAAAGAATTTGAATATCAATAGTACCTTTCCGTCAAAGATAAAATCTGTTAACTGAAAGACACTAAAGCGAAAAATCATTTTCTTAGTATTCTTTAAAATTTCGTACTTACTTTTCTGTACCATCATCCTTCAGCCAAACTATATTATTCTTGATCTTCTGCGGGAGTCACCACAACGTCGCTAAACCATTCTTTACCTTAGAATTCTTTGCTTATTCTCAAAATTTGACCATTCTCCAGGTGAACTGATTCGTAAACTTTAATACAAAATTCGTCATTTTTGGATTCCTGTGAAGATGTGTCCAAAAAGGTGTCCAATGTCGGAATTACTTGAGACAATCCTTTGATAATATTTTCATGTGGCGGATTATTGGAGTTTTTTAGAGATTTTATCTTTGTATCAATTGCGTCCAAGGATAATTCCCAAAGAAACTTTCCAAATCCAGTAGTCTTACGATAAATGAGTTTTCTGTCACTTGGAGTCAATTCTTTATGCTTTACCTGCAAAGAGTAATGTTAATTTATTTTAATACATTTTAAATTAAAATTTAAATTAATGAGCATCATTAACTGACAGCGTTTACTATTTGCTTTATTACTTCTTTTCAATTCGATGAATGGTAAGGATTTTTTACATAATATTTATGGAGCGTTTCATAGGTTTCCGTTAATAAACTGTTCAATGCTCCATATTTGCGGATTGCAGCGACTAAATATAATAAGAGTGGGTAAGAGACAGAATAATAATGACTTAAAAAAAGTTAAATCTTACCCACATGGTACCACCAGCTATGTAGTTTAGGAAAACTACATTCTATTACAGATAAAGTAGAGAAGATCTTCTTGAAATCAGCACACCAATCAATAATCGCATCCTTAATTATTCAATTAGAGGCTTGTTAACTAATTTTGGAGGTTAGTTAATTTTAACTTTTGCTAATTATAATTACTTCGAAAACTTTTAATTCATTTTCGGTATATGATTCTTTCCTACTCATAATATACATTTTGCTAAACTTTACATAAAGGTTGCAAAGTTCATCGCAAGTTATTTGGTTCCATTCTTCAAAAATGTTATCTACTGCAAAAAGTGCAACTTTCATAATATGGCGATAGTCTGCGGCAGTAACCACTTTTAAATGGCCTACCTTACTTATAAGTTTTAGACCAGGAAATCGAGGAATTTGATGAAGGCGATCGTCAAAGACTTTTAGCAAATCTAATCCTCTGACATCTTTTAAGATTTCTTGCGTGAATTCAAATTGATACTTAAAAAGGCCAAGATCAATATGATGCATGCGATTAGATACACAAGCTTCATAGATTTCTGCAAAAAAAAAAATTAATTTAATTGTGATTGTGATTGTTTTCAAATAATTTCAATAGTAATATTTACGAGAATTTCCTAAACGCATTTTTGGTAGAATGCACAGAGTAATCCTTTTCTTGATTATTCCTAATTACTTGCTGCATATTTTTGTGCGTTCTAGGAATTGCGCACTCAAGGTCCATTTTATTCAAGTCTTCTCGTAAAACTATACAAGTATGGCATGGCATTTTGCAACGTGCCGACTTGTATGTTGCGGTTATATCATCAGCTTCAAGCATATCTGCAATGAAAAAAGAAATTCTTGCAGCAAACATCATTTTGCGACCCTTAATTCTGAAATATAACCCATCAGATTTTTCTAGTATGGGCCGGAGCATAATATTAAAGCACTTGTGGAATGTTTCACGCTATAAAGGTCGAAAAGCTTCACTTGTTTTAACCCCTGAATCTTGAATCTTAGGTAAAAATCCTAGAAGAAATTTGATTCTGGTGAATTTTGAATCCGATTTGGTAGATTTCCAAGAGTTAGAAAAACTGGATGTCCTGAGGTTTTGCCGATTCCATCAAATGTTGTTGCATCTGAATACAAAATAACAGACAATAAGTTGTTCATGGGTGGAAAAAGTTTCTCTGTCTCTAGCCACCAGTCACATTCATACGGTTCTCAGTATATTCTTATTTCACTTTCAGTGTCCTGCAAAACTTTTACAACTCCTTTATGAACAAAATTATCAGCTACTTCTGGTCACTGTACGAGGGCTTGAATTGCACGAAAAATCAGATGATAGTAAAGTTTAAAATCAACTCTAGCATAATTTGCAACAGATTTTTCTTAGAAATCTATTGAAGGTGAACTTATTTGATTGAGATAATCTTTACCATCTTTTGTTGATTTCGGCAATGGTGATTTTTCTAAATTGCTATGCCTATTGAAAAATTTAATTATTTTATCTCCAACCTTATTGGAGATGTTACCCTCTACTATTAACTCCATGAATTACCAATATGCATCACTAGGCCATTCTGCGATGTGTTTAGGTTTATTCTTTTCTTCGATAGTATCCAAAGCATCATCTAAGCTTGCTCCCTGAAGATCTTCAGGATCGCAGTCAGTTTCTCTGAATGTTGCCAGTAATTGTGATTCTGTTTCTATATTTTCAGCACTCTCTCCAATAGTTTCTTCTGTTTCTCTATTTCGTGCTTGACTTTGCAGATTGTAGCGTGGTAGTACTTCATAATCAACTTCCATTTCAATATCAATATCATTGGCCTGTGGAGTACTTGGTGAAAAAGGCGCGTTAGTTTCTTGCGTGATTGCAACTGATGGATTCACAATTGGCATCGTCCATAAGGTTTCGTCGTGTTCTGGTATTTGAATAGATGATTCATCATGAAATTGCTGTTCATTCACTCGAAGAATTGTTGTTCTTCCTTGGTGCATGGTATTAGCGTGTCGCGTTAACCTACTAGTGGTTTTAAAATATCTTTTACAGATTCTACAATGATAATTATCCATATTTTTTTACTAAAATTCAAAGTCTTATAAACGATTACAAAGCAATTGAGTTGATACTTGTCGAGAATTTCCGAATTAAAAAAATTTAAGATTTATTAATTAATTAAAAAATGATCTTTTTATATTTTATATTAATTTATTTTAATTTCGTATTAATTGACATTATTAATTTTGACATTATATTAATTTACTTTAATTAATTTTGACATTATATTAATTTACTTTAATTAATTTTGACATTATATTAATTTACTTTAATTAATTTTGACATTATATTAATTTACTTTAATTAATTTTGACATTATATTAATTTACTTTAATTAATTTTGACATTATATTAATTTACTTTAATTAATTTTGACATTATATTAATTTACTTTAATTAATTTTGACATTATATTAATTTACTTTAATTAATTTTGACAGTCGTCGATACCCGGCTATGCCAGGCGCTGGGCTGAAGCCCCAGTATACATCCCCCCTCCGTGGTGTGAAACGCTACCAGATCCCCTTCCAGTTAGGCTGGGCGCCTCACGGCGCCATCTCTAACAATACCATGGATAAATACCATTTCCCCATCTGTCCCAAAAAATACCACATCTGTCCCACCATCTGTCCCATATATAACTACTCAAATTACTAATCTAACAAAGGAAAGAACAAGAAAACGAATAATAAAGGAGAGTATAGGACAGATGGGACAGTAGGACAGATGATTATAAAAAAAAAAATCAGATCACATTTCCCAGAAAAACTTTTGAAATTCGGGTATAAAATGTGTCCCATCCGGCCCAATCTGTCCCATTTTCAGGAACGAGCTCAGACACACTTTAAAGTCCAAGTAGATATGCAAAAAAAAACCCTATCACCTAGTACGAACTCCTATATATACCCCCATACCAGTCATCGATATTGGGCTATGCCTAAGAGGTGGCTATATTACCGGACCTATCCATAGAATACCGTACCTGAAAAAAATTGTAATTAAACATAGTCGATATATAGATATCAAAAAAAAATAAATTAAACAAAACTTCTACTAAAGTATCCAACTAACAATGAGTAATCAAGTAGTAATCTCGAAATTCGGTGAATCTAAAGTAGCATATAGTATTGATATACTAAAACAGCTTATCAAAGAGGCAAACAGTTTAGATGACATTATAAAAGCAAAGCGATATATTTGCAGTTACTTCATTCTCTGTTCCAATCCACATGGTGTATTTATGTGGCGACCTGATATTAAGAATTTTGAGCATATTCCCATGAAAAATATTAGTATGCTCATTCGTCCTATAACTAAAACCTTCTTTAAGCCATCCAATCCTGAACAGCTACCAACAAAGACAGAATTTAATATTGCCAAATGGTTTATATATGATAATTCTTCAACATGTGTAGCAACTTGTGATCCTGTAAAGCAACGTATTTATAAAATTCAAGGTCAACTCTATCTTAATATTTTCCCAGGGTTCTTACACCAATTACGTCCTTTAACAGACTTTTCAGCCAATATTCATCAGGCAGTTAAAATCATATTTACTCATATTCGGGATGTCTGGTGTTCAGGAGATTGGAATGTAACTGAATACATTATCAAATGGTTTGCTGGTATGGCTACTGGTAGAAAAATGTATTCGATTCTTTATCTTAAATCGGGTCAAGGCTGGGGTAAAGGTATTATAACTGATTTTATCCAGCGTTATGTTTTAGGTACTCAGCTAGTCTATAAGACGAGCGATCCTGAAACAATTTTGGGTAGTTTTAACGGGCAATTATTAGGTAAAGTACTCCTTTTACTTGAAGAAATGCCAACAGAAAAAAGCCAATGGAATTCATTATATCGCGCTCTTAAAGATAAAGTTACTAGCGATACTATTGAAATTCATGAAAAGTATAAAACACCTACCCAATATAAAAACTTTATGTCTACTATCGTTCTCACTAATGAAAATGCTCTTAGAGTTGAGAATGATGATAGACGAACAGTTTTCCTAGACGTCTCACCTGCTCGAAAAGGAGATTTGCAATATTTCAAACGGTTAGGTGATGCAATGAAATATCCAGGAGTGGGTGAGGCCTTTTATGCTTACTTTAAAGCTATTGCCGATAAATATCCAGATTTTAATGGCAACCCACCTCCTATGACTGCATCTAAACAAGAGCATATAGTATCTACTCTTCCACCATTATTTCAATTTATAAAGGAGACGTATATAGTAAATGCTGATTATACGACTACATGCTTACCAGTTCACATATTATACGCCACCTATACGAGTTACTGTGAAAATAGAAGAATTACACCATTATCTAAAGTTGTGGTTGCAAGAACATTATCTAATGAGTTAAATATAACAAGTGAACGAATTTATATAGATAAAAACCGTACTAGAGTTTACAATATATCTAGAGAAACTTTATACAAGAAATATCTTAGCAATAACTGGATTCATGAAACTGATGAGATTGATATCGAGGATATTGATATTCCTAAAAAATCTATATCTGACCCCAAAGCTCTCGATCAGTTCTTAGCACAAATTGGAGCTGATATACCAAATAAGCAAAAGAAAAGTTCACCACCGGTTCCTCCAAAGCCAGCGCATCTAAAGGTAGAAGTATCATCAGATCCCACTGCTTCAGAATTTGAAAACTTAATAGATAACTTCATAATAGAACTAAATACTCTTATACCACCTTCGGCTAAGTCAGAGGAAGAATCAGAGCCAAAGCAAGAACCAGAGACAGAGCCAGAACCATACGGAATACCTGGTTCTTCTAAACCAATCGAACCATCTATATCACAAGAAGTATCAAAGTCAGTTCAAAAAGTTGATCCAGATCCCATGCCTAAAATGAATACTGCCAAATATTGGGAATGGATAGATAGACATAAATATGATCACATAAAGTCCTGGTACAAGAATTCTCGTGATGAAATGATAAATGAGCTATATTCTACAGCCAAAGAATGTTGGGCTAAATATTACGAAGATGATCAATATGACTGGGAATTACTCTTAGCCGAATTGGAGGAATTTGATAAGATTATAAGAAGAGATAACCTATATCTCGTCAAATTTGGTGATGCCATAGATAAGCTAAAAGAATGGATCAAATATAATGATGAGGTGGATAGGTACATAGAATGCATAGAACTTGCTGACTATCTAAGAAAATACATTGAGAATAAGAAAACCGTATTTGTAGAACCTCCTTCTGGCTATAAAGTTGCAAAATTACAACCACAGATAATAGAATGTCATAGCCAAATAAATGAACATAAATGTATGGAGGCCAATGGTGAGGAATGCAAATCTGATTATGACGAAGATGGCTTATATGATGAAATTGATCAAATATAAGGGTTAGTTATTTTATTTTTTCAAATATAGTAACGAAAAATTAGCAATTAAATAAATACTATATATTTCAAAGAAATGTTATCAAGACTAGTTCGTCATTTACCAAATAGGCCAGATATCATAGAAGTTAAGTATAGTGGCCGTTCGTTCTCTAGAGGAGGGATAGCAAATCTCGATCAAAAACTTAAAGCCCGATATCCAGGCAAACAGTTTCAAATCTTACTTCCTTATGAGAATTGGAAGCCTGGTCAATGGACTACAAATAGAGAAGACGCAAACCTTTTCTCTCTACTTGATCACTATGATGCGAGTCAATTGCCTGACAATATAGGTGATCCAGAGCGATTTGATAACTTTATCATCTATATGAGGGATGCACCAGCAATATCAGGTGGATGTGGCGATACAAATGATTGTCTTTATCAGTGCTTAAAAATGGCTTATGGCTCTTATTCGAATATGCCTCAAGCTATTGAAAAGCCCGAGTATATTAAAGATTATCTAAATTTGGCACGAGATGATCCTATTCCCATTGCCTGTATTGAAAAAATAGAACGATTAGCTCGAAGTATTGCTATCAATGTTGTAGGTGATCATACCTATATCTCTAAGAGTCCAGCACAAAGAAGAATAACCCTTACTCTCACTAATGGACATTATTCCCTCACTCTTAATCCGGATAGAAAACATCCCAGCTTTGAATGTAAAAGGCCAAAGAAGCCTATAACTTATCAGGAGAATGAAGTAAAAGATACTGTTGAAATATATAATGGAAAGGCAATTAAGTTTATTACCGTCCAGCGATTTCAAAAACTCAAGTTTAGCAAAAACTACTCTTTCGTTCCAGCTAAACGTCAAGAATCATTGGAAAAGGCATATATCAGAATTAATACTGAACGAAATGCCTTTTTACAGGAGACGAAAAAGCTAGGCATCCCAATTGATATATCATTACTTGATTGGAACATAAAGAAAACGGCTTTATGGTTATTCGAAAAATTAAGTGTAGGTATTCCTGCTAATGAACCTCTTGATGCGCTTGAAGCACAATGGATAAGTAAAGCAATGATGGGAGGAATTATCTGGGCACAAAATAACTGGAAAGGATATGGAAGAAGTTACGATAAAACAAGTCTTTATCCTAGTATTCAGCAATCAGCTTTAAACTTTCCTATCGGTAAAGGTAAGTTTCAGATTTTAAAAGACTTTACTAACCATCGAGGATATAGCCATTTTGGAATATTTCGTGCAAGTATTGAAAAAAAGGATACCCCACTATTTCGATATAATTATCATAATGTATATACTCATATTGATCTTACACGTGCCAGAGCTCTTGGTCTCCAAGTTACATTAATTCAGGATGGAGTCTCTAATGCTCTTATTTATGAAAAAGAAACTCGAATTCGAGGCAGTGTAATCTTTGGAGAGTATGTAGATTTTCTCTTAAAAATTAAGAATCAGGGTGGTATAGCTAGCCAAGTAGCTAAAAGAATTCTTAATACACTATGGGGTGCACTTTGCCAAAGAAAGAAAACATACAAGACTCTTACAACATCGAGTAAATCTTTTGACTTTCCAGATGGTGAGGTATTAGACTCGATTATACCAATAGGAGAAGAGCAGTGGAGATTTCAATTTACGAATCCAGGTAATCCCTTTAAAGGTGAATACCCGAGAATTGCCCCATTTCTTCTAGCACATGGTCGAAAGTTTATTTCTGAAATGGTACAACCCTATGTGGATAAAGTCAGACGTATTCATACTGATGGGTTCATTCTAGAGGAAGACGTTAACTTTTCTCCTCTTATAGTCTGTGCTAAAGATGCATTTAAGACTCTAAAAGCTCTAAAATTTGAAAAAGAGGGAGAATGTATTGTAAAAAATGCCAACCAAGTGGTATGGACCGTATAATTAAATATTTTTTTCCTTAGATGTAGAAGTACAAAGATGGAACACGACGACTCATTCCCATTCACAAACAAGCATCCTAGTTTTATCGAGCCAGAAATGTATCTGGCCGAAATTATAAAAGCTTTAAAAGGTGTCATATTGGCAGGTTTACAAGATGGATATGGTAAAGAAAGTTATCTTATAAAGAATCATGTAAACTATATTAAGAAAATAGAATCTGCCAACAATCCAGAAGGCTATATTCGTTATACAGCTAAGAAATTGTTGCCAAATGAAGAATCATATTATGAGAAAATTGCAAAGATTCGAGCAAAGTATCCATTTAATCCAGATCTTGCTTTTAGAATTATAAAGGTCTATGATTTATATAAACATATTCCTAAAGAAACTAAAGAAGCACCACCTAGACGTAAACTTACTGAAGATGAAGCTGAAGACGTCTTAGATGAACTTCTTGGTAATAAGCTATAAATTTATTATTAAAAATTTTATGCAAAGGCTGATGACGAAGTAACTTTGTCACTAGGCAATATTAAAAATTTTGTGCAAAGGCTGATGACGAAGTAACTTTGTCACTAGAGATTTTTCATTTTTAGAAAAAAATCGTAATTGAATATAGCCTATACTAAAGTAACAATAAAAAAAGATGAGTGCTAATAGATATACTACTAATCCATTGACCGGCAGAACAATTCGTGTTGGTGGTTCAACTTTCAATCAGCTAGTTTTAGAAGGATATGATTATCTTGATAGTGGATTGGTTCGAAGAGCAACTGCACCTCCACTTCCTTCTGTAAGGGAAAGTTATCTCAATGTAGATACTGGACGTATGGTTCAATTTGGAACTAGAACGTATTATTATTTAATTCAAAGGGCTGGGTATGAAATAATAGAAGATTACTATCTTGTTCCTCCAAGATATGCAGAAATCGCGCAGTCTAATCCATCTTTATTGTATATTCAAGATACTGAGGTAAGACTTGGATACCTTGAAACTGCATTTAATATAACCGCCCATCGTGCTAGATGGGAACGACTTAATCCAAGTTATAGGCAAGGGGTTGAAGAAGCACGCCAATTTACTAGACAAAGAAGAAGAGAAGCACAACGAGAGGAACAATCAAGAAGGCTTGCCGAACTTAATATTGCCTTATGCAGGGAGTGCCAAATGCCTGTAAATCTTAACGAATTACCTGAGAGCGGTCTTTGTGAAGACTGTAGTAAAGAATAAATATAAAACGGATAATTAAATAATTTCATTTTTTATGTAGATAATTCTGAAAAAAATGGTTGATCAAATTAGAAAATACTGCCCAGTTTGTGGACTTATATTGGCCAAGTCAAGAAGAGGCCTATCTACTATCGAATTCAGACGAACTGTACAAAGATGTACCGATATAGACAGCTTACATGAAAATATATATAAGCTAATCAAAATATATAGATCGGTCTCTCTAGATGATGAACTTACTTTTACCTTTACTCGAGACTATGAGGAACAGTTAAATAGTATTGAACCAGATGTTGAATCGATCAAGATTTGGCTACTCAAACGAATTAATGAGCTAGATAGGGATGTAGGAGAAAAAGCTTTATATCGATTTTTATTTGATTTATATGTAGAAGGGATAAATGAACCCTTTGCCGTATTTTATGGTATGTATTGTATTGTAATAGATAATCCCTTAAGCAAAAACTTTGTTTCTCGTGCATTGAAGGCCTTTGGCATAGTAACAAAAATGTCAAGAATGGTAGTAGATGGCAAGGAAAAAAGCACTATAACTATAAATGCGACTAGAGAAGAGTTACTTGAGCTTTTTAGAAAGAATGGAATAGACTATTAATTCCCACTTGTAGGGTAGGCTTTTTCATTAAGCCATCATTGAATAGTTTTAGAAGTGCTTCAATACCTTCTATTATTTTTTCGTCACTTAGAGGACGCTCATTCAAAAGTTCTCTATATCGATCAAAAGGTGTTACTGATACTGGGGAATTATTTCTAGTAATACATACATTCTTAACTTGGGACAGGAATTTCTTATACTCATTTCCAAGAGTACGGTCATTTATTCCATAAGCTTCTCTAAAAACATATTTAGCCCAAATATCTGAATTTTTTACCTTCGATAAGGCGTCTGGTATTAAGTAAAGTTTACGTTCCTTAGGAGAAGGAAAGTTTCGGGCAAATTCCTTTAACAAATTATTCTTTTTAGCTTCAGCTATTGCCTTCTGCCCATAAGAAGTAAATCGACTAGAATCGTTCTTGGATGATCTTAGATCGATCTTAGATGAATCTGTGATGATTCTAGAATCGTTCTTGGATGATCTTAGATCGATCTTAGATGAATCTGTGATGATTCTAGAATCGTTCTTGGATGATCTTAGATCGATCTTAGATGAACACGTGATCATTTTAGAAGCGTTATTCAAGGACGATTCCATAAAAGTTCTAAGACTAGTATCCCATCGAACTCTGATTGCTAAAGGGTCAGTTTTAGGGCGTCTTAAGTCAAATACTATGAATTCCCTACCTAAGGTTAGTTCATCAATGATTGGGGCAAGAGAATCCGATTCATTAGTATATTGTCTAATGATACGCTTTGTATCACTTAAACTACCATGCCCACCATGTAGAGAAATATAATTCACATTTTCTCGAATTGCTTTTGGGATAGCAAAGAATCTTTGGGCTACATAAATAGCCGAAATATTTCTATGTCGTCCATGGGTAAAGTATCCAGTTATTTTTTCTTGGATGTTTTTAGGGGCATCCATTAAATCCTCAAATATAACTACAGTAGCAATTTTGGGGTCAAAGTCTTCTACATCCGGTATTTGGTGATATGAAATCGCTCTAAAAGTAACGTCTTCACTATCATCAAAGAAATCTTTTACCATTTGCCATTTAGGTTCGTCTAAATACCTACAAATAAGGACTATTTCATCACAAAGAATATATCGATTTCCATCCTCTTTGGCTTTTGCATCTCCCATTAGTAAATTAAGAAGCATAGTAGTCTTTCCAGAATCTGAGCTACCGGCTACAGCAAGACGAAAATTCCATACTGGAGCATATTCATTTCCTTGCCTAGTATCACCGGTATACTCATCCAAATTGTATACATATAAGTCCATTTTAAGCAATTAATAGTATATAGTGTATAGTATATTCAAAATGGCATATGTTCCCACTGATCCTACAGGCGTCCCTCCAGCACATTTAGTAGCTATGGATATTAATCAGCTAATTAATGCACTTAAGAATGGCGCAGATGCCCTGCTGGTAAATGGTCGAATGACTGTTACACCAAATCTTATAAATATTAATCATGAGATTAAGCATATTATTGGATTGATTATAGATCATGGTATACAGGTTGAAGAAAGAGCAAGACAAACTAGGGAAGAGCTTGATACTTCGACTGGTTTATTAAGATTTTTGCAAGAAGTGACCAATGCTAGAGAACGTGAGATTCATGGTATTAGACAACGTCTTATTGCATGTCAAAATGAGAGGAACAGATTGCAAAATGAGAGAAATCATCTGGTAAATGCAAATCGTGATCAAGCTAATCAATTACAAGTTCAGCAAGTACAGCAAAGAAGAATTAGGGATAATTTGCAACAAGGAAATGATAGATTAACACACCAACTTGCAATAGAACGACTTACATCTAGAAATTTGGGACGAATTCGTGATAGAATGCAAGCACAATTGGCTGTACTTAGAATTCAAGCACAGTGGTTTCGAATTAGACAAGCAAATCCCATAGTCAACAATCCTCCTCCAGATAATCCCACAGTAGTATGGCTACCGTTGCAATAGGAATGCCAGTTTTTGCTGGAAATGATGACGATGATCTTGAGAGATTTTTTGAGTTATATAAGGGCTATATTCATAGTATTGGAATTGATCCATCGGCTGTTGCTGGTAATCCAGCAGGTTGGGAGAAAGCTATGGGTATACTTCGTGCTTGCTTAACTGGTCCGGCCTCCAGATGGTATGATGCTAATATCCTAGGAAAGAGAGTTAGACTTAGAAATATTCTTCTTCGTCTTGCACATGGTGATGAGCCAGCATTTAAGGCTTTGGCTGGTAATGCTGGTAATTGTCCAGTAAATACATGGGTTGCAGGTTCTCCTGCACAAGCTCATATGACTGATGGTGCAGTACCACCTGCAGGTGTTAATAATCCAGTCACTGATATCTGGCCCGATTATGCTATAGAAGGAAATAGAGATATTTGGTTAAATCGTGCTGGTATGGAATTTACTAATGACCCTCTTAATCACAATGTTCTTGGTGGTGGTGCTGGAGCTGGTGTTGCAATTGCTGGTGGAGCAGGTGTCGGTCATCCGTATGTAATTCCAGCCCGTCCCTGTCATGTTCTAATTAAAATGCGTAATGAATTTCCTACACAGCAGAATGCCAGACGTCAGTTAAGGTTTGGTAACCTTTTTCAGGAAAATATGCCTGTTCGAGATTTCTATGATAAAGTTAGAAGAAGTGCTGAACTATTAGGTTATGGTAATGATGTTTTAGTTAATCAGTTTCTAAGAGGTCTGAATGATGATTGTGCTATTGAGGCTGAAAGGATTGGTGCTGAACGAGATATAGAGGAATTAGTAGGTCTTCTTGAACGAGTTGAAAAAAGAAAGGCTGAATTACGTCTTGGTAGAGAAAGACGAGAAAATATACAGTATCAGAGGGATAGACAAATTATTCCAGAGCAATTACCACCAGTTAGTCAGGAGCCAGTTATATTAAAACCAGTACAAAATCATGCAGTTACCCAAGGAGAAATGAGTCGATTATTGCAACAACAGGCTGAAGGGTTTCAATCCCAAATTCGTCAATTACAGGAAAGTCTTAAGGCTCGAGATGTAAAACCTGTTTATAGACCTAAGCCTAAGCCTACGCCTCGATATCATGATGATTGGGATGATATTCCTGATGAAGCTTTTAATCCGCCTGATGAAGATGAGGTTGATAATAGGCATTTACAACAGGTATTTGATGTAGCAAGTAGATCTGCTCCTAGAAATACATTGGAACAAAGATTAGCTGGTAAGATTGCTAAAAGAATCGCAAAAGCTAGAGAAAGACGTGAAGATGCAGAGTTAAATAGGGCAATGCGTGAACTTTCCTTAGATGATCATGATGATCCTATGGATACTTCCAATGCTATTCGAGGTGTACCTATAGAATTGGTTCAAGGTGAGAATGGAGAAATTATGCTCGTCCAAAAAAAAAGATAGTTTCAAATAAAGGTAAAGGTAAACCATCACCACCAGCAATTAAATCAGCACCATCTAAATCGATATCTAAATCCACTAAAATGGTAAAAATCCCTGCTATTAAGCCATCAACGAATTTTACTAAAACGGAGCTTTTAAATCTTCTAAAGCTTGCTGATATCAGAAAGATCATTCAGGAGATCGTCTATAAAATATTAGAAAATTATGATAGCGCCCCTCAAGAACAACCAGAAGTACAGGAGGAATATTATGGCCCAATTGCTATGGATATTGATGTTGCTCGGTTGGAAAATTCTAAGGATCTTTTGGCTATAAATGGAAACGTAAATGGGGTAGATATTCAGTGTCTAGCGGATTCCTGTGCTAATGTTTCCTTTATCCAAGAAGAAGCATGTCACGAACTAAAACTAAAAGTTGATAAATCTATAAAGCATAGTATTACTGGTGCATCAGGGGATGGTGAGACACTTGGTATAGTAAAAAATGTATCGATAAACCTTTCACCACCACAGAGTGGTAGTTGTATCATTAAAGAAGATCTTGTAGTCCTGAAAGGATATAAGCATAGAGAGATTGGTTTGAGCCGAGCATGCCTTAGAAGATATAATTATGATATTCATGAATCTCGAAGTCATATTGCCCTTACCTGCAATGATAAAGACTATTTTATTCCTATAATTCCAGATGCAAATAGGACATAAAAAAATATAAAATTAGATCCATTCAACGGATTCTAGATAAGGGTAATCTGGATCTTCATCAGAATCACTTGGATCTTCTGAGTACTCTGATTGCCAGTTTGCAGGATCGTCTGGATTTTCATCTCCCCAGTAATCTGAATGCCAAACTATATCTTCATCTGGACCATAGAATGTTGGAATTGCATAAGGGTCTAACCCATCAGCTAACATGTTAATATGATAAATTATATAATCCTTTTCTGTATCTTTATATGCAAATCCACCTTGTAATATAATTGTTTCTATTTCTACCTGATATGCAAAAGCTTTTCTTTTTTTATCGGTCAAATCCCTAAATTTTCTATCTATTGGTTCTATAAAAGCTCTATATTTACCTAAATATTTTTTAAGAGCACGTTCTAGTTCTTCATCACAATTTTTACAATCTATTACAGCTTTCCAGTAATCTTCTTCGGCAAGCTGATTAAGGTGATACATGATGATACGAGCAATTTCATGTATCTGAAATATATCTGTTCTCTCGATTGAAGCATTTACAGTGTGGCCAGTTTCCTTGATTGGAGCATTTAGCCAGTTTTCTACCCATTCTGGGGTTGCATCTAAGAATTTAGCAATGTTCATGTACATCTTTTAGTATATAATGGATATCAATTTATTTTTTTTTGGATACCTATATATCGACTATGTTTAATTATAATTTTTTGGGGGTATTTTAAAAAAAAAAATATAATCTATTTTGTATCATTATAGATACGTACTAGATTGGGGACGTCTTCTTGTAATCTGTCAGCTGGCTCCCATGTAGATTCGTCTTCTGGATAGCGTTCCCATTTGACTAGGTATTGGAGCTGACCCTTTCTGGTACGATGCTTAAGAATCCTTTCAGGTACATATCTTTCTGGCCGTCCTCTTATGACTGAATCAGGTGGGGGTTTTTCGTTGATAGGAATGACTTGCAATTCTTTTCTAGTATATGCACATCTAGATACTCCTAACCTACCATGTGGTCCATCAAGTAGATATGTAGGTGGTTGTTCAGGTGAAAGGATAAGCTTCTTAATTATACGAACTTTTGGATCCCATTTAATGTCACCTATTCTGAACTTACCATGTAATTTTTTTCCAAGTACTGATATAGGTTCATGAAGTTTAGTTCGAACTTGTGTACCCTCTAGTAGTAGTTCTGTATTTTTATCGATTTTAGGTGGACCTTCTGGGATTTTAGGCGGGTCTCTTTGCCACTGTTCATCTACTAATCTTACTATATCATGGAAATCTTCAGACCATTCCACTGACGTCACACCAGTTTTTAGTTCCTGTGCTGTCATCCTTTTGAGAAGTGGTTCTTGTATAGCCTGAATAGCCCTCTCTGCAAATGACTGCTGTCTATGACGTCCAGGTTCGCCAAATCTCATCATAACTCCAATGCTATTAAGGAAAAAATCACGTATTTGTGAATTGGTAAATTCTGAACCAGAATCAGTTTCTAGTCTATGGGTAGGAGGTTGGATATGACCACGTCCATATATTTTAATAAATGCTTTTAATACACTATTAGCTGTCTTATTTTTGATAGGCTCAGCATCTACTCGTCTTCTGGATATTTCTACTACTACGAGAAAATAATGGTATCCTTTGGGATCTATAGGCATTTCTGCTAAATCAGACTGCTGAGTAGCATTTTCTTTCCAGACGATTACTTTTGGACGCTCAGATCTTTTCTCCTTTAGAGGTCTTCGATAGATGTTATAATGCTCTTGGTCTTTAAGAAGACGTGCTGGTACCCCTGATAGGTTATAAAATTTGTAATACCTCTCTAAAGGGGTCATATCGCTCAAAATTAAAGTTTTACTTCTAGAATTCAAATTTGTGGATATGACAAAGATACATTGTACAAAGTGTAAAAAGAAGACAGAAACCTCTTCAGAAGTTCAGGATATGACTGATAAAGGTCGATATCGAATTCATGGTGATTGTATTATTTGTGGGACACACAAGAACACCCTTACTGGTAAAAATTGGGAGGTTAAAATACATAGTAAAAGAGAGGTTTTAGATGCTAAGGAAAAGAGAAAGAAGACGGCTACAAACAAGAAGGCTAAGAAACTTGGTCTTGAGATTTTGGATGCCGATGACAAAGTTCAGGCTTATATTAAGAAGTATTTAAGGGATGCAACAAAAGAGGATTAATTGAAAATATAACACTATTTATTAGTGATAAACATAACAATGGGAAGACCAACAACTCCTCCAAGTACTTCGAGATTAGAAAGTGATCAAGAAGAAGGAATACCAACTCCTATACAAGGTGATGGTTCTGTAAGTGAATATTTTGAGTCAATGAAATTGTATGCTATAGCCCGGAATAAGGATTTGGATGATTTTAACATTAAAATAAATTTCATTCTTGGATTAAAACTAGATAATGCAAAGCGTGCTAAAGAGTTTGGATTTGAAAAACCATTAAAAGAGATAGTTGAACATTTAGTTGGGTGATCGATATTAGCTGTTTTTTTTTTAGGTACGGTATTCTATGGATAGGTCCGGTAATATAGCCACCTCTTAGGCATAGCCCAATATCGATGACTGGTATGGGGGTATATATAGGAGTTCGTACTAGGTGATAGGGTTTTTTTTGCATATCTACTTGGACTTTAAAGTGTGTCTGAGCTCGTTCCTGAAAATGGGACAGATTGGGCCGGATGGGACACATTTTATACCCGAATTTCAAAAGTTTTTCTGGGAAATGTGATCTGATTTTTTTTTTTATAATCATCTGTCCTACTGTCCCATCTGTCCTATACTCTCCTTTATTATTCGTTTTCTTGTTCTTTCCTTTGTTAGATTAGTAATTTGAGTAGTTATATATGGGACAGATGGTGGGACAGATGTGGTATTTTTTGGGACAGATGGGGAAATGGTATTTATCCATGGTATTGTTAGAGATGGCGCCGTGAGGCGCCCAGCCTAACTGGAAGGGGATCTGGTAGCGTTTCACACCACGGAGGGGGGATGTATACTGGGGCTTCAGCCCAGCGCCTGGCATAGCCGGGTATCGACGACTGACATTATATTAATTTACTTTAATTAATTTTGACATTATATTAATTTACTTTAATTAATTTTGACATTATATTAATTTACTTTAATTAATTTTGACATTATATTAATTTACTTTAATTAATTTTGACATTATATTAATTTACTTTAATTAATTTTGACATTATATTAATTTACTTTAATTAATTTTGACATTATATTAATTTACTTTAATTAATTTTGACATTATATTAATTTACTTTAATTAATTTTGACATTATATTAATTTACTTTAATTAATTTTGACATTATATTAATTTACTTTAATTAATTTTGACATTATATTAATTTACTTTAATTAATTTTGACATTATATTAATTTACTTTAATTAATTTTGACATTATATTAATTTACTTTAATTAATTTTGACATTATATTAATTTACTTTAATTAATTTTGACATTATATTAATTTACTTTAATTAATTTTGACATTATATTAATTTACTTTAATTAATTTTGACATTATATTAATTTACTTTAATTAATTTTGACATTATATTAATTTACTTTAATTAATTTTGACATTATATTAATTTACTTTAATTAATTTTGACATTATATTAATTTACTTTAATTTATTTTACACATTTAAATTTATTTTAGCATTATATTAATTTACTTTCATATATTAATTTATTTATTTTAGTCCGAAATGTAACGAAGGGTTGCATAATTATTCCGAAGTGTAACAAAGGGATATGTAATTCTATTAAAGGTGATACGAATATTTTTAACAATGTTGCTGATTTATTTCTAGTATCTTATTAGTTAGTTCTATATTAATCACCAATATTGATAGGAGTTGATGCGAATTTTACCGACAATTTATCATGTAAGCCACCGTTAATATTGTTAGTGCGAAGTTAGTATTTATCAATATTCAAATTGATAGAATTTTTCTTTTTTTAATTTACTCTAGCGCTTTTTTCCTGTTAACGTAAGTTTTTTTTTTACTTTTTTGTATATTTTTTTTTTTCTCTTTGGTAATAACTATATAATTTTTTCTCTTTGATACATACATAATTTTTTTTTTGACTCTTGTCGACGTAATTTTTTCTTTTTCAATTCTTGGCGTAATTCTTGATTTTTCTTGATTCTCTTTGACATAATTTTTTCTTTGATTTCAGTTGGAGTAATTTTTTACTATCATGCATAAGGATAAAAAGCAAAAAAGAAAAATAAATGACGATCAAAGTGAGCTCTCTTCCATTGGAACTCAAAGGTTACAAGAAAAGGCAGCTTGTACTACCAAAAACAAATTCTCAAAAATGTTGTCTAGTAAGTAACGAATCTCTGATATATATAAAAAATTATTATTATAACTATTAACTATTTCTAAAAAAGAAGCGAGCAGCTCTACTTCTACTCCGACCACTTCTTCACCACCTACACCTTCCCACAGAAAATCAATTGAGCCAACTTTAACTGACCTTTCTCAAAGCACCCAAAGCATCCAAAGCACGCTCTCTTAAAGACGATCGTCTGATTCAATTATTGATATCACATCAATGAATATCGAAGATAATAGTAGTCTGGTTGAACATGAACATTCGGTTGAACGCAATACTCACATTAGTGATCAGGATTATGCCACTTTGCCAGCACTTGCTGGAGAAACTGATAGCTCTCACATCACTCTGAAAGATTTCAATTATTCGATTACCTTAATCGATAAAAAAATCAACGTGTTATACGAGATCTGTAGATTTATCAGTTCCCAACAGCAAGAAAATTCAAAATCGTTGAATAAGCTTGTTGCGTTTGATGAACTATCTGATGGTTTTTGGAATGTAAGTTATTTGAATCGATTATTTAAGAAATGTTATAGTTTTTGAAACTAATTAAAAGTGAGTTCTTTTACAGCGTGCTTATAAAAAAGTCGTTAAAAAACTTCTACCAGATGTATTGTTTCCCATCCATATTGAATATCGAGATGCGTTAGAAAAATATCTCTCTGTTCACATGAGCCATTTCATCAAAAGTATCAGAAGAAACAGCTGGGTCTCTTTATTTGGCGATAAAATATTTGCAGAAGTGAGTGAGATCCCAATTTTTAACGATATTTAAATAGGATACTGAATATTTTTTATAATTTTATAGATTAAGAACAAAGGTCGAAGCAAAAGAAATGATATTGCAGCACATATCCATAATGCAATGTTCGCTACATTCGGCAAAGATCAATTAGAACGTATTGATAATAACACATCTCCAGTAAAAATCACTGAGTGGAAAAATAGTGAAAAAACCAAAAAGGCGTACGAGGAACTTTTCACGAACCACGAACTCTTATCAAAAATTGGTTACTCAGTTTTCAGATCGCACAAAGAAGAAGAATTGTCAACCATGCATTGTGCGTATATTCTCTTCATATGTGACATTCTATTAAATCCGAAGAGCTCTGGAATTAAATGTAACGATAGGTCCGTTACAAGACGTGTGCATGCATTTTTGGTAAATGTCTTCAATATTTTGAAATTCAATTTTGGGACATTTTATATAAATTATTAATATACATCTGTAAATATTATTTATTAATTAATAGCAAGCTTTTGAAAAAAATAGCCCTGCTACGCTGCAAATGATGGAAGAAATCGCAGAAGCTGAAGAAAAAGAGGCTGAAGAAGCCGCAAAATGAAAGAAACAAAAGGGAAGTCAAGAAAATTGAATTCCTCTACAAATGGAAGGTGAAACAACAATTGATGACAATGAAGAATACGATGATTTTGTAAGTTAGAAAGTTGAAAATAGCAAAGTTTTGGATTATTTTGCGTTTTTCCAATCAAATCTTATATTTCTTTATAGTTCTCTAATCTGGACTATCGATTTGGCAGAAACTGAATTAACATTAGTTTTAGTATTATTTTTTTTTTTAAAGCAGGGTTTTTGTTAATTATATTTGAATATTTGGTTGTATAATCTAACATTACTATGGTAGAACTACTAATAGCTAGTATATTTTGTATAATTAATTGCTAAAAGTTATAATAAAAAATTGATAATAATCGCATAAAAAAAATAATAGTCACGACTCGTTAATATTATTATTATTTTGAAAAATTTTGCAGATTTATTTTTGAAAAATTTCGCAGGTTTTTTTGTGCTTGCAGATCTGCGCAGAAATCCATGAAATTTTTCAGTGCTGCGCATCGGCATGTCCTCAGATCTGCGCAGAAATGTACTCCGCAGAATTGCGCAGATCTGTGGACCAAAATTTTTCCCGATGAACGAAAAAAGGCGAAAAGCAAATAAATTTATTAAAAATTCAAATATATGAGTATATTCCAATTATTCTCACTTAATAAACGAGAATAAACTTATATGCTCGATAATTAAATTTAAACCCAATCATAAATGAAAATGGTAGGAACCAATGAGAACGATAAGATTAATTAGTAATCAATAGGGACCTTCGGCCAAAATATTTTCAAAGATTCTAGTAAGAAAATAATTTCTTTTTTGAAAGCCTATTATAATGTACGATAATAAATTTTTACCAAAATTATACAAAAATTTACTTGAAATTTTAGAGGATAATGATCCTTGACGCAAAAATTTTCATGCTCATGGAGTTTCATTCTAATTATTTTTAGTTATGATTTGTAAAGTACTAGATCACACGCCAGTGATTTTTGTGGCTATGCTGGGAAGTTTGTGACAGTCAGATGTTTAGATCGGGTTTAGGCATTCCTCGGGCCGAAAATTCTCCGAAAACTACTAAATAAATCGAACAAAAAAAAAAAAAATCGATTACATTTCTTTCATTTCTTTGAAAGTCAAAAATCTATTATGATGTATGATGATATATTTTTAACAAAATTATCACAAAATTTACTTGAAATTTTAGAGGATAATGAATTTTATGATATAACCATTGAAGTTGGTAATGATCCTTACGTAAGAATTTTTCGTGCTCATATGGTTATATTAAATTATCGTTCTCCTTATTTGCGAAGAATTTTATCAACTAATATTAATGAAAAGAAAAATGATGGAACTTTGACACATATTAAGTTGCCAAATATTCAACCTGAAATTTTTCATATTGTCTTAAGGTAAGATAATTAAAATAATATATTTTAATGACATTAATGACATTTTGTTTTTAAAAAAATTTTTTATGAAAATAATTAAACATCCTCGTTTTTTTTTAGATATATTTATGGAGGAAGGCTTTCTTTAGAGGAATATGATACTTCAAATATTATTAAAATTTTGATTGCTTCCAATGAACTTAATCTTCAAGAATTAATCACTTATTTACAATTATTTTTAATCGAAAATAAAAAAAATTGGATGGAACAAAATTTTAACTTAATATATCAAACAAGTTTTGAGAACGATTCTTTCTTGAAATTACAAGATTTTTGTATGGAATTAATGTTTAGAGAACCAGAAAAAATTTTTAATTCAATTGATTTCATTTCACTTTCGGAAAAATGTATGATTTTTCTTATTCAACATGATAATTTTCAAGTGAACGTTATTCAAGTTTGGGAACAAGTGCTTAAATGGGGTATTGCCCAAAATCCTGAACTTCCTTCAGATCCTTCTAGTTATTCAAAAGATGAATTTAATATCTTGAAGAATACTTTACAACAATTAATTCCATTTATCAAATTCTTTAATTTGAGTCATAAAGAATTTTCGGACAAAGTTTATCCTTATAAAAAGATTTTACCAAAAGATTTACGTGAAAATCTAATTAAACATTTTATAAATCAGCCAAATAATAATCTGGAACCAAATAAAACTGATGAAATGCAAATTGATTCTATAACAGTGCAAAGAGATCTTTCAATAGGAAAAGATTATAATACAGTAGTTAATGGAACAAATAATATTATCTATAGATTATTAAATAAAGGAATTGTGTATAAATTAGTAAATCTGAGAGTTATTGAATTTTTTAGTGACCATAATATAAATGCACTAGAGATTAATAATTGGTTATTAAATAATCAAATTAGTGCAAATTCTATTTTTTTACTCGGATATTTTAATTATCACGGAATTGTAACACGTAAAAATGCTGAGAAAGCATTTAATTTATTTATTAATGCATCAGAAAAAAATCATACTTTAGCACAATTTTTTGTTGGTGACTGTTATAAAAGTGGGTATGGAACTATAAAAAATGATAAATATGCTTTCGAGTATCATGAAAAAGTAGCTAGTAAAAATTATTCATCGGCACAATTGGAAATTGGTTATAGATATAGACATGGAATAGGAATTGAAAAAGATTTTAAAAAGGCTTTTTATTGGTACGAAAAAGCTGCAACAAATGGAAACATAATAGCCATTTGTAATCTTGGTTCTTGTTACATAAATGGAATAGTTATTGAAAAAGATTATAATAAGGCCTTTGAGTTTTATAAGCAATCAGCTGAAGGAGGGCATACTAGTGGAATAACAATGTTAGGATATTGCTATAGTAACGGTATTGGAACTAAAATTGACAAACAAAAAGCATTTGGATATTATCAAAATGCAGCAAATTTAGAAGATAAAGTAGCACAAAATAATCTTGCTTTGATGTATGAAAATGGAAATGGAATTATAAAGGATATAAATAAAGCAATTTATTGGTATGAAAAATCTGCAAAACAAGGCTATGAGATAGCAAAAAATAGTTTAAAGAGGCTACAATCCAATAATAATTAACAAATTTCTATAGTATGAAGCTTATGCTAATAATGTTAATTACAATATTTCGTTTTTCTGAAACTATTACAGGGTACAATAGTGTAACAAATTGTTTTTAGCTTAATAAAATAAATTCAATTACTTTATGTAAACATTTAATTTAAAAGGAAAAAATATAATTATAAGCCAAATGTATTATGTACTAAGAATAAAAGAAACTAAATTAATATAATTATACTAAGATTAGATTTTAATGAAATATATTAACTGTAAAAGATTTATATTGTTAGAGACTATAATATTGTGATTTTAGTTATCACCGTTATTTTCTAGTTATGTCATTAATCAGAAATAACATTATAGTATGATTAACTCAAATAGCAATTATTATTAACATAAGTTACTTATGGTTGAAGTTGCACTAAGTGTCGTTTTGGACTAAAAATAGTTAAATAGTAGTTTAAATTACCATCAAGTGAATAAAAATTAAACACTTGTTCATCATTAATTTTCCGTTTAGCCTTTATTTAAATAAAGTCATGATTAATTCATTATAATGAAACATAATAATTTAATTTGTCGCCTATATTTAGGACTCAATGTGAAGGAGCCCAACAAAGCCCCTCGTTATGCTGCCAAATTTTCCCAAATAATTAAATTTAGCATATAGTTAAATTGTTTATTTCTTGAATTTTGTACAATATATATACATTTGGTGCAGTTTGAAAACTTTTCACTTTATTATTCAAGGATTTCATCCATTTTCGTACCCTCAACTGGAATTTGACCAGTTTCATTCTCATTGTTTTCTTAGAACTTCTGGTCTTGTACTATCATCTCTGATACCGATAATCCTTTTTTTCTGAAATTATTTTGCTTTGAGATTTGTTTTTAAATAAGAATACAGTAATTGGAATATACTGCATATTGAATTTTTATTAATACGTGAAACTAAAAAAAAAATAAAACAGTAATATATGAAATGAAAGGCAACGAAAAAAAAAAAAATTAAACGTGCAATTTTATTTCGTAATTTTTTAGATAAGTAAAGAAGTTAACAAACTTGGAAAGATTACGAGAAGAATCATTTGGCGATACAGATCACGTGACCTGTTCGATAAATTAAGCCAATCATAAATGAAAATGGTAAAAACCAATAAGAACGACAAGATTAATTAGTAATCAACAGGGGGCCTTCGTATTTCGATATTTTTGTTCCCAAGATTCCGAAACTTACTAGAAAATAATTTCTTTTTTTTTTTTTTTTTTTGAAAGTCACTTATAATGTACGATAATAAATTTTTACCAAAATTATCACAAAATTTACTTGAAATTTTAGAGGATAATGAATTTTATGATACAACTATTGAAGTTGGTAATGATCCTTACGTAAAAATTTTTCGTGCTCATATGGTTATATTAAATTATCGTTCTTCTTATTTGCGAAGAATTTTATCAACTAAAGTTAATAAAAAGAAAGATAACAGTACTTTGACACATATTAAGTTACCAAATATCCAACCCGAAATTTTTCAAATGGTCTTAAGGTAAGAGAACTAAATAATACACCATAATGACTTTTTTAAAAAAAAAAAAAAATTTTTTTTTTTTTACGAAAATATTTATAATTTCACTAATTTTTTTAGATATATCTATGGAGGAAGGCTTTCTTTAGAGGAATATGATACTTCAGATATCATTAAAGTATTGGTGGCTTCTAATGAACTTAGTCTTCAAGAGTTAATCATTCATTTACAATTATTTTTGATTGAAAATAAAAAAAATTGGATAGTACAAAATTTCAATTTAGTATATCAAACAAGTTTTGAGAACGATTCTTTTTTGAAATTGCAAAATTTTTGTTCGAAATTAATGTTTAAAGAACCAGAAAAAATTTTTAATTCAATTGATTTTAATTCACTCTCAGAAAAATGTATGATTTCTCTTATTCAACATGATAATTTTCAAGTGAACGTTATTCAAGTTTGGGAACAAGTGCTTAAATGGGGTATTGCTCAAAATCCTGAACTTCCTTCAAACAGTGCTAGTTATTCAAAAGATGATTTCATTACTTTGAAGAATACTTTACAACACTTAATTCCTTTTATTAATTTCTTTAATTTGACTTCTAAAGAATATTTGGACAAAGTATACCCGTATAAAAAAATTATACCAAAAGATTTACGTGAAAATTTATTTAGACATTTTATGGATCAGCCAAACAACAATAATCTGGAACCAAATGTAACTAAAGAAATTAATCCTATGGCAATATCAAGTACTATACAAAAAAATCTTATAATAGAAGAAGATTTTATTATAGTTGATGAAATAAATAATTTTATCAATAAATTATTGGATAAAGGAATTGAATATAAATTATTAAAACAGAAAGTTATTGAATATTTTAATGATCACAATATAAATGCAAAAGAGATTTATAATTGGTTATTAAATAATCAAATAAGTACAAATTCTATTTTTTTACTCGGGTATTTTAATTTTTTTAGGATTGTAACAAGTTTAAATAATGAAAAAGCATTTAATTTATTTATTAATGCATCAGAAAAAAATCATACTTTAGCACAATTTTTTGTTGGGAAATGTTATAAATTTGGGTATGGAACTATTAAAAATGAAGAATTAGCTTTCGAATATTATGAAAAAGCGGCTGATAAAAATTATACAATGGCACAATTAGAACTTGGTTATAGTTATAGGAATGGAATAGGAATTAAAGAAGATTTTAAAAAGGCTTTTTATTGGTATGAAAAAGCTGCGAAAAATGGAAATATAATTGCTATGCATAACCTTGGTTATTGTTATAAAAACGGAATTGGTATTGGAAAAGATTATAATAAAGCGTTCGAGTTGTTTAAGCAATCAGCTGAAGGGGGATATTCTAATGGAATAGCGATGGTAGGAAATTGTTATAATAATGGTATTGGTACTAAAGTTGATAAACAAAAGGCATTTGAATTATATCAAAATGCAGCAAATTTGGGAAGTGAGGTAGCACAAAATAATCTTGCTTTAATTTACGAAAATGGTAATGGAACTACAAAGGATACAGATAAAGCAATTTATTGGTATAATAAATCTGCAAAACAAGGATATGTGAAGGCAAAAAATAATTTAAAAAGGCTTCAAATTAATAACCTGTAATAAATTTCATGTAAATTGTAATATAAATGAATAAATTGTTTTTAATTTTTTACCTATTTTGTATAGTTATTCTTTATAGTTTCTTTTATTCTTAAGTATAGTATTTGGTCTCAATTTATAATAATGTTTTCGACATTATATAAAATTAGATTTATTTTATTGATTTTAATGAAAATAATTTAATTGTAGAAAATTTATATTCATTAGCAGTCAAATCTTTGTATAATGAAATGTCGGGACATAGATGAAATTTTTTAAAAATATCGTTATATCAAGCTATAATGGGAAATAAAAATTTATTGTTCGGTATATCGAAATATCGGCATAACGAGGTTAGTCTGTATTGTGATAGATATTATTTCGTTTTCTTTTTGTAGGTGTAACACTTTGATCATTTTTGTTTACTTTTCTTTTTATTTTTTTTTTTTCATTTTTGTTTAAAGCTTTTTTTTTGTTTGGGTATTGGTCTCAATCTTTTTTGTGGAACTCTCTTTCTTTGCCGGACTCTCTTCTTTTACGTAGGATACCAGTTTCTTTTTTTGTAGGAATGTCAACTCTCAGAGATTTGAACGAACTTAAATTTACCATTAGTATTATATAGGTGGAGAGAGTTGGTCTTTCAATTAAGTTAAAGAAATATTTTAATGTTTCTTTCTTTTGTTTTATAAGTTTGAGGTTTCCGGACTTTATGGACTTGGATGACCGGTCTTAGATATATAGGGAGAGATAGAGTTATTTAAAGTAACATGATATGGGTTATGTTTTTTTGTTTATTTTATAAATTAGGTTTTTCCTAGAAATCTCCTGAAATCAAAATACGTATAGTGAAGGGACTTTAGTACCATTTTGTTTCTTTAAGAAATCCAAAGTTTATATTTAGTTAGCAATTGTAATATATTTGTACTTTATTTTATTTTTGCATTTATTTATTTATTTAATAAAAATAACTAGCTAATAGTAAATTCTGTGTCCAAATCATATTTATTTCGTGTGATCATTATCCCAAACTGCTTATTTTTTATGTAAAATTGCCTTCTTGACCTTAACATACTTCCACTTTTTAAAATAATAGTACCAAAATTCAATATTTCATTTGAACTGGACTCGGATAGAGTCGGATGAATTTAATTCAGGCGAATTATGTTTTAGAGTCTGTTATTTTACACCAATACTCATTGTAAATCTGTATTCTTTGTATTCTTGCTATTTGTCCGCTAATACCGTTTTCAAACTAATGGTTATAACCTTTTTCGCATTCCTCATTGTCATATCTGAGATAATTAAAAAAAAATTCAGTGAAATCTTTAAACTGTGTGATTCTGTGAGATATTTTAAACAATCATTTGCTTCAGGATAAAAATATAGAAATCTTAATTTTTTACTCAATTCTAGATACAATTTTTACGATTTTAAATATTTTCTTTGTAATGAAATATTTTTGATTTTTTTTTTTTTAAAAAAAGCTTTCGCAATTTCGTTTTAAATAAACTTGACTAATAGATAGTAGAATTGATGCATAATTAGAATGTTGAAACTTTGAGGTTGGAGTAGAAAATTCGATTATTATATAAAATTTTTAACTTTTTTGGAAGACAGTACTAATTTGAAATATTAATTTGTAAATCTTTCTCTAAAAAATTCTTGCTGAAAATTCACATCAGAATTGATTAACTAATGACATTATTTATTTGAAAGATAAAAAATTTGAAAATTAAGAAGTTGATTATAAAAATTACAGACGCGCCCAATCCCAAGTTGTTTATAAAAAGATAGACTATATTGTTATAAAAAGTTACAGACGCGCCCAGATACAGACGTGTTCATCACAAATTGATTATAAAAAGATATAAATAATCAAAATATATATATTTCTCCTCTACAACTCTACAACTCTACATTCAACAGTCTCTTCATCTCTTACTTGGCAGACGCGCTCATAAGTTGATACAAATAATATTCCATATTTCTCTTCCACAACTTATAATTTTCACCGATCTTTTCGTCTCTTTCTTGTCATATGTTGATTATATAAATAATTTTTCATACTTCTTTTCCATAAACATATAATTTTTATCATCCTCTTCGTCTCTTTTCATCTCTTCTTGGCAGACGCGCCCATAAGTTGATTATTAGAAAATGTAAATGATCTCATATTTCTCTCCTACAAACTTATAACTTTCCCTAGTCTATTTGTCTCTTTTTGTTTCTTCTAGGAAGAAATGTTGTATCAAGGTATGTAAGCTTTTTTTTTCATTATGTAAAATTGGTTTTGGTACTGAAAGTGATAGTGACGCTTCTTTCGTGGAAACATGGAAGTGATGCTTTCCGTTGTGGAGGATAACTATGACTTCCTTTACGGAAGTGATAGTGACGCTTCTTTTGTGAAAACTTGGAGGTGATGCTTCCCTTTGTGGAGGATAACTATTCAAATTTCTGATGCTATTAAAAGGTTCTTTGAATTTGTCTGTTGTGAAGTCTACTGAATCTGAAGGAGGATTCGGTTAAGTACCTTCCTCACAACATTTAAAGAACTTTTATAGTATGGGGGTTTGGCCGAATCAAATTTACATTGCACCACATTTTATTTGTCATACTTTAACCTATTTTCTTTTACTATAGATTTACCCGTGTATACGAATAACCTTGCTGGAAAATTTCTAGCAAACATATGAAGTTTGAAGGAGAATTAAAGGGTATAAGCTACTTAAATATATATAGACAAATGGCTACGAAACGAAGGTTTTATTTTCGTACATGTAGTAAAGAAAACTCCAGAGCACGTATGTATATTAAAATATTGTAAATTGAATTTATATAAATCTGTGAGCTAACACTGGGTTTGTACATTTCAACAAGGACTGTGATATTCGGATTTTCCTTAATAAAGTATAATACCGAACGTTTATTGTTCCTGTTCCAGGTGACACTCGCGTGATTATAAAGTGGGTTATTAGCTAAATTATTTTAATTAAAAAAATTTTTCTTTATTGAATTTATTTTCATTATTTAGAATAATAGCGATGATGATAAAGAAAATCCAAAGTTAATTACACGGCTTTCGATGAGACGTAGGCATAATTAGGGATTTGATTTTTACTGCAATTATTTTTGATAATAAAAAAATCAATTATTTTTTAGAGATAATTGTAAAGTTATTTTAACAATACCAGGACTTCTAAATTTTTAATTCGAATTTTTAAATTTTTTTTTTTTGAAGATACATGTATTACAAAAATCGAAGGCGAAGTCCCCCGGATTCAAGCCGAAAATTTTATATTAAACCGATTATTGGAAGGCAAATTTTCAGTTGTAATTGTATTGTCAAAGTAATTATTGCTACTTTTTATTATTATTGTTATTAAATATTAATTAATATATTTATTTTATTTTTCATGAATTTTTTACGGAATTGATAAAAATGAAAAAGTTAAAGTTTCGATTGATAACGGGTACACTACAATCATTTTAAAGAAAATAATTGACGATAACTTCATTGATTATTTAACTAACAACATTGATTAGAAATAATTATTATTTGGTCATTATTACTTTACGAAAGTCTATATCAAATTTGTTGTTAGTATTTGAGTACGATTATTAAACCTTAAATGTGGTGATTTTTTTATAATACGATATGACATTTTAAAAATTGATTTTTATAACCAAAGACGGCAAACCGGAAATTTTCTATGATAATAATTATTTTTTATACTGATTCCTAGATGTATGAATACAACATTTCACTCATAAATTATAGCATTATTATGAAATAGTATTAACTAGAATGTAAAGCAAATATTCTATTAATTTTTATTGTTGAAAGTAAAAATTGTCTTCAACCAAATTATTCTGTTTGGTTATGTAATTGCTGCGACCATAATACATCAATACATGGTTGAAATTGATAATGCCTAACATTATCAGGTTAGTCGTTAGTTCTTTAGGGCTAGAGTATTAATAAAATCATGTGGGTAACTTTAAATAAAAAATTCATATGCTTAACAAAATAAGTTAATTTCATGTGATTAGATTTAAATCCATTATCCGAATCCCGAGATGGTCCGAATACAAGTGATCTAGATTAATGAATTGTTTATATAACTAATTGTCTAATTGTTAAATATTTAAACATTAGATATATATTTCATATTATAAATAAATTTATTATTTTTCTCATATATTTCCATGATGCATGTTTATATATATATCACTGCCGAAAAAACTTGTTTTTCTTGCCAAAGTTTGATATATATTTAAAAGTATAAGATTTCGATAAACTGATACAATACACAATTTCATTTTTATTTAGCACTATACAAAACACTACAATATTGAATCTTCTAAAAACACACAAATAACAACACATCTGATAGGACCAGAAACTTCGAAGACTCCTTATTTTACTTTAACTACTACTCCTGAACCAAATGATCTTTCAAGAGCCTTCACACTTCTCTTATCTGCCATTAAGGCTCAACTTAAATTAACTCAAGAATTTCACATGGAAATTAAATTCTTGCAAGACTTTGCTCAATTTTGGATATGGTATGATGTTTGTCTTCGTATGAAACCTAGACTTGATGAAATGAGAGAGAGTATGTTAAAATACACAATGAAAATTTACCAGAGGAAGATAGGCCATTCGTAATTGACCATAAGGAGATTGAAAAAGATAAAGTGTCTATTTATTGTGATAAAAATTTTCTCATGAGGCTATCAGGGAATTATTATGCAGTAGGTGGAAATCATATAAACTTGAGATACACATGCACAAGCATACCATGCCCATATTTATTTTCTGTTAATAGAAAAAGTTGGGAAACTGTAAAAAAATCAGTAAAGAACAACAGAGAGCCTTTATCAAAGCTTGACACTTGTCACTATCCTGGCACAATTATCTACTTCAGGATCCATGGATTTAGAAAAATGATGTTGAACACCAATGTGTGCATACCAATACATCTGACTTTAATAAATCTTTTGTTGATGCAATTTCTGCACTTACAACTGCTATTAACTCATTGTAGGCCAATCTGAAAGATTCATATAAACGAGAGAAAGTTAGGTGTAATTTAAAAACTGAAATTAACATAAAATTAATATATAACAAGTATTTAGCAAGTATAAAATTCAAGTTTTTTCTAAAGAAAATAAAATTTACAAATGCTTTATAAGGAGTTCAATGAAAAGTTTAATGAGGTGTAATAACGCACTTTTTTTATAAGTGAAAAGTGATATTGTTCTTTACAAGTATTACAATTACAAACTGAACGTGTTTTTACTAGTATTGAAAGTTCTTAAAAATATTACAAGTGCAAATTTTTTTGAAGATGATTGCATGTATTACATTTTTTATAAACATAAATGTATTGCATCATTTTGTAAGTACTACAAATGCTTCGTTTTCTTTATTAAATCTTAACCTTAATTGATTCTTGAGGATCTGAACTTCATTATCTCTCTTGATACCACTAATAATAATTAATTAATACCAAAAGTGTCACTAATTAAAATATTGGATTTGTATTATTTGTATCCGATGATTAATACTACATGCTATTGTGAAATGCAAATATAATGGAAATTAATTTTAAATCTAGACATGATTAGTCTCACTTACGCTTCAATTATGACTTTACATTTAAGTCATAAAATTGGATTCTTCTAGGTATAATTTGGCTATTTTTACACATGATATATTAAAGAAGCACTTGACGCAGTTTTCGTCTATAATCAAAAAATATCATTAGTGTAGAAACAAACCCAAAGTTATTCACAAAACAGGAGTCAAAATCCTTTCATATGAAGAACACAGACGCTCAAGATTTGGAAAGTCTGTCCATAATTCTTCGGGAATCATTCAAAAAACGTTCTTTAAAGAAAAAAGCTTTGTTCCAAATCTAATAATAATATTGTAGTAGAATATTGAAATAGTTTGACCAAACAAGACACGAAGAAATAATTTTAGGTATAGAATAGTGAAAGATGAGTAACTTACTACCTTATTGATGCTTTTTTTTCTTTAACTTTAAAAAAGATTATGATAATAATCATTTGAATTGTTAATCAATCAGCTGAAGGAGGGTATACAGAAGTATACAGGTGGAATAACGAAATTAGGATATTGTTATAGTAATGTTATTGGAATTAAAATTGATAAGCAAAAAGGATCAAAATTCAGCAAATTTAGGAAATGAAATGACACAAAACAATCTTGCTTTAATGTATGAAAAGAGATGGAATTACAAAAGATATAAAAAGGCAATTTATTGATATAAAAAATCTGCAAAACAAAAACATGATAATTTGTAATCAAATTCCTTTATACAAATTGTAAACTGTAAACTATTTGTAAATTATTAGCTTTCCTTATACAGGCCTGGTCATAAGTATCTGTACCCCAATATTTTTTGAAGTCATGTGATAACCTACCCTAAAAATTTCCAGGGTTGAAGGTCATTCTTAATCTTGATCATTTACAAAATTAGAGGTTTGTATAACATATAAATCAGGAGTTAGATGATCGGTGAATTTTAGCTGCAAAATGACGATCTTTTCTAATAAATTATACAAAACAGTTTTTTGTGCGCAAATATTCAATCAAATTAAAGTGAAATTTTGAAAAAATAGTTACTTACATTCATTATAATTAAGATTATAGCCATTTATTGGGCCAAGAATAACATTAAAATAAAGTCTTAAATAATGAAAAAAATCATATCATATGCAAAAAATCCATTTTTATAGTGATTTTTTTAGCTCTGAGGTTTAGTAAACCAATTTGCTTTCAGTAGAACCTCAATACTCATTTTATGCATAATATCTATAAAAGGGATCTCTTGGCTTATTCCTATAAGTTTTTTAGTAAATATAATTTAGAGTAAATTCTGCATAAAGTTAATAATTCTAAACACCATTCAAAAATCACAATAAAATAAAAGGAAGATTATAACATAATTAAAATTCTCTGGCTATGCATCTAATTTGATTAAAACTCTAGAAAAACGTTTAATGACTCTTAAAAAATTAATATATCAAAAAAAAATTCTATATAACTAAGAGGTCAGGGCATGAAATAATAAAAAAATGAAAATATTCACGTAAAAGAAGATAACTTTTTTTGAAACACAAAATTTACCGATCATCTAATTCCTGATCTACGTATCATAAAAGCCTGTAATTTTACATATTATCAAGGTTATTATTGTACTTGAATTTAAAAAAAAATTTTAATGAAAGTTGTTATTTAACTTCAGAAATTACAGGGGTACAGTTACTTATGTCCAGGACTGTATACTAGCGAATATAATAAATTTCATAAATATATGTTTTATTGAATCTTAACATATTTTGTATAATTATGTTTCTTTTATACTTGGTCTCTAGTTATACTTTCTTTCAATATAAAGTAATATAAATCAATATGAGCAGCATTTTTTAAAAAAATCATTTATCGGGGAAAAGCTATATAATTTGAGTTGTTAAATATAACGAAGTCAGTTGATTAATGATATTTAGCATATAGAAAGATTATCTAGTATTTATTTGTTTATTTTTTTTTAATTTACAATAAATAAATATTTTTTATTTACGAGAATCCTGTTAAATTAACTCTACAGTTAATGGAAATTATATTACATTAATAATTCCCAACTCAGAATTGCTACGCACTAATTATTCATTAATACATCAGATTGAGATTTAAAAAGCGGCTCTACCAAGTGCTGCTATTTAAACATGTTATAAGCTTTGTGTTTTAAGAATATGTAATTAATTTTTTAACTATTTTTTTTTTTATTTATTTACTATAATAATTAATATCCCAAACGTGGTAGTCTTCCCCTTAAAAGCATCTTTAATTATTATATGATGTATTATGCTATCAAATTTTATAATAATTTTATTTAAAATTACTTAAATATGTAAATTAAAAATATCTTAAACTTTATTATATGTATAATTAGATATTACTTCCTCAATAGGTCTCCATAAAATTCAACGAAAACCAACTACTAAAATGATATATCCTTTCAGTATATTAGATTCTGATTTAGTTATTTTGATGCTTTCATCAAGTACTCCTGAACTGGAATAATCAACAGGTTTCCCTTTTGAAATTATATTTATATATGATTTTAATTGATCTATTCCATTATTTAATATCTCACCTATAGTTGTTTGATTTGTTTTTTTGTTTTCTTTTGACCAATATGTATATGGTCTTTTTAATAAAAATTCTTCATTTTCCTTTTCAAGAATCTTATCTAAATTTTCTAATTCATTTGCACCATATTTAGTATTTTGATTTTGTATTAAACCAACTAATGAAATATATTTTAATTCTAAACTAGCATAATTATCTCCTATTCCTTTCAGAACAAAAATATCTAAATAACCAAAACGACCTGATCCTTTTGGCTTTTTCCCATCCATTACTAATGAAAGTTCTGGAATACGATATTTTAATGGTAAAAGGCTTTCAACAATTGCTTGAAGCATAGATTCATTTGCTGAAGCTAAAGACATCTGTGATCTTGTTAATAGAAAAGTCTTTAAAACCTCAATAAAAGGTATAATATTACCCATAACAAGATTTTCATATGCTGAAGCAACAGGAAATACATCATTAATAACCTGTTGATATATTATATTATTTTTATTTTCCTCTAAAATTTGGTTTTGTTTCTTATGGAATCCTAATAGAATAATTATTAATTATATATATTATAATTATTAATAAAATATTTTATATTAAAAAAAATTAAGAACTTACTGGTAAATGATGAATTATCAGTATCAGTATCAATATCTCTTACTCTTTTCAATTCTCCTTTTTTTCTAGTTTGAAAAATAAGTTTTTCATTCCATTTTTTATTAAAATCAATTTCTAATGCTTTACCTGAACAATATATTTCACTTTTAACATAATTGTATGTGTAACAATTGCGAAATATTAGACGAATATCATTTTCAAATTCTTCCAAATTAGTATACTGATTATTTTCTAATTTTGAATTTACAGTAAATAGATCAATTGGATCTTCTATAATTTTACCAATATTCTCTTCATTATATTTATAAAATAAATGAGCATGAGGATTATCTTCAAGTTTATGAAGGATATCATAACAGAAGTTAATAAACTTAATATTTTTCTTAGAAAAATTTTGTTGTGAAGTTTTAGGAAGATTCTTAACAGAAGTTTTAACTGTTTCTTTTGGAAAAGATGTAACAGAAATAACAGTAGGTATTAAATTTTGATCTATTGTCTCTTTTGAAAGAGATGTAATAGAAGTAACAGTAGGCTGATCTATAGGAGTTTCTTTTGGAAGAGATGTAACAGTAGTAATGGTATGTTGTTCTTTAGGATTTTCTGTAACAGCAGATGCTAGATTATTTTCTTGATTTTCTTTTTTATATTTTTTAATAATTCCTTGCCAAAATGTTTGCAAATTTCTCTTATGTTGTAAATGCTCTGCAATTACCTGTTATTAAGAAAAAAGTATATTAATAGTGTGTTAAATTTTTTATTTAGTAGTAAAGAAGGTACATAGCCAATTCCTCCTCCAGAATTAGCAGACTTTAACTAACAACAAAGTTAGAGTGCCTGAATTAAAGGACTGGAGTGGTTACCAGGCTAATAAATCCAGTAATTCTCACTAAGTGACCACGACGTGTATTAGGAGTTACCCCAACTTTGCAAAATAAAAAAAACAAAACACACCTTTTTTTTATAGTAACAAAAATATTTGGTTCCAATAAGTTTTTGGCTTTATTTAGAAAACGATTATACCAGACAGTATCAAAGTTTTCCCACATATCCAATGTTAATGGAGAATCATTAGTTAGTGAAATTAAAGAAGAAATAATTATATCTTGATTAAGATTCAAAAATCCACAGTAAGACCAATTTTTTCGTTCACTTAATAAGTAAGAATTAAGGGCTAATGAAATATATCAAACATAGAATTTACTAATTAAGCTATCAGATACTGCCAAGAACTGTAAAATGTTCTTACCCTCATATCCAATATAGTTTTTGATTGTTGCACTCATTATGATTAAGTTAGTTTATTTACAAATGAATAATTTGATGTTATTTGGGCAATTAATGATGAATGTTTCTAATATGTTTCAATGTTGAAATGCTGAAATTGTTCAAAAATACAAAAGAAATATGGGATTTTAAATATAAAGAATGATATGACTTGTACTGACGCATAATGCATAAAATTGGATAAAATAGCTCAGCTTTTGTCAGTCCAACTTATTGTTACAAAAAATATGTAAGAATGAAAAGAAATAGACAAATATAGTTCAACACTGCATAAATAATATTGTAATTTTCACATTTTTTCTAGAACAGACTAATGAAAGTATCATGATGAAATTTTACATATCTGACATACGATATATCTGATAAAAGTGGAAACATCGTCTATAGCAGATGATACATCATTGTGAAAAAAATAATAAATATTTTTTAATGTTGTATAAATATTACAATAATTTATACATTTTTATTAGGACTGACTAATGTTGTAAATAAAGGAAATAAAGTATCATAATGAATCTTTATGTATCTAGTATACAGTGTACAAGGATATCCATTGTGACAAATTAATTATAATAGTTAATATTAATGACACTACTGTAAATAACAGCATTCATTATGTTGATCTATTGCTATAAGAAAATCTTACCAAATGAATTATAAATTAATCATCTACTAACTACTTATTAATATTAGTTAAAACGCTATGTTGGAAACAAAAAAAAAAATAGATAGTAAACTGCCGATCAAGTGGGTCTTAGCTATAAAGAATGTGGATCAGGCGCAGATGAAACACGCGCCGCACAATTCAAAAATAATTTATACGGACTAATCTAAACCTATAAATAATGATACACAGTAATTTATTTGGTTATACTGTATAGGTAAATGGTTCCTCATCACGGCGAATAACCAAAATCTGTCTGCAAAACTCATATGGCTGACCGATTTTCCACTGTCTAACTATTTTTCAATATCAAGGACGCTTCATAATTCTTAGCAAATTCGTATATCACATATGTACCAATTATTCTTAAGAACGCGGTGAATAAACATAAAATATTTTGATCTTCATTATATTTGATGAATCGAGCATAATCTAATTGCTATAAGCAAATTTATATTAGTAAGTAACGTAACTTCTTTGTTTTGATCCCTATAGTTCGAAATTTAAAAAAAAAATTTTTTATTAACTGTTAATACGATTTAATTGTTTAACCATTAAGTTCACGTAAATTGTCTTCGATATGCATAAATTAATTTTTTTGTAAAATTTTTTGTCTCGTTTTCCTTATTTTGTAAACCATATTCAGTAAAAATTTGAAAGAAAATTGAACCTAATGTATCAAAATGTTCCGTTGCACAATCACGAAATAAAAATTGTGTTTAAAGGAAATTCTCTTAACTAAACAAGCACCGTCACCCATGCCGTAACTTTAACCGCAGCTGAAATCAATTAGATTAAGAAGTTAAAAAAAAAGGTCGGCTAAATACCTTTTTTTTTAAAAACTTTTTTAAACTTTTGAACTAAATTCTCTCATTCTTATTTCCTTCACCATTCATTTTCTTTCCCTTTTCCACTGAATGGTATCTAGAATCAGCCGAAAATGGACAACGGTTTTGGCATATTAAAATATTACTAATAAATTAATTTTGTAATTCTGATAATGTGGATATTTACAGTACATGATAGGCAAATCAATTTTCAACCAGATATTTTGAATAATCATTACCAAGCTTAATTTTAAAAAGGTAATAAAAAACAGTACCAAAAGAATCCCAAGAATTTGAATGTAAATTTTGGGAATGGATAATATGGCTAATGTATCGATTTTGATATTATACATATTTGTAAAAAAAATATCAGTTTAAAAAGTAAATTGCCGATATTAACATGTTTTAACGCACTCAACATTATTATCTTTACTGCACTATCTGCCCATTTATCAATTAACTTTAATTCTCCTCTATAATTAAAAGCACTTCGCAAAAAAAAATTTTTATTAATAAAAATTTTATTGAAATAATTTGTTACAAAATTCCCTGTACATCCGTCCATTTTCGCTTTTCATGTCATAATATTTTCTTATTATACTTATTTGTAATAAATATGAATCAAAAGATCGAACATTTTAGCTTGTCACTATACACATATTACGCCCTAGTTAGCACAGTGCTTCAATAATAGCATAATTCAGTTTAGACTCGAACATACATTTCTAATAACACAAAAAATTAAATAAATTTGCATCATATTAATATTACTACAGTATATTTACCATAAAAAACGTTACTTCATATTTCGTAGCAAATTATATTAATTTTTTCTTTTAATAAGATCGTTCCAAATTAATTTTTAGTTTTTAACGCCCTCCTCCTAATCTTTGAAAATTTCAAGGGTAAAATTAATTTAGAGTTTTTTTTTTTGGTTCAGTTATGCATCAAGTGGCTGAATTAGTGTTCCACTGATTTCATTTGGATAATATTTTCCTGCATTTCATATCTTAGCTTACGTGTCATCATCTATGATTTGTCGTTGTTATGGGATATTATGCATCCTTTGTGGATTTCCAACTTGAGTAATAGTTACATCAGGATGTTAAGGTTGTAAAAATACAACTTTATGCCGTAATTGGTGTAACTGGTGATGATGATCTTTATTTGAAGTTCATTTGACGTGAGCGCTTGTAATGGTTCCTATTAAGAAAATCAATTAGAGAAACTCAAGGTGAATTTTCGATAGAAAAATATGAAATATTTCTAATTTAAAAAATGTAGATTAAGACATCCACCACATGAGTTATTTGCACAATAATTTTAATGATAATCTTAGGTGATATTAGTAGACAAATGTCAATTTTATAACATTATCAATATTTAAATCAATATAATTAAATTATTAAAACAATAAAGTATCTTATTTGATAAAAATGATGTATTTATTATGTTTTATTATTTTCCGTAGTGCGATATACAGTACCATATACTTCCGTAGCATACTTTTCAAGTACTATTGGCTTAATGTCAAAACTTTCATATGATTATCTAATGATTTTGTTACTATCGTTATAATATACTGTAATATAAGACTGACCATAACAGATCTAATAGAATTTACAAGATGAAAGATTTATCGCAAGATCAGATCCGCGAAGAAACGACTACGAATTTTGTTATATCTTTGTCAGTAATTTTTAATTGTTAATTTATTTTGAGAACAAATTTACCGGATGGATAAAACAAAATTTGTTTAGAAATTTTGGATGTATCTCAGCACGAGATATTTTAATTACATGAATCGTTGCCACCCCGTTAATTTTAGATAATTTTAAAAACCTTTAAACTTTTTTAGAAACAACTTCCATTTACTATATCTTTATATATTTTAGCATAAATTTCAAAGTTATATATATCCAACTTTACGTAGATTGAACGATAAACGGATAAGGAATCAAGCTAATTAAAAATGTAAATCTTGGATTATTTAAACTAATAATTTATTTAATACTTCTTTCATGCAAATCGTAATTACCGCAGTAAATCACGGCATAGTTATGGCGTAATGATCACTAGTATGCTGTATGCATGATGTAAATATATCATAATTATACTACATATTAGTCACTTCTAGGATCTATTCCTGACATGTTTATACTCAATACTCCATCGGGCAAACTTTTGTTTAGGCAATCGTGGTGTAGTCATATAATAGACCGACCATCAACTCACATTATTTTCTTTTTACAATTTAAAAAAAAAAATACAAGAAAAATTTTTCCCTTTTATAAATAATTGATACTTTTTTTTTTTTTAAAAAAAAAAAAAAAAAAAGAGAGAGGAGAAGATAAGAATTCGAGAAAGAGGAAACAAATTTCCTTTTCAAAAATTAAAAAGAAGGGAAGGTTATCACGCTTATCCATCTATGGACTGCCTCGCTATCTAATTAAGTTTTTTTTAGTTATTGTCACTTGATTCGTGTTCAATTTTAATTGGCGTATGCCATTGGCGTATTCACTTTACGAGAAATATAAGCAGTTTGAGTAACGTTCCCATGGAAATCCTGATCAGTGCACGGTTTAGATCGACTAGGACTTTCCTTTTTTAGGCGTTGAACATTTTTTTCGGAAATTACAATGAAAAATTATATGCAGAATAATAGTAATACGTTTTACAAAGGTTTGTTTTAAAAAAAAAAAACTTTTCACCTTAAACTGCACTCACAATATTTTTTTTTTTTTTTTAAAAAAAAAAATAATGATAACCACGATTATCACATCTTTTGGAATTTCCGATATTTTTTCTCTTCTAACAGTTTTTTTAGTTATTTATACGACTCGCTTTTATTATCATTATTTTACTCGTCATAATCCTTTACCAGGTCCATTCCCACTTCCAATTCTTGGTAACGCTCATCAACAAATTGGATATGGATTTGATGATTGGTTATTATTATTACATAAAAAATATGGTGCTATGTACGAAATAATTTTGGCAGGTCAACGTTTAATAGTGTTATGTAAACCGGATTTAATTGAAAATATGAATATGCCTTCAACAAAGACTAAATATCCTCTTAAACCATATATTACGGAAGGATTCGTGGAATATGGATTTGATGGAATAGGATTAGTATTTAATAATGATCATAAATCTTGGAAATGTAATCGACAATTTTTTAGTCAAGCATTAATGACTCCAAGTTTTAATTATGAAGCTATTGAATGGACTAATGAATTATGGAATGAAATGGAATCTTATTGGAATAATCTTGGGGAGAATTGTGAATTAGATCTTATAAAATGGATGCGTAGATTTACAAATGAAACGATTTTTAGTTTTGCTACCGGAATAAAAAATGATGCTGTTGCTTCTTATTATAATATTTTAGTCAATAATAATAATAATGAGAAAGTAAATGAAAAATTAAAAGAATCTAATGATTTTGTTGATTCAGTTGAAACTTACATAGAAGGGGTTTTTTATTTTTTCCTTTTTAATAAATTCGTTCGTCATTATTTTCCGTTTATTCGTGGAAAAACTAAGGAATTATTGAAAAATAGGGATTATTTATTTAATAAATTATATACCATTGTTAAAGAAAGAAGGATTGAAGTTGAGAATACACCGTTAGATCAACCACTTCGTCATGATATGTTGACGACTTATATAATAGCAAATACACCACGCGATATCAACGCTACGAAATATGCTGATACGAGCCCTATGACTGATAAAGATATTTTTGGAAATATACTCGATATTATGAATGGAGGAACTGATACCGTAAGTATAAATGTTTAATTTTTATTTTGTTTTAAAAAATATGCGTTTAAAATAATTTTTTTTTTTTTTTTTTTTTTTTTTTTTTTTTAAAAAAAAAAAAAATAGACAGCGAATATGATTTGTTTTGTTGTATATTATCTTGAACATTATCCTGAAGCGAAACAACGAATGAGACAAGAATTTGATAAAGTTTTTGGAAATGATTTAACAAGACCCATAACATATAAAGATCTTGATGAATTAGAATATTGTGATGCTGTTATTAAAGAAACGTATCGTCACGCTCCAATAGTTTTTACCATTGGTCGACAAAATTCTCAAAATGATAACATTGGAGGATATAATTGGCCAGAAGGAACTGCATTTCAAATGTTTGTTTACGCAATGATGAATGATAAAGATTATTGGACAGAACCTGAAAAATTCGATCCTGATAGATTTTATAAAGTTGAAGAAAGTGATAAGTATTTACTTGAAAAGAATAATGTGAAAAATGCTTTTCATATGTTTGGAGGAGGAGTTAGAATTTGTCCTGGAAGAAAATTAGCAATAATAGAATTAAAATGTTTATTAACATTAATTTATAGAAAATATGATATAGAATTAGTGGATAAGAATGCTCCACTAAAATATAATAGTTATTTTCTTAACTTTTGTGAAAAATTAATCGTTAAGATTAAACCAAGAAAATTTTAAAAGCGACATATTTATTTTTTTAACTAGACGTCACTAGAAAATAGTCACATGATAGTCACGTTATAACAATGGCTAGTATATCGGAAGTTTTTATAAAGTAAATTGTATTAGTTAAAATTACAATAATGAGTACGAAGAATTTTTCCATGTATGAAAAATTTTTTTACATAATATAAATTCTATGAAAATAAAAAATCCGGTAATTTATCCTTAACGTTAATATTTCAGAAAAGATAGAATTAATTTCAAATCAAATAACCAAATAAATGTATCATACTAACAATAATTATACTTAACTAAATGAAAAACTTCAGAAAACTTTGTTAAAGTCCTACTTTGCAACTAAAATTTATATGACGGTCTATATAATTATTTGGCCACATAATCTCGAATAACCAGATTCTTGATTTTGACGAAATTTTTGTCTTTTCTAACAAAGAATAGGAGTGACGAATCAGTGATCTTTGTGTTTCTTAAATCGCACAGTTATATTTCTGTTAATTTCGAAGTTCCCGATAATATCAAAATTTCTGATAATGTCGAAGTTTTCTATAATTTCGAATAGAAGTTTGGGTGAAACATTTCTAAGGTACTGATGCATTTTGTTTTATTGTAATAAAAATGAGCAGAAATAGGAATTGATTCGTCAATTTCAATAATTAAGAAAAAAACCTAACTATTATCATTATTATTATTAGAAAAAGTTGGAAGAACCCAAAAATGGCTTGTGATCGCTAATGAAAATATTATTTTTAATCTATTAACGACAATAATTATTACCGACAATAATTATTACCATTGTTATCAATTCATTTAATTGATAATTATGGTAAATAAAAACATCTGGCGCATCTTCTTATGGACAATCTGTATGAAAACTTATTTATAGTTTTGTATATGATAACAAAAGAAAACAAAATTCAAAAATTTTTTTTGCAAGAATTTTTTCTCAAGCTGATTTATACAATATTTGAATGATTTCGTGTTAATTTCGAATGAAATATTATACTGAACACACAAGACACAACTACATCAAATCACATTTATATAATGCAAAAGTTCATAATTTCTATAATATTTTACAGCAGTAACTTTGTCTTCAAAGATACATATATGTTCATTCGTTTCAGATGCACGTGAATACTGTGTAATAATTCCAACGCATTACGATAATCATTTTCATATTCGTGAAAATTTTATAATAATGAACAAGGTTTTCATAGTCATAAAGAATAAAAAAATAGATTTAATCATATCTGGAAATTGTACTCGGATCAATAGATAGAGTAACATACACTCATATAGTATTACTAATTTACGTTACTTTTCATAGAGTGCAAGGTATATTTCACTTGACATAAACCACAAATCGTAAATAGAGTAAGCGAAAATAATTTCGTATCACGTTATTGGATTTATAAACCGTGTAATCTGAAAACCGCGGCTAGTCACAATAATCTTGGTATAACTTTATGCGATATCATAAATAACAATTTCTCTTTCATGTGGAAATTTTTTACAACAAACCATATTAATTTTTTGTACAAGTATTTAACGAAACGAATTACGCGAACGATCGTAAATTTTTAGACTTTAACATAAATAAATTTCCCAGACAAAAAAAAAAAAAAAAATTAAATTATATTTTAGAATTTTAATTTTAATCCAGAGAGCATTATTAAGATTAAGGGCCCTTCACCACACTCACTTACACCTCACCATATAATGATTTTCTTGAGTAGGTCTAGCGCGTGTTCTTCTTAAAATAATCATGTAATTAGCTTTAAGTCACAATTTTTTATTTCTTTCGCCTTTTAAAGTAAAAAATTCGATTATAATAAAGTTGGAAATAACTCCAACGTAAAAATACTTCGCGCCCATGTGGTCATCTTATATTATCGCTCTAATATATAAAAGATGTATAATGGAATTTTGACGCATATTAAATTAACAAATATATCAACTGAAATTTTTCAACCGATTTTAATTAATCTACACACGCCCGCACACGCACATATAAAATAAATTTAATATCAATATTTTAAATCTTCAAATTAGATATATATATGGAGGTAAACTCTCATTAGAAGAGTGATATTGTTAAAATCTTGGTCATCGCCAGTAGACAAGATTTTTAAGAATTTGCAATCATTTTTTATTAAAAACGATTATTCACTATTACTTCTAATTCGTGGTAACGATTTTTTTAGTTACAGAAGCAGCCTGGTTAGTATGTTTTTGAGTTTAATATATGAATATGTTTTAATTTTGAGTCTTGGGCTTCTTGGTTTTTTTTGAGTTGCACAAGTTTACCCATTTTACAATATTTCCTTAAATATAGACTTTCTCTTTAACTTGAACGTGAGAAAATTTTTCAAATCACTAATATTTGGATTATGTGGTTTATTTTATATGATTTAATAATAATAACATGATTTAATCAATAAATTTATTATAAACCACCATAAAGTTTAATTGGCATACTTATAAAATAATCAGTATAGATAAAAAGTAGTTTAATTATAGTTGTCTTAAAATAATATTAGCAACTACCGATCTTTTATTATTCAATTAATTACATTCTTTTTAAAAATAAGATTATAAAAGACTAATAATAAAGTTTCTAATAAATAAATATGAATAAAAATCATCTGTGGCCCAACAAAAATCTCCAAGCTGGTGATCACCACTCCAGACCAACTAGTCTCTAATCTTGAAAATTGAATCGGAAAATTAATAATAGTATAAAATAATTCATTGATAAGTAATATCAGATATACCGCGCCCATCAAGGAATAATAGATGTAAGACCATGGGCTTGTTTACCACTAATCCTAAGCAGTACTTGCAATTTCAGAATTTTGCCAAATATGAGCATATCTATGATACTCAGTCGGACTTTATAATCGTTATTAACAGAAAAACTAAGGATCCTAAGGCAACCTTTGACCGTGCCGAACTCATAGGCTATCTAGAAATAAATGATCATCATGAATATATCTGCAACATTAATGCTCTTCGTGATAATAACCAAACAGAGCATTTTGATAACACTGAGGAATTTACCGTTAAGACTCTGGGTATGAAGTTCTTATTCATCAAGGATGACAATAATAACCTTATCATCTTTAAAGATGAAGAGCGGGAAATTGATGGTAAAGTAATGATGACAACTCCCGATGAAGATATCTCTCATATCCATTACAAAGGCACAAGAATTTATTTCAACAATTATGTGATCACTGATATGGAATATGCAGAAATAATCAAATCTAATAGGATTTCTGCCATTTTACTACCAATAATGACTTTACATCCCATGGTTTATCGGTATAAAAGTAGCAGGTAAGACCTGTACTGTAACTAGATATCCTTTCACATTTTTCTCAGAGAAAAAAAATAGAGGTAGTTGGTGTATATATTTTCAAAATTAATTGTTATTATATGTGTCGCACAGACCTGTCTGATGATTCGCATATTTTTATCACACAATATGTGGCTCAGCAAATTCTTCTGAGCTAATCTATATTTTTTGTCACACAGGAGTGGCCTAACAGATTCTTCCGAGCTGGTGATTACTACTCTGGACTAGCTAGATTTGTAGTAAACCAGCGTTCTGCCAATTGATTGGCTAATACATTACCTAAAACTCTTGCACTTATATGTAGGGCCGAATTCTGATTAGAAACAGCACCATGTCTAGGAAAAGCACTAAATAGAAAATCACTAAATACGTTAATAAAGCCAGAATGCATTCTAATATCCACAAAATTCTCAATATGAATTTTTGGGTTAAGTGAAATGAGCTGATCTACAGCTTCTTTGCTAATTTCATAATTAGAGATGCGATCCGGATGAGATTTTACGATCCGTGATCTGATTTAGATCGATCCGGATTCATCTGACAGATTCCGGATCAATCTGGAATTTTTTTTACAAAAAATAAAATATTTGGGTCAGGTCATCAAATTCATAACCTGAACTCGGGTCATGTCAGTGTTAATTGGCTACCTGACCCGACTGTTGATCTGACGTATATTTGGGTCAAACAAATATAAAAAAATGCCAAATTATGTAGTTCTGGCATTTTTTTTTTATTTTTAGGCGCCGGAACTATTAGTTCTGGCATTTTTTTTTATTTTTACATGTAAATGCGCCGGAACTATTAGTTCTAGAGCTCCAAATGGATCGGTAGGGTCGAGTAATTGCCTTGACTCTTGTATATATAAAAAAAACCGATATAATTATTAAGTTTCGGCATGAAAAAATGCCAGTAATGATGGTTCTGGCATTTTTTTTCAATCTTTCATAATGATTTTCTTAATCGTTTTTAATAATAAAAATAATAAAAAAAACGATTTTTCTTAATCATTTTTATAATAAAAATAATAAAAAAAATGATTTTTCTTAATCGTTTTTAATAATAAAACTAGAGTCATACCCTAGGGCCGGCCTGAAGCCGGCCCTTACTAAGAGTATGATATATACCATAAATTTTAACACTTATTTGCAGAAATAAAAGTATTGGATTTAATGTTCGTTTGAAATAAATGAATAATTTAATTTATTATTTTTTTTTACATTTCGATTTAATAATCTTGCAATTAGCCTTAAAAGAAGAAATATTATCATTATAAATTTTTTTGAAATAACATTTAACAATTTTTTTTTTAAAAATATTTTTCTTTCTAAATAAAATAAAATTTATTTCATATGATTGATTCAAATTCAAATTTAGACGATCTATGTCCACATACCTTAAATAAATTCGTATGCATATTTTTTTTAATAAATTCGTGTGTATGTTTTTTTTAATAAATTCATGTGTATATTTTTTTTTAATAATTCGTGTATAATTTTTTCAATAAATTTATATATACATATATTTTAATAAATTAAATTAGTATATTTTTTTAATAAATAAATTCATGTATAATTTTTTCAATAAATAAATTTGGGTAATGTTTTTTTTAATTAACATTTTTTTTGATAAATAAATTCGTATAATGTTTTTTTTAGTATAATTTTTTTTTCAATAAATAAATTCGTGTGATGTTTTTTCTAATTAATATTTTTTTGATAAATAAATTCGTGTAATATTTTTTTGATAAATAAATTCGTATAATGATTTTTCCTAATAAATTCGTATAATGTTTTTTTTTTAACAAATCAATTTAATAAAATTCGGGATATACTTTTTTCTTTTGATATAATTAATTTTTCAATAAATTTTTCAATAAATAAATTCATGTAATGTTTTTTTTAATAAATCAATTCGTATAATGTTTTTTTTAATTAATATTTTTTTTGATGAGTAAATTTGTGTAATGTTTTTTTTTTAATAAATTCGTATAATTTTCTTTTTAATATATTTTTTTTTTTTTTAATAAATAAATTCGCATATTATTTTTTTCAATAAGTAAATTCGGGTAATGTTTTTTTTTTTAATTAAATAATTTTTTTGATAAATAAATTCGTATAATGTTTTTTTTATAATATAATTTTTTTTCAATAAATAAATTCGTGTAATGTTTTTTTTTAATTAATATTTTTTTTTGATAAATAAATTCGTATAATGTTTTTTTTTTTTCAATAAGTAAATTTGGGTAATGTTTTTTTTCTAATAAATCAATTCGTATAATGTTTTTTTTAATAAATCAATTTAATAAAATTCGGATATATATATTATTATTTTTAATAAATTCGTATAATTTTCTTTTTAATATATTTTTTTTAATAAATAAATTCGCATATTATTTTTTTTCAATAAGAAAATTCGTATAATGTTTTTTTATTAGTATAATTTTTTTTCAATAAATAAATTCGTGTGATGTTTTTTTTTTAATTAATATTTTTTTTTTGATAAATAAATTCTTATAATGTTTTTTTTTTAATATAATTTTTTTTCAATAAGTAAATTCGTACAATATTTTTTTTTAATAAAATTTGGATATATATATATATATTAATCTAATTCAGATATATATGTTTCTTTTAGTAAAATTTGGATATATATATATGTTTTTTTTTGATATTTTCCTTTGATGTAGCTTGCTTTGATGGATTTTGATCAGATTCATTTAAGAACGTTTAATTTCGGCTACTTTTATATAGTATTTGATTTCCTTCAATTCCTATTATATAATTAATAAAAAAAATTAGCCTCCTGAATAATGTACTGTACATGAATAATAAATATTTCCTTGATGTTAGTATATGGTTAGCTCTCAGATTTTTGACCAGCGGTTCATAATTCCTTGATGATTAAATATGGTTAGCTCACCAGCCGTTCATAATTCCTTGATGATTGAATATGGTTAGCTCTCTGATTTTGATCAGCCAATTTGGATCATGCCGCAGGTTATGATCAAATTTTCCATTTTTTTTTTTTTTTATATAAACAACCGTTGTTCGTATGATATCAATATCAATATCAATATCAATATCAATATCAATATCAACTCAATTCAACTCAACTCAACTCAATATCAATATCAATATCAATATATATAAAAACGAACCCCATACTTAGCGCATAAGAGCTAACCAAATATATATATTTCTCTTTCCTTTTCAGGATATCACAATTAGCATAACAACCAATCGCAAACAATATCACTATTAAAAATGAAGATCACCTGGTATGTTAACTATATAGCATGATCTGTATATAGTGTCAAATAATAAAAAAAAATGATTTTTCTTAATCGTTTTTAATAATAAAAATAATAAAAAAAAACGATTTTTCTTAATCGTTTTTAATAATAAAAATAATAAAAAAAATGATTTTTCTTAATCGTTTTTAATAATAAAAATAATAAAAAAACGATTTTTCTTAATCGTTTTTAAAATAAAAATAATAAAAAAATGATTTTTCTTAATCATTTTTAATAACAAAAATAATAAAAAAATGATTTTCTTAATTGTTTTAATAATAAAGTAATAAAAAAAAATGATTTTTCTTAATCGTTTTTAATAAAAATATTAAAAAAAACGATTTTCTCAATCATTTTTAATAATAAAGTAATAAAAAAAATGATTTTTCTTAATCGTTTTTAATAATAAAGTAATAAAAAAAATGATTTTTCTTAATCGTTTTTAATAATAAAGTAATAAAAAAAACGATTTTTCTTAATCATTTTTAATAATAAAATAATAAAAAAAACGATTTTCTTAATCGTTTTTAATAAAAATAATAAAAAAAATGATTTTTCTTAATCATTTTTAATAAAAATATTAAGAAAAACGATTTTCTTAATCATTTTTAATAATCTACTATATAATAATTGTTTTCCTGTATTACCGTAACGTTTAGATTACATATTTATATTTGTGTACCCGTAACGTTCAGACTACAATTTATACCTGTGTATCCGTAACGTTTAGACTACGAATTTATACTTGTGTACATGTAACGTTTATATAAAATTGAACAGTAATTATAAATTATAAACCAGTAAATTGGAACCATTATAAAAATTTTATGTTTTTGAACTATGTTATAAATAGTAATAGTAATCAACAAATATAACAAAAGTAGTATAAACCGTAACATAGAGTTGAAGCTCCGCATGAGCCGAGCCAGCTCGCGAGCTAGCTTGAGCTGTTCAAGCTGAGCCAAGCCGAGCCATGTTTAAAATGGCTTGATGACTCATGAGCCAGCTTAAAAAAGCTCGAGCCAGTTATTGAGCTCGACGACTGAGCCAAGCCGAGTTGATAATGGGGCTCAGCTCGAAAAGCTCAAGCTGCCTCGCAAGCCAGCTTGATCTATTATACATTTAATAATTAAAACGGTTTGCAACATTTTTTTTAATTATTTTAGTGAAAAACTTTGCGAACCATTTTTCAATATTATTTTAATTAAAAAAAAACATTTCGCAACATTTTTTTAATACGTTGCAAAAATGTTTTTCAATGTTAATATTAATTTAATTAAAAAAAAAACATTTTGCAACGTTTTTTTTAATTGTTTGTGAAAAACATTGCGAAAAAGTTTTCAACATTAATTTAATTAAAAAAAACGTTTCGCAACACTTTTTTTAATTGTTTTAATGAAAAACGTTGTGAAACATTTTTCTGATAATAAAGCTTGAACCAGCTCGAGCTAAAGTGAGCTGAACCGAGCTAGACTGTAGCTCGGCTCGAGCTGGCTCATGCAGAGCACTACATAGAGTAAACTGCATAAAAAATCACGTTTATAGACTTTAGACTTGACCATTGTACCGGTAATATCACGTATATATTTATGTGACGTTGCGGAGCAATGGGTTTAACTGCTAGTAAAGTAATAAAAAAGTGATTTTTCTTAATCGTTTTTAATAAAAATATTAAAAAAACGATTTTCTTAATCATTTTTAATAATAAAGTAATAAAAAAATGATTTTTCTTAATCGTTTTTAATAAAAATATTAAAAAAAATGATTTTCTTAATCATTTTTAATAATAAAGTAATAAAAAAAATGATTTTTCTTAATTGTTTTTAATAATAAAATAATAAAAAAAATGATTTTTCTTAATCGTTTTTAATAAAAATAATAAAAAAAATGATTTTTCTTAATCATTTTTAATAAAAATATTAAAAAAAATGATTTTCTTAATCGTTTTTAATAATAAAGTAATAAAAAAATGATTTTTTAATCGTTTTTAATAATAAAGTAATAAAAAAAACAATTTTTCTTAATTGTTTTTAATAAAAATATTAAAAAAATGATTTTTCTTAATCGTTTTTAATAAAAATATTAAAAAAAATGATTTTTCTTAATCGTTTTTAATAAAAATATTAAAAACAAAAACGATTAAGAAAAATCATTTTTAATAAAAATATTAAAAAAAATGATTTTTCTTGATCGTTTTTAATAAAAATATTAAAAAAAAATGATTTTTCTTGATCGTTTTTAATAAAAATATTAAAAAAAAATGATTTTTCTTAATCGTTTTTAATAATAAAGTAATAAAAAAATGATTTTTCTTAATCGTTTTTAATAATATTAAAAAAAATGATTTTCTTAATTGTTTTTAATAATATTAAAAAAAATGATTTTCTCAATCGTTTTTAATAATCATTTTTAATAATGAAAAAATTGTTAAAGCCAGAACTGTAGTTTCGGCGTTTTTTAATCAACATTACATATAAAACGCCGGAACTGTGAGTTTCGGCATTTTTTTTTATTTTTACATTATATATGCGCTAGAACTAATAGTTCCGGCATTTTTTTTTATTTTACATGTAAATGCGTCAGAACTATTGGTTCCGGCATTTTTATGCTGAAACTAACAATTTTTAGGCATTTTTTTATATATAAAATTGCAAAAAAAATACCGAAACTGATAATTAAATATAAAAAATGTTTTGGCGTTTTTTATATATTAAATATACCAGTTTTTTTATTTCAAAAATTAATTTTTTCAATCTGTTTTAATAAAGAAATAATTTTTTTTCAATTTGTTTTTCAATTTTTTAAAATTTTTTATTAAAAATTAATTTTTATAATTAAACCAGATTATACGAATTATCTGTAATCTATCCAGATCAATCCAAATCCGTGCTGAATTGGATGGATGGGCAGATTATCCAAATCCTCAGATTACAGATCACATCTCTATTCATAATATCCTCTTAAATTAAGATATTTTAATTTGGGGCATGATTTAGCAATTTCTTCGATAGTTATATTGGTAATTCTACAAAAGCTAAGATCAAGATACTGGAACCTTGGGCAAGAGCGAATAACATTACAAATTGATGTTTCAGAAAACTCTGTGCGTTTAGAAATATTTAGATATTCTATTTTATGGCATGAATTCACGATTGCACATAGGCCTTTATCATTTTCTGCAAATCCATTGCATAAAGTGGATATATTGAGATACTTCAAATTTGGATATGATTCTGCTATTAGCTTTAGAACTTTACCAATAGATTCATACTTCATACTTTCTCTAAAATCTAAATGAATTATATTTGGAAACATGCGTACAATACCTTTGATTTTTTTATTTGAAAGTGAATAGTAGTATATTATTTTAAGATGAGTTAGATATAAGCTATAAATGCGCTTTCATCCTTCCCATGAGTGGTGCACCACACCATGTACTAATTTCATAAATCTTTCTATTTGAGTTTTATCTTTTTTTTTATTTCTCTTTAGCTTGATGCGTTTCTATAGAATAGGAGCACCACATCTGTACCAAAGCCAGCTAACAAATAGAGCAGGGTGGAGGGATTTATCTATCAATAAGAAAGTAAAATCTGTTCTAATAATTCTGGTAAATAAAAGGCAGTTGAATGCATCATAAATAGTCTGTATTATATGTTATATCTTTAGTCAAAAAAATAAATTAGCTATAACGTGGAGTGATAACTGGGTTGGGCTGGCTCAGCCCATTTCAAACTACCAACCGCTTAACCTTTTTTTTGGTCATGCCTTTCTTCGTTGCTTATGAGGGACAGCCTTTTTTTCTCTTACTTCAATTATCTCAACCAAATCAGATTCTTCAGAAGATTCAGATAAATAGGAGGAACCCTTATGTACAGTGCCTTTTGGCCCTTTTTTACCAATCAGCAAGGGAACTATTTCATGAATTAAGTTAAGCACAGTTTCCCTGTTTACACATACCTCCAGATCATCTAATTCGTCTTTTAAGGAATAGACATATATGCGCATCCCTTTCCAGTCTTTTTACCCTCTTTTCTAAAGTATTATATTGGGGATGAGAATCTTTCAATTGTTTCTTTAATGCCTCTCTTATACTGAAAACTCTATTACACGCTTCTGCATTTTGTTTCTCTGTCTCTAATAACCAGACTATTTTTTCTGCCCTATAAGAAATCTGTATACGGAAAGGATACGTTTTATAAACATTTGATATATGTTTTTACCGATTCTGTATAATAATTCCATATATTTAATACGTAATTTATTTTTGAATGTTTTTTAAAAAATTGGTGCATATGGAATGTATGCGGAAAAATTAATATATACGGAATGTATATGGAATTTTTGAACTTGTTTTTTTTAAATAATGATTTTATCGATTTTATCATCATAAGTCATAACACGTGATCACGTGATTTTTGTTATGATACGTTTTTTGTTTATATAAACCCAGCTTTGATCTTCCACCCTGTCTTCCTGTCTTCCTCTTCCTGATTTTTTATTTCGCTATTTTTTTTTTTTTTTTAAAAAAAAACTCTTTTTTTCTTTATTTGTTGCCCCTCTTTTTTATTCTTATTTGCTACTCTTCTTTTAAAAACTTCTTTTCCTTTATTTTTCTAACTTCGTTGCCCTCTTTAAAAAAAAAAAAATTTTTTTTGGTTTTATTCTTTTATTCCCATTCATTACTCTCTCTTCTTTTTTTTAAAAAAAATTATTTTTGCCCCTTTTTTTACTGAATTATTTCTGGATGTTCTCCTCTGACAGCATAGGTTAGAGGTTAAAGATGGACTAACTGTGACTACTGACACGAAGTTTGTCAGGACTGGGGAATAAAAAACCTTATTTAGTGCAGGTATTTCCTGAGTCTCTAATTTAAAAAGAGAGGTTCCTATAAGCCGGATTATGTAAGTTACCTTCTGCATTATTTTTCTAACTTTGTCATCCCCTTAAAAATCTTTTTTTATGTCCTTCCTTAACTTCGTTATTCCTTTTTCAAAAAAAAAAAAAAAATTTTTATTTTACTTTTTTACTTCCACCTCACTATCCTTTCTTTTTTATTTATTTTTATTCTTTTATTTTGTAGATCAGATTTTTTTTGGCTGCTTGGTTCCTTTTTTCTTATTGCGGGTCAATTTTGAAGTACTTTTTTTTTGTAAGTCAGGTAAAAACCGGACGTTTGGAGACTTGGATGATTGCAGGTACTATATAGGCGGAGCTTATATTTCTTTTTTTTTTGCTTTTAGGTCGTCTGACTCCTGATGACTTGGACAAATCCAGAATTATAGGTACATTAGGGAAGCGTTGGTCTAATTGAGTTAAAGAAACGTACTAATGTCTTTTTTCATTTATTTTGAAGGAATAGGTTATTTCTTTGGACTAAGTGCTCCTGGAGACTTTTGATTTCTTAAAAAAAATCAAATTTCTTAATGAAACATCAGTAGAAATAGTATTAATGTTTCTTTTTGTTTTGGTTTGCAATAGTTGGTTTGATAGGAATAAACTATTCATAATATATTTGTGTTTTATTTTATCTGTTATTTTTTTATTTTTTGATTTAATAAATAAAATTAAATTTATGTAAATAAAGTCTAGTAATAAATTGTAATAAATTGTAATAAAAAGTAAATTTAATAAGCAATAATATAAATTTCATGGTAAACAGTGATTAAATTATGTAAATTCCGTATGCATTCCATGCAAATTCTGTATCCAAACCATATTTATAGTGATACAGAATTGTGCAATTTTCCGTATTTTTTCAACGGTCTATTGTAATACGTTATTTCTAAGGAAAAAAATCGTATAAAAATCTTATTAAAAACGTATCCAGTTTTTTTATAGGGCTGTACAGGACCCCTGAATACGTCACAGTTTTATTAGTGGACCTTCTGCGGTCAGAGGCCACTTCTGTACAAACTGATTTTCCAAATCTGTACGTTAAACTTCAGGTCTTACATTTATCTGTACATCAAACGTTTTTATTAAAAATCATGTTTCTGTACACCCAACCTTCTAAATATTCAATTTCTGTACGAGGAACTTTACAAAAATAATTTTATTTTTTTTTAGAAATATGTCAAAAAATTTTTTCAAGTTTCAGTAAATTTATTTTAAAACTAAAATTTATATTATTCCGAATCATTTGTATTTTCTAGATCATTTTTTTTTTGTTTTCATCAATGCTTCAACTTCCAATATTCCCAATTCTATGTTAGTAATTTCCTCTACTGATTTTTGATACAATTGTAATTGAATAGCTGTCAATATAACATACTTTCCTAAAAAATTTGAAGTAGTTTGACTTCTAAGTTCAACATTACCCAAAGGATTAATAAAACAAAATGAATATTCCTCAAGAGCATATTGAATTCTTGATGGATCTAATATACGTTGAAATTTATGTGGATCTGAAATATCTTGCTTATATAGAATAGCATGGATACGATTAGCATTTAGTCCATCCAAGGAGTCAGCTCGAAGATATGATGCACCACGTTTCTATTAATACAATTATAGTTAGTTTAACTAATAAATTAAACAAATACTGAACTAATAAAATGATTAACCTTAAATACAGCAAGAATTTCTGCTACATAAATACGTTTGCCATTATAAACATAAAAATAAAAGTTGCCAGCTGCATATTGTGCATCTTCAGGATTAAGCCTCGTAATACTAAATATTTTTCGGCATGCAGTTGTCCATCGGGTAAGCCGACCTTTAGTTCGGGAGGTGGATTTTTCTGCAGCATTCATCCTTTCAATTCGTAAAGCTGCTTCTAAATTAAGAGATCCATCTGATGTATTAATCACAAAATTTTGAGATGTTTGTAACAGTGTTGGATTGAATTTTCGAGTTTCTTTAAGAGTATATTCATCAAAATTTTCTAGATTTAAAAGATTAATAAATTAATAAAAGATTTTATTTTTAATTATTGGTATAGTATTAAATATATCTACCTCTATGTTGCGCCATTTCTTTCATAATTTTAATAGGATCCAAAGGTTTCAAACGTATCCAATGATTAATTAGTTCAAAAAATGAATAGCACCTATTAAAATTAGAGAATATTTCCAAATTATGTGTCATGTCAGTATTGAAAGCAGTAAAATCATATTCATCAGGTAGATTTTGACGCGCGCCTTTGTTGATGCAAAAGAAGTAAATCTTCAACTGCCGATTCAGCATCATCATGAATTAAACCTGTTTCTGCTCCTTCTTCATTTGAATGCTCATTTTCAAAGTGTATACTGTTAAAATATTCTCGAATGATCTGAATATATTCATGAGATGAAAAATCTATGCCAATCGTTTTTAAAATTCCATGCATAGCTGTTGAAATCTAAAATAAAAAATTAAATATTTAGTTTAAATAATACCTAATAAAGTTAAAACAAAAGAACCATTTATTCTACCTTTTCCATCATGTTCCCAATTTCAAATTCAGTTGGAAACAGTACCAATCTGGGGTCCAATGATTCTTTAATTGAGCCAAGACGTATATTATAGCCATCATTACTATCAGGACGTTTAATAGATCCTAATATCACAAATTAATATGAGTATTTTCTTTAAATTGAGACTTCTGTTATAATTTTCTTACCCTTCATTTCAATTTCAATATTTTTGATTATCTTTTCATTCATCATCAAAAAATCCAGTAATGTAAAATCTTCTATTAATCGGCGCGCATATCCAAAAATATGTTCTAGAATTGCCGTTGAGATCAACCAAGGACATAGAGGAATATCTTCGTATGTTAGTGGAAAGTAATTGATCAATAGAATTAATGTACACCCAAGGTAAAGAAAATCATCTTTAGTTTGCCATGAAATTCCATATTTTCTTGTATTGCGCTGAGCTGGATTATTTTTAATATATTTCCATGTAGTTGCAAAAAATATAGTCCCTGCTCAAGCATAAGCTACTCAATCATTATGAGCCATAGTCTTGGATTTCCATGCTTCTAAAAGCATGCCTAAAAAAAAGTGATACATTGCATCTCCATAATATGTGTCATCATTATGTTTTTCAGCATGTTCAGAAATTGCTAAATAAAATTGGAATTAATATCAAAAGTACTAAAAGTACTAAAATAAAAGACTTTGTATAACCATAAATCTAAAATGCCTTTTAGGACACGAGATGAATAAAACCGTTCAGCAAGTTCATCAGATTGCTTGTCTTTGGGATTTAATACATCAGTTGTTAGTCCAGAATTTCCATCGTACATAATATATAATTGCCAAAAATGTTCTGTTGACATTACATAATTGCCAATTGGTACAATACGTGTGCCAGAATTATGCATATTACGTCCTATATAAAAGTATTAAGTGAATTTTTACAGTTTAAATAAAAATTGCCTTAAAATTACCTTTTTTTATACAATGATAAAAATCAGTTCCACTAAGAAGCGGTGACTTGTCCTCAAGTAAATAAAGATTAAGGGGAAATTTCTTGGCTAGGATTGATTCTGACTCCTTATTCATTAACAAAGATAATATTAGACATTACTATTTTATAATGGTATATAAAAAAATTTTAATATTACCTCAGTTAATCCTAATTCACTTTGGAGTTCTGAATTATTGCAATATGTTTTACCCAACCAATTCCGATCATGGGATGCACCATCAAAATATAATCCAATTAACTTCACCCCAGCACTATTAAGATGTTTAATTACTAAATTATTTTCTTGAAATACACTTGTAGAAGTTTCTTTCTGATCTGATGGAAGTACACCAATTACAAGAAGTGGTATTCCAGGTATAACTGCTGAAATCGCAAAAACTGTAATATAAGTTGCTTTTTTTAAGTTTACTAGTTTTTGTTGAAGTTCTTCAATTGTCATTACTTGAGGAACAGAAGTTTGCTGCATCTGTACGCATCCAACAAATTGGGCACAATGGCGATCTACTTCAATTATTTCAGCAATCTTAGTTTGATCTTTCGCACATATAGTTGGCCCCATATAGTCATATGCACATCGCCATTTACTGTTTAATTCATAGAAATTTGAGGTATTGATTCCTAAGAGGCCATAAGAATTTTCACTGTGATTTCGCACTTTCTGAAGAAATCTTATTGTTGGACCTGCAAGATTTAATGTGATCCATCTTACAGCAAGAGTACTAATTGAGATAAGTACTACAAGGAAATCTACAAAAGTCTCATTATATTGGATTCCACGCATTGTAGTGACATTACATTCTATTTTATCTAGAACTTTCGTAACTGATTGAGCCATCCCAATAAATATAGGTCATTTTTCTTCCATGGTTTTATTCACCATATATCGAGTACAGTCCAACATCCAACTTTCAATTCCATGTTCTTCCACTTCTTCCAAAAGGCCTCCTAACGCTGGATAAGTTTTAACTAGTTGATGATATTTGGAATCAAGGACCTCCTTTTTGTAATAATTGAGTAAATTATTTAGATTGTCAGAGCAATATTTTGCTGGACGACTTTCTTGTTTTTTAATATGAGCATTGAGTTCATCAAAAGGTAAATTAATCCATTTACTGAAATTAGGCACCTGATTATATTTACAACAAATTGAATCCATTAATTTTCCATTTGCATTCAACATTATGGTACAATCAATTTGAGCAAGTAATTCTTGATATTCTCGATTTCTTTTGTTAAATGCTTCATTCTTTGCTAAAAGACCACATTCATAACACCATTTTTTGGAACAATACCCATGACATTTCATACTTTTGAAAAACCTCCTGCTTGTTCTGACCCATCATATAAATCATCATTTCGGAGAATTGTATACTGAACCTTGGACTTTTCATTAAGGATCGAAGTGCCATATTTTGCAAAAATAGTGTTACCAAAATTTGTGCTTAGATAAAATTATTTTAAGATTATTGACAGGGTTACCCATGAAAATAGTTGAAGATCGAACAAGTCATATGATGCAGTGCGCAGAAATCCCATAGTTATGGCTGAGTTTATTATAATATGAAACATTTCTTATAATATATTTTAGTTTTATTAATTAATCACATTAATTAACCACTTTTAGTATTATTATTGCTCTTGACTCATAAATATTCAATTATAAGTATCAGTTTAATTGTTACAATATTAGTAAAATTGCTTTATTAGTTAGCTAGAGAAGTTTCTTGAAGTTTATATAGTTGATGAATCATATAGACATATGAAACTTATACAAAATGGCAATAGAAAGGTTTCTCACAGATAATTGCAATGAGGAAAGAACAATTAATTGATTAATCATATTAGTATAATAGGATAATATTGATAAGTTCAACTGTTGTGTATGAAAATGTAAACATATATAGAGCAATATTTTCTTTTGAATAAAAGTTGTTAACACCTGGGTAAATCTAACAGAGAGTTTAGATCGTGTTATCCGTTGTTTTTTTGATTTGATTGTTAGTTTGAACTTTTCGTGTGTTTTATTTGTTTCATTTTCGTATTTTGTTGTTATTTGTTTGCTATATTTTATTTCTTAAGAAACCCTTATATTATTTCACTGTTATTACTAATTTCTATTGGGAATTAATAGTGAAATATATATATTTTGTTACAGTCTATTTGAAACACCTAAAATTTTGACTATTTGAACATTTTGTCACAACAACGTCTCCGACGTTAGTTATCACTCCAGACCAGATCAGTGATAACAATAGCATACTTTGACCCAAAGAATCCGTTGCAAACTATAATGCAGATAAGTTTATAAATAAATAATTATACACATGTTAAATTATAATAATTAGCATACTGTACTACGTTGTTCAAGATCTTTAGATACCATCTTTAACGTTAATGGAATGTTAGTTGGTTGATCCTCAACTGGTTCAGTCAAGTCAATATTCATTATTGGCGTATTATAATTATTATTGATTTTATTAAAAAATGATGTCAAAAAAGTGGTGCGCATCCTTTTTGATTCAATTTCTTGTGTTATTTTTTGATAATTTTCGATATGTGTTGGTGTAATAATATGTTCTTTTAATCTGGTTCCATCACTAAAACGGTGTAGAGTTATTAATTTTTGACAACTTTGACAATAAACATGCTTATTATCATCAAATAAATCGTAGGATTTGTCCTCTAAAATCTTTTTTAATAAAATTTTCCCTGATAGGCCTTCAAGATTTTGAGAAATTTCTGCTATCTTTTGTTCAGCATTTTCATCTCGAGTTCTTTTGGCCAATAAATTTTCACTTTGAATTACTGTAAGATACTTAATTAAAAAAAAAATTTACACTTTTAAATTGATGATATGTAAGAACAACATTTTCACCAGTATGAGCAGTGCTTTTTCCTTTTCCTTGAACAAAGTTATTTGTTATTCCAAAATAATCAAGTTTTTTTTGTTGTAAACTATTTTTGGATGAACTTGAATTACTACTTTTGCCGGTATTCATTTTTATGATTAATTCTTTGACAAAGAAAAATAAGAGATAAGATAACGATAAATGATAAAAAAGTACAACGAACATTCCTAATATAGGTTTTGTACGTCGAACCCCTTAATTATGGAGTAAATCTGTACGCGGAGGTAAAAATTTATTGTAAGTTTGTACACGGAGGCAATTTTTATTATAAATCTGTACAACGAGGTAAATCATTATTATTTGAAATCTGTACTTCAAACTTCAGACGAGTTTTCATATCCGTACACTATGAACTGCGGAACCTCAACGCTAAAATATCAAATCCGTACAATGAGGGCTCTATCAGTGTATTCAGGGGTCCTGGCTGTACTCGGGATAACTCCCTGCTCGCTAGATATATCAGATGAATGATTTTGATCAGCTATCATTTTCGTGATATTTTATATATGATATAACTTGCCTCGACAGCAGATCGAAGAAATTTTTTGATTCAAAGTACTTTTTGACATAAATTTTTCTGTTATTTTCCATTATTAAGAAAAATTAGCCTTTTTATATCAACAAACATCGGACTAAAAGAGTCCATTTATAGTATCAGTAAATCACATAAATACATCTTTACAATTTCAGTTAAAAAAAGCCATTTAAAAAAAAAAATGAAAAAAAGGAGAAAAGTCTATTATTTTTTTACTCGCTTTTTTGACTTCTATGTTTATTTTCCACTTCTTATTTCTTTCGTAATTATTTATTTCTTATCACAACACGTGCAGATCATTAGTGTATGAAATGTATGTTTATAAAAACCAAGAAAATTTTCAAAAATTTTCAAAAAAATTTTCTTGTTAGGTTTAAATTTATACGTCTGTACATTATTCTTTAAAGTACAGTATAATAATCCTATTCCTTTCGTAATTTACAAAGTTATTATTAACATTAATAATGAATTAAATTGAAAATTATAAAAGAGATGAAACTCCTATTTTCAACAATAACGGGCTTGACTTCTAGTTCTTTAGATGTTCCTTGCGATGGTGTAAATACCCTGGGCTTTCGGCTGATGGTAAACTTAGCGAGCTAGAGAAAATAAGACAGTTACCCTAAACTCGAGTCTAAAAATGCCGAGTTTAACCAAAAATGGAAAAGAGGCAGATGCTAAGCAAATGGTTAATTCAGTTATAGAGAGGATTTGCTTAATCAAACCGCATGCATCAATTGCATCATGTCAATGAATGATTTCTTGGACTCAAAAGTAGAGTTTTTCACCGGATTATCCTATGTTTAGTTTAGGCTTATCCGCAAAATGCAGAAAGATTACTAGTGATAATTAGTGATAATTAGAAGAATCGAATTGTCAAATAGAATAGAAACTATTTCGCCACATTGTAACATGTAATACATACTGCAATTCGAAAAAGGAAATTAGAACAACAATACGACAATAATATATGTTGTACAGTACCTTATATGTTGATCTGCGTAAGTTATCAATTGACCAATAAGATGGTCTTAGCGTCCTAATAATGTTTTTCCTATAATTAGAAATGCAGATTTTTTTGAGGCATGCATTATGTACGATGAAAGTGATAAAACCAATCATGTTTTATTGTATGATAAATTATAAAAAAAAATTAGTTATAATTGACTGAAAAAAAAATAAATAAAAATGAATTGTTCTATTTTTGCAATTTATTAATTTACTTTTTATAAAATTATTTTAAGTAATATAATATTAATATTTTGATTGGTTTTTTTTTCTCATATTGATGCATAACTCTTTGTAAAATGGTACTCCTTGGACATTAGGATTGATGATGCTACATTGGCTCACTAAGAGCATATAGTACAATTTATTCAAAAGATATAAATATACAAGATGTTTTTATCGTTGTTGTTATTTATTCTAATTTCTAATTTATTTCTAATTCTTTTCCTTTCCCTCATTAATTAATTCGATTAATTCGATCTTTTTTATTACATTTAATATGTGGTTGAATAGAAATTTTCTTTTCATTACGACTGGTTTAGTCATTTTGATGCTTTTTTTCTCGTTACCGGCAGTAGCACACCATAAACACTGCTACACTATGATCAAGGCTCACCATTATACTAAAACTGTTTATCCTTCACATTGTTCAAAGAGACACACTAAAACTGTCACTGTCACATCTACCGATGCCGAAACCACCATCTCTCCCACCACCACCACTACCACCACCACCACCACCTCCATTACTACCACCACTACTACCACAACTAGTTTCGTTCCCCCCACTCCCGCCGCAGTACAAAAGAGGCATGAACGATGTGATAAAATCACCTGCGTTCCTGATAAACATAAACATTATATTTATAAACATGGCAAATGCACAGAAATCAGTTATTGTACTCCAACTGTTCATAAACCATGTCCCAGAGATAAAACCACCACAAAAACCGTTCTTACAACCTCTACCTTCACTTCTACCTCCACTTCTACCGACACTTCTACTTCTACTGCCACTTCCACTTCCACCTCCATTTTAGTCATTCCCACATGTAGGGCTACCAGCTCTCCATGTAATATCAATAATTTTCTTGAGTGCTGTAACCAATGTTGCTTTTTCCCTACTCATGACGCTAATAATGGAATATGTTGCCCATTCCTATAAAAAATGTTTTGGAAAAATGGTCATTTTTCTAGTTTTTATTTCGAAGAAACTCAGACACATGATCATTTTTCTAAAAATTTTTTATAGGGTCTAGATAATATAAATTAATATTACGGCATTGTGTGGTCTTGTATATAGATTATTGTTTTTTATTTTTATATAATAAATATAGCATAGATCATTAATATTAATATAAATAAATAAAAAATGCCTTTTAACTTTTCAACATAATATGTACAGTTATGTCAGCGAATGATTCGTGTTTATTATTAACTAATTTTAGCATATGATATCGTGCAGATAATAACGTTTATACTATGTTTATACTGTGGTGTATTTACAAATTCGAATATTTTATTAAATAAAAAAAATTTACTTGAAGAATTATTTTTTTTTTTCCTCTTTTATCTATTAGTAAAAAACCACTCCTAACAAAGGATTCTTCACTTTCAGTTAAAATTAAAATTTTTTTTTTTCTCATCCTTATTACATGATTTACGCACCACAGAGATATCACATCCCATTGTCCAAGTACAATTAAACTATGGTTGAAATGATGATGATCGGGCCCGTATTCTTGTTAATAATAGGAATGAAGAATATCAAAACTTTGGAAGGAATCGTCTAGAATTTTGGAATAGCATTGCAACGAAGATAATTGATAAATGACCAGTACTGATAGTTTTAATAGAATTAAATGAGTTGTATCAAAAAAATTTGTCAAAGCAAGTACAACAAGAAACTGAATCAGATACATTTAATAATAATAGAACTTTTAAGAAATCTAAATCCAATGTTTAGAATTTGTTACTAAGATAGAACAAGAGGAATGGTCAATTTGTCAGCAGTTTGATAATCTGGATCGTGAAAATTTATTAATACAATAATTGTATTTTACATTTTATTAAACGATTAAAAATATATTGCAAGAATAGAATTTGTGTTTATTAATATATAAATTATGGACTATTTCGTTATTTAAAACGTATAGAGGACGGTTATTATGGTAACGTAAAATTTACAATTTTTGATCGGGAATCGTATTCACCAGACTGCTTGATAATTTATATATAAAAAAGATTTTTGGCTAGATGGTCAATTAAACGGTCGGTTAAAATCGATTAAACAGTCAGTTAACCTAACTGATCAGTTAAGCGGGTTGGTTAAATGGTCAAACGGTCGGTCATATGCACTTTCCGATTAGATCCGATATGTAACTTGGTTTTCACGTAATAATGGCAGAAGTTATGGGTCTGGATGATGGCAAATAATTACAAATCAATAAAATTCCAGATGTTGATCAACCGGACCTGGTTCACTAGTCGAAACCAATTGAGAAAGTAAGGCGAAAATTAGTGAAATCGCCCTACGAAAAAATAATGTCCGGAAAATGTCAGCGAAAATGTCCGGAAATTGTCCAGGTGCTTCGAAAATTGTCATGAAAATGTCCAGGAAATTGATCTATTTTGCTGTCCGGAATTTTTTGCATGCCCAGTTTTTTTATACATAAAATATTCCGGACATAAATATTCCGGACATATTCTGGATAAAATAAACCAACCAAATTCCGGACATAAAATATTCCGGACATATTCTGGACAAATAAACCAAACAAATTCCGGACATAAATATTCCGGACATATTCTGGACAAAATAAACCAAAAAATTTCGGACATTTTAAATTCCAGACAAATTCTGGACAAATAAAACCAACAAATACCAGACATAATAAAATTCCGGACAAATTCTAGACAATGTTTCTAAGAATGTAAAATTTTAAATTTTAAAAAAATGCAAAAAGCACAAAACTGATATTTAAAACCACCCCCTGACGTAATAAGTAAAATTGAAGAGCAGCCAAAAATGCTATCTATGATGTTAATTCAAACTTTGATTAATTGTGTAGGAAGTGGTAAACTCCTGCTGATCATCCGGGATAAAATTGGATTGTTCAGAATTCTGGACAAATTCCGGACTAACTTGAACCCGGACATATTACGAACATCCGGAAACGCGCACGTTTTGGAACATTTTCCGGATTTACCAAACGTCCGGAAATTGTCTGCTTATTTTCCGGACAATTTCAGCATGAATTCCGGATGCATTTTTTTCGTAGGGTCGGAAAAAATAATACCGGTGATCAGCATTTTTATTTATTGATTTATACCCATTTCAGGTTGAACCTGTGATTGTTCTTGTGACCAACTGATCAACATGGTTACATTTTGCATAAATATTATGCCGAAAGAATTTAATAAAGAAAAAAAACTTTTAAAAAGAAATTTTATACAGTAATGGCAAATAGTGATAAAGAAGGTAAAAAATTATTTAATAGAAAGTTAGAATTATTCAGTAATTTTTAAATCAAAAGTTAGTGGATTATCTTATAATTCTTATAATATTATTGCTATTCTATAACTAATTTAAAGCTATACTTGGTAAGTTATTAGCCATTTATTCTTTTATTTTATTCAGATAACTAAATTTTTTGTTTAAATAACTACTTAATAATTAATTATATAATAGATGGTAAGCCACAATATTTATATTTATTGTAATATCCACATGTAATTCAAACTAATTATAATCTTTATTTATGATTGTTAGATTGTAAGTGATATTTAATTTTCAATAAATGCTTTCGTAATAATGTTTGCATCTAATTAATTAATAAATAATACTACAGGGTGTAAGTAATACGTTATCTATATTTGTCATTTATATGATTTAATTAACTTTCTTATTTAAAAAATTATTTGGTAATTCATTTTAGTTGGTAAGTTGTATTCTATTATTACATATTTATATATTTTTAAACTAGCTAAATTCTTTATTTAAAAAATTATTTAATAATATAGGGAGTAAGTTATTTAATTAATTCATTATTAAATATTTATATAATATTTACATATAATTTAACTAATATAAAAATTATTTGGTAATTATTTTAGATCGTAAGTTATAAGTTGTTTATTTAATTCTATTATTACATATTTATATAATATTTGTATAATCTAAACTAAAGAAATTCCTTATTAAAAATTATTTAATAATATAGGGGGTAAGTTATTTAATTAATTCTATTATTAAATATTTATATAATATTTACATATAATTTAACTAATATAAAAATTATTTGGTATTATTTTAGATAGTCTGTTTTTATTACATATTTATATAAATATCTACATAATTCAAATTAATGCCTTATTTAAAAATTATTTAATAATATAGAGAGTAAGTTATTTATTTAATTCATTTAATTCTGTTATATATTTTTATAATATTTCCATATAATTTAAACTAACCAAATTCTATATTTTGGTAATGCATTTCAGACTGTAAGTTAGTAGTTATTTATTTATAATATTTCCATAATTTAAACTAACTAAATTCATTATTTAAAAAAATTATTTGGTAATTGATTTAGTAGGTAAGCCGTATTCTATTATTACATATTTAAATAATATTTGCATATAGTAATTTAAACCAACTAAATACTTTATTTAAAAATTAATTGATAATTCATTTTAGACCGTAAGTTATTTATTTAATTCTATTATTAAATATTTACATACAATTAAACTAAATCCTTTATTTAAAAATTAATTAATAATATAGCAAGTAAGTTATTTATTTAATTCTATTATTGCGTATTTATATAATATTATAATATTTACATATATAAATTTAAACTAACTTTAAAAAATCATTTAATAATCTATTTTAGATGGTAAGCCGCGTTCTATTATTACATATTTATATAATTTTAATTAACTAAATTTTTAAAAATCATTTAATATTTTATAGCGGGTAAGTTATTTATTTAATTCTACTATCTCTTATTACGTACTATTTATATAATCTTTACACTAAATTTTTTATTTAAACAATTATTTGGTAACATATTTCAGCTTGTACGTACTATTCTATTATTACATATTAATATAATATTTACGTACAACTTAAACTAACTAAATCTTTTATTTAACAAATTATTTATTAATTTATCTTATTTATTATTACATATTATTTAAACTAACTAAATTCTATATTTAAAAAATTGGTTGATAATTTATTTTAGATAGTAAGATGCATTCTGTTATTACATATTTATATATTAAATATTTACACATAATTTAAACTAACTAAATTCGTTATTTATTTAATAATATAGTGGGTTAGTTATTTATTCAATTCTATTATTATATATATTACATATTCATATAACATTTATATAACTTAAACTAACTGATTATTCAAAAAATTAATAATATAAGAGCGTAAGTTATTTATTTAAAACCTATTATTGCATGCTTATATTATATTTACAAATGATTTAAACTAATTCTTTATTTAAAAAAATATTTAAATTATTTGTTAATTTATTTTAGCTAGTAAGTCATGTTCTATTATTATATATTTGTATAACATTTACATATAATTAAATTAACTAAATTCTTTATTTAAAAAATTAATTAGACAATTCAGCGAGTAAGTTCTTTATTTAATTCTATTATTACAATATTTACATAATATTTACGTATAATTTAACTAAATTCTTTATTTAAATAATTTATTTCAGAAAGTAGGTTATAAGTTATTTATTTAATTTTATTATTACGTATGTACATAATATTAACATATAATTTAAACTAACTAATTTCTTCATTTAAAAAATTATTTTGTAATTTATTTTAGTTAGTAAGTCGTATCTATTATTACATATTTATATAATATTTGTGTAATTTAAACTAAAGAAATTCCTTATTTAAAAATTATTTAATAATATAGGGGGTAAGTTATTTAATTAATTCTATTATTACATATTTATATAATATCTACATATAATTTAAACTAATTTCTTTATTTAAATATTTATTTTAGAACGTAAGTTATAAGTTATTTATTTAATTCTATTATTACATATGTATATAATATTTACATATAATTTAAACTAACTAATTTCTTCATTTAAAAAATTATTTTGTAATTTATTTTAGTTGGTAAGTCGTATCTACAGTATTATTACATATTTATAAAATATTTACATTTAATTTAAACTAACTAAATTCTTTATTTAAAAAATTATTTGATAATTTATTTTAGATCGTAAGTTATAAGTTATTTATTTCATTCATTTTATTACATATTTATATAATATTTTATATATAATTTATAATAACTAAATTATTTATAAATCATTTATTAATATAGCGTGTAAGTTATTTATTTAATTCTATTATACATATTTATATTATTTATATTTAATTTAAATTAACTAAATGATTATTTATATAATTATTTTATAATAGGGTGTAGGTTATTTACTTAAATTCTACATATTTATATAATATTAACATACAATTTAACTAATATAAAAATTATTTTGTAATTATTTTAGATCGTAAGTATAAGTTGTTTATTTAATTCTAATACATAATCATATAATGTTTATGTAATATTCACATATAATTTAAACTAATCAAATTCTTTGTTTAAAAGGTTGTAAGTTATAAGTTATATATATTTCTATTATTACATATTAATATAATATCAACAAATAATTTAAACTAACCAAATTCATTATTCAAAAGATCGTAAGTTATTGATATAATATTTATATAATTTAAACTTATTCTTTTTATGAAAATTATCATTCTATTATTACATATTTACATAATTAAACTAATTATATTCATTAAAAAATATTTTGTAACTTATTTTAATTTTAGATAGTAAGTTATAAGTTATTTATTAATTCTGTTATTACATATTTATGTAATATTTATATAATTTAAACTAACTAAATTCTTTATTGGTAATTTATTTTAGTTTGTAAGTCGCATTCTATTATTTCATATTTACATAATGTTTGCATATAATTTAAATTAACTATTTAAAATATTATTTGGTAATTTATTTTAGCTTGTAAGTCGCATTCTATTATTACATATTTACATAATATTTGCATATAATTTAAACTAACTAAATTATTTATTTAAAAAATTCAATAATATAGCTTGTAAGTTATTTATTATTATCATATTTATATACAGTACATATAATTTAAATAACTAATTCTTTATTTAAAAAGTATATAAGAGTATAGTAGGTAAGCTATTTAATTCTATTATTATTATATATTTATATAATATTTTATTATATATTTTAAATTAACTAAATTCCTAAATTCCTTATGTAAAAAATTATTTGGTAATTTGTTTTAGTTGGTAAGTTGTATTCAATTATTAAATATTTATGCAATATTTACACAGTTTAAACTAAACTAAATTCTTTATTTAAAAAATTATATAATAATATAGATTGTAAGTTACTTATTTAATTCTATTATTGCATATTTATACGATATTTTATATATAATTTAAATTAACTAAATTCCTTATGTAAAAATTATTTGGTAATTTATTTTAGTTGGTAAGTCATATTCTATTATTATATATTCACTTAATATTTATATATAATTTTAACTGACTAAATTATTTATTTATAAAATCCATTAATATCAGCTCGTAAGTTATTTATTGTTATCATATTTTAAAAATATTTACATATAATTTAAACCAACTAATATTTTATTTAACAATATAGAATGTAAGCTATTTAATTCTATTATTACATATTTATATAATATTTTATATAATTTAAATTAACTAAATTTCTTATGTAAAAATCATTTGTAATTTATTTTAGTTGGTAAGTTGTATTCAATTATTGCATATTTATGTAATATTTACATAGTTTAATCTAATTAAATTCTTTATTTAAAAAACATTTTTAATAATATAGAGTGTAGGTTATTTATTCAATTATTATTACATGTTTATATAATATCTACATACAATTTAAACTAATTAAACTCTTAATTAAAAAAATATTTGGTAATTCATTTTAGATTGTAAGTTATAGGTTATTTATTTAATTCTACTATATAATATTTCAATATATTAAATTTAAACTAATTAATTTCTTTAGTTCAAAATTTATTTGGTAATTTATTTTAGATCGTAAGTCAAAAATTACTTATTTAATCCTATCATTTATATTTATATAATAATTTAAACTAATTAAATTCTTTATTTAAAAAATTATTTGGCAATTTATTTTAGTTTATAAGTCGTATTCTATTATATATGATAGTAAGTTATTTATTTCATATTTATATCATATTTATACACTGTAATATTTATGTATTTTAAATTAACTAACTAAATTCTTATTTAAAAAATTATTTAATAATATAGGGGGTAAGTTATTTATTTAATTCTATTATTATATTTATATAAAATTTTCAAATAATTTAAGCAACTAATTTCTTTATTTAAAAAATATTTAATAATATAGAGAGTAAGTTATTAAATTCTATTATTATATATTTATATAATATTTACATAAAATTTAAGCAACTAATTCTTTATTTAAAAAATTGTTTGGTAATTTATTTTAGTTGGTAAGCTATAAGTTATTTATTTAATTTTATTGTTGCATATTTATATTATATTTACATATACTTTAAACTAATTAAATTCTTTATTTAAAAAATTATTTTATTATATAGTTCGTAAGTTATCTAATTGCCAATCCACCACTCAACGGTACAAATTGATTAATAGATCCAGCGCATTCCTTATATTTCAACTCCGACATAAGTCATGTTTGATGCAACTATAATTTATCGATCAATGATATTAAGCGTGAACATATCACATAAAACATATTTTTTGTCTATGATAAAATTCAACGAGTTTATTTTGAAGAAGTCACCATTCCAGCTCATATTTAGGTAATTTTACACTAATTATTCGCAAATTTTGTTAACTTTACAAGATTTTTTTTGAAATAGTATATTCTTGCTCCACAATATTTTGAAAAAAGAAACAATAATAATGTCTTAGCTCTATCAGTTTTATGAAACCATATTCAAATAATGTAACACGTTTTTTAATGTATTTTTTAGTGCATTTATATTTCTACAAAACGCTTTAAACTCATGCAGAAGCAATATAATGACTATTTTGTACCGCTAGTGGCGAATCGGCAATTAATTTTATTACTACATAACTATATAATGTTTACATATAATTTAAACTAACTAAATTCATTATTTAAATATTTGTTAATTTATTTTAGATCGTAAGTCGTATTCTATTATTAGTACATATGATATTATATAATATTTACATAGTTTAGACTAACTATTTTCTTTATTTAAAAAATATTTGGTAATTTATTTTAGATGGTAAGTTAGAAGTTATTTATTTAATTCTATTATTATTTATATTTATATGATATTTACATATATAAATTTAAATTAACCAAATTCTTTATTAATAATTATTTGGCAATTTATTTAGTTAGTAAGTTATAAATTATTTATTTAATTCTGTTATCACATATTTAAATAATGATGTTTACATATAATTAATCTGACTAAATTCTTTATTTAAAAAATTATATTATATTATAGCTCGTAAGTTATTTATTATTACATTTTTATATAATATTTGCATAAGATTTATATTGACAAAACTCTTTATTTAAATAATATAGGGGGTAAATTATTATTTAATTTTATTATTATATTTATGGAGCATTTATATATAAACTAAATCAATTAAAACTCTTTATTTAAAAAATTATTTGGTAATTTATTTTAGAATGTAAGTTTTATTTTTATTTAATCCTACTATTACATATTTACATATGATTCAAAGCTAACTAAATTCTTTTTTAAAAAATTATTTGGCTATTAATTTTAGTGCGTAAGTTATAAGTTATTTATTTAATTCTATTATTACATATCTATATATTATACTCATATATAATTTAAACTAACTAAAATCTTTATTTAAAAATTATTTGATAATTTATTTAGTTAGTAAGTAATAAGTTATTATTTAACTCATTATTATATATTTATATAATATTAATAAATAACTTAAATTAACCACCTTTTTTGAAAAAATTGTGTGATAATTTTTTTTAGAAGGTAAGTTATAATTAGTTATTTATTTAAACTTATTTAAACATGGGTAGCGAAACCGAAACTTCCCAAAACTCCGTTGGTTTTGGTATATACGAAAAGATTTTGGAAATCACTTATTTTTCTGATTCCTGAACCCCAATCTAAACCAAAATATGCCAAAATTTCTTATTTAGTTTTTCAAATAGTAAATCCTGAATAATTAATTCAAATTAATTTCTAACTCTTTTGATGAGATTTGTCCCACTCCATTATACATTATTTTCGTCATAATTACTCAACTCAGATTTATTAATAAAACCTTTAAGAAATGAATGATCATTCGACACAGTTGTACAAGCAATTTAATTGGTAATTTTGATTTTGGATATTGGGATAGGTTTTCTGAATAGAAGTAGTAGTTTCAATTTTTTGGTAGAAGTTTAGGATATGGTTTGAGTTTCAATTCGTATATACCGAAACCTGAAACATTCGGGAATGATCTTAGGAGCTTCGAAACCCATGTTTAACTATTACTTCACCATACTAATATTTACTTCTAAATATTTTTTTTTTATTTTAGTTGGTAAGTTAGTATAAGTAATTTTATTCTATTATTATATATTTATATACACTAATTTAATCAAACTAAATTCTTTATTTATAAATTATTTGGTAATCTACTTTAGATACTAGTAAGTTATTATTTATTTTTAAACTCATATAATTTTTTTTTATAGTTTAGTTAACTTTAATCAAAATTCTTTATTTATAAAAATTATTTGGTAAACTACTTTAGATTCTTGTAAGTTATTATTTATTTTAAACTCATATAATTTTTTTTACAGTTTAGCTAATTAAATTCTTTATTTATATATTATTTGGTAAACTACTTTAGATTCTTGTAAGTTATTATTTATTTTTAAACTCATAATTTTTTTATAGTTTAATTAACTGAATTTAATCTTCATTCAAAATACTTTAGTTAGTAAGTTAATTATAAAAATATAAATCATATTATATTAAATATATTTATACAAACTAAAATTTATATTTGTTAAATTTATTAAATTTCTAACGAATTGAAATTTCAGAGTGAGTAATCAAATCATATTACCTTTCCTTCAATTTTAATTTAATACATTTGATAATTTAAATTATATGTAGATATGGAAAAAGCGGAAATGCAACTTTAGATAAATTTATTCATGAAAGTAAATTATTATGGATTCCTTATGATCAATTTAAAGATGTTGAATATTGTGATAAAGGAGGATTTAGTAAAGTATACAAGGCTATTTGGTTACCGGGTAATGATTATAATGAAGTAGTTCTTAAATGTCACGTTAATTTGAATGAAAATTTTGATGAATTTTTAAATGAAGTATATAATTTAATATTTATTTTTAGTTTCATTATAAATCGTTTATACTAATATAGCCAATTTTAATTATTTTTATAGGTGAGTTATCATGAAATGTGTTCAGATACAATGAAGATCATTAAGTTACACGGTTTTACAAAAGATCCAAATACTTTAGATTATATGGTGGTAATGGATTATGCAAATAAAGGTAATTTAAGAAGTAATTTAACAAAAATGGCTAAGAATAATTGGAATCAAAATTATACATACTATGCGAAATTATCAACGGCCTTGATAGTATACATGCGCAAAATCTTATTCATGGTGATTTTCATGATGGCAATATTTTTTTTCATAGAAAAGATGAAGTTTATATTGGTGATCTAGGATTATGTCGACCTGTAACATCTCTTTTGAAAGAACATGATATTTATGGTGTTATTCCATTTATAGCACCTGAAGTTTTAAGAGGCAATCCATATACTCAAGCTAGTGATATATATAGTTTTTCTATGATTATGTGGGAATTCACATCTGGGGTTCAACCATTTATTAATAGAGATCATGATCTTGAACTCAGTGTAAGTATTGGTAAAGGTGAACGACCTGAAATTATTGAAAATACTCCACAATGTTATGTTGATTTAATGGAAAAATGTTGGAATGAAGACCCGTTGAAGAGGCCATCTGCTAAAGAGATTTCACAAATTATTAGTAAATGGATTTTTCGTGAATGTAGTTCTCAAATAATTAGTGAAGAATTAAGAAACAACATTGTAGAATTAATAAATGCACCAATTGGAAATAATAATCTTGCTGTTAAACCGCATTCACAAGCATACTATTCAAGTCGCATACTCGATTTACTAGTAAAAATGTGAATGAATATATTGATAGTGAATATTTGGAACAATTAAGGATAGGTATGTAATAAAAACAAAAAAAGTAATTTTGAAAATTATTTATACGAAACACTAATTTATTTTAAAATTATTTAAGATATTAAATCTGACAAAAATTAATTCGAATTTATGGTATTTTTTTTTTCAAGTGATATGATTTTTTTTTATTGGAATTATTTAAACACTAGGGTTAGAGTAGTAAATTATTTACAAGTTTTTTAGTTTGTAAATTAAACAATTCCTTTTTTTTTTATTATAACTTATACAAGTATTAAATATATGGTTTTGGGAATTGTTTAAACACTAAAGCTAGAGTAGTAAGATAATTTACAAATTTCTTAGTTTGTAATTTAAATAATTCTTTTATGTTGTAGCTTATCCATTAATAAATTAAATTATCAAGTTTATTTTTATTCACATTATCATTAAAACTACAATTTATATATATGTATGGGAACTAACAAGCTTTAATATAACTGCTTGAGTAATTAATTGAAGCCCAGCTAGCCCATGCTCAAGTTACAGACCTCTAAGCTGAAGTGATGTAGAAACTATATAAGTAAAGTAAATAATATAATGTATAAAACCATTCTTAGCAGTGAAAAAGAATTGATAATATTTTCAAAAATCAAGGTCCAATATTGTGCAATGTTTTCTGATTAGTCGAGTAAAATAAAACATTAATTATGAAAAAATTACATAAAAGCCATTAAATTAGTATTTATTATAGTGATCGCTAGCTTTTCTAATTTAAAGGATTTTATTCAATTAAATTTAAGGATAAGATTAAAAATTAATACATTATTATTATTTGAAAGGTGATAGATTTAATAAGATTGAGACAGTACAATTTAAGATTAAACTGATCAAATTATTAATTATATATTAAGCAATCAAATTTTTTATATCACACCTTCCTATCAAATTTTACAAGCAACTTTAATAAATAATTTTTTGAATGCTTATTAATTTTATTATCTTTTTGTTTGTATAGTACCTGTTTTATATTAAAGATAACATTTTGAACTTTACCAGTATTTATTCTTATTCTGATGCATACTTCCCTTTTTTACAGGTAACACAGCTGATCACGGAGATTTCTCTACAACTTGCAAATTTTTATTTAACAACCAGATAAGCTTTTAGTGCGATTTTCCTCTATAATAGGAAAAAATGTTGGTCAATCATTTTTATTTTGGCCAGATTTTCACTAAAATTTTCTATTCCACTTTCGATGATGACCCACATGCACAGTTGCCGTAGATACAAAAAAAATTGCCTTTTTCGTAAAAAAAGCTTCAGTTAGTTTTATATATACATAGTCTTAAGCTTAAGCTTAGCTTAAGCTTTGCTTTGCTTATGCCTAAGCTTAAGCTTAAGCTTGAGCACATCTTTAGACTAACTTTTTGCAAAACCTCTTCCTGTGCCAGCGAAAATAGCTGTTAGCTTTATAATCATAAATTATTTGCACTTTTTAACTTTTTTGCCGATCAATAATAAATTGTTACAAATCATTAAAAATTAGTATCTTTAAAAATTTAATTTTTTTTTTTTAATTTTATTGCAAAAAAAAAAAAAAAAAAAAAAAATACAATAAATTTTGATGATAAATATGAAGAAATTTTTAAAGATTTAGGAAAAAACGGATAAAAACATTTTTTTATTAAACGATTTAGAAAAAAAAATCATTTTTTCTTTTATTTTTTAATTGGAACGATTAGGGTAAGGATCCATTCGGGTCAGGTCATCAAAATCATGATCTGGATCGGGTGGCTTGTTAACCTGAAAAGAATAATGAAAAAAATAATGTACAAGGCAGTTTATAAAACCGTTTCTTTCTTTTTTATTTAAGAGAAAAAGAAATAATGAAATGATTAAACCCGTTTTTTTAAAGACTGGATTAGTCTGGGTTGAATAGTAATATGGGACCAGACCAAAAAAATTTGCTTCAATTTTATCTGGACATCCGGTTCAGTTCCTAAAAAACATTAAATTTAATTTAACTATTATATTATCAAGATGAATTAAGAAAATGTTAACCGAACGATTTCTTAACTTTTTTTCTTTAAAACAAGTTAAAAAAAATGTAGTAACGAGTTAAAAATGTTAACTACGTTTTTTAAAGAACGAGTTAAAAAAATGTCAATTACTTTTTTTTAAAAAACGAGTTAAAAGGTAACTACATTTTTTTAAAGAACGAGTTAAAAAAAACGTTGACTACGTTTTTTTTCCTTTTTTTTAAAAAAAAAGTTGAAAAACGTTTCTTTTTTTAAAAAAATGAAGTTAAAAAACGTTTCTTTTTTTAAAAAAATGAAGTTAAAAAATGTTTCTTTTTTTAAAAAAATGAAGTTAAAAAACGTTTCTTTTTTTAAAAAAATGAAGTTAAAAAACGTTTCTTTTTTTAAAAAAATGAAGTTAAAAAACGTTTCTTTTTTTAAAAAAATGAAGTTAAAAAAAACTTTTCTTTAAACCGATTTGGAAAATGGTAACTAAAATGAATTAAAAAACGGTAACTAACGTTTTTCTAACTTTTTTTAAAAAGTGAAAGTTAAAACGAGTTAAAATATTAACTAAATGTTTTTTAACGTTTTTTTTAATACAAATATACAAATTAAAAAACGTTAATAAATAAACTTTCTTTCAAAAAATGCTAAATAAGCATTTTTTAATAGGTTTTTTTGCCAAAACGAATTAAAAACATTGATAAATAAAGGCTTTGACCTTTTTTACTAAACGAACTAGAGTAATTTGGGTACAAGTTAGAGTTTCAGTAATTACCGATCGGTTTTAACAGTTCCAGTTTATGATCGAACTGAAACATTCATCACTGCGGTTTCTATGTCAATTTTACGATTTTCTGAACCGATTTTACCGAATTGATTTGTGATAATAAAAAACAAGAAAACCGTTTTTTAATTTAATTATATATCAAAAAATGCGTTTCTTAATAAAATATCAAAAAAAAAGTTACAAAAACGTTTTCGCAATGTTAAAACGTCGCGAAACTTTTTTTAATTACAGAAAAAATTTAGTACGTTGATCACTTAAAAATCCACGGTAAATATACATCAAAAAACGTTTTTGTAACGTTTATCAGTAAAATCTTGCGAATTGTAGAGTTCCGAACAGGCGGATGGGGTCGGGTAATTGACTTAACCTGACCCATGATATTCAAGTCAGGTCATCAAATTCATGACCCGTTTTATATCAAAAAAAATTGTCAAGATTCAACAATTTTATATATGAAAAAATTTAAATAATAAAAAAAAAACAATTTTCTTAATCGTTTTTAATAACAAAAGAAAAAACGATTTGTTAATCGTTTTTAATAACAAAAAGAAACGATTTCTTAATCGTTTTTATAACAAAAAAAAAGGATTTTCTTAATCGCTTTTAATAAAAAAAAGAAACGATTTTCTTAATCGTTTTTAATAACAAAAGAAAAAAACGATTTATTAATAGTTTTAATAACAAAAAAAAGCGATTTTTTAATAACAAAAAAAAAACGATTCTCGTTATCAGTTTTTAATAACAAAAGAAAAAAACGATTTGTTAATCGTTTTTAATAACCGTTTTTAATAACAACAAAAAAAAAACGATTTTCTTGATCGTTTTTAATAACAAAAAAAAAAACGATTTTCTTAATCGTTTTTAATAACAAAAGAAAAAAACGATTTATTAATAGTTTTGATAACAAAAAAAAGCGATTTTTTAATAACAAAAATAAAACGATTTTCTTTATCGTTTTTAATGATAAAAAAACGATTTTCTTTATCGTTTTTAATAATAAAAAAACGATTTTCTTAATCGTTTTTAATAATAAAAAAAAAACGATTTTCTTTATCGTTTTTAATAACAAAAGAAAAAAGGATTTTCTTAATCGTTTTTAATAACAAAAAAAAGCGATTTTTTAATAACAAAAATAAAAAGATTTTCTTTATCGTTTTTAATAACAAAAAAAAAAACGATTTTCTTTATCGTTTTTAATAACAAAAGAAAAAAACGATTTATTAATAGTTATAACAAAAAAAAGCGATTTTTTAATAACAAAAATAAAACGATTTTCTTAATCGTTTTTAATAACAAAAGAAAAAAACGATTTAATAATAGTTTTAATAAGAAAAAAAAGCGATTTTCTTAATCGTTTTTAATAATAAAAAAAAAAACGATTTATTATTCGTTTTTAATAACAAAAAAGAAACAATTTTCTTAATCGTTTTTAATAACAAAACAAAAAACGATTTTCTTAATCGTTTTTTAATAATAAAAAAAAAACGATTTTCTTTATCGTTTTTAATAACAAAAGAAAAAAACGATTTTCTTAATCGTTTTTAATAATAAAAAAAAAACGATTTTCTTTATCGTTTTTAATAACAAAAGAAAGCGATTTTTAATAACAAAAATAAAACGATTTTCTTTATCGTTTTTAATAATAAAAAAACGATTTTCTTTATCGTTTTTAATAATAAAAAAACGATTTTCTTTATCGTTTTTAATAATAAAAAAACGATTTTCTTTATCGTTTTTAATAATAAAAAAACGATTTTCTTTATCGTTTTTAATAATAAAAAAACGATTTTCTTAATCGTTTTTAATAACAAAAAAAAAAACGATTTTCTTTATCGTTTTTAATAACAAAAGAAAAAAACGATTTATTAATAGTTTTAATAAGAAAAAAAAGCGATTTTCTTAATCGTTTTTAATAACAAAAAAAAACGATTTATTATTCGTTTTGAATAACAAAAAAGAAACGATTTTCTTAATCGTTTTTAATAATAAAAAAAAAACGATTTTCTTTATCGTTTTTAATAACAAAAGAAAAAAACGATTTTCTTAATCGTTTTTAATAACAAAAAAAAGCGATTTTTTAATAACAAAAATAAAACGATTTTCTTTATCGTTTTTAATAATAAAAAAAGGATTTTCTTAATCGTTTTTAATAACAAAAAAGAAACGATTTTCTTAATCGTTTTTAATAACAAAAAAGAAACGATTTTCTTAATCGTTTTTAATAACAAAGAAAAAAACGATTTTCTTAATCGTTTTTAATAACAAAAAAATGCGATTTTTTAATAACAAAAATAAAACGATTTTCTTTATCGTTTTTAATAATAAAAAAAGGATTTTCTTAATCGTTTTTAATAACAAAAGAAAAAAATGATTTCCTTAATCGTTTTCAATAACAAAAAAAAAATGATTTTCTTAATCGTTTTTAATAACAAAAAAGAAACAATTTTCTTAATCGTTTTTAATAATAAAAAAAAAAACGATTTTCTTAATCGTTTTTAATAATAAAAAAAAAAACGATTTTCTTAATCGTTTTTAATAACAAAAAAAAAACGATTTTCTTAATCGTTTTTAATAACAAAAAAATGCGATTTTTTAATAACAAAAATAAAACGATTTTCTTTATCGTTTTTAATAATAAAAAAAGGATTTTCTTAATCGTTTTTAATAACAAAAGAAAAAAACGATTTTCTTAATCGTTTTTAATAACAAAACAAAAAACGATTTTCTTAATCGTTTTTAATAACAAAACAAAAAACGATTTTCTTAATCGTTTTTAATAATAAAAAAGAAAAAAACGATTTTCTTAATCGTTTTTAATAACAAAAAAAAAACGATTTTCTTAATCGTTTTTAATAACAAAAAAATGCGATTTTTTAATAACAAAAATAAAACGATTTTCTTTATCGTTTTTAATAATAAAAAAAGGATTTTCTTAATCGTTTTTAATAACAAAAGAAAAAAATGATTTCCTTAATCGTTTTTAATAACAAAAAAAAAATGATTTTCTTAATCGTTTTTAATAACAAAAAAGAAACAATTTTCTTAATCGTTTTTAATAACAAAAAAAAAACGATTTATTAATCATTTTTAATAACAAAAAAAAAAAAAAACGATTTATTAATCGTTTTTAATAACAAAAAAAAAAAGATTATTAATCGTTTTTATTAATCGTTTTTAGTAATAAAAAACCGATTTAGCCAAACTTTAAATATAAAAACGCCGGGACTAATAGTTTCAGCGTTTTTTTTCAGCGTTTTTTGTCAGGTCAACGGGTCGGATCAGGTACCCGATTAACACTGACCCGACCCGAGAATTTTGGAGCTCTAACGAAACGTTTTTTGAAATTAAATTATATATATCTGATATCAACAAATGCGCAACGTCTTTTAATATCAAAAAAAAACCGTTTTCACAACGTTTATGCTTTTTATCGCGTTGTTAAAAAACGCGCAATGTTTTTTTTATTAAATCCCATATCAAAAAACATTTTCGCAACGTTTTTTATCAAATTATCAAAAAAGCACTACGAAGCGTTTTTTTTGTTAAATTGTATATGTTAAACTTCTTTATTAATTATACGTTAAAAAATGTTTCGCAACGTTTTTTGACAAATTATAAACGTTGCTAAACGTCTTTTATTAAATTATAATTCAAGTCGAGTCAACACGGGTCAGTTCGCGAGTTTGATTTGAGGATCTTATAGTCACGTGACATTTGAGTCGATTCTGAGTTTATATTAATGCTCGACTCAGTTAGCCAGGGTGTCAATTCACCTACTTTACGACAACCATGCAAAAACGTGGACAACGTTTGAGTGGACCTTCACCATTTAAGATTAACAATTCCATCTTCCTGACTTTTTGAGTCATGGGAGAGCTTAGAAGAAGATGGAGGAATGAGATGATGATAATGAAAATTTTATTATTTAATTGTTTATTTTTTGGATCAAAGTAAAAAAAATTATATGTGAAATATGTGGTTAAATAATATAGACAGATTGTCTGACAAAATCATATTAATAAAATTAATTTTACATACTATATTTTACACTTTAAATGTTTATAGATAAATTCAAAATTTTTTAGATTAATTTGGTTATTTTTTGGAGCACAAATGTGAAATTAAAATATACATATATATAATATATGGAAATCTAAACTAATCAAAAATAAATAGGGATTAAATATTTACATATAAAGTCATATCTTAAAGCATTTAAATAATCGATCTAAGTAAACATGATTTATCTGTTCAGGTATTACATGCTAAGCATTTATTTAGACAATAATATTATTTAGGTTTACCACCATGCCAACATGTTGTAAGTGATGATAAAAATTTAGCAATGAAAATTTGCCAAGGACTCAGACCAAGGTTTAACAATAAAAATACCACAATTGATTAACTGTCAATATATTTAAACTAAGCTCACTAACTGTACTAAAGAGCCCTAGTTAAAATTAAAAAAAAAAATGTAAGATTATTTTACTTGCCCGATAAAACTAATGATAAATGGAGAAAATCTTTCCAGTCTTCTTTTTGTTGTTTCATTTTCTTCCATTGTCTCTATTCTTCATTGGTACTTATTAATATCATTAATGTTATTATTTTTTGAAACATTTATATTTAATTATTTAATTAATGATGTGTTGATGATGCTGCAAGAGTATTTGGTAGTAATAGGTGATAAAGTTGGTGCAGAAGGTGTTTGTTGAGTGATGATTTGCTGCAGAACTCCTGGATTCGCTAATAGTCTAAGCAGTAAATTTATATTTGAAGTGGGTTTCATAATTATTGTTATTTTTATTCACATTATCAGCAATAATCTACAAATAAAAAAGGTATTTTTCATTAAACATAGAATATTTAAAAAATTACATTAAAATTTTTATCCAAGAACTATTTCAATAACTTTATTATTATTTCCCATTAAAGTAAATTATCGTTTAGATGATTAGGAATATACGGGATTTTATAACCGGTTGAACTCAGTATTAGTGGCATTAATTTTTATTGATCGCCGCATTGTTCCTGATGACTGAACAATAACTCAGTTATTGGATGGGAGGATATCACCCCATCCAAATATTTTTTCGACAAATCAGATTATTTAAGGATGACAAAATTAGTTTCCCTAAAATTCATTACCTGCAACAAATAAATTCATTGTAACTGTAGCGAAAAAAATATTTTTCATTCTATTTATTTTATCAATGTGATTTCCGAGAATTTAATAGTAAATTTTTTACGTGTATATGAAGTTAAAATCAATGTATGATTAGTCCGAAGTGTAACGGAGGACTATATACTTCTACGCTTGATGATGTTATGTCCAGATGTCCGGATAATTCCCAATTATCCTGCTCATCCTAGGAACTGAACCTATGTTTGTTAAATGTTAATAATGGATTCTGTAATTTACTTCGGACTTAATAACGGTTTCCGTTTTCCTAGCCTAATAATCACACATTGTTCATCAATCGATTTGTAGATGATCAAGTCTTCGTAAAATAATCACGTAAATTAATGTATAACTTGTTTATAACATTATTTGAAACTTTTGTTTCCTATCTATTTAATTAAGAAAAAATTGTTACATTTGGTTATATTTGATGATTGATACCACACAAAAATTTGATAAGTGGAATTTTTTACTACTAATGATAAAATAGTTCAAAAAATTATTAAAAACATACACAAAATATCAAATCAATGTTCCATAATTTGAAATATTTCATATTCTTCGACAGAAAATTGTTTCTCAGTTTGTCTAATTGGTTCCCTATAACAAATACATCCTTTACAATAACTTCTATTATAAAAATCGTTTCCGTGCATAACAAGATCAGCACCAAATGATGGACCGCAACTATGACTATTAAATATAGCACAATTTTCAATTTTTACCCGACTTAAAATAAAATTTTTAATATTATCCTTATTCTTAAAAGAGAATATAAAACTATCTTTAGTAGTGCTATAACTATAAAGTGATTTCCAACCGTTTGGATTATATCCTCCAAGGATTTCATTACTATCTTTCACTTTAATAATTGATATAGTACGAAATTTATTATCACAGATTTCATGGAATTTACTAGGTGAGAATCCATCACGAGATCCGCGAAATATTAATTTGAATTCGTACGTTTTCTCAGTGGCTTTTAATCTATCAATCCATTTCGAGATTAATTCAACATGTTGTGTTGTGATTATTTTTGAATCAATACTTTTTGAATTAATTTCTTCAATCATATTTGGTTCCGAATTATCATGATCTATATAATGTTTAATTAAACTTTCACGCAAATCCTTTGGTATAATTCTTTTATATGGATAAACTTTATTTAAAAATTCCTTATTATTTAAATTAAAGAATTTAATAAAAGGAATTAATCGTTGTAATGTATTCTTCAAAATATTAAAATCATCTTTTGAATAATTCGAATGATCTGAAGGAAGTTCAGGATTCTGAGCAATACCCCATTTGAGTACATGTTCCCAAATTTTAATATCATCCATTTGAATATTATCACGTTTAATAAGAGAGATCAAACATTTTTCTGATATTGAAATAAAATCAATTGAATTAAAAATTTTTTCCGGTTCTTTAGAAATTAATTCCATACAAAAATCTTGTAATTTTAAGAAAGAATTATCTTTGAAACTAATTTGATATATCAAACTAAAATTTTGTTCTATCCAATTTTTCTTGATTTCGATCAAAAATGATTGTAAATGATTGATTAATTCTTGAAGACCAAGTTTACTGGCGACGATCAAAATTTTAATGATATCCGAAGTATTATGCTCTTCTAAAAAAAGTTTCCCTCCATATATATACCTAATTTAAATATTAAAAAAAATAATTTATTAAAAAATTTGGTATTTATTTATTCATTATGTGTGTTTTAAATTAAACGTTATATTTACCTTAAGATCGTCTGAAAAATTTCTGGTGGTATATTTGGTAATTTAATATGCGTCAAAATCCCATCATACTTCTTTTTATTAGCGTTAATTGATAAAATTCTTCGCAAATAAGGAGATCGATAATATAAGATGACCATATGAGCGCGAAATATTTTTACGTAAGGATCATTACCAACTTCAATAGTAATATCATAATATTCATTATCATCTAAAATTTCAAGTAAATTTTGTGATAATTTTGGTAAAAACATATTATTATACATCATAATTGATTTTATTGTTTTCAAGAAATGAAAGAAGTGAAAAAATGTGAACCATGTCCTAATTTGTCGTATATCGATGCTTTATATGATAAATTCAGAGACACCTGACTTAAATGCTGATCTCATTGGCGAGCGTGGTCAGTCTCAATTTTTTTCTGCACTATTTTTTCATTTAACATGATTTACATTATAGAAACCATTATAATTATCATGGACTTAAAAGTACCTCTCGGAATATTGTGACGCAGAATTGGAACTCTAAAAATTTTTTAAGCGAATAGGGGGTATCCAATCTGATCACATACCTAAGTACAGTCACGTGCATATTAACTACGGACTCAGAGATCCAAATTTCATGAGATCAACAACTTAATCGTGCCCTTTACATTTTTTTTTATTCGCATTATTTTCTTTTTTCTCATGTCATTTTTTGTGGCTTTTTTTACACTACAATTCTTAACAATATGAGCTGCTCTACACCAGAAATATTGGATGAAGTTAGTTATTTTTCTACATAATTAAAAGTGCCATGAAATATTAAATAACAATAAATTTATTATTTTCTTTTTTAACAGTTCTTATTATTATCTTCGAAAAAACCTTTACAGTAAAACGATCATATAGTTTCTTGTTTTATCAGTTATATTATTTATAATAAAATAATCTGTTAAACTATTTTATCGTAAATTTTTAAAATTATTGTTACAAAATTTAAAATTAAGAAACTTTCTTTTTTTTTTTTAAAAAAAGAAAAAAAGATTGTCCGATAGTTCGATTAGTTTATATTACCGGGCATTCGGACTCATAAAAATTAGAGTCAAGTGAGATCTAAGTCCGGTGACTGCCTGTGTGTATAAAATACACAACTGTACTCAAGTGGACTATCGGACTACAGTACATTGCGTAAAGTATTACCATATTCCATAATCTGTGAGAGCATGTGCTGTGATGAATCATTTATCACTATAATATAATAACGACAAAATTCAGTTTTTTCTTATTTTCGTTAAGTTTCTTACAGTATTTTGCAAACTTAATAATGTAGATGTATAAATAATTTTTTACAAAATTAAGATTGAAGTTTTAGATGGTGAGTATTATGAAACTACTATCAAAGTTAGTACGTAAAATATTTTATGCACACATGATTATCCTATCTTATATTATCGCTTTTCACCTTTAAGACGAATTTTTGTTTCTAGCAAAAAGAATAGTGATGGTACCTTTGTTCATATTAAATTTTCAAACATTTTAGCAAAAATTTTTCAGATTATCTTGAAGTTATAATTTAAATATATTTAAATAATAATCTTTTATAATGCAGAAATGTTCATGAATACTGAATGAATGTTCTTTCGTAAGATTCTTTATATGATTTACTATGATTGGTCTAATGAACTTTATAGCTTTGATATATTTAATAACACATCATAGCCTTGTTTTGATATTGTATATCTTATAACTTAATTTATTATCCACTAATAAAAATAAATGATACAGTATAGTCTAATTAATTGTTTAAAGTAAACATTTGTTGCATTCTATCATGAAGGGACCCATTAAATGCGATAAAGTTAAATTTTACACTTAACGTTGATATGATACAAGATTTTAAACGAGAATTACCTTAGTCATTATATTATAAATATAATTACATATCTCAATTCCATAATGGTTCGTTAAGTCGGTTCATATCAAAAATTTACCAAACAGATTAGACTGATCATAAGATTCTCTGATTCTTGGAATCTTGGTATCACCTGACATATCTGAATAAAATTAAAGACTAATTACTGATCACTGAATAATTTTTATGCGAAAAACCTTTAATACTATTAAATTAAAACTTTTTAAAATTACATTTTTTTTATTATTGCATTATTGTAAAGTCATTATCTGCACTATGAACAATTGAATATTGATTTTCACTTCTGATCCGTTTTTATACAATGCTTAAAAAGTTAGCTTTTCAGGACATAAATTATTTTGAATAATGTTATCATTATTTCGATAGAAATACTTAATACTTTGCGATCAGACGAGTAGTGATTAACTTAACACCACTATTTAAATAAGTATCTAGTACTGTACTTGATAAATGAATAGGTCAATAAATTAAATAATTTATTTGATTTAAATATTGAAGTTTATGAAATTCAAAACAGTTGTGTTATAATTTTATACTATAAAAAAAAATTTATCTATTCAGATATTGTTAGAAATATTGTTTTTTTAAGATTATATAATTACATATTGTTATGATATATATTTATCCGATTTTTCATAATAACAAAGACTGGCTATAGGTTCAATTAATTTAGGATAATAATATAAAAAACAGAATTTTGTCAATATAAGTATTAATACAATGAATATTACATGCAGTTTTCCAGTAAATTATTGAAACCATTTTAATTTTTTTAAGACAAAAAATCACTAATCCATCTAACCAAATAACAGAAATACTGTATATTTGTATATTTCAATCAATTTTTTATGATTTGAAATACTTCATATTCTTCTACAGAAAATCTATCTACACTTTTTCTAATTGGTTTATCATAACTATCTTTCTTACAATAACTTTTGTCGTAAAAATTATTTCCATAAATAACAAGATCAACATCAAATGTTGGACCGTAATAAAGATCATCATATATGGCACACATTTCATTCACTACCCGACTTAATATATGATCTCCAATATTATCCTTATTCTTAAAAGAGAATATAAAACTATCTTGAGTATTATTATGAGTTCCATTGGATTTCCAGATGATTGGATTATACCCACCAAGAATTTCATCACTATCTTTTACTTTGATGATTGTTAAAGTATGAGGTTGATTATCACAGATTTCATGGAATTTACTAGGTAGAAAACCATCACGAGATCCACGAAGAATTAAGTTGAATTCATATACTTTGTTAACATTTTCTAATTTATCAATCCATTTTGAGATTAATTCAGCATGCTGATATGTAATGATTCTTGAATCAATACATTTTGTACTAATTTCTTTAGTTGTCTTTTGTGTTATTGGCTTACAATCATGATTCAAATAAAACTTATTTAAATTTTCACGTAACTCCTTTGGTATAATTTTTTTGTATGGATATACTTTATCTAAAAATTCTTTAGAAGTTAAATCATAGAATTTGATAAATGGAATACATTGTTGTAAAGTATCCTTTAATGTATTAAAATCTTCTTTTGAATAATTTGAAAGATCTGAAGGAAGTTCTGGATTTTGAGCAATACCCCATTTAAGAACATGTTCCCAAACTTTAATATTATCTATTTGAATATTATCAAGTTGAATAAGAGAAATCAAACATTTTTCTGAAATTGAATTAAAGTTAATCGAATTAAAAATTTTTTCTGGTTCTTTAGACATTAATTCTGTACAAAAATTTTGCAGTTTTAAGAAAGAATCGTTATTAAAACTTGTCTGAAATATCAAGTCAAAATTTTGTTCTATCCAATTCCTTTTGTTTTCAATCAAAAAGGATTGTAAGTAAGTGATTAATTCCTGAAGATTAAGTTCACTAGCGGTAACCAAAATCTTTACAATATCTGAATTATCATATTCCTCTAAAGAAAGTCTTCCTCCATAAATATACCTAAAATGAAAAAAATTGTAAAATAAAAATTTTTTTGTAAAAAGGGGGATTTTTTTTCAATTACAATTTTATTAAATTTTTTTTTTTCATATCATACCTTAAAATTATTTGAAAAATTTCCGGTAAAATATTTGGCAATTTGATATGTGTCAAAATTCCATCATTCTTCTTTTTATTAGCGTTAGTTGACAAGATTCTTCGTAAATAAGTTGAACGATAATTTAAAATAACCATATGGGCACGAAATATTTTTATGTGAGGATCATTACCAACTTCAATAGTAATATCATAAAATTCATTATCATCCAAAATTTCAAGTAAATTTTGAGATAATTTTGGTAAAAATTTATCATTATCCATTTTCGTCTTTCGAAAAAAAAAATGAAAAAAAATCAGTACGGTAAAAAAAAAATTATATGACATCTGTAACTTTATTAGGAAATTTTGATCATCTGATCGCACGGACTCGGGTATTATTTAATTCCGTATGCTATGTCGATCCGCAGCTAATTAAGATCGTAAGAATTGAACGTAATTAATGCATAAACAAGTATTTTAGTACTTTTCTTTAAATTTGTTTAAAGATATTTCATAAAGTTTCTATTAAGAACCAACTATGTTCGAATTATTTCATATTCTTTTACGGAAATGTAGCCGCTAGTTTATCTAATCGACATTTCATAACTAAAACAACTGCAATGACTTCGATTATAATAGCAAATGTCATTAATACGAATGGTAGTCCATAATTAAGTTATTATATATGGCAAATATTGAGCTTTTCACAAAATTTTCAACGTTATTCCATCCTAAAAGAAAATGTGAAACTATCCTTACACGAATTGTTCCCATTTTATTGGTTCAAATGATTATTGAATCCAAGAATTTTATATTATCTTTATTGTTATAGTATGAAATTGATTATTATAGATTTAATGAAATTTACTTGGTGAGAATTCATCACATAAATTCATGAAGAATTAATTTGAATGTATGTGGATTTTTATTTCGCCAGCAGTAATTTTTGGTTTATCAATCCATTTTGAGATTAATTCAACGTGTTTGTATGTAATTATTTTCGAATAAAGACTTTTCGGATTAATCAATCTTTTGCTATTAGGTTTCAAAAAATATTTAAGCAAATTCTCACGTAACTCTTACACATTACTCAAAAATACTTAATAAAGGAATACATGGTATTCTTTAAAATATTAAAATCGTCTTTTGAATAATTCGAAGGATCTAAAGAAGCTCGGGATTTTGAGCAATATCCATTGAAAAACATGTTCCCAAACTTTAAAATTATCTTTGAATATGATTATCATGTTTAATAAAAGAAAACATTTTCCTGAAGTTGATTTAAACCCAGTTTTTTGAGATCGTTTACAAATAAATTGATCACTTCGGTTGTGATAATCGCGATCGATTGGTTCAACCATAGTTCTGACGAATCGATTGCCGTAATCACGAATGTACAGTATATTATCAATTGGCCAAGTAAACCCTACTACAATCTTTTGCCTTATTAAATGCAAATAAAGTTAGAGATTAACCATTTAATTTCTTTACTCATTTTATTTCTATTTTGATCAAAAAATTATCGACTTCAGAAATGAAAGTTGCAACTAAAAAACATGTCATTATTTATTTACTATTTGTTTACAATAAAAATAAGCGTAATTTAGGTTTAGTAATTATTTTATATATGAATTATTTAATTATTTTCAAAATAAATGAAGTGAAATGATTTGAACAGAACATTTTATAACAATCGTCAATTAACTGACTTTGCCCTGTATTCTATGTTTTTATGTAAAAGGTCTCATTTCACAGAATAAATAATCAATAATCTGCATTCTATGTCTTATATGTGAAAATACTGTAAAAATTACATTTTCACGGAATTTTTTTTTTTTAAGAAGCAAATTATTTGGTGTTGAAATTACTTTAAAAGGAAAAATATAATCAGAAGCAAAATATACTATTCAAGTATAAAGGAAACCATATAAGAATAATTATACAAATCTATTTCACTTATTATATCATTGAAGAATATATAATCACTGTCTTGTAAAATTTTAAAATTTTAAGGAAATATTATTGATTTGAAGTCTTTCTAAATTATTTTTTGCTATTTCATAACCTTGTTTTGCAGAATTTTTATACCAGTAAATCGCTTTATCTATATCTTTTGCAATTCCATATCCATTTTCGTACATTGAAGCAAGATTATTTTGTGCTACACAATTTCCTGAATTTGCAGCACTTTGATATAATTCAAATGCTTTTTGTTTGTCAATTTTAGTTCCAATACCACCATAATAACAATTACCTAACATTGTTATTCCACTAACATCCCCGCCTTCAGCTGATTGCTTAAATAATTCAAATGCTTTATTATAATCCATTTTAATACCAATTCCATTTTTATAAAAAATACCAAGATTATGTAAAGCTACTGCATTTCCATTATTTGCAGCTTTTTCACACCAGTAAAAAGCCATTTTTAAATCTGCTTTAATACCTGTTCCTTTTTCATAGAAATAGCCAATTACAGTCTGTGCTATTGCATAATTTTTATTAGCTGCCTTTTCACAATATTCAAAAGCTAATTTTTCATTTTTTATAGTTCCATACCCATTTTCATAACATCTACCAACAAAATATTGAGCTAGTATATGATTTTTTTCTGATGCAATAATGAATAAGTTAAATGCTTTCTTATTATTTTCACTTGTTATAATTCCATGAAAATTAAAATATCCAAGTAAAAAAATAGAATTTGTACTAATTTGGTTATTTAATAACCAATTATAAGTATCTTTTGTATTTATAATATGATCACTAAAATATTTAATAACTTTTTGTTTAACTAATATAAATTCACATGCTTCATTTAATAATTCATAAATAAGATCATTTATTTTGCCGACTATTACATTAAAATCTTTTTCAATTGAAAGATTTTCTTGTATACATGATATTGTCATAGAATCAATTTCTTTAATTATATTTAGTTCTGGATTATTATTTGGTTGATTTATAAAATGTCTAACTAAATTTTCACGTAAATCTTTTGGTAAAACCTTTTTGTACGGATAGACTTTGTCCAAAAATTCTTTATGATTTAAATTAAAGAATTTAATAAAGGGAATTAATCGTTGTAAAGTATCCTTTAAGACATTAAAATCATCTTTTGAATAATTTGAAAGATCTGAAGGAAGTTCAGAATTTTGAGCAATACCCCACTTAAGCACTTGTTCCCAAACTTGAATAACGTTCACTTGAAAGTTATCATGTTGAATAAGAGAAATCATACATTTTTCTGAAAGTGAAATAAAATCAATTGAATTAAAAATTTTTTCTGGTTCTTTAAACATTAATTCCATACAAAAATTTTGTAATTTCAAGAAAGAATCATTCTCAAAACTTGTCTGATATATCAAATTAAAATTTTGTTCCATCCAGTTTTTTTTATTTTCAATCAAAAATAATTGTAAATGTGTGATTAACTCTTGAAGATTAAGTTCACTGGAAGCAACCAAAATTTTAATAATATCTAAAGTATCATATTCTTCCAAGGAAAGCCTTCCTCCATAAATATACCTAAAAAGAACGGGAACATTTAATATTTTCGCAAAAACTAAATTTCCATTTTTAAAAAAAAAGTTGTTATAATATATTATTTTTCTTACCTTAAGACCATTTGAAAAATTTCGGGTGAAATATTTGGTAACTTAATATGCGTCAAACTTCCGTCATTTTTATTTTTACCAACATTAGTTGATAAAATTCTTCGCAAATAAGGGGAACGATAATTTAAAATAACCATATGGGCACGAAAAATTTTTACATAAGGATCATTACCGACCTCAATGGTTATATCATAAAATTCATCATCTTCTAAAATTTCAAGTAAATTTTGAGATAATTTTGGTAAAAACGTATTGTCATCCATTATAAAAATTTTATATTCCAAAGAAAAATTGGCAAATCGTCAAAACGTTGAATATTTGAATTTGAAATTCCGGTTAAATTCGGCCCGAAAAAGTGTGATATGACGATCGAATATAATTCGGCCTTAAACCCTATTTTAAATGGTCATGAAATTCAAAAAAGAAATATCATAATAGATTAGGTCAACTGATCAAGTGCTATAAAAGTACGATTTAGTTTCCTAAGTTGGATTGATATATAAAAGGTTATGCTCATTTTATTTTAATCATATGTAAGTGTAATGTATATAAAATCTTAATTTAACCGCCACATTTTGGTTAAAATTTAATTTCTAATGTTTTTCAACGTTAAAATTTTCACCTTTAAAAAAATGTAAGCAACTAAACAAATATTGACGACCAATTAATGTGGAAGATACCTAATAATGAAAGTTTATGGGGAAAATGCTCATGGAGGTGATGATGAAATTACATGGGGAGATGATGATTTGGATGGTAATGAAGAAGTTTTTTATTTCAAATTTTAATGAAGTAAGAACAAAATAAACTCGCAAATCATGATTCATCATGCTAATTTTATAATTCAGGTCGAATATCATGTGAAAATTTGGCCATTTATTTGGGATTTTGATACTTCGCATATCCCATATATCAAAATTATTCATAACATAGAAAGGTTTATGTAGATGTGTAATTACACCAAGTTCACATAAAAATCGAATTCTCATGAACAAATTATTATTAGTCATATGTCTATCCATAATTTTTATTACCATTAAACATTAGTGTCCGCTGTCTGGTACACTTGAGACCGTATGCATCTTTTTGAAATATACATCTTAGGATTTTTTACGTGTTTTAAATATCATTTATCGTATAGTGTAGATTTGAATAAACATAGCTTAATAGTTTCGTAATTTTATGGCTAATGCCTATGATTTTTTTCATTTCTTTATTATAAATTAAATTGTGCATTATACAAAATATATCATCCTTTATTTATCAATGGACGCTTATAAATAACCGATGCTGCATAAATAAATTTTATAATAAATTATTGATTTGAAGTCTTTTTAAACTATTTTTTGCTTTTTCATATCCTTGTTTTGCAGAATTTTTATACCAGTAAATCGCTTTATCTATATCTTTTTCAATTACATCTCCATTTTCATACATTAAAGCAAGATTATTTTGTGCTACATAATTTCCTGAATTTGCAGCATTTTGATATAATTCAAATGCTTTTTGTTTATTAATTTTAATTCCAATACCATTACTATAACAATCTCCTAAAACTGTTATTCCACCTGAATATCCTCCATCGGCTGATTGTTTAAACAACTCAAATGCTTTACTATAATCTTTTTTTATACCAATTCGACTTCTATAAAAAACACCAAGATTATGTTTAGCTATTATATTTCCATTATTTGAAGCTTTTTCATACCAATAAAAAGCCATTTTTAAATCTCGTTTAATACCCGTTCCTTTTTCATAGCAATAACCAATTACGGACTGTGCTGTTGCATAATTTTTATTAGCCGCTTTTTCATAATATTCAAAAGCTAATTTTTCATCTTTTATAGTTCCATACCCATTTTCATAACAACTACCAACAAAGAATTGAGCTAATGTATGATTTTTCTCTGATGCATTAATAAACAAATTAATTGCTCTTTCATTTTCACTCGTTACAAAATCAAAATATCCAAGTAAAAAAATAGAATTTGCATTAATTTGGTCATTTAATAACCAATTATAAGTATCTTGTGCATTTATATTATGATCACTAAAATATTCAATAACCCTCTTTTTTATTAATTCAGGTCCAAATACTTAATTTACTAATTTGTGAATAAGATCATTCATTTCATCAACTATTAAATCAAAATCTTTTTCGATTAAATGATTCTTTTGTACACTTGATATTGTCATAGGATCAAATTCCTTAGTTATAATTTGTTCCGGATTATTATTTGGTTGATTTATAAAATGCCTAACTAAATTTTCACGTAAATCTTTTGATAAGATTTTTTTTATATGGATAAACCTTGTCCAAGAATTCTTTATGATTCAAATTAAATAATTTAATAAGTGGGGTTAATCGTTTTAACGTATTCTTTAAGATATTAAAATCACTTTTTGAATAACTTGAAAGATCTGAAGGAAGGTCAGAATTTTGAGCAATACCCCATTTAAGCACTTGTTCCCAAACTTGAATAACGTTCACTTGAAAGTTATCATGTTGAATAAGAGAAATCATACATTTTTCCGATAGTGAAATAAAATCAATTGAATTAAAAATTTTTTCTGGTTCTTTGAAAATTAATTCCTTACAAAAATTTTGTAATTTCAAGAAAGAATCATTCTCAAAACTTGTCTGATATATCAAATTAAAATTTTGTTCCATCCAGTTTTTTTTATTTTCAATCAAAAATAATTGTAAATGTGTGATTAACTCTTGAAGATTAAGTTCACTGGATGCAATCAAAATTTTAATAATATCTTGGGTATCATATTCCTCTAAGGAAAGCCTTCCTCCATAAATATACCTAAAAAAAAGAAAGAAAATTTCAATATCTTCGTAAAAAAAATTATTATTTTTTTTTTTTTTTAAAAAAAACCGTTATAGTATATTATATACGTATATATACTGTATATATATCAATTTTATTACCTTAAGACCATTTGAAAAATTTCAGGTGCAATATTTGGTAACTTAATATGTGTCAGACTTCCATCATCTTTCTTTTTATTGGTTGACAAAATTCTTCGCAAATAAAGGGAGCGATAATTTAAAATAATCATATGAGCACGAAAAATTTTTACGTAAGGGTCATTACCAACTTCAATAGTTATATCATAAAATTCATTATCTTTTAAAATTTCGAGTAAATTTTGTGATAATTTTGGTAAAAATTTGTCGTCATACATTATAATCAACTTTCGATTGTCAAACAGTCAAAGAATGTAATGGGTAACTTTAATGTGACGATATTGGATTTATTTGGTAAGTTTCGGAATCGGAGAAATATTTTGGACCGAAACCGGCCTAATCACCTGACTGCTGATCTTCGCATTTTTTTTTAACTCACATTGTCCAAGTATTGATATTTACTTAAAAGTGTACCAAAAATGTAAAATATTATTTCACCTTGCATAGTCATTTATAATTATATTGAGGAATGTATATTGGAGGCTGGTATTCAATCCAACCTAATTCCTCAAAGTTTAATGTATATTCAAAAACTTTGTTGTTTAAAAATTTACGCATTAAACCAAGATAAAGGAATGGTATGATACCAAAAGGAATTTGGATTTATAAGATATTAAATATAAACTGGATTCAAAATGGTCTGTATATTTATTTAAATTTAATATAATATTCACATTTACATTGACTGTGCACACCTTAATATGGATGATTGAAAAATTCATTAAAGAATTCAAAAATCGTTGTTGTTTTGTAAATAAAGAATAATAATCCTAAAAAATAATGTATGTATTTTCAATATTAAATAATAAATTAATTCTTTATAATTTGAAATATTTCATACTCCCAAACAGAAAAATAATAGCTTGTTTCTCTGATCCGTTTTTCATAAAAACGACTATCACAATGACTTAAACCATAATATCTTTCCCCAAATATCGTAAGGTCACTGCCAAAAGTTGGACCAAAATCAATACTACCAAATATAGCTTTTTTTTCATCAGCTACACGACTTAAAACATAATTATTAATATTATACATATCCTTAAAAGAGAATATAAAACTATCTTTAGTAGTGTTATAACCTTCAATAGAATTCCAAATGGTTGGATTATAACCTCCAAGAATTTCATTACTACCTTGCACTCTAATAATCGATACAGTATTAAATATACCATCACAAATCTTATGGAATTTATGAGATGAAAATCCATCACGAGATCCACGAAGAATCAACTTAAAACTATATGAATTTTTTACTCTGCCGGTAATATCCAATCAATCAATCCATTTTAAGATTAATTCAGCATGTTGAATTGTAATTATTTTTGAATCAATATTTTTTAATTTTTTAATTAATTGGTTTTTCGGATTTAAATAATATTTAACTAGATTTTTACGCAATTCTTTAGGCAAAATTTTTTCATACGGATGTACTTTATTCAAAAATTCTTCAGAAGTTAAATTATAAAATTTAATAAAAGGAATACATCGTTGCAATGTATTACTTAAAATATTAATATCATCTTTTGAATAATTCGAAAGATCTGAAGGAAGTTCAGGATTTTGTGCAATACCCCATTTAAGAACATGCTCCCAAACCTTAATATCATCAATTTGAATATTATCGCGTTGGATAAGAGAAATCAAACATTTTTCTGAAATTGAATTAAAATCAATTGATCTGAAAACATTCTCTGGTTTTCTAGTAATTAAATCCGTACAAAAATTTTGTAATTCCGAGAAAGAATCATTCTCAAAACATGTTTGATAAACCAGGTTAAAATTTTGCTTTATCCAACTTACTTTATTTTTAATCAAAAATGATTGTATATTAGTGATTAGTTCTTGAAGTCCAAGTTCACTGGCGGCGACCAAGATTTTAATGATATTTAAAGTATCATATTCAATTAAAGAGAGGTTTCCCGCATAAATATATCTTTAAAAAAAAATTAATTATGTAAATATTAAAGAAACAAAAAAAATTCTACTCATTATAAGTCAATATTTTTAATTCTCTTTTACCTTAAGATTATTTGAAAAGTCTCTGGAGAAATATTTGGTAATTTAATATGTGTCAAAATGATATCGTCTCTCCTTTTATTTGTTGATAAAGTTCTTTGCAAATAGGGAGACCGATAATATAAAATGACCATATGAGCACGAAATATTTTTACATAAGGGTCATTACCAACTTCGATGATAACATCGTAATATTCATTATCTTCTAAAATTTCAAGTAAATTTTGGACTAACTTTGGTATAAATGTCATCATAGAAATTTTTGTATTTCAAAGAAAAATTGACAAAGGTTGATGATCAACTTATTATATATTAGGAAATTCCGGTTAAATTCTGGTCGATAAAATACGTCATTATGATCGAATACTTTTAAGTCACATGTAAAAATTCTCATATACCATATACTTCCGAAATTAAGCACTATCGAAAATAAGCATCACGGCCAGTTCGGTAGAAGAGCGATTATACTAAATTCATTGTCAAATTATCATCAATCATATGTCTATTCGTAACTTTCCATTACAATATACGTGTTCTAAATATCATTTACCGTAATGTTTAGATTTGAGAGTCGACATTTCGTAATATATTTATGGCCAATAACTGTGTTTTTTTATTATTCATTTCACTTCCAACATATTTATTTAACTAGTATGAGACGGTGAAAATAAATGGTTAACACTATTTTTGGGGTCTAACTCTACAAGAAAGAATCATCAGAAGATCATGTTATACAAGTAGGTTGCTGAGGTGTTGGATATAATTGAGGGTACAATTAAGAGTATGGGGTTAGTCAACTTTTCAATTTGATGAAAACATTCTGTACCTTTTTATGTATGAAATTATAAATAACTGAGCAGCTTTTTCTTTATATATCTTATGATATTTTCTTACTAAAATGAATACAGTTCTCTAAATGGAAGCTTCTTTGAGAGGTTAATTTCATCCCTAATTACCATTATGAGCTCTAATTTATTGAAGGTTTTTGATCGATTGTGAAGGGTAAAGTTGTGCACTCAAGTTCACATCTAAACCTCAGAAATACACTTATAGATGTAGGGGTTATTTTAAGTTTAATGAAACATACAATTATATTGATGAAAAATTTGACGCACATAGTAATCCTGAAATATTTATATCCCAATACGTACTGATTATAATAAGTAAAAAATTTTATATAATAAAATTTTTTTATCAACGCTATATTTGAGCATGAATCTGCCCATTTTAAATAATGAAATTTTTTAATTAATTTATTAAAATCATTTTTATTCACGAAAAAATGGCATTAGTAATTTTCTACAGTAATGTATATTGGCAAAATAATAGGCAAGTTCACAGTGATATTAAACTTAATAATGCGCAATCGTACGATTTTCTTCACGCGACATACAGAATTTGAACATTGTTTTTATGAACCAAATTTCGAGTCGTTCGTTGCACTCCGGGATCGTAAATCAAAAGTTTCGCGTCACATGATCGTTTCAAATAAAAAAATCATATTTTAAAAACTGGAAACGGATCTGTTGTGAGCCCGAAACTTTGCTACTTCCATACCGATAATTTTGAATTGTAACTAATATTTTAATAATGTTTATGTTAAAAAACTAAGAAATAGAAGTTATTTTAAAAAAGTTTATTTTTGATGCACTTGGACGGACGGACTTATAGTTATAGGACATTTAGATTACAACTCAAGATATTTTATTTTATAATGTATCAAAACTATTATACGTATATTATAATTATTAAATTAAAGCGTGTAGTTAAAATTTAAACAATAATTTTTACTTACACCGTTAAACATGTTTTTCCTCATTCAATAAAGTATCTTAATTTTAACAAATAGTAAAAAAAAAATATATGTAGCATTGGTAGATAAACCGATTAAAATCTAAGTATTCTAATTATTCATTTGACCTGCTGGCTGCAGCAGCTGAAACAAATATATAATATTATTACCTAAGTCAGCAAAGATATACAGTATCTTTTCGTTATATAAACGACTCTGATTAAGATTGAAATGAAGGCTTTCCATAAATTAAAATAAGGGAGTTATAATATTTCAAATTTTGCAAATTTGTAAAACCAAAGTTTTATTTGTTAACACTGGCTAAATTTTATGAACAATTGTTAGATTAATTGTAATTCTTTATTACTGTTTCAAATAATGTAACCATGCAAAAATTAGGTTAATATTATATATAAATTTGTAGTAAAATTTGTAGTTTAATGTCCCATAAATGAAATATTTCTTAAATCCAAAGAATATGATTCTCATATTATTAAGATTTGTTCACTTTTGTTGTCATAATTTGTGTTACAGGGATGTTATGTCATTAAGAACATAAGTGTTTGCAACTTGTAAAGCCTCATTTTTTCGATCAGATTTGTATGAGATGATTGCTTTAACAATAACTGACATATACAGACATTGATACAGTGTGATAAAGAAGTTAGTCGATCTGAATGTGGTAAAATAAAACGAAAGTATACATTAGTTTCGGTTTAATATATTGATAAGCTTCACATAATATATAATTATTCATTGAATAAATTTTATTGAATTAATTATTATAGCAACGTACTAATTAATTATAATGTTTAGTAAAAGGTAATTATTAGTAACATTTAATTAGATATTTCGACAACTAATGAAAGAATTATATAATGTGTAAACAAAATTTTTTTATTTAAATATGCCTTTATATTAATAAGTTCATTCAACAAATGACGTGATGCAATAGGTTTTGCGGTCCATAAAATTACAATCCAAAGTAAATATAAATGGATTGTGATTGATTAATACGTTTTTAAATTAGATGTATACTCACTTTAGGGCTAGAATTATACAACCATTATCAAAACATCAAATAATAATATAAGAATACGTAAAAAATAATCAGCAGAAAAATTTATTCTTAGAATGAAATCAAAACTTCTATTGAAATATAATTGTTAATCAAGTAATCAATAGTTTAAAATATAGAAATATCTGTTCCTTTTATAAACCAAGTAATTAATCTTTCATAATTTGGAATATTTCGTATTCTTCTACGGAAAATTCATCATTAGTTTCTCTAATCTCCTTTTCATAATCAGATCTATTACAACAACTTCCACTATAAAAATCTGTTCCAAATATAGCGAGGTCATCAAAACCAAATGTTGGACCAAAATCAACCATATTACATATAGCAAGTTCTTCTTCAATTACTTGACTTAAAACATAATTTTTAACATTACTTTTACTCTTAAAAGAAAATATAAAACTATCTTTAGTAACACCATAATTCCCATCAGATTTCCAAATGATTGGATTATATCCTCCAAGAATTTCACTATTGTCTTTCACTTTAATAATTGCTATAGTATGAGGTTGATTGTCACAAATTTCATGGAATTTATTAGGCGAGAATCCATCTCTGGATCCACGAAGAATTAATTTGAATTCATATGGATTTTTCATCTCGTCAGTAATTTCTAATTTATCAATCCATTTCGAGATTAATTCAGCATGTTGTATTGCAATTATTCTTGAATCAATACCTTTTGATTTTTTATTTGATTGGTTATTAGGATTTAAAAAATATTTAACTAAATTTTCACGTAATTCTTTAGGCAGAGTTTTTCTATAAGGATATACTTTATCCAAGAACCCTTTGGAAGTTAAATTATAAAATTTAATAAAGGGAACTAGGGTTCTTTTAGTACAGTTAGTGAGTTTAGTTTAAATACTATATCAACAGTTAATCAATTGAGTCCCTGGCGAATTTTCATTGCTAATTATTATCATAGTTTACAGCAGGTTCGCAAAAAAAAAGTTGCAACTGTTTTTATTACACATAGAAAAGGCTTTTTGCAACGTTTTTTAACTATATTAATGAAAAAATGTTGTGAAACGTTTTTATTTATGGATTCAGTGGGAAAAATATTTTCGCAGCATTTTTAACGCCTATTAATAAAAAACGGTGCGAGATGTTTTTTATTTATGAATTAAATGAAAATAGCAACATTTTTTACCTTATAATGAAAAAATGTTGTAAAAATCGGTTTTATTTATCTAATAATTTATCGAATTTCATTATAAAAATATTAAAATCCGAAGTGTTACTGCGGATTTTATTCAACCCGGTCTAACCCTTTCAACTATTTATTTATTTATAAACTAATCAAAACATTATTAATACGTAGATAAAGAAATCTAATTTAAAGATAAACATAAAAATCCAATACTAAAATATTAAATTCCACCAAAAAGAGCCAGTGGCTGCTAGCCTTTTAAATAAAAATGAACACTTAGGGCAGTCTTAGGACTATTGCTGATCAGCGAAGAATTCCTAGTAGTCATAAAAATACCCCCAAAGTACCGTACGGTATTTTTCTTTTGGGTCAAAGATCCGTTTCATATAAATACTGTTAGATGAAGAATGTTACAAATTGTAAAAGGAAGTGACCAAAACTCATCAGAACCCTATTTAGTATTTGAAGCTCACTAACTTGTACCCAATTTAATACCTTAGTTATTTAAAAATGATTAAGAAATCATTTTGTTTTGTTATTTGAAAACAGTTAAGAAATCGTTTTGTTTTGTTATTTAAAAATGATTAAGAAATCATTTTTTTTTTGTTATTTAAAATCAAGAAATCGTTATTGTTATTTAAAAACGATAAGGAATTCATTTTTTTGTTATTAAAAACGATTAAGAAATCATTTTTTATTTTGTTATTTAAAAACGATTAAGAAATCGTTTTTTATTTTGTTATTTAAAAACGATTAAGAAATCGTTTTTTATTTGTTATTAAAAACGATTAAGAAATCATTTTTTATTTGTTATTAAAAACGATTAAGAAATCATTTTTTTTGTTATTTAAAAACGATTAAGAAATCATTTTTTTTGTTATTTAAAAACGATTAAGAAATCGTTTTTTTTGTTATTTAAAAATGATTAAGAAATCATTTTTTATTTGTTATTAAAAACGATTAAGAAATCATTTTTTATTTGTTATTAAAAACGATTAAGTAATCATTTTTATTTTTGTTATTAAAAATAATTAAGAAATTGTTTTTTATTCTGTTATTAAAAATGATTAAGAAATCGTTTTTTTTTGTTATTTAAAAACAATTAAGAAATCGTTTTTTTTGTTATTAAAAAACGTTATTTAAAAATGATTAAGAAATCATCTTTTTTATTTATTATTAAAAACGATTAAGAAATCATTTTTTATTTGTTATTTAAAAACGATAAGAAATCATTTTTATTTTTGTTATTAAAAACGGTTAAAAAATCGTTTTTATTTTTGTTATTAAAAACGATTAAGAAATCATTTTTATTTGTTATTTAAAAACGATTAAGAAATCATTTTTTATTTTGTTATTTAAAAACGATTAAGAAATCGTTTTTTATTTTGTTATTTAAAAACGATTAAGAAATCATTTTTTATTTTGTTATTAAAAACGATTAAGAAATCATTTTTTATTTTGTTATTTAAAAACGATTAAGAAATCGTTTTTTATTTTGTTATTTAAAAACGATTAAGAAATCGTTTTTTATTTTGTTATTTAAAAACGATTAAGAAATCGTTTTTTATTTTGTTATTTAAAAACGATTAAGAAATCGTTTTTTATTTTGTTATTTAAAAACGATTAAGAAATCATTTTTTATTTTGTTATTAAAAACGATTAAAAATGATTGTCTTTTTTTTTTGTTACTAAAAACATTTTTTTTTTTGTTATTAAAAATGATTAAGAAATCATTTTATTTTTGGTATTAAAAACGATCAAACATCATTTTATTTTTGTTATTAAAAACAATCAAAAATTGTTCTATTTTTGTCATTTAAAAACGATCAAAAAATCTTTTTTATTTGAAATCGTTTTGTTTTATTTTTTATTAAAAACAATTGGTTTTTTATTCAGATTAAAAAAAAAACTCCGAAACAGTAACATTTCGGTGTTTTATATATGAAATTCAGGTACCCTAAGGCCTAAGCGGGTCATGAATTTGTTGACCTGACTTGAATATCACGGATCAGGTTAAGTCAATTACCCGACCTATCTGACCTGATCGTGAGCTCTATTTTTTACATTAAACGCTTAAAAAAAGCGTTTTTTTTATTTTGCGATTGATAATAACAAACGTAAGAATCATTTTTTATTTTAAATTATCATAAAAAACATTTCACAATATTTTATTTTATCAAATTATTTAATAAAAACCAACATTTCGCAACTTTTTTTTTGCGAAATGTGTAAAAAAAGTTGCATAACGCTTTTTTTACAGATGATTTGATAAAAAATTAGCATTTCACAACTTTTTCTTGCAAAATTAACAAATTAAAAAAACGTTTAAAATAAATTAAAGTAGAAAAAGTTAACTTTTGATGATTTTTATTAAGCAAGTTACATAATTCAGCTCAAATTTGCCTAACAAAAATCTGACCCGAATTGAATTATTTTAACCAGTGCGGTATGGTGACTGCTAGTTTTAATTAAAAAAAATAACAATTTTTCTTTTATTAATCATTTGATAGAAAAAAAATGATTTTTTATACGTTTTATAGGTTCCAGATGGGAACTTATTGATAATTTTGAATTCAGAGGTATGTTACGCTCTGAATCTTTTTTTATTCATCATAGGTTTCGAAAGGGAGTTTATTAACAATTTAAAGTTTCGTAGGTTCATTAACTCTAGATTTATTTATTTTTTTTTTTTAATTTAGTGCAAAAAAAAAACATAATAAATTTTAAAAATAAACTTTAAGAAAAATTTGCAATTCTTGCAAATTTTTCTTTTTCTTTTAAGGATAGCCCTGCGGGCAGGATTTGTTTAAAATAATTTTCAAAATATTGAAAATAATTCATTTCATGTGCAGAAAAATTAGTTTTTGAATAAATTTATTTTTTTGCAAAGGATCAACATACGAGGTTAAAAAATGTAATTTATTTGTGATGGCTCAACTTAATTAATAATATTACTGACACAGGCGAGGTCAGTGACAAAAGTTTCCTAAAGAAAGTGTTCAAAATAATCAAATAAAAAAATAAAAAAAAATTTCCTTTGTATGTACTGTACATGTTCATGTACATGTTCAATGTTCTGTTCATAGTACATAAAGTACATATACTGTACATAAAGATTAAATGGACCGTTTTTTACCAAAAAGGAAATTATTTTTGATTTCATGGCAATTTAGCATGTGGATTATCTACAAAATTAGATTAGATTGATGATAGAATGAAATAGAAATTTCTATGCAAAATACGCCGGGAATGTACTTTCAAAAATGGAATGATTTACAGATTTATTCCATTTTTGCAAAAAACGGCTAACAAATGCTTATCTGTGTGTTAATGAATTGTTGTAAAGACTGCGGTTTTTAGTTTTTTCTATTGGGTATGCTGGTCGTTAATCTTGGAGATCTAAATGGTTTGTCCGGATGCAGCCAAGTTGGCCAACCTGCTTGTAGGGATTATTAATAGGTAGTAATATTACTCTGGAATATAGTCACTTGGAGAAATTTTTGTTTTTTGACCTTACTGACCAGTGCAGGGTAGATATACTTATCTTGGGGGCTGGCGGTGTTAGTCATAGGATATCTGCGGGGTACGGGCTTCGACTTACCTGGTCTTTGGATTGGCTGTAAGAGAGGTAGTGACTATGATTAGGATTAACTGACCGTGAAGGGTTTCAACTCGATGTCGTACTTTCACATTAGTGTCGACCTTTCCTTGCTTAGTTCACCGGTTTAAGTAGATTATTCTTTTTTGCAATTTAGTATTTTAATGTATATTCAAATTTTTGTTCTTCATGTAAATAATTTACTTAAATTCGCGTCATGTTAGGTTCCTAACTGACACCCATACATAAAAATAAAAATAAAAATGAATTGTTGTAAAGTATTTTTTAAAGTATTGAAGTCACTTTTTGAATAATTGGAGGGATCTGAAGGTAGTTCTGGATTTTGAGCAATACCCCATTTAAGAACATGTTCCCAAACCTTAATGTCATCCATTCGAACATTATCGAGTTGGATAAGAGAAATCAAACATTTTTCTGAAATTGAGTGAATTAAAAACTTTTTCTGATTCTTTAGTCATTGTTTCCTTACAAAAATTTTGCAATTTTGAGAAAGAATCATTCTTAAAACTTGTTTGATAGATCAAGTTAAAATTTTGTTTCATCTAATTTTCTTTATTTTCAATCAAAAATAATTGTAAATGAGTGATTAATTCCAACTTATTTACGAAGAATTTTGTCAATTAACGAAAAGAAAAATAATGATAGCATTTTGACACATAATAAATTACCAAATATTTCTCCTGAGATTTTTCAAATAACCTTAAGGTAAGGGAGATTTGAATATTGCTAAATATACTGTAATATATAATAAGTTAAAAATTATTTTCATTATTTACATAAGATATATTTATGGAGAAAGAATTTCTTTGAAAGAATATGATATTTCAGATATCACTGAAATATTGATTGCCGCCAGTGAACTTATTCTTCAGAACGGTAATATAAGATAACTGCATGAGAGCGAAATATTCTTACATAGGGGTCATTACCAACTTCAATAGTAGTATCGTAATGTTCATCGTCTTCTAAAATTTCGAGTAAATTTTGTGATAATTTTGGTAAAAATATATCATCCATTATTAGAATTTTTTGTATTTTTTTTTTTTTTTTCCTTTTTTTAAAAAAACTAGAATATGAGCTTTTTTAAGGGACTTCGTCCCCTATGATATATAAGCATACATGCTGCAACGGTATTAATATCTTGTTAATAATCGTTTTTAAGTAAAAAAGTGATATTAATATTTTTTGCTAGTCATTTTAGTAAAAAACGATATCTGATATTGATACTTTTTTTATTGATCGTTTTGATAAAAACATTTTGACATTTTTTTAACAATTATTTTTACTTAAAATCTCATCCGATAAATGAGTATCATTTTTATCAAAATGATAAAAAATAATTAATTTTATTTTGTTAAAAATGATTTTAACAAATGCCTTTTAGCTTTTTTTTTATTAAAATAACTTAATAAAAAGGTGGAGATTGTTTTTTTTTTTTTTTATTAAAAAATTACAAAAAATGCCAATGAAGGAATTTTTTTGCTACATTATTAATAAAAACATTTTTTTAATTATCAAAGTAAATAATTAAAAAAAAAAATTAATTTATCTTTTTTTAACATTTGTTTATTAAACCGGATAATAAAAAAATCAATTTAATTTTTTTTTAATGGCCTATTAAATTTCAAACCGGATAACCAAGAAAAATTGTTGTCTTTTATGTCTTTTAAACTAATTAATGCTTAATCAAAAAATATTTTAATGGTTTATTATCAAATAATTGAAAAATTTTATTTATTTATTTTTTTTTAATGATTATTAATAATTTATTTTTTGTTTTTTAATCGAATAATTAAAAAAAAAAATAATTAACAATTTATTTATTAAACCAGGTAGTCAAAAAAAAAAAAAAAAAAAAGAATTTTAACGATTTTTTAAACCTATTAACGAAAATATTATTATTTTTTTTAATAGTTTTTATACAAATAAAAGCAATTTTTTTCATTTTAAAATGATTAATAAATCAATCATTTTTTCATTTTATTAAAACAATTAACCGTTTTTTCCATTAAAATGATTAATAAAAAAAAATCGTTGTTTTAATAAAAAAAACCGAACCCATTTTTAACATTTTAATGTTATTTTGATAAAAAAAAGGTTAACAATTTTCAGCGTTTTTCTTTGATTTGTTTTGATAAAAAAAATGTTTTTTTATTAAACGACTTAGGAAAAAACGGTTTTCATATTAAATGACAAAAAAAAATGGCCAAATTCATTTTTTTATTAGACGACCAATAAAAAATTGGTTTTTTTAAAACAATTAATACCATGAAAATTGTACTTTGGTCCTGGAATAATTGCAAATGAAAAATGAGAATTCTGGTGATATAAGTAACGGGTTATTGAAGCATGTTCCAAATGTGTTAATGGAGAAAGAAATGGCAAATGCTGATGCATATTTGTTTTATGCGTGATCATCATGTTAAAGCGATTAATAAAAAAAAAGTTGGTTTTTTTTGCTAAAACAATTAAAAAAAAGTCATTTTTTTTAAAACAATTAAATAAAAAAAACGATTAATAAAAAAAAAATCCTTTTTTTTTGTTAAACCGATTAAAAAAAATCATTTTTTTGTCATTTTTTAAGTGTTTAATTTGAAAAAAATGGCCTGAAGTTAAAAAAACGTTTTTTTGGCATTTTTTTTAAATTAAACTCTTTAAAAAACGCTAACTTTTGAAAAATTAAATGCCTAAAAGAAAAACATTTTAGCGTTCTTTTTTTTTTAAAAATTAAACGCCTTAACAGAACTCGTTTTTTTTAATTTAAACGCTTAACACTTAAAAGAAAGCAGTTTTTTTTTAAAAAAATAAAAAAAAAAAATTAAACATCTTAAATATTTTAGCGTTTTTTTTTAAAAAAAATCAAATGCTTTTAAAAAACGCATTTTTTTTAGCATTTTTTTTTTAAATTAAACGCTTAAAAAATGCAATTTAACGTTTTGTTTTAAATTAAACGCTTAAAAAAAATTAAACGCTTAAAAAAAGCGTTTTATTTAATAAACGCCTAACGCTTAAAAGAAAACGGTTTTTTTTTCAAAAAAAAAATTTAAACATTTTTTCAAATAAAAAACAAAATTAAACACTAAAAATTTTAGCGTTTTTTTTTAAAAAAATTAAACGCTTTTAAAAAATGCATTTTTTTAGCATTTTTTTTAAAAAAAATTAAATGCTTTTAAAAAACGCATTTTTTTAGCGTTTTTTTTTAAACATTTTAAAAAAACCATTTAGCGTTTTTTTTAATTAAACGGTTAATAAAAGCGCTTTTTTTAATTATACGCTTAAAAAAAACGTTATTTTTTAATTTAAACGCTTAATGCTTAAAAAAAGCGTTTTATTTAATAAACGCCTAACGCTTAAAAGAAAGCAGTTTTTTTTTCAAAAAAAAAAAAAAAAAAAGAGAAAATTAAACGCTTTAAAAATTTTAGCGTTTTTTTAAAAAAAAATTAAACGCTTTTAAAAAATGGTTTTTTTTAGCGTTTTTTTTTAAACATTTTAAAAAAACAATTTAACGTTTTTTTTTAAATTAAACGCTTAAAAAAAAATTAAATGCTTAAAAAAAGCGTTTTTTTTTAATTAAACGCTTAAAAAAAGCATTTTTTTTAATTAAACGCTTAAAAAAGCGTTTTTTTTTAATTAAACGCTTAAAAAAGCGTTTTTTTTTAATTAAACGCTTAAAAAAGCGTTTTTTTTTAATTAAACGCTTAAAAAAGCGTTTTTTTTTAATTAAACGCTTAAAAAAGCGTTTTTTTTTAATTAAACGCTTAAAAAGCGTTTTTTTTTAATTAAACGCTTAAAAAAGCGTTTTTTTTTAATTAAACGCTTAAAAAAGCGTTTTTTTTTAATTAAACGCTTAAAAAAGCGTTTTTTTTTAATTAAACGCTTAAAAAAGCGTTTTTTTTTAATTAAACGCTTAAAAAAAGCATTTTTTTTTAATTATGAATGCTTAAAGAAAGCGTTTTTTTTTAATTTAAGCAATTAGAAAAAGTGCTATTTCCATTTCTTTTTTTTTAATTAAACTCCTAAAAAAAGGGCGATTTTTTTTTAATTAAACGCCTAAAAAGGTGTTTTTTTTAATTATACGCTTAAATGAAGGCTCACTAACTGTACCCAAATTGCCTTAGTTACATTTTTAAAAAACCCGATTTTTAATCGTTACATTTTTAAAAAAAACGATTTTTTTAATCTTTACATTTTTAAAAAAACGATTTTTTCAATTTTAAAAAACGATTTTTATAATCATTACATTTTCAAAAAAAATGATTCTTTTAGTCGTTACATTTAAAAAAAAAAATGATTTAACGCTTTAATGATCTTTGATTAATAAGAAAATAATTTTAATGTTTATTTTTTTTTTCTCTAAAAAGACCTATTTAATAATTTTCTTAATAAAATGTATGTTTTTGATAGTTCCAGTTGTTTTTTTTTTGTAGAATTTATTTTACTAATAATTTCAATTTTTAATTGGCACATTTGATATTTTACTTTTAACAATGTTTGTAATTTTACGATAGGATCAATGAAATTGAAAAAAATTAAAAAATTCGAAAAACCTATTATTTGATGGCTCAACTAAACACACAATGAAAGTGGCACAGAAAGGCCTAAATCGCAATTTTACTCTTTTGATGTTAAAAGAAGCCTAAGCATAAGCATATGCATCAATCATTAGGCATAAATGCTTTACGCTTTTTTTTTTTTTTTTTTTTTTTTTACTGGTAAACAATTCAATTTTATTCAAAATAGGATTTTAAGGTACATGTTGGAAAACTGATTAGGTCTTATAGTTTATAAAGAAACTATATACGACTACAATTCTAGTTTATCCTAACTAATAAAAAATTTCTAAGAAATTAATTATCTGTTAAACCAGGTTAGATGATAAATAAAAGAAAGAATAAAAATACTACTCATCCAGAAACTGGACAAAATAAAGAAAATAATCTAAAGTAAAAAATAAAATAAAAATAAATAAAATTATTATAAATAAATTCTTTCTATCTAACTAGGTTCACATATACTATAAAATCCAATATATTTCTCCCAAAGTATATGTTATCTATTAATCCACCCAAATTAACGTATTTATTAATTTGATTAGTTGATACTATTTTTTTCTGATTTTTATCATAACTTCTCATCTTTTTCATTTTTTTGGTGATCTTTTTTTCTTTTTCCTTTTTCTTCATTTTTTCACAATGTGGTTTCCATATCTTTTTATGTAATATATCAAACACAAATTCTAAAAATTTTTTTCCTATTTCTATGATTTTTTTTGTTTGATTTCCAATATTAGTTTTAATTAGATCTGTTAATTCCAGTGGGAAAATTCCTTTAATTACATCAATGAAGGAAAGATTTTGATTATCATCAATTATTTTAAATATAGATAATTGCTCAAAATCTTCTATTCTTATTTCTATATTATTATCTGATATTTCATTTATTAATCTTATAAGATATTTTAAAATTATTTTTTGAATTTTTCTTAATATTTTTTTATTCTTATTACATTTCCATACATGAATAAAAGTTTCTTTTTTCCTATTACATTGAACACATTTCCATTTTTTATATATATTATATTGAGATTTTTTCATCTGTTCAATGGTTGGTATTTCTTCCATTAATCTCTGGATTTTTATTCTTTTTCTTCTGCAATCTTTAAAAGTTGTTGTATAATAAGTTTCATTACCTTTTAGATATGCAAAGGTGATGTTCCAGTCTACTTGTAATTTCCTATATTTATTATTACGATTTTGATTTAAGAACTTTTCTAGACCTTTTGTACGGGTTATATTTGTCATAAATTTTCTAAGGTTTTTCTCTATAACTATATTTCTCCATTTTGGTACATATGGAATAATGTCTGTTGAACCTTTTATATTAATTCCCATTCTTCCTATATTTACATATTGTTCTTTTATTCTCTTATCTACTTCTTCATTATATTTATCTCCTGAATGAGCATTTATTTTTAATACATCAACTTTTAATTTTAATTTTTTAATAATATCCATAATTGTTGCCCATAATGTATTATTTGAGGCTAATTTAAATATTTGTCTTGGAGTTAAATTATAATGTTTTTCTTTAATTAACATAAAGTTATTAAATACTATTATGCTATCTGTGAAAATTTTAACTTCTCCATTTTCTGGTTGTACAATTAATGCAATTAATAATGCTAATGTTTCTGCTTTATTAGATGATATCCAATTTTCATATGTTGAATAAAATTCAGCTATTTCTATAAAGTTTACATTATAAAAAATTGCGCCAAAAATTGATTCACATTCTTTAGTACCATTATTCTTGACAGAACCATCAATATATATTATATTATTCTTTATTAATTTTAATTTTTCTTTAATTATAATTAGTTTTTCACGATCTAATGAATTATGTAAATATAATGAAATAATATCTTTGACATTATTTTCTTCAATTCTACAATCATCTGCTATATATGCCATTGGTTCATAAGAAAATATTTCATTACCATATAATAATTGCTCAATATTTGATAACTGGATATCTTCTAATATTATAGCATTATTTCCAAAATTCTTTATATTACATTTTCTGTTTTCTACGAAAAACACTTTATCATTATTTTGCATTATTACACATTTATTTTTTTGTTTAAAATAAGTATCTTCATTTTTATTACATCCTTCACACTTTTTAATTATTATATTTATATCTTTATCATGAGAAATAATTTGATAATGTTGAATATAAGTTTCTCTTTGTTCCACTACAATTACTTTTCCTAATATTATATTATCTTTAATTGTCATTACTATTCTTTTTGATGTTGGATCAGTTATTACTGAATATAATTCATAACCTTTTATATTTGTAATCATATCCATTTCTTGTAATTCTACTTTTATTATACTATTTTCTTTACTATATGTTATTTCTTTTCTTATTTTATAATAATTTTTTGGTTCTGGTAACATTCGTCCTTTAATTCCTTTTTTAATATATTTCTTATTATTCATTTCTTTCCAACTTAATAGCTTATCTCCTTTTAATGAAGTGATTTGATCTAAAAAAATTATATTATGTTTTTTCAAATCCTTAAAATTACTTACATATGTTTCATCTGAAACTACTTCATAGATTTTCTTTTTACCTCCTTTTATTTTAAAATTATTAAACCAACTTTTTTCTATATTTTCTTCAATACTTAAATTGTTTTTTCTTAATAATATTAAATTTTCAATTATAAAGTTATTTTTTATTTTTTTTTCTATTTTTTTTAATTTTTTAATATTTCTTAATGAGAACACATATAAAGGATTATCATCTAATAATAAATGTTCTTGTACATTATATAATCTTATCTTAGTTATTTCCCCTAAGATTCCTTTGTCATTTATTTGTATAATAAAGTTAGTAACCTTTGATTGAATATGATTATCATTTATCTGTCTCAAATCATATAAAAGGTTACATTCTATTATTGAATTAGGAATTGTTGATGCCAAATGAAGTTTATTTTTAAAGGTTTTTCTTATTGGTTTCATCAAGTTATTACATTCATCATCTGTTAGAATCGTAAGTTGGGTACGATATTCTATTTTTGGTAGAATCAATGCATTAAAAACATACATCATCTGTTTATCTGTAACTGCTTTTTTCTTTAACATATTGTTATTTACATTTTGAATTTCTTCTTTAATTTGATTAATGATATGTTTTCTTTGATTATATGCATTGAACCATACACCAAGAATTCGGATTGATCCATTTGCTTTTATTGGATTTAATTTAATCTCATTATTCCCAAATTTAATTAATACTTCATCTTCTAATTTTGCTTTTTTCTTTTTTCTTAATAATAAATCAGATTTCTCTTTATTTATTTTTATATCATTTAAATTATAAAATGAATCTGCTATTTTCAAGCATAAATGCTTTACGCTTTTTTTTTTTTTTTTTTTTTTTTTTACTGGTAAACAATTCAATTTTATTCAAAATAGGATTTTAAGGTACATGTTGGAAAACTGATTAGGTCTTATAGTTTATAAAGAAACTATATACGACTACAATTCTAGTTTATCCTAACTAATAAAAAATTTCTAAGAAATTAATTATCTGTTAAACCAGGTTAGATGATAAATAAAAGAAAGAATAAAAATACTACTCATCCAGAAACTGGACAAAATAAAGAAAATAATCTAAAGTAAAAAATAAAATAAAAATAAATAAAATTATTATAAATAAATTCTTTCTATCTAACTAGGTTCACATATACTATAAAATCCAATATATTTCTCCCAAAGTATATGTTATCTATTAATCCACCCAAATTAACATATTTATTAATTTGATTAGTTGATACTATTTTTTTCTGATTTTTATCATAACTTCTCATCTTTTTCATTTTTTTGGTGATCTTTTTTTCTTTTTCCTTTTTCTTCATTTTTTCACAGCGTGGTTTCCATATCTTTTTATGTAATATATCAAACACAAATTCTAAAAATTTTTTTCCTATTTCTATGATTTTTTTTGTCTGATTTCCAATATTAGTTTTAATTAGATCTGTTAATTCCAGTGGAAAAATTCCTTTAATTACATCAATAAAGGAAAGATTTTGATTATCATCAATTATTTTAAATATAGATAATTGCTCAAAATCTTCTATTCTTATTTCTATATTATTATCTGACATTTCATTTATTAATCTTATAAGATATTTTAAAACTATTTTTTGAATTTTTCTTAATATTTTTTTATTCTTATTACATTTCCATACATGAATAAAAGTTTCTTTTTTCCTATTACATTGAACACATTTCCATTTTTTATATATATTATATTGAGATTTTTTCATCTGTTCAATGGTTGGTATTTCTTCCATTAGTCTCTGGATTTTTATTCTTTTTCTTCTGCAATCTTTAAAAGTTGTTGTATAATAAGTTTCATTACCTTTTAGATATGCAAAGGTGATGTTCCAGTCTACTTGTAATTTCCTATATTTATTATTACGATTTTGATTTAGGAACTTTTCTAGACCTTTTGTACGGGTTATATTTGTCATAAATTTTCTAAGGTTTTTCTCTATAACTATATTTCTCCATTTTGGTACATATGGAATCATGTCTGTTGAACCTTTTATATTAATTCCCATGCTTCCTATATTTACATATTGTTCTTTTATTCTCTTATCTACTTCTTCATTATATTTATCTCCTGAATGAGCATTTATTTTTAATACATCAACTTTTAATTTTAATTTTTTAATAATATCCATAATTGTTGTCCATAATGTATTATTTGAGGCTAATTTAAATATTTGTCTTGGAGTTAAATTATAATGTTTTTCTTTAATTAACATAAAGTTATTAAATACTATTATGCTATCTGTGAAAATTTTAACTTCTCCATTTTCTGGTTGTACAATTAATGCAATTAATAATGCTAATGTTTCTGCTTTATTAGATGATATCCAATTTTCATATGTTGAATAAAATTCAGCTATTTCTATAAAGTTTTCATTATAAAAAATTGCGCCAAAAATTGATTCACATTCTTTAGTTCCATTATTCTTGACAGAACCATCAATATATATTATATTATTCTTTATTAATTTTAATTTTTCTTTAATTATAATTAGTTTTTCACGATCTAATGAATTATCTAAATATAATGAAATAATATCTTTGACATTATTTTCTTCAATTCTACAATCATCTGCTATATATGCCATTGGTTCATAAGAAAATATTTCATTACCATATAATAATTGCTCAATATTTGATAACTGGATATCTTCTAATATTATAGCATTATTTCCAAAATTCTTTATATTACATTTTCTGTTTTCTACGAAAAACACTTTATCATTATTTTGCATTATTACACATTTATTTTTTTGTTTAAAATAAGTATCTTCATTTTTATTACATCCTTCACATTTTTTAATTATTATATTTATATCTTTTTCATGTGAAATAATTTGATAATGTTGAATATAAGTTTCTTGTTGTTCTACTACAATTACTTTTCCTAATATTATATTATCTTTAATTGTCATTACTATTCTTTTTGATGTTGGATCAGTTACTACTGAATATAATTCATAACCTTTTATATTTGTAATCATATCCATTTCTTGTAATTCTACTCTTATTTTACTATTTTCTTTACTATATGTTATTTCTTTTCTTATTTTATAATAATTTTTTGGTTCTGGTAACATTCGTCCTTTAATTCCTTTTTTAATATATTTCTTATTATTCATTTCTTTCCAACTTAATAGCTTATCTCCTTTTAATGAAGTGATTTGATCTAAAAAAATTATATTATGTTTTTTCAAATCCTTAAAATTACTTACATATGTTTCATCTGAAACTACTTCATAGATTTTCTTTTTACCTCCTTTTATTTTAAAATTATTAAACCAACTTTTTTCTATATTTTCTTCAATACTTAAATTGTTTTTTCTTAATAATATTAAATTTTCAATTATAAAGTTATTTTTTATTTTTTTTTCTATTTTTTTTAATTTTTTAATATTTCTTAATGAGAACACATATAAAGGATTATCATCTAATAATAAATGTTCTTGTACATTATATAATCTTATCTTAGTTATTTCCCCTAAGATTCCTTTGTCATTTATTTGTATAAAAAAGTTAGTAACCTTTGATTGAATATGATTATCATTTATCTGTCTCAAATCATATAAAAGGTTACATTCTATTATTGAATTAGGAATTGTTGATGCCAAATGAAGTTTATTTTTAAAGGTTTTTCTTATTGGTTTCATCAAGTTATTACATTCATCATCTGTTAGAATCGTAAGTTGGGTACGATATTCTATTTTTGGTAGAATTAATGCATTAAAAACATACATCATCTGTTTATCTGTAACTGCTTTTTTCTTTAACATATTGTTATTTACATTTTGAATTTCTTCTTTAATTTGATTAATGATATGTTTTCTTTGATTATATGCATTGAACCATACACCAAGAATTCGGATTGATCCATTTGCTTTTATTGGATTTAATTTAATCTCATTATTCCCAAATTTAATTAATACTTCATCTTCTAATTTTGCTTTTTTCTTTTTTCTTAATAATAAATCAGATTTCTCTTTATTTATTTTTATATCATTTAAATTATAAAATGAATCTGCTATTTTCAAAATACTTTCCAATTCAATCTGATTATCTGAGATGAAGTTTGTGTCATCCATGTACGAGAGTCCAGGAATTGTTGTACAAATATTTTGTTGTATATTTTCATAAATATTTAATACTTTTCTTCCTGTTAATTTATATCCAATATTCATTTTTCTTATTTTTGTTAAGAGTGGATCATAATATATACACCAGAGTAGTGGTGATATTATTTCCCCTTGATCTATTCCTATCTTTACATTGTATGGTTCTGTTAATCCTACTGATGTAAATACTTGATTACTTCTTCCTAAGAATAATTCTTTAATTATGTTAATTAATTTTATTGGAATTTTAATTCTTTTTAAGGATTTTTCCAACATAAATATATTAACCCGATCATAGGCTTTTGACATATCTAATGCTAAAAGCCATAAATCTTTATCATATTCATTGGCATGTTGTATAATTTCATTAAGGATTCTTAAAGGTTCAAAAGTTGATGCTAGAGGTAATCCAGCAAATTGAAATCCCTGTAATACATTTTTTTCTTGTATTATTTTTGAAAGTCTATTAGTTATAATTTTCATCATTAACTTTCTTGCAGGTTCCAATAATGTAATTGGTCTTGTGTTAATCAATTGGAACCCCCAGGGTTTAGGCTTTGGTATCGGATAAACATTTGCCTTTTTCCAATCAGCTGGAATTACTTGTGTCACAAAAATTTCATTAACTATCATTTTTAAAATATTGTTAAATTCTTTTGATGCTAGTTTGATATCATCATAAGTCATTGAACTAGGTCCACTAGCTTTTCCATTAGGAAGATTATTAATAGTCTCTTCCCATTCTATTGCACTTATTGGTTGTAATACATTATTATAAATATTTTCATCAATTTCTTCTTTAGGATTATATTCATTTAACCAATCTTTAGGAATATTTTTATCTTTATTAACAACACCTGCAATCGTCTGAAAATGTCTATTTACTTCCTTTTTAATTTCTTCTGGTCTAGTTAATAAAATATCTTGATCTTTTTCATCTGTTATTAATACTCGATCAATTATGATAGTTCTAATTTCACGTTCTGCTATACTATCAAGCATACGTTTTTTGTTTTCTTCTAAATCTTTGCATCGACTTTCAATTGCTTTTTCTATTTTTTCTTTTTTTATTTTTTCTATTTCACATCTTAACGTTATTAAAACTTTTTCATATATTGTATTTAATTCTGTTATAAGTATATTAATTAATACTTTTGGTATAAATTTACATTTAATTATCATATAATTATCTTCAGGTTCTTCATACATATATAATATTTGTTTTATTTTCTTTCTATGTCCAAACCAATTTTTTGTTAATTTTTCTTGTCCTTTCTTTCTTTTAATTTTTCTTCGTATATAAATTATATATCTCAAATTTTTATAATTATCTGATTGTTTAATTGGAGTTATATTATTTTTTTGTAATTTAATTGCTTTTTTGTTATATGCTTTTGTTTTGCTTTAATTAATTCTTGTTTGTAGAAATTCCATTTTTCTTCTAAATTCATAAATTTTAAATCATAATCACTTTTAATTTGCTTAAAAGATAATTCATTTCTTAATTCTTCTTTACTTTCATCTGATAATTCATCATATAAAAATACTTCTTTCTTTTTTACAACAGATGGTAATGGTGGTAAATAATTATCACAAATTCCTTCACCATTAAATTTAAATTGAAGCATATTGTGATCTGTATTTATATATTGTTGTTTTTTATTTATAAATTTTATTGTTTCTAAATAAATATTTTCTGTTGTCCAAATATAATCAATTCTTGATTTTCTATTATTATTACCAATAAAAGTAGGTTGAATTTTATCATTATTATTAAATTCTTTTTGTATATCTCTCATATTTAATTCTTCTAATTTTTTAAATATTTTATGTTTTCTAGTAGTAATCTTATTACTGAGTTTTCTATTATTATATTTTTCATATTGTTGGTTAAAATCACCCATTACTACTATTTCCATATTTTTTCTTTTTCCATCAATTATTGTTTTAATTATTTCTTTATTTGTTTCTATGATTTCTTTACTAATATTTGCTTTTGCTGAATTCACTTTATTATATACTTGAATTATTCTTAAATTTCTTTTCTTTCTAAAAAAAAGGTCAATATAAATAATCCGCCCTTTATATTTCTCTATTTTGCTAATATTTTTTGATAATTCTTTTTTAATGATAATTGCTACTCCACTATCTTTGTTTTCTCCAATGTTGTGGTAGTATATATTATATTTATTATTATTAATAGCATGTAACTTCATATTTTTATCTGAAATTCCTGTTTCTGAAATGCCTAATATATCTATATTTTCTCTTTCTGCTAAATCATATAATAATTGATGTTTGATTATAGACATTTGTTTTATATTTAATGTTGCTGCATAAATGCTTTACGCTTTAAGCATTATTATAAAACGCATTTCTCGAGTTCACATTGCGCATTTCCTAATTCGAACAATTTTATATTGAGTCTTGAAGATCAGTACAACCGAAAATCCAAATTGAATGAAAAAGTCGATTAATTTAGAAATGATCTAATCACTTCAAAATCTTCTTTACGCTAAAAAAAGGAAAAGAAAGAAAAACAAGAAATTGGAAAAATCATATTTTTATATTTGAAAATACGGCTAAATTTTGTCCCGAAATAAATGTACAGTATATCGATCGAATATATGTATGGGGTGTGACGTCGTGACGATTTGACTTAATTATAGTTTAAAATTGACGATATTAAATCGATTCAACGATGGAGAGAAATAATTAAAAAGTCTATGAATTAGATTTTCATGATAGGGTGATATTTTATAAAAAATATATTTTGTTGTATAATTATATAAAATTAAAAAATTTGAAGGGAAACTTTTTTGATGTTTATCTAAAATAGAAAATCAGATTGATCTAACCTAAGTATTTAGTACTTCGAACGGATAATGTAGTAGTTTTTATGGGTCTATAATTACGAATCAGGTCTAAGAAATGTTCGAATTTGACTCAAGGCTTCATACAAATAAATTTATCAATTTTTAATCGTCAAGTTACATTTTAATGCTTATTCGCAAATTTAGAAATTTGATTATCAAATTTTTTTTTTTTACCGAGTATAGAAATTAGAGAACTTTTTCTTCTCTTCATTAAGATCTATTTGTTATAATAGTATATTATTATTACAATAGATATTACGATTCTCGATCTATTCTGTAATAATTACGTTTCATAACCAAAATTAAAACTGGATAATTGTGTGTTTAATATCGTCAAACTGATCTTATTTGATATTAAATCTATTCCGAGTCATTCGGGGTCAGTCCAGACAAAACCTAAGTCGAATCATGCGGATCACTGTCATTGAAATTGTCCTATAATGCTAGCGTAGATTTGGAAATTTATGTACCATCTACTTTAACAAAACGCATATAATATCTCAATCTCTATATAGTATATTTATTTTTTTTTTATCATAATATTATTACTTTACGACTAAATATTTCTCTATAAGCAAAGTTAATAAAAATTTAGCAGAAAGTTCTAATATTTGTATAAAGCACGCGATTAATCATTAATAAAATATGAATTTTAATTGAATGAATTTTAAATGTCTGGCCACAAAAATGATTTGTACAACTTTATTATCCATATTTATGTTGGGATACATAAGACCTTTATCAAAATCAAAAGATATATTTAGAACAACTAAAAGTACTGATATAAAATGAAATGAGAACATACTGAAAGTTGTAAGTTAACTAAGATACGAACACAAGATTCTTTACCCCAAAAATGTATAAATTTGATATAAGCCACTTAATAAAGCTATTCAATAAAGTATATAATTTGTTCTAATATGATACTACTATGATGATAATTTTTGTATTTTTACAATTCGAATATTTCGTATTCTTCTACAGAAAATTTACCTTCAGCTTCTCTAATCGGTTTTTCATAACGAGTATAACACTTTGAACAAAAACTTTTATCAAAAAAGTCGTCCCCATACAGAACTAGGGCCCCATTACCGAATGATGGACCGTGCTTAGAGTTATTGTACGTAGCATATTTTTTATCGTTTACTCGGCTTAAAATGTAATTTTCAATATCATCCTTATTCTTAAAGGAGAATATAAAACTATCTTTAGTAGTACCCCAACTGCCATCGGATTTCCAGATGATTGGATTATATCCTCCAAGAATTTCATCACTACCTTTTACTTTAATAATTGTTACAGTATGAGATTGTTGATCACAAATCTTATGAAATATACTAGGTGAGAATCCATTATGAGATCCACGAAAAATCAATTTAAATTCATAAAAATTTTTAATATCATCAATAATTTCTAATTTATCAACCCATTTTGAGATTAATTCAACATGTTGTGTTGTAATGATTCTTGAATCAATATTATTTGAAACAATTTCTTCAGGTCTCTTCCGTTTTGAAATGATACTTGATTTACAATCATGATCTATGAAGTGTTTGATTAAATTTTCACGTAAATCTTTTGGTATAATTCTTTTATATGGATATACCTTATTCAAAAATTCTTTAGGTTTTAATCTAAAGAAATTGATAAAAGGAATCAATTGTTGTAAAGTATTCTTTAAAATGTTGAAATCATCTTTTGAATAATTTGAAGAATCTGAAGGAAGTTCAGGATTTTGTGCAATACCCCATTTGAGTACATTTTCCCAAACTTTAATATCATCTATTTGAATATTATCATGTTTAATAAGAGAAATCAAACATTTTTCTGAGATTGAATTAAAATCAATTGAATTAAAAATTTTTTCTGGTTCTTTGGTCATTAATTCCATACAAAAATTTTGTAATCTCAAGAATGAATCATTTTTAAAACTAATTTGATAGATCAAGTTAAAATTTTCCTCCATCCAATTTCTTTTATTTTCAATTAAAAATGATTGTAAATGAATGATTAATTCATGAATACTAAGTTCACTAGCGGCGATCAAGATTTTAACGATATCTAAAGTATCATATTCCTTTAAAGAAAGCTTCCCCCCATAAATATATCTTTTTTAAAAAAAAAAAAAATAATAATAATAATAAAATATGTAAATAATAAAGAAAAATTTAGATTATTATAATTCAATGTTATGAGTTATCTTACCTTAAAATTATTTGAAAAATTTCGGGAGAAATATTTGGTAATTTAATATGTGTCAAAATGCCATCATTTCTCTTTTCGTTGGTTGACAAGATTCTTCGTAAGTAAGGTGAACGATAATATAAAATGACTATATGAGCATGAAATATTTTTACGTAAGGATCATTACCAACTTCAATGGTAGTATCATAAAATATATTATCTTCTAATATTTCAAGTAGATTTTGTGATAATTTTGGTAAAAATGTATTGTCATCCGTTATAAGATTTTGAGATGATCTTGGTAAAAAAGTATGAGAAATTGGTGGTAATAACGTAGTATTATAAGCCATATCGTAAGCTGTTACAAGAGTTTTTCACTTCAAAGAAGAAAAAAAAAAATTGGCAATTTAAATCGTGGGAATACCGGTCCCAAAAAATAAGTACAACGGCGATCAAAATATATGCCACGTGAAAAATCGCATATTATATATTGCCGAAATTACATCATTTTCGATGTTGTTACAATATCATTTTGTCGTTAATTTTATCAAATGAGATGTTAAGATAATCTTAACGATTCCATACAATTTTTTGAGATTTCTAACAAAGACATTTAGGACCATATGCAAGGAACGGTTATATGGATACATTGTAGATATAAATTTTGTATGGTCAATAACTTTCTGAATATACATTTTACGATTTTTTTATGATTTTCCGTAACGTTCACCGTTGTTCAGACTCAAGAGTCAACATTTCAGATTCAATAATTTTGCAATTTTTGCAGCTAGTATTTGTGATTTTATTTCGTTATTCCCTTTAATATCTTTTACTTCTAGCATATTTATTAAATATATTAATAGATCCTTCTGTTGTTGAATCGAAACTAGGTTGTTACTTGAATAATACTGTTATTTATTTTCAAATATAATACTATCATATTAATATATAACTACAATTGCACTTAATAGTTTGTAAAGAATGAAATTTAATTAACCTATTGTAAACCATTTTTTATAATATTCATAATATCGATAATAAATCTAACAATTTCTTCACATGATACAGAATTCAATCGTCATGGTACACGAATCTCGGGTCGCTTGTTACACTTCGGACCCATTTACATGCGTAACCAAGATTTATCGATGCGGAACTAGAGACGCTTCGCGGATCTTATTATTTTTAGTTAAAATTTGATAATTAAGATTTAATAAGTTTATATTAAAAACTAAAAAATGGAAGTCACAAATGAAACTATTTTTTTTTATCATTTGCACATCTTCTAAATCTACAGACTTCTTTTGGAGTAAACGCCATTTTGAAAATAGATTTGGATCACGTGTAAAATATTAATAGCTGATAGTAGTACACTATTGCACGTGTTATTTTTTTATTCTTTTCGTTCAATATTTACAATTTGCAAATCAGAACAATTAGAATACAAGTATTGTCATTATGGTATAGTATTTGGATAATTAAAAAGATGGAAAAAGGTGACATTACGACGAAAGAAAGCTTACTAATTTATAATATGAAGAGAAAAACCATATATTTTGTTTTTGATTTTGATAGGTTAAATCATATTAAATGAAAGAATTTATGGAATATCTCAAAATTCACACAAAAGATTATATTGTGGTTTTAGCGATAAAAATTTTTTATCAAAGTAGCAATTAAACATTAAGACAAATTATTTAATATTTGAGTGGATAATATACTGTACATAGGTAAGGCGGATATTCTGATGTAGTAATTTGGAAGTGAAGTACACTATAATACAATACTATTGAAGAGAAATGGACGAAAGAATCCCGTTATTTAAAATCGTTTTAAATATTTGTTTCAGAATTTTACCGATGAATTTTTAAATAAGCCAGAGTATGCTATGAGGTATCTCATAATTCAAATGCAAATGAATGTATTTTGATGGTTCTTTAAAATATTATAAAAATATTAAATTAAACCAAATCATAATCGGTATAAACCATTAAAAATGTTCGAAATATCGAAAACATTATCCAGTGCTTTATAATTGATGATGATCAAAATATCAGTAAGATTTAAATTAATAGCTTTAAACAATAATGAGAATAGAAAAGACATGACAAAGTAAGTAAAACTTATCTAATGAATATTAATTTATCGAGCTTAAGAACAAGTGCCATGAAAAGTTGATTGAAATGCCAAATAAGAGCGAAATTCCTATTCATCAAGCTAAATACATATTCAGTTATGAATTATGATTGCAAAGGTAGCGGTAGTTGTAAACATAAAGAGAAACTAAATATCCAAATGTTCTCTAATAGTTTAGGCTTGCAAATGTGCAATTAATCCGTAAAATCTGAAATAATTAAAGACTTGAATTTCATTTTTCCAAATTTGACGATTCAATATTAAAATGAGTATTAATAAATGTGGAATTTTAGTACAGATTTGCACTTTTTAATAATACGTTATATTTAATTCTCTTTCTATAATTTTCCTTGGAGCATCAAAGAAAGTTTTGAATTTTATTTACTTTTATTTTTCAGATAAAGACGACATGACCCTTATATTAATATATTTACATGAAAAAACCACATCTTTAAACAAAAGATAAAGTCTGTTCTAACAATAACTATATTATCAGACCACGATCAAGAGAGACTTCCCAGTCTGTCCGCGCCCATTTTTAAATAAATTACTATCAGCCTGACAGGCTCAGCCAATTGTAGTCGTATTAAAAAGACTAATAAAGGCTTTACTACATTTGTCAGATAATTCCCCGTATTCTTCTTTCATTAACTAGGGTACTATGAGAGTATGAGTTAATAATGTAAGATATGGAATGATGCAAATAGAAAATACATAAGTAGTGTTAATTCTATGATGTATAATAAAATGGACTACGCGAGTAAAATGTGAGTTTCTTCAGGATCATGGAAAAGTGTGAATGGTGGTGATAAACGTGAGGTTAAACATTTCTTGCGTGGCGGTTTCAGTATCCAAATCGTCCACGGTTGAAGTGTTTGAGAATTATAATCAGGTAATAGAGTTCGACGTCAAAGTGTTGTTGCAATAATAAAAGCCGTGTGAGGAGGTTATCTCCTAATCCAAGCCTCTTATTTTGTTCTAATTTGACGATTAATTCCTTTTGTCAGATAAAGTCGAGCTGTCATATAACACTCGCACTTTCTCGATATGTAGTTTGATTATGAATTTAAGGTAACATTCATTAATAGCATAGTTAAATTGCCAAGTAGCAGCGGTAAACGTCAAAGCTTCATCCATATACGCCACCACCGTATTCGATTCCCTTTATGTTTTCTTTCTTTCTTCTATAGGAGAGGATGCAATTCCTTTGAGTACTATGTATACATTTAATAACAAAGTTATCACTCTCGTTAGTTTCGGGTTTCGGTCCTGTAAGAAGAGGAAGATAAAATCTTTATTGGTCGAGCTTAAGCGCCATACGTTAATCTATTCCATCGTGATAATTATTGTCATGAACGCAACACATCAAAGGCTAGATTTTTATACAATTTATTAAATTTGATAATCGCCTGCTTACGGATCATATTCATTATCGTTTTTGTTTAATTCTTGAATCGACACCCAGTTTATTTTTGTGGACAGGTTTCTCTTTATTCATAGACTGTTTTATAGGATTTTAGATTTCTTGGAAATTGAGAAGTATGCGCCCAGTCAACCTTTTCTTAATGCATCGGACAATGTCAACGATTCTTTGACATGACGTAAGTCGTCAAGAGAAAACATTATGTAGACTTTTGATTGATAATATGTGAGCAACCAAGGTAAAAACCTACGTAGATAATCTTTTTTTATAGGAAAACTTAATGGAAATAGGTGTTTTTCTATTTTTATTTGATTCAGAAGAATATCTGATGTGTAAAGACTATTAATTTTTAAAAATATCCGTAAACAAGATACTACAAAAACAAACGTGCTAGTAATATAATTTATGATTGGAAAACGTTATTGTGTTTAGGGAATCACCTTGATTGTGTTAATGATAACTTGTTTGTCGATTCTTTTAGCCTTAGTTAGCAACATCTTGTGATCTTGATGTTGTATGATGTTCCACTGCCACTCGTATCACATAATAACGAATTGCTGAGATGGGAAAGTTATTTTGAAAGATAAGTTTACAGATGATAGACTTATTGTGATATGAAGAAAAATAATCTACATCAGTTAGACGGAGGAATATTAATTATAACTACTACTGTATGCATATAAAATTACGAAAATTAACGTAAAAAAAAATTGTGTATTTGTTAATAAATGTTGTTAATAAAGTCAATAAAAGCTCTTTTTTAAATAAGAATATTTGCGGTTTGGTTTGCATAAGCAGAGAGATAGGTCTATTGTACCAAAAATGACGGTTTAAACTTTTTTTTGGAAATATTTTTTTTTTTTAAGAATTAAAGTTTAATCATGTGATTGAATATTATGTTGTCATTCATTACTCCAATCAGTAACACGCTACACTGTTACGCCATAATTTCTTTGTAACCAAATTTGGTCTTATTATTTTTAATAAATACGAGCGGAAATTATTATTTTTTTATTATTTTCGTTCGAAAATTTTGTTATTCAATGGAATTGGAATTTCTTACAAAAAATTTTGCGAATTGGACCAGTGGGAATGAAATAATCGATAATTTTATTCAAGAAAGGCAATTAAAACACAGTAGTTACGAAGCATTCGAATGGGTCCCATACGATAAGATTATTGAAATTAAAGAGATAGGAAAAAGTATTGCTACAGCAATATGGAAGGAAGGTCCATTAAGTTACGACGATGATGACGAGGAATGGATAAGATCATCACATAAGGAGGTTATATTAAGATTTTTATATGACTCGGGAAATATTACTGATGAATTTATAAATAAGGTATTAAATTTTGTAGTTAGTTTGAATATTAGTATAATACTAATTATTTGTATTTTATAGGTTAATTCATATCTATTAAAGTCTAAAGGAAATTATGGAATATCTCAAAATCCAGATACAAAAGATTATATTTTGGTTTTTGGTAAAGAAGTGTTTGAAATTTGTTATTGTAAAAAGTGTGGTGATAAATATGAATATGTTAGAAAAGATTATAAAAATTATGGCCATTATCGCGATGATAATGAGTATAAATGGTGTAAATCATGTCACATAAATCATCTAAAAAATAATTTTACAAAATGGGCTAGTGGAAATGAAAAAATTGATAATTTTATTCGACAGAGACAATTAAATATTAAGACAAGCTTTGACTTAATATTTGAATGGATACCATTCAATGAGTTTATTGAAATTAAAGAAATATTAAAAGGTGGATTTTCTGTAGCAATTTGGAAGGACGGTCCATTACGTTATAAAATAATTGAAAAAGAATGGATGAGAAAATCATATAAAAAAGTTGGATTAAAATATTTATTCAACTTACAAAATATTACTGATGAATTTTTAAATGAGGTATGAATTTTACTACGAATATTTATTTATTTTTTAGAGGCTAATAATTTTTTTTTATATGTTTAATTAGATTACTGTATTATATGATAGTTACGGGATATCTCAAAATCCAAGTACAAAAGAATATATTTTGGTGGTTCATCATAAATATAGTAAAAAATATTGTGAAAAGTGCGATAAAGAATATATTAAACCAGATCATAATTGGTGTGAACCATGTCAAATAAATTATTTAAAAGATAACTTTATAAATTGGACAAGTGGAAATGAAAAAATTGATGAGTTGATACAGAAAGAGCAATTAAAAATTAGTAATGAAAGTTCTAATGTACTTGAATGGATACCATACGATGAGTTTATTGAAATTAAAGAAATGGGAGATAATTGTTTAACTACGGCAATATGGAAAAAAGGTTCATTAATTTATAATACTCACGAAAAGAAATGGATAAGAGCATCATATAAAAATGTTTGTTTAAAATATCTTTATTATTTCCAAAGTATTACTGATGAATTTATTAATAAGGTATTTTAAATTTCTTTAAAAAATTTAATTTGTATAATATTAATTTTTTTATATTTTATTAGGTTAAATCATATTTGACAAATGAGATATACTATGGAGTATCTCAAAATCCAGATACGAAAGTTTATGTTTTAGTTTTTGAGAATGACTATTTTAACAAGCATTGTGAAAAATGTGGTAATAAGCGTGAATATAATTATGTATGGTGTAAATGTCACTTGGAATATTTAAAAAATGACTTTACAAACTGGACTAGTGGCAATGAAAGAATTGATAATTTGATTCAAAAACATCAACTAAAATACGATGGACGTAGCACAGTAATTGAATGGATACCATATGACAAATTTATTAATAATAATAAAGTAGGGGAAGGAGATTTTACCATAGCAATATGGAAAGATGGTCCATTAAATTATAGTGCATTAAACAGGAAATATAAAAGGAAATCAGACGAAAAAGTATTATTAAAACATCTATCTAATTCACAAAATATTAATAACAAACTTTTAAATGAGGTATAAAATTTTTATAAATTTATTTTAATTGTAGAATTATTAATTGCTGTAATTATTAATTCAAAAATTATTATATTAAACCAGATTATTTATTCAATCGAGAAGAGTTATGGAATATCTCAAGATCCGAATACAAAGGATTATATTTTGGTTCTTCAACTCAGATATTATTGCGAAAAATGTAATAAAAAATATGACAATGAATTTGAAATAAGTACTAAAAGCTGTCTATCATGTCAGACAAATCACGAGGATAAAAAAATTAATGACTTTATTCAAGAAACGAGATTAAACATTGATCATAGGTCTAATAGACGTAGTACAATAATATTTGAATGGATACCATACGACCGGTTTGATGATATTAAAGAAATAGGTAAAAGCGGTTTTTCTATGGTATATTCAGCAATATGGAAAGATGGCTTATTATGTAGAGGTGGTGGTGCACTCGATCAATGGAAAAGAGAAGCAAATACAAAAGTTGCTTTAAAATGTTTACACAGCTCACAAAACTTTCCTGATGAATTTATAAATAAGGTATCAAATTTATTTACAATTTTAATAAAATATTTTATACATATAAATTCATATATATATTATTGTTTAATAGGTTAAGACATATCCAAATATAAAAATGGACAATATTCTTAAACTATATGGAATATCTCAAGATCCAGATACAAAGGATTATATCATGGTACTTGAATATGCAGAAGGTGGAAATTTCAATAATTATTTAGATAAAAATTATGAAAAATTTGATTGGTTTAATGGATTAAAAGTATTGAGTGATATTTTTAATGGTCTTAGTAAAATTCATCAAGAATATAAAGTACATTGTAATTTTCACATGGGAAATATATTATTTACAAAAATGTATGATAATTATAATGCATGCATTTCTGATATGGAATTGTGTAAAAAAATTGATAATATTAATGAAACAAGTATTTACGGAGTTATGCCTTATGTAGCTCCTGAAGTATTAAAAGGAAAACCTTATACTCAAGCATCAAACATATATAGCTTTGGTATGATTATGTATGTTATAGCAACTGGAAGACAACCTTTTGATGATCGAGCACATGATGAGATTTTAGTATTAAATATATGTAATGGAACTAGACCGAAAATAAACGAGAAACTTGTACCAAAATGTTATATTGACTTAATGAAAAGGTGTTGGGATTCAATTCCAAATAATAGACCAAATTCTATTGAAATAAAAGAAATGATTAAATTATTTTATGATTCACTAAATCAAAAATTTGAGAAAAAGGGACAGCAGCACAGCGAAATTGAAGAACAATTTAAAGAAACACAAGAATATAGAAAAGAAAATTTCTCATCACATAAAAATAACAAATCAACAATTCATGCGCAAGCTATTTATACATCTCGTTTACTTAATCCTTTTATAAAAAATCTTTCTGATGATAATACAGTGGAAATTACAAAATAAGTGTATTTTGTTTTGATACTTTTTTTATTGTTTTATTTCTTATTCTTATTTATATAATTATATCATTTTCTTGGAAATATTAGTATAAAAATTTAAGGCAAAAAGAATGTTAAATCTGTGTAAAGAACGCAGGAATTATTTAAGTTTACATTGTATTTTTAGTTTATTAGTCAAAAAAAAAAAAATAAATAAAATAAAAAATTCTAGATTTAAAAAAACTTGCACAATTTTTACTAGAAATTTTTATCATTAACTTTTTTTATCGTTTATTTTGTTTAACACTGATTATAAAGTAAAACTTTATTTATATAATAAAAACAAGTCTGTAATTGAACAAAACTTAAAATTAAAGACGTATACTGTATATACTAATATGGACAGGTAGTTTCAAGTATATTGAAATATGATTTTGTAAATTAGTATGTGCGCAAAAATATTGCCTATCAAAAGGCCTTAGAAATTATTCAAGTTAAAAACAAATTTAGAAATCCTTATTCATTTCGGAATAAAGAGGAATTAAAAGAAGTGCTGAATTAATTACAATAAAAGACATTTAAAGATTTTATAATTTATGCATGTCAAAATTTTAAATATTAAAATAAAAAATTAAAACAACATATTTTAGGTACACAAATTAACAAAAGTAAATAAAAGAAAAAGAAAGAAAAAGATGTCACAAAGTTGATAATAATAAAGACTCAAATATAAATTATTATGGAACTGATCATATTAGATTAAAAGAACGAGAAATAATTTTAAAGGAAAGGAAACTTCAAATTTTATCAAAAGAAGCTTCAGTTAGAAAGCCTTAGCAGAGCTGAAGCTTTAGAGTAATTAATTTAACAAAGAGAAAAATTTGGGATTATAATAAGAAATAACTTAGAATTCCACAACTTTAATTTTTTATTTTGCTTAATCAGAAATATTATTTAGTAAATATTCATGATGACATTTGCAGAAACCACATTTCACGTTTATTTGTTACAGATTGTAATGAGAAATTATGACTGTAAATGAAAGTTCATTATATTGTTAATTGTTTGTGCATTTTTTTTAAAAAAAAAAGTGTTGCTAAAAAAACCTTTGATTCTGTAAAAAGTTTAAAATTTAGCATACACAGAAAAAATCTTCATAATTTAAGTATATTAAATATTTAAGCGCAAAATAGTAAGTTTGATATACAAAACCAGCATGCCATGTATGTACATGTATATATGATTTTTGTCATATACTGTACATACGACTTTTCTATATTATTAATTAGTAACCATGTACGTAAGCTTTAGTAGTACAAACAAGATATACATAAAAATCATACCGGGTAGGAATTTCAGTCCATTTGACTAGATAACCTTTAATTATTGTAATTTTGACAAGTCTTGAAGATAGAGGAACATAAAATTTAAACTTCTTTATTGTTTCAACCTTTTTTAGTAAATGTCTTAATTATGCTTCAATAAAGTAACTGTAATAAAGTAAGTATAGATACTTGATATCATAGTTATTAGGTCATTATTGAAAGTTCGTTCACAGTGAAATGAAGTTATTTACCTTTATGCCTATGAACTCAAAATAAAGTTTATATGAAAAAATTTTCAAGCAAGATATATATTGAATAAATATTTAAATTACCGACATAATCATACAAGTACAGTATCTCAAAATAAGCCAGTAGAGGATATAAATTTTAAGATTATTATTTTTTAAAAAAGAATTAAAATTCAAATATAAGAAATTTTTTTTATAATATAATATTAAATTAATATATTGTACTTCGCATCATACCTACGAAATATTTTGGCCCTGGATCAGGATTTTCTTTTTCCCGTTCATTAAATGTAATTTACTCGGAATTTTAGAATTAACATTTAGAATAATAAAAATAAACTTACAGTGCATCGCGGTTTCTGTAGCACTTTTTTCCTTATTAAGAGTATATTCTCACAAAGTCTAAGTCTGTTATTCACACTAATTTACATATGCCATATATTTTAAATTGTACAATGTCTGATTTCAAATATTGTTCTTAAGTCTTTTTTTTATAAAACACTGGCTTGATAATTAACGTTTGACAAAAATTCCTTCATCTACAATATTTGGTTTAGCAACCTCTTATCAAAACTAGTATTTATTAGTTTAAATTAGAGTTTATTTTTTTATTGTAATTTATTTGAAAGTAAATCGTTCATCATATATCATCTTTGTTTTAAAATCGGACAGCGGGGTTTATCTAAAATTATTAATGCAGCAAATGTTGTAACGTTTTATTTTATTTTATTTGAATAAAAAATCTATATGTATACTTTCTAAATTTTATACGTCATTTTATTTGTAAGAAAAATCGATTCACATTTGATCACGTGATTAATCATATTGCCGTTCATTACTTAAAATAGTCATACGCTTACCAACTGGTGTATCGGACTACGGTGCACCTTACGCCATATTTTCTTTGTAACCAAATTTGGTCTTATAAATAAAAGTTATTTTTTTTTTTTTTTATTTTCGTTCGAAAAATTTGTTATTCAATGGAATTGGAATTTCTTACAAAAAATTTTGCGAATTGGACCAGTGGGAATGAAATAATCGATAATTTCATTCAAGAAAGGCAATCAAAATATAATGGTTATGGTAAAGTATTCGAATGGGTTCCATACGATAAGTTTATTGAAATTAAAGAGATAGGAAAAAGTATCGCTACAGCAATATGGGAGGAAGGTCCATTACGTTACGATAATAATGAAAAGGTATTGATAAGATCACCATATGAGAAAGTTACATTAAGATTTTTATATGACTCGGGAAATATTACTGATGAATTTATAGATAAGGTATTAAATTTTGTAGTTAGTTTGAATATTAGTATTGTAGTATTGATTTTTTTTTGGTATTTTGATAGGTTAAATCACATTTATTATACAGGGGAACTTATGGAATATCTCAAAATCCAGATACAAAAGATTATATTTCGGTTTTTAGTAAAGAAGAGTTTGAAAGTAGTTATTGTAAAAAGTGTGGTGATAAATATGAATATGATAGAAAAGATTATAAAGGTTATGGCCAATATCACGATGATTATGAGTATAAATGGTGTAAATCATGTCATATAAATCATCTAAAAAATAATTTTACAAACTGGGCTAGTGGAAATGAAAAAATTGATAATTTTATTCAACAGAGACAATTAAATATTAAGACAAGCTTTAATTTAATATTTGAATGGATACAATTCAATGAGTTTATTGAAATTAGAGAAATATTAAAAGGTGGATTTTCTGTAGCAATTTGGAAGGAAGGTCCTTTACGTTATAAAATTATTGAAAAGGAATGGATGAGAAAATCATATAAAAAAGTTGTATTAAAATATTTGTCTAACTTACAAAATACTACTGATGAATTTTTAAATGAGGTATAAATTTTACTACGAATATTTATTTATTTTTTAGAGGCTAATAATATTTTTTTTAATATGTTTAATTAGACTACTGTATTACGTGATAGTTACGGGATATCTCAAAATCCAAGTACAAAAGAATATATTTTGGTGGTTCATCATAAATATAGTAAAAAATATTGTGAAAAATGCGATAAAGAATATATTAAACCAGATCATAATTGGTGTGAACCATGTCTAATAAATTATTTAAAAAATAAATTTATAAATTGGACAAGTGGAAATGAAAAAATTGATGATTTCATTCAGAAAGAGCAATTAAAAATTAGTAATGAAAGTTCTAATGTACTTGAATGGATACCATACGATGAGTTTATTGAAATTAAAGAAATGGGAGATAATTGTTTAACTACGGCAATATGGAAAAAAGGTTCATTAATTTATAATACTCACGAAAAGAAATGGATAAGAGCATCATATAAAAATGTTTGTTTAAAATATCTTTATTATTTCCAAAGTATTACTGATGAATTTATTAATAAGGTATTTTAAATTTCTTTAAAAAATTTAATTTGTATAATATTAATTTTTTTATATTTTATTAGGTTAAATCATATTTGACAAATGAGATATACTATGGAGTATCTCAAAATCCAGATACGAAAGTTTATGTTTTAGTTTTTGAGAATGACTATTTTAACAAGCATTGTGAAAAATGTGGTAATAAGCGTGAAAATAATTATGTATGGTGTAAATGTTATACGGAATATTTAAAAAATGACTTTACAAACTGGACTAGTGGAAATGAAAAACTTGATAGTTTGATTCAAAAATATCAATCAAAATATGATGGAGATGGTGAAATATTTGAATGGATACCATACGATAAATTTATTGATGTTAAAGAAGTAAGAAAAGGTGACTTTGCTATAGCAAGATGGACTGATGGTCCATTACATTATAGTAAATCAAATAGGAAATTTAAAGGGAAATTAAATAAAAAGGTTTTATTAAGTTATATTAATAGTTCACGGAATGTAAATGATGACTTTTTGAATAAGGTATGAATTCTTTTATAGTTTAGCTTAATTACTAATATTTACTATAATATAATAATAGTTTATTGCATTTTAACAGATTACACATTTAATGGAAAATAGTTATGGAATATCTCAAGATCCAAATACAAAAGATTATATCTTAGTTTATAAAATTGGGTATAACTGTGAAAAGTGTGGCAAAAAATACAATGAATTTGAAAAGATAAATAAAAATTGTATGTCATGTCAATATGAAAATAAGAAAATTAATGATTTGATTCAAGAAATGAAATTAAATATTGATTATAATACTAAATATCACATAATATTTGAATGGATACCATATGATCAGTTTGATGATATTAAAGAAATAGGTCAAGGTGGTTTTTCTACAGTATATTCAGCAATATGGAAAGATGGTTATTCATCATTTTATTATGGTCTGGGTGTGAGATATCCAAATACAAGAGTTGCTTTAAAATGTTTACACAATTCACAAAATTGTTTAGATGAGTTTATAATTGAGGTATAAATTTCTTTATGATTATATAATAAAGTAATTAATACATATAAATTAATTCATATTATTTAATAGGTCAAGGCATATTCAAAAAAAAATATAAAAAATATTCTTAAAATATATGGAATATCTCAAGATCCAATTACAAAAGATTATATCATGGTCCTTGAATATGCAAAAGGTGGAAGTTTCAATAGTTATTTAATTAAAAATTATGAAAGTTTTGATTGGTTTAATGGACTAAAAGCTTTAATTAATATTATTGATGGTCTTAATAAAATTCATGAAAAATCTATGGTTCATCGTGATTTTCATATAGGAAATATATTACTTATGAGTGATGATTATAATGCATGTATTTCTGATATGGGATTGTGTAAAAAAATAGATGATATTGATGAAACAAATATTTATGGAGTTATACCTTATGTAGCTCCTGAAGTATTAAAAGGAAAACCTTATACTCAAGCAGCAGATATATATAGCTTTGGTATGATTATGTATGTTGTAGCAACTGGAAGACAACCTTTTGATGATCGTGCACATGATGAGATATTAGTATTAAGTATATGCAATGGAACTAGACCTGAAATAAATAAGCAAATTATACCAAAATGTTATATTGATTTAATGAAAAAGTGTTGGGATTCTAATCCAGAAAATAGACCACTCACTATTAATGTAAAAGAAGAGATTAAATTATTATATAATTCATTGGATCAGAAATTTGAGAATAAAGAAAAGCAACACTATGAAATCGAAGAACAATTTAAAGAAACACAAGAATCTAGAAAAGAAAATCTTTTATTAATTAAAAATAACAAACCACCAACTCATACACATGCTGTTTATTCATCTCGATTACTCAATCCTTTTACAAGAAATCTATCCAGTATTAGTACAGTAGACATTACAGATTTTACGAAGTAAGAATATTTTTTTAGTATTCTACAATTTTTTTTATTTGTCTTATCTCTTAATATTCTTATTTCATCTTATAGCTTCTCGGAATGAATGCCTAAAAGCTTAAGGTAATAATTATATGTTTAGGAAAAAAAAACGTTATGTTCAATTCTTATTATTTCTTATCACCATTATTTAATATTTATATTTAAAGACGGGAATATAAATTTTGTTCAACACTGATTATATAGTAATATGTAAACATTTTTTTTTTTTTTACATAATAAAAATCAGTTTGTAATTGAACAAAACTCTAAATTTAAATTTGTATATCGAATGATAAAAATCTTAAACATATTCCAATAAAATTATATGGAAAGTACTTTGAACCGTGCAATATTTAGTTCCAACTAGATATAATTACATATTTCTAAATGCATATTAATAAACGCTGGTAACAGTAATTTTTATCAAAAATTGAGTGTTGAACAACTATGATTAGACATTCTAACATTTATATTTTAAAAAACATGCTAAATTTATTAAACGATCTGACCTAGGCCGTTCTCAAGCGTCTCCCTCAATGTGATTGGCCATTGATTGAAATAGTGCTCAAGGACTACAATCAATTGAGTAAAAATGGCAAGCAACACGAGGAAATATGATACAAATTAGGAAAAATAGCACTTTTTAACCAATCAGCGCAACTCTATGAAAAAAAAAAGATGGTTCGTAGCTCCAGGTTTTTTTGATTTAAATGGTCATCATAATTTGCCTTTTTAGTCAATGATTAACCCATTGAGGGAGGCGGCCCTAATAAATATCATATAAAATATAAACCAATCCGATTAGGGATGGAAGTGAACCCAGTTTAACCGCAGTTAGAAACAGACTAATACAACGTGATTTGATACGGTTTGGTTTGGCTGGCTTAAATTGTGATTCAATTTGTGATTCAAACTTCAAACCATGGTTCATTGGTTCAAGCATCTTTTATATGGGTTAATATTAGAAATGAATAAAATGATCAGCGAATAAATCATTTTTACTTTTTTATTTTTTATTTTTTATTTATTTGAAATTTATAATATTCAATCACAACAAATGAACCAATTAATTTGATGCTAAATATACAAACTGTGGTTTAAACCACGGATTGAACTGCGGTTTGCACTAAATGATAAACCGCGGTTGTTTCAGTTGTTTGCTTTCTAAACCGCCGGTTTATTTTTAGGTCAGACGAATATGGATCATTTTGATTTTGATTAATTATTTTTTTAGATTAAAAAATATTGGTCTTTATTTTAATTAAAACAGAATATTTTATAATTAAATTGAGCTATTTAAATTTTTTTTTTTTACTAAATAACATAGGAGAAAACTCTTTCAGATGATCATACTGTCCAAAAAATTTACGAAAAAAAAATGAAAAGTGTTCTAAATGATGTGTGTGAAAGAGCTATAGAGTGCATATACTTTTCTATAACTAATTAACTTGTTACAATCGTTCATTTTATTTTATGTAAACCTTTCGTTAAGAAATAGTTTTATCAAAGTAGTATAAAAGTTGTGGTACCAAAGCTCTAAAGTGAATGAATGCAAGCCAGTGTTAAAACAACAAAGACGAAAATAAATATTAGTGTTAGAGTATTCTTCAGGACTTGCTATGTTTCGAGAATGGTTTCTTTGAAATTCTGTCTTTCCGATAATCAATCACCAATGAAAATTAGGTGATTTTTACAGATCACGGAATGTCAGAAGTGATGGATAAAATTATGCTGCGGGAGCATGGCCACGAGATTTCAGTAGGACCACCACTTACAATTATTGGTAAGAAAAAGCTTGGGATAAAAATTGAGACAGACTAGAAAAGATCTACAAAAAGAAGAACGACTACGAAATTTCGTAGTATTTCGGGTATTTTGAGACAAAGTGATAGTATTCGGAGTCCTGTATGCCAAATGAACTGTGTGGCCGTTAGAGCAAGAATCTATTAAATTTGAGATATGATAAAATTGGTGGAAAAGAAATACGTCTGTCCAACACATACATAGATAAACGTGAGCAACTAAAATTTAAGTTTGCTTTTCTTTTTTATTAAATACTATTAGTAAAATTTAAATAGGATACTTTATGAACAGATATATATTTTCAAATGCCTGCTTTTGCAATTTGTAATGAAGTCCTTTTGAAAAAATTTCTTACTATTTTCAAAAGAGTGTAATCGGTGTCAGTTTATCGGCAGAATAATAGCGATATTTGTTCTTGAAGACATCTTATTATAAATAAGGTACTTTATAATTGGCATCCTTTACTTCGAACTATTTATTTTTTACGAGGCAACTGGTAAGTTAATTTTTGTTAACTTTTTTATTGCAAATAACAATAAATTAATTAAAATAATTATATTATGATTTTCATTTATGTGAGAGTTGTGAGTGTTATGTAATATTGTAACTTTTTGTATTTTGATCGCTTAAAATGATGTATTAAATTGTTTTAAATTTGTACAAATAAAACTATTTTTTTCACGGTCATAAATTAGCTATAATAAGAATTAATTTAACTAGCTAATAATAAACGCATTTACAATATTCCAAAATATTATTTGTTTTGATATATTAAAAGTGCCAGAATCATATTAATAAATATTCCATTTTATGACGAAAAACTTTTATTTATTATAACTCATATCCTGGAGTAAACGTTATTTTGAAGAGATAAATTTGGTCACGTGTAACTATTATGTCGTTCGTTACTCAAATAGGTGATAGAAGTACGCTATTGTGCCATACCGAATGTAAAGTTGTTATTTTTCATTCTTTTCGTTTAAAAGTTTTATATTTCAAAGGGATGACTTACAAAAATTTTTGTAAATTAAAATTAGTGGGAATGAGATAATAATAATTTCATTCAATAAAAGTAATTAGAATATAAATTAGTCATTATGGTGTAGTATTGGATAATTAAAAAGATAGAAAAAAGTGATATTACGACTTATTAACTGAAGTTATAATATGGAGATAATAGGCAAGAAATCATATGAAAATGATATATTAAGGTTTTTATATGGATTGCTCAGAAAATATTATTAATGAATTTATAAATAAAGTATTAAGTTTTTGAATTTAATTGATAACTGAAAATATCAATTATCAATTTCTTTTTGATTTTGATAGGTTAAATCATATTTATTAAATGAAGGAAATTATAGAAATTATAGAATATCTCAAAATTCACATATAAAAGATTCTATTTTGATTTTTAGTGATAAATATTCTTATCAAAAGTAGCAATTAAACATAAGATAAGTTATGATTCAATTAGTATACAATGAGTTAATGGGAATTAAAGAGATAGAAAGGTGGATTTTCTAATATAACAATTTGGAAGTAAAGTCTACCATATTACAGCATTATTGAAAGTAGTTATTGAAAAGAAATGGATGAAAGAATAGTTTAAAAATTCGTCTTAAATATTTATCCAACTCATAGAATATTACTGATGAATGGTATTCTAATATGGCATGTGATAATTATGGTTATCTCAAATCCAAATGCAAAAGGATATATTTTGTAGGGATGTTAATTTGCTCAAGCGGTTCAGTTTAAGTTAATTTAATACAGCTTTGTGCGTGAAACCAGCTAAAGCAAACTAAGCAATATATAATAAGTGAGCTGAGCTTTAAAGCTTAATTATAGGTTAAGCATGGTTATATTATGTAGTACTCTTAAATGAGCTAACTGATTTACTAAATTATATATGCTGTATATATCTGCTAATTTGGTTTATTCTTCGTTTACTATATAAATATACTATTTTTTATATTATGCAATTTTAAAATAATTACAAATTTATAATACACATTTATACATTTATACATTTATACATTTATAGAAATTTAATTACTAGTTGAATAATTTTTAATAATATTTCTTCATACCATGTTTTTAAGCAGAGGCTTGCGCGAACCTTCTCTGGTGATAGCCTGTTCCGGGTTAACTAATTGTATTTTTAGCAACTGAAAACATTTGAGCGCTGGGTACACTTGTTGCTTGTACGACTAAAAAATTGTTTGGGTGTGTTAGTGTCATTCATATCTATTTCCGTGAAGTTATTATTGGTAAAAGATACATAGGCATCATCTAAAACTAATTCCTCAGCCATCGTGATTTATTAAAAAATAAAATACTAAAGAAACTAGCTATGTCACTCAAATGTGCTTAAATAAACGCGTTTAAATTAGTCTTTATATATTTATTAAAGCTTAATTTGAGCCCATACTATGAAACTGCTAAACAGGCTCGAGGCACGTTTTGAAGCACATATTAAAAAGTTAAAAAAGTTTGTGCTCAAACTCGGTTTAAAATGCATTGTTGAAGCAATTTAACATCCCTAATATTTTGGTGGTTCATCAAAAATATTGTTGTGAAAAATTTGTTAAAGAATATATTAAATTAAATCATAATTGATATGAACCATCAAGGATATTAAAAAATGAATGAATATCAAAGTTGGTATTTTGAAAATTTATCCCGTTATTCCGTGATCAAATTAAAAAAGGTCTAAAAGTTTATCTTTAAATATAAATATCAATTTTGAAATGCCAGAGTATCTTATAATCACAATAATCGCGATAAACAAGCGCACAGAAAATTACCTTTATCACCATGCTTAAATGATTGCTCCAAATTATAATTGGGCTAATATTTCCAATATTTGATTCTTTAAGGCTTCTTTTTACAATTGTGCAGTAATGACCCATAGAAATGATTTATGAAATTTATAAGGTAAACATTTTTTTCGTTCCAGTTTTTATATTTCATTGCTACTTAAATTGTTTTTGACCGCTTATGAGTAAATTATTGTAATATAGGTCGAAATTTCCTATGATTCCGTCTAAATCTTGATATTTGTATAAAAACTTAACTATTGTATTATTTTGCATAGACATATATGTTAAATAAGCTAATTAAAGCTTATATTAATGAGGTTTTGCTGTATCTTGTTAAAAAGAAATTCATTTTAATTAACTTATTCATTTAATCAAATCATATGACTTTAGTAATGACACTGAAACTATTAATTTTTCATTGAGTGAGCTATTAATAATTTGCAACTGTGAAAAACTGAAAGATATAATGCTTCTATCTTTGTCAAAAAAGATATGTTCTTTTGCTAAATAATTGAGATTAAAATGGCGGCTTATCGTAAATTAAGATAGTGAAATAAACAAATAATTATTAGTTTTAGGTCAATTTGCAAGATTTGAAACATTTATAACTCCCTATAAAAAATAAATGTCCGGAAAATGTTATCAAAAATGTCTGGAAAATGTCCGGAATAAATCTGATGTGTCCGGAAAATGTCCACTTTTTTGGTACATGTCTGACACACTTCTGATACTTAAAATTTTGACATGTCCTAACTTTGTCCAGAATTCGTCCAGTATTTGTTCGGTATAAAATTTTAGATAAATTCTGGACAGTTAAACCTGGACAAATTCTGGACATAGTAAAAAAACCAGATAGACAAATTCCGGACATGAAAAAGTTCAGGACAAATTCTGGATACTATTTCCAAAAAAGGATAAATTAATTTTGTAAAAAAATGCAAAAAGCACAAAACTGACATTCAAAACCTTTTCTGTCGTACCAATTAAAATTGCAGAGCAGGCAAAAATACTATATATCTATGATATAAAAATTTTGGGTTAAGGAATAATGATGATCATCTATCCATTGATCATCTTTTGTGGCAAATTTTATGAAAATACATTTCTGGACAATTTCTGGACAATTTCCTAATATCCCGAAAATGCAGTGTTTTTGGAACAGTTTCCGGATACACAGTGTCCAGAATTTCCGGACAATATTTTAGATAATTTTTCTGGACATTTTCTGGACATTATCCGGACACTTATTTTTTATAGGGACTCTATACTTCACGAATAATTGTTATCCTCGCCAGATTAGTTCAGTTTATTGATTTGCACTACAGTTTCTGATTACATAATCGTGCAAAAATTAGTTTAGTGATAGAAATTCTATGTAATATTTCTTAAAGTCGAAAAGGATAAGATATTTGCATTATTACATTTATAATTACTTTTTAATGCTTACATGTCATAATATTGCATTTACAAGCTATAAATTATTTTATATTAGAAAATGATCTTAAAAAAAAATTTAAAAAAAATAATATTTAAATATCGTGCATTAAATTGATCCCCGCTAAAGAACTGCTTTAAGTGACTTTAAAATAAATGATATTCCTGATGATTTATCACTTAGGCTCTCAAAGTACTATAACTTGTTTTTTATATGTTTGTAGTAAAATTATGATAGAAAGTTTGTATCAATATCATACATTGTATTTACAGTAAGTTCCAATAAATCCAGTTGCTTTAGTGTTCATTCATTTCATAGTAATTAGCTTGTGCTTAATAAAATGCGAGTGAAGAAGTATAGAAAAATTAATATTGGCTGGTTCAATTATTATAACTTGTTATAAATAATACACATATAATATATTATAAGTTATCAATCATTGGAATTATGCTTATGGAATTACAGTATATAATATATAAATAAAAATTTACATATAAATGTGTACTTACGAGATTTTATCCTCTAAATTTATTTTAAGATACATTCAACAAAAATAAAGTGATATGTTACAAGGTTTGTGGTTCACAAGATATTACAGTCCCAAGGTATACGCATTTATATTATATGCACAAATCTGAAATTATACTGCTACTATCAAAATTTAATAATAAAATAAGAAATAAGAAATAGAGAATAATCGCTGGAAAATTTTATAATAAAATGAATTCAAAACTTTATTGAAATATTGTGACGAAAAAAATATTCTTTCGATCTTAAATAATAAATTAATCTTTCATGATTTGAAATATTTCATATTCTTCTACAGAAAATTTGTTCACAGTTTCTCTAATCCGATTTTCATATATAGAACAATAACAATAGCTTAAATTATAAAACTTCTTTCCCATTAACGTAAGGTCACCAAGACCAAATGACGGACCGTAACAATCGCTATTATATATGGCAAATGATGTATTATTTACTCGACTTAAAATAAAATTTTCACTACTATCCTTATCCTTAAAAGAAAATATAAAACTATCTTTAGTAGTACTCCAACTGCCATCAGATTTCCAGATGATTGGATTATATCCTCCAATAATTTCATTACTATCTTTCACTTTAATAATTGCTATAGTATGAGATTGATTATCACAGATTTCATGAAATTTGCTAGGAGAGAATCCATCTCTGGATCCACGAAAAATTAATTTGAATTCATATGAGCTTTTTATCTCGTCAGTAATTTTTAATCGATCAATCCATTTCGAGATTAATTCAGCATGTTGATTTGTAATAAGTTTTGAATCAATATTTTTTGATTTTTTAATGGATTGGTTATTAGGATTCAAAAAATATTTAAGTAAATTCTCACGTAACTCTTTAGGTATAATTTTTTTATATGGATATACCTTATTCAGAAATTCTTCAGAAGTTAAATTATAAAATTTAATAAAAGGAATACATTGTTGCAAAGTATTTTTTAAAAGATTAAAATCATCTTTTGAATAATTCGAAGGATCTGAAGGAAGTTCAGGATTTTGAGCAATACCCCATTTTAGAACATTTTCCCAAACTTTAATATCATCCATTTGAATATTATCATTTTGAATAAGAGAGATTAAACACTTTTCTGAAATTGAATTGAAATCAATTGAATTAAAAATTTTTTCTGGTCCTTTAGTCATTAATTCCGTACAAAAACTTTGTAATTTTAAGAAAGAATCATTATTAAAACTTGTTTGAAATATCAAATTAAAATTTTGTTTGATCCAATTATTTTTATCTTTAATTAAAAATAATTGTAAATGAGTGATTAATTCTTGAAGACTAAGTTCACTGGCGGCGACTAAAATTTTAATTATATCTGAATTATCATATTCTTCTAAAGAAAGCCTTCCTCCATAAATATATCTTTTAAAAAAAAAATTATGTACGGTAAATAACAAAAAAAAAAAAAAAAAAAAAAAAAAAAAATTAAACAAATCATAATTTTTTCAAGTTTTTCTTACCTTAAGATTATTTGAAAAATTTTAGGTTGGATGTTTGGTAACTTAATATGTGCCAAAGTTCCGTCATTTTTCTTTTCATTAATATAAGTCGATAAAATTCTTCGCAAATAAGGTGAACGATAATACAAAATAACTGTATGAGCATGAAATATTTTTACGTAAGGGTCATTACCAACTTCAATGATAGTATCATAAAATTCATTATCTTCTAATATTTCAAGTAAATTTTGTGATAATTTTGACAAAAATGTATTATCATCCATTATAAGAATTTTTGTATTTCAAAAGAAAGAGAAAGTAAAAAAGCGAAGTTTGGTTCACCTGGATGATCAACTTCGGAAAAAAATGTACTATGACGATCATGTCATGTGAAGACCAGAACATCACATGATACAAATCGTAGACTGATTTTTAAAGTCTGTAAGTGACCACATAAGAAGTAATAACACTGAGAATAACGTACAGATATACGAACATAATCTAAACTAATAATCATGTGCAGCCCACTTGAGCGGCTGTCCACCTTTCCATTTATCAACCTAATCAACTTATCAAGTCAAGACCTATCTAGACTGTAATGGTACTAGGTAAATAATAAGAAAATAAAGAAAAATTAAACACTAACACAAATATCTCCGAATTACTAAGTGTAAACCGAATTTTCTTTCACTTGAAGTGTCATACGTGTAATATAGTTAAGAGTATTATTTTTTGCGAAAAAAAATTATATATTTATAATAAAACGGTTATAATTTTTTCTAGTAAAGCTTTTTATATATCAAAAAAATGTGTTTTAAAATTTAGCGTGACTTTGATGTAGTTGCTACGTAATATTATCGTTATAACCCGTCAAAAAATTTTATAAATTTCAAAAGGCAATAATGTTGAAAAACATCCTATACATATAAATCATTAATAATGTCAACTTGCAAATATTTACACTTAATATTGGAACAATTATCGACCCATTGACAGTTTATCAAATAAATAAAATTATTACCATATTTTAAGTATATTCTTTTAAAAGAAAGTGAGTAATAACGTGATAATACATGTTTAAATTACTTTCTCGCAGATATGCCATAAAAAATATATATTAAATCATATTCTGAAATAAAGAACAAAATGAAGTAGAAAGAATTTATTTAAAAATATGCGAGATATTATTTGCTTGCTCTTGGCCAGTTTATTGTAGATTAACAAACAACTGTTTCTCCCGAACACCACGTAGAGGTGGCAAGCATCGTTCAGGTAAGAAAAAGTACCTACCAGTAACCACCTTCTGCAACCAGTTTATAATTAATAAAATAATACAACGAAAAATAAAATAAACAATATTTGGGTTGTTAAGAACAAACATTGAGTAAAGATGTACCAAAATCTGCCATTTGACAAACTGTGCTGTGTTTTTTTAGTTATACTCTGGCTCCAGGTACTGCTACCTATGCAAAAATCGCGTTAAAAACTTGCATGGGAGCAAGAAAGGAAATATTTTTTTGTGAAATTTTTTAATTAATAACGCAAAAATTGCATCAAAACAAGAAAGAAATTATTTTTTTCTAGTCAAAAATAAGCTTTCTCATTTCCCCATCTAACACTTTATTTGGTTTACATATATACACAATACGTACTATGTACATACATACATAAATACGTTGTATATATACGCAATGTGGGAAAGAACGACCGGGCAACAAACACAGGTTTCTCTACCCAAATTTATTAAATGATTGTTTAAGTATGGCTTACGTGCGTGAAGTCGTGACTCGTGACCGTTTAATATGTGCGTATCTATACGGGTTTAAAATATGGAGGTGGTTGAAGGTTGTTATAATCTTACCTTTATACCATACTTAACAAGCAACAGAAAGAGAAAAAGAAGTGAAGGTATGAGAAAGGAAAGAGAAGTAAAGAGAGTAAGAAAAGGAGTATCCCATTTTATGTGTTTGATTGATTAATAACATTTTACAAATGTACATGTGTAACATTTTGTAATGACTAATAGTATATTATATTAATCAATAGATTATTTCGCTAAATAAAAAAAAAATACTTGTGAAAGTGTTTCAAGCTACGCAATATTATTGTACTACATGTACTGAAAAAACATTACGTCATTTTAAATTATTGTTCGAATAGTAAATTATTACAATATTACGTAAATCTCATATATATTTTTTTGTTAGTTACAAATATTTAAAATCAAGAAAATATTTTTAATTCAAATGATTTCATTTCATTTTCAGTAAATGTTTTATTTTAAATGAATATTATCCAAATATAGGAAAAATGTTATCACTCGATAATTATGTATATTTATGATTATTTGCAAGTTATCTAATGATTTACTTGAAATTTTAGGATATAATGAAATTTTATGATAATAACAAATTTTTTGTCAAAATTTTCGGTAAACCATTTTTTGATATAATCACTAAAATAAATCACGAGTTATTGATTTTTTTTTTGGAAATGTCGTAACATTCAGATGCTTAGGTCTTGTTTCCTGTTTCAGCCGAAATATCTTCAAGTTTCTGAAACTTACCAAATAAGTCGAATAATAGTTAGAATTATCGTATTTATTTTATTTCTTTGAAAGTCAAAAAGTCGGTTATAATGTACGATAGTAAATCAATTGTCTCAAATTTACTTGAAGTTTTAGAAAATAATGAATTTTATGTCATGATCATTGAAGTTGGTAGTAGGGATTGGAATCGATTCAATCGAATATCAAATCTCAAGAATCGATTAAAGATTCGATTAATCGTATCCAAGTTTCGATTCGGGGATTCGATTTTCGATTTCGATTAATCGAATCTAATCGAATTAATATAATATTGCAATGTGATTTTCTAATATGTGCAATATCATCCGAACCTGTTTCAGATGTAGGTTGTCATGAAATTATGAGATATTGCTTTATTAAGTTGGATTTAAATGATTAACAATTAAAATTAAATTCGGTTTTTAGCCCAAACAGTACGACAATATTATAAATTATTATTATAATAAATTGTAATATACCAATTCTATTCTAATTAAATAATATATTGTTTTAGATAAAAATGGGAAATTTTTATTTGTCGCATTAATTCATAATTCTGACCGGCATTATAGTATCGGCCAGAATGTTCAAGTGCAGAATCTTTAATTTTATCCACGTTTTTAGTAATTTGATGGGATTTTTTTTAGTTATAGAAATGGCATGATTAATTTCGCTGCGCCATAATATCAAAATAATTGATTTATTGAGATTCGATTTTTAGATTCGATTAATCGATTCTATTCAGACGATTCGATTTTCGATTAATTCGATTTTGATAGAATCGATTCCAATCCCTAGTTGGTAGTGACCCTCACGTAAAATTTTTTGTTCTCATATGGTTATTTTAAATTATCGTTCCCCTTATACGCGCCTATTTGCGAAGAATTTTATCAATTAACGCTAATGTTAATAAAAAGGAAGATGATGGAACTTTCGTGCATATTAAGCTACCGAATATTTCATCTGAAACTTTTAAAATGATTTAATGTAAGAGAATTAGAATAATATACTATAATGACCTTTTTTTTTTAGGTATATTTACAGGGGAAGGTTTTCTTAGAGGAATATGGTACTTCAGATACTATTAAAAACTTGGTTGCTGCCAGTAACTCAGTCTTTAAGAATTAATCATTCATTTAAAATAATTTTTTAATTGAAAATAAGAAAGATTTGATGGAACAAAATTTTAACTTTGTAATTTCAAGAAAGAATCGTTCCCAAAAACTTGTTTGATATACAAGTTTTTGTACGGAAATAATGTTTAAAAAACCAGAAAAATTTTTAATTCAATTGATTTTATTTCACTAACAGAAAAATGTATGATTTCTCTTATTAAATATGATAATTTTCAAGTGAACGTTATTCAAGTTTGGGAACAAGTGCTTAAATGAGGTATTATTTGCAGTCCTGAACTTCCGTCAGATCTTTCGAATTATTTAAAAGATGATTTTAATACCTTAAAGAGTATTTACAACAATTAATTCCATTTATTAATTGAGTCATAAAGATTTTTTGGACAAAGACCATCGTATGAAAAGATTTTTCCAAAAGATTTGCGTGAAAATCTTATTAGACATTTTGTAAATCAGAAAAACAATAATCTAGAACCGAATATAACTAAAGAAATTGATTCTATAGTAATATTAAATATACAAAAATTTCTTTCAATTGGAAAAGATTTTAATATAATAGATGATGAAATAAATTATTTTATCCATAAATTATTAAATGAAGGAATTAAATATGAATTAGTAAAACAAAAAGTTACTGAATATTTTAGTGGCCATAATATTATTGTACAAGATATTTATAGCTGGATTTCTTTTTACTGATCTATTTATTAACACATCAGAAAAATCATACTTTAGACAATCTTTCATCGGTAATTTATATAATTATGGATATGGAACTATAAAAAATGATAAATCAGCCTTTGAATATTATGAAAAAATGGTTAATAAAAATTATGCAATGGGACAATCAAGAAATTAGCTTTTGCTTTATTTATGGAATAGAAATTAAAAAAGCTTTAAAAAGGCCTTTATTATTTGATTGAAAAAGCTGCAAATAATGGTAATATAATAGTTATGCGTAATCTTGGTCTTTGTTATAAAAATGGAATTAGTGCTGAAAAAGATTATAATAAAGACTTTGAATTATTTAAGCAATCAGCTGAAGGACGATGTTCTAATGGATAACAATGTTAGGAAATTGTTACGATGATGGTATCGGAATAAACAAAGGGCATTCAAAATGCTGCAAATTTAGGAATAAAGTAGCACAAAATAATCTTGCTTTAATGTATGAAAATGACAATAGAATTACAAAGGATATAGTAAAGCAATTTATTATTGGTATAATAGATCTGCAAATTAAAAAGCAAAAAATAGTTTAAAAAAGCTTCATTGATTTAATAAATTACTTTATACAAAATTTTACTATAACTCTAAGATAATTAATAATTATAATATTTTATTTTCCTGGAAATTTTACAAGGCATCATAATGAATAATATAATGGTAATACCTTACGCAGTGCAGTCCGATCGTACAATCATGCGTATTTTATGTAGACAGTCACCGGACTCAGAAGTGTAAAAAAGTCAGAAAAAAATAACACGAGAGATCTGGTGATCTGCAATATCTGCTGTTGCTTTTCAAGTTTTTTACATATTTTGTATAATTATTTAAATATATTTTCTTTTATTCTTAAGTATATTGGATCCCTAGTTATATTTTTCCTGGTTTTTAACATAAAAGTAATTAAATTTACTTTATTGAGATTTTAATGAAAATAAATCAAATATAAAAAAAGATTTAGCTTTGTAATATTGTGATTAGTTATGGCAGTTCTTATTCTAGTCTTATATTAAATATTTAACATTTATTATTTTCTGCGGTAAATTAATCTTAAATAATAAATTAATAATAATATTACATTATTAAGTTAATTAGCATAGAATTAACATAAATTACTATCGTTATGGTTAAAATTGCACTAAATATCGCATAGTTCCACATATTTTCCACGGTATTTGATGTGGATTTTCATGTGGATTTCAAACGGAAAAAAATTCCTGATATAAATAATTTATTTAATATTTGCAGTTAAAAATAAGTTCTCTTTAAGGTTCTGAAATAAAATACTAGTTCATTAATAATTTTCCGATTAATTTTACTTTAAATAAAGTCACGATCAATTAAAATGAAATTTATTAATTTAATTTTGTCGCCTATATTAAAAAACACGATCATCATCGTTACTTACTATGCTGTCGAATTTCCAAATTCATCATATAACAGATAAGTACAGTACAATTTTTACAAATTAAGTAAACAATAAAATAATTAAACTGCTTTATTTCCTGAATTTCATATGTGTTTGATGTATTTTGAGAAATTATCACTTTATTATTCAAGAATCATCATTTATTTTCATACCTTCAACTGGAATTTGACAAGTTTTTATTTACTTGCTTCTTAGGACTGCACTATCATCTCCAACACCGATCTTTTTCACAAGTATTCAACATCATCTACCACGTATCCAAGTTCCTCGACTTCTTTATATCGAAAATTACCAAATAAATATTGCATGATAAACTTCTTTTTCGCCGCATGCTGTTTTATTTTTTTTTATTTTTCACATGATAAATAAAAATTCAATATAAGTGGTACATTCCAGTTATTTATATTTGAAAAAATAGACCTTTCTTAAATGAATAAATAAATCTGTTTGTTAAATTAGAACAAAAATAATTTTATAATAATTTTGACTTTATGTCACGTGAAATTTTCAAGAAATTAAGCCAATCGTAAATAATAATGATGAAAACCAATAAGAAAGGTGAATAATCCAAATATGGCAAACACATGGTGATCAGCCAGGTTATTACGGATTTCGGACCGAAATTCCAAATAAATAAAGGTATTTCTTTCATTTCTTTGAAAGTCGAAAGTCGGTCATAATGTACGATAATAAATTTTTACCAAAATTATCACAAAATTTACTTGAAATTTTAGAAGATAATGAATTTTATGATATAACCATCGAAGTTGGTAATGACCCTTACGTAAGAATTTTTCGGAGTCATATGGTTATATTGAATTATCGTTCCCCTTATTTGCGAAGAATTTTATCAACTAATGTTAATCAAAAGAAAGGTGATGGTACTTTGGTGCATATTAAATTACCAAATATTTCACCTGAAATTTTTCCAATGGTCTTAAGGTAAGAAAATTAAAATAATGTATAACACCGACTGTTTTTAAAAAAAAAATTTAATTCTACAAAAATATTTAAATATTCTCTATTTTTTTTAGATATATTTATGGAGGAAGGCTTTCTTTAGAGGAATATGATATTTCAGATATTATTAAAATTTTGGTTGCTGCTAGGGAACTTAATCTTCAAGAATTAATAACTCATTTACAATCCTTTTTAATTGAAAATAAGAAAAATTGGATGGAACAAAATTTTAACTTGGTATATCAAACAAGCTTTGAGAACGATTCTTTCTTGGAATTACAAAATTTTTGTATGAAATTAATGTTTAAAGAACCAGAAAAAATTTTTAATTCAATTGATTTTATTTCACTTTCAGAAAAATGTATGATTTCTCTTATTCAACATGATAACTTTCAAGTGAACGTAATTCAAGTTTGGGAGCAAGTGCTTAAGTGGGGTATTGCTCAAAATCCTGAACTTCCATCAGATCTTTCAAGTTATTCAAAAGATGATTTTAATGCTTTAAAGAATACTTTGCAACGATTAATTCCATTTATTAAATTCTTTAATTTGAGTCATAAAGAATTTTTGGACAAAGTTTATCCATATAAAAAGATTTTGCCGAAAGATTTACGTGAAAATCTGATTAGAAATTTTATAAATCAGCCAAACAACAATCCAGGACCAAATATAATTAAAGAAGTTAATTCCATGGAAATATTAAGTATACACAAAAATCTTTCAATTGAAAAAGATTTTAATATAATAGTTGATGAGATGAATGATATTATTATCCATAAATTATTAAATAAAGGAATTAAACCTAAATTAGTTAAACAGAAAGTTATTGAATCTTTTAATGACCATAGTATAAATGCACAAGATACTTATAATTGGTTATTAAATAATCAAATTAATTCGAATTCTATTTTTTTACTTGGATTTTTTAATTATTATGGAATTGTAACAAGTTCAAATTATGAGAAAGCATTTAATTTGTTTATTAATGCATCGGAAAAAAACCATACATTAGCGCAATTCTTTGTTGGTAATTGTTATAAATACGGGAATGGAACTATAAAAGATGACAAATTGGCTTTTAAATATTATAAAAAAGCAGCTAATAAAGATGATACATCAGCACAATTAGAAATTGGTTATAGATATACCAATGGAATAGGAGTTGAAAAAGATTTTAAAAAAGCTTTTTATTTGTATGAAAAAGCTGCAAAAAATGGAAATATGATAGCCATGTTTATTCTTGGTCTTTGTTATAAAGATGGAAAAGGTGTTGGAAAAGATCATAATAAAGCATTTAAATTATTTAAGCAATCAGTTGAAGAAGGTCATTCAGATGGAATGGAAATGCTAGGACATTGTTATAATAAAGGTATTGGGACTGGAATTGATAAGCAAAAAGCAATTGAATTACATCAAACTGCAGCGAATTTAGGAGATAAAAGATCACAAAATAGACTTGCTTTAATGTATGAAAATGGGGATGGAATTATAAAAGATATAAACAAAGCAATTTATTGGTATAAAAAATCTGCAAAACAAGGTTATGAGAAAGCAAAAAATAGGTTAGAAAGACTTCAAATCAATAATGCTTAATAAAATCTCTTTATGCAAATCGTAAAACATCAATTATAATATTTTGTTTTTCCTGAAATTTATTTTATGTAATTATTCTTATATACTGTAAGTATTTAAGTATATTTGGTCTCTAATATTATTATATTATTCCTTTTAAATTAAATGTTTTTAATTAAATTTAGATTTAACGAAACTATAAAAAATTCATATTTATTAGAAATTATAATATTTTGATTTTAGCTATAGAGGTTATTTTTCTAGTCATATATCGTATATTTAACCTTTATTTAAACTAATTTTTTCTGTAAATCATAATATTGTATGATTAACTTGAATAGCAATTATTATAATAAGTATAAATTCATTGATATCAAACATGGTTAAAATATTTAATTTTTATCTACTTGATAATAATGTAAAGCACTGAAATAAACAACTAGTTCATATTGATTATTTATTTTTCTGTTACCATCATTTAAATAAAGCCACGATAAATCATATTAGTTTAATTTTCGCCCATAATTAAAAGCATGATTATTACCTTATAATAAAAGTTTGTGCTAAATTCGTGTCAAACGGGCTAATCATACAATATTTGTTTAGAATTTAGTGCAAATTTCGAATAAATATTGAATGACTAGCCCGTTTAGCACAAATTTAGCAAAACCTTTTACAGTACTAGTATATAAAGTTAGTGAAATTATCATCGTCATTACCCGTTATATTGTCAAATTCTCAAAGTAATTTAACATATTAGCAATTACAATTTTACGAATTAAGTAAATAGTAGTAACATAATTAATTAAATTGTTTTATTTCTTGACATTTCATATGATATAGTATAGTGAGTATAGTGCTTGATACAGTTTAATAGTTTTTATTTCATTATTCAAGGATCATTGTCCATTTTCATAGTACTTTCAACTGGAATTTAACAAATTTTCATTCTTTAGCTTTCTTAGAACTTCTGGTAGATTTTTCTCACAAACGCTTAACATCATCTATTACATTTCTAAGTTCTTTAACTTTTTTATTTATATCATATTACTGTTTTAATTTTTTTCGATTATAAGCTAAATTTAAATTAAAAAATGGACATATCTATCTACTCGATAATTAAAACAAGAATAGATTTTAGAAAAGAAAAATGTAGAGTTACTCAATATCACGTGTCATTATCAAGATACTCAACAAATCATAAATGAAAATGATGGGTGCCAATCAGATATTAGTAAACCTATGGTGATCAGTCAGGTGATTAGGCCGAGCTTCGGTCCGAAATATTTTCCATGATTCCGAAACTTACCAAATAAATCAAATAAATAGAAAAGTTAATCTCTCATTTTTTTTTTTTTTTTGAAAGTCAAAAGTCGGTTATAATGTACGATGATAAATTTTTACCACAATTGTCTCAAAATTTACTCGAAATTTTAGAAGATAATGAATTTTATGATACAACTATTGAAGTTGGTAATGACCCTTACGTAAAAACCTTTCGTGCTCATATGGTTATATTAAATTATCGTTCTTCTTATTTAAGAAGAATTTTATCAACTTATGTTAATAAAAAAAAAAATGATGGAATTTTGGCACATATTAAGTTACCAAATATCCAACCTGAAATTTTTCAAATGGTCTTAAGGTAAGAGAATTAAAATAATATATTATACCAACTTTTTTAAAAAAAAATTTTAATTTTACGAAAATATATAAATTTCCTCGTTTTTTTTAGATATATTTATGGAGGAAGGCTTTCTTTAGAGGAGTATGATACTTCAGATATTATTAAAATTTTGGTTGCTTCTAGTGAACTTAATCTTCAAGAATTAATTACTCATTTACAATCCTTTTTAATTGAAAATAAGAAAAATTGGATGGAACAAAATTTTAATTTGATATATAAAACGAGTTTTGAAAATACTTCTTTCATTGAATTACAAAATTTTTGTACTGAATTAATGTCTAAAGAACCAGAAAAAATTTTTTATTCAAACGATTTCAATTCACTTTCAGAAAATTGCTTGATTTCTCTTATTCAACATGATGAAATTAAAATAAATGTTATTCAAGTTTGGGAGCACGTGCTTAAGTGGGGTATTGCTCAAAATCCTGAACTTCCTTCAGAAACTTCTAGTTATTCAAAAGATGATTTTATCACTTTGAAGAATACTTTACAACAATTGATTCCTTTTGTTAATTTCTTTAATTTAACTTCTAAAGAATATATTGATAAAGTACATCCATATAAGAAAATTATACCAAAAGATTTGCGTGAAAATTTATTTAGGCATTTTATGGATCAGTCAAATAATAATCCAGAACCAGATATAACCAAAAAAATTAATTCTACAGCAATATCAAGTGTACAAAAAAATCCTTCGATTGAAAAAGATTTTAATATAATAGTTGATGGAATAAATCATTTTATCCATAAATTATTAAATAAAGGAATTAATTATGAAATAGTGAAACAGAAAGTTATTGAATATTTTAGTGACCACAATATTAATGAACATGATATTTATAATTGGTTATTAATTAATCAAATTAGCACGAATTCTATTTTTTTACTTGGATATTTTAATTATTATGGAATAGTAACAAGTTTAAGTAAGGAGAAAGCATTTAATTTGTTTATTGATGCATCGGAAAAAAATCATACATTAGCACAATTTTTTGTTGGTAGATGTTATAAATATTGGTGTGGAACTATAGAAAATGATAAATTAGCATTTGAATATTATGAAAAAGCAGCTAATAAAAACTATACACCAGCACAATTAGAAATTGGTGATAGATATGCCAATGGAATAGGAATTGAAAAAGATATCAAAACCGCTTTTTATTGGTATGAAAAAGCTGTAAAAAATGGAAATATAGTGGCTATGCATAATCTTGGTCATTATTATATAAATGGAAAGGGAGTTGAAAAAGATAATAATAAAGCATTTGAATTATTTAAGCAATCAGCCGAAGGAGGGTGTACTAATGGAATAACAATGTTAGGATATTGTTATGATAAAGGTATTGGAACCAAAATCGATAAGCTAAAAGCATTTGAACTATTTCAAAATGCTGCAAATTTAGAAAATAAAGTAGCACAAAGTAACGTTGCTGTAATGTATGAAAAAGGAGATGGAATTACAAAAGATATAGATAAAGCAATTTATTGGTATGAAAAATCCGCAGAACAAGGACATGAGGAAGCAAGAGATAGTTTAAGAAGACTTCAAAATAATAATTTGTAATAAATTTCCTTATGCAAATTATAAAGCTGTAAAGCTGTTTACAAATTTATATTAGTTTTTCCTGAAAATTTTACAAGATATGCTGTCCTAAACTGAATAATATATTTTATATTACTATTGTAAAATTATGTTCTTTTATACTTAGACTCTATGTTAAAAAACATTTTAACCTAAAAGGAAAATATAATTAAAGTACTAATATATATTTAAAAATTTTTGTAGGTAAGAATATTTGAGTTGTAAAAGAGAATATAATCTAAAAATAATGGTAAAAAAAGGAGTAAAGGAAGGGAGAATGCAGAATTAATTCTGCGTTGAGTACGTGAGCGCAAATTCACATGATAAATTTGGTATTAACGGTTCTAAGGAAGTATGTTGAGTGGTAGTAAAGTATGATGTAAGACAGACACATCGAGCTGATTTAAGAGAGCTTAATCATCTGTTGATATCTCGTAAATTTAGCCTCAATGACATTTTCAATAACTGAGGAGGTTCATGCAGTTAAGGGTGTGAAAATAAATTTCTACATTTATACCGTTTGTTGATGTCGAATTAAACAGATTAATATTATGAAAGTTCGATAATAATAGCACCGATCGCCTTTTGTGCTAGGCAGTAAATCTTTCTGTTTTCGTTAGTGCGTGGTTTAATCCATTTTTAAGAGTCGTCTTCATTTTTTTCATTTCATCACAGTGCTATGGAAAGGAATTAATGTGAACATACCTTAAACGGAATATGATGAATTTGTTTAATAATGACAGGCTTACGCTCGTTTTATAACAACTTTGTTCTCAACATAGTGTCTCGTTTTAAATTTATTTTATTTATACACTATACGTATCGGTATACAAGACAAGGGGTTTACAAAATTGTGATTTAGACGAAGCTTTTTGGTGGTTGATTTAAAATCATTCACGTGAACTAATTCCAATAAGCTTATATTGATTGAACTTACAAGGTCGAATCTTAAATGTGAATATTCTTTATAATATCTAAAGCGGAAATCCTTTGTTGGAGGCTCTTGAGCTTGAAGATACTTGGCAACTTGCTGTTTATTCAAGTTCTTATAGTGTTTGATGGTGACACATCTAAACGATGATGTGAACTTCTTTAATATTTTTCCCTTTTGATTCTTATTAGCAATACGTTTAAATTGACCACTATAATATTTGGCATCTTGAGATTTATTAGTCAGCTAGTTGTGTTCACCACATGACCGCATCACAAAATACATTTAAAATAAAAACTAAATAAATCACATGATTTTGAATAAAGTAGTAGTTTTTCTATTATTATTATTTATACTCCTTTGAAGACGTAATATTGTTTCTAGTCAATTAAGAGATTTAGATCCCTAAAAGGAAACGGAAACTTGGCTTTTTGATGTCGATAAATAAGTACGAGAATGCTCACGATGTAAGTCATTGCCATTGATATAGACGATATAGACATGATCCTATTTTTGTAGATCCATAAGATCTTGATTGATTGATTCATATGAAGAAAGTTTACTGCTGTATAATGTGCCAGCTTTTTGTATATCACATGGAATGTACGACCATATTATACAGACGAAGAGGTGATAATTCTGAAGAACTTGGCCAGTGATGGGATGAGTGATTTCAACCATAATATCGTTAAAGGGAATTTGTTAGCTGTGTTTGGAGACAGAAAGCGGCGTGTCAGCGACTAATACGTTGTTCCTAACGTTCGTAATGTTGAACTTGTCAAATAAAATAATTAAAAACACTAAAATACAAAAATAAGTTTATATAAAATGTATAGGTAAAAAACTCTTTATTTTTTGAGTAAAGAGGCTTTTCGCGGTGTAGGTGGAAGAGTTCTAAAAGAAACAAGCTGATGATTTTGTCCAAAAAATTTTGAGTCTTTTTTTTTTTTTTGATAGGTCACTTTATTATGTAAAGATGATCGCATTATTAAATAATGAAAATTTAGTAAAAATGAATTTTAATAGATTAATTAGATTAATTGGCAATTAAAATATAATATCCTTTAAAAGTAAAGGTTTCATTGTTAAAAGCTATTTACTTATTAAATGTACTAATTATTTGACATAAGCGTTCGTAGCAATATGATATAATCGAGCTCGATTTTAATAAAAAATCGAGGTTGGTATATTACTTAAAGAATAATTTCAGATTTCAATTTTCAATTTAATATCATAAAGATATTAATAAATATATTTGCATTGGAAGCAAAAAAAAATTAAAAGGAATAAATAAAGAAAACCACGAATATTAGCCATTTAGCCATAAAAATGACAAAATGGTAACTTTCAAATCGAACAATGTGAATGTTATATTTAGAACGTATTGTCACTGAATGTTTAATAATAATAGAAAGTTATGAATAGAAATATGATTAATAATAATATATCTGCGAAAGTTCTATTAAATTAATGTACAGTACCATATACACATACTACGGTTAATTTTTGAATGTGCTTAATTTTGGAAGTATATGGTGTTACTCTGGTCAGTTCGTCGATCAGGTAACTATAACTTGGAGACAGGGATGCAATAGATATGTCTCAAGTCCAATCAACAAGACACACTATTCACAAAGGGACAGTTTGTTTATAAGGTAAAAGAGTTTATTTATTAATTATATGAACTTGTTATTATAACTTTGTTATTACACTCTCTTATGTTTTTTCAACTAAAAAGAAATTTCAGGATATTTATACAAAATAAAATATATTTAAAAATATAACAAATAAATCTAATATATCAAATAAAACTAATAAATCAAATAAATAAAATAAATCAATTAAATCAAATAAATCAGATAAATCAAATAAAACTGATATATCAAATAAATCGGAAATATCAAAAATAACAGGCTATGATGGCTTTGGCTTAGGCGGCTCTATATACTTTGCACAATGTCACGTGATTACTACGCCAACAATGGTACAATCGCATGACAGATCGTCATGACATTTCCGAATTACAAATACATATATAAATAAGGTTGTCCATCAACTTAAAATTTTCTTTATTTTCCGAAATACAAAAATTCAAAAATTCGTTATAATGGATGACGATACATTTTTCCCAAAATTATCACAAAATTTACTTGAAATTCTAACAAATGATAATGAATATTATGATACAATCATTGAAGTTGGTAATGACCCTTACGTAAAAATATTTCATGCTCATACAGTTATTTTATTTTACCGTTCACCATATTTGCGAAGAATTTTATCAACCAACAAAAAGAAAAATGATGAAATTTTGACACATATTAAATTACCAAATATTTCACCTGAGATTTTTCAAATAATCTTAAGGTAGGATAGTTGATTATAATATGTTAAAATTTTTTCTTTATTATTTATATATTTAATTATTTTTTTTTTTTTTTTTAAAAAAAAGATATATTTATGGAGGAAGGATTTCTTTAAAAGAATATGATACTTTAGATATCATTAATATCTTGGTTGCCACCAATGAACTTAGTCTTCAGGAATTAATCACTCATTTGCAATCATATTTGATTAAAAACGAAAAACATTGGATGGAACAAATTTTAACTTGATTTATCAAATAAGTTTTGAGAATGATTCTTTCTCAAAATTACAAAATTTTTGTATGGAATTAATAATCAAAGAACCAGATAAAGTTTTTAATTCAATCGATTTAAATTCAATTTCAGAAGAATGTCTAATTTCCCTTATTCAACTCGATAATATTCAAATGGATGATATTCAAGTTTGGGAATAAGTACTTAAATGGGGTATCGCACAAAATCCTGAACTTCCTTCAGATCCTTCAAATTATTCAAAAGATGATTTTAATACCTTAAAGAATACTTTAAAAAAATTTATTCCTATTATTAAATTTTATAATTTAACTTCTGAAGAATTTTTGAGTAAAGTATTTCCCTATAAAAAAATTTTACCAAAAGAATTACGCAATGACTTGCTTAAATATTTTTTGGATCCAGGGAACCAAAAAAAATCAAAAAATATTGATTTAAAAATCATTACAAATCAACATGCTGAATTAATCTTAAAATGGATTGATAAATTAGAAATTACTGACGAGCTAGATTATCCATATGAATTTGAGTTGATTTTTCATGGATCTCGGGATGGATTTTCATCTCGTAAATTTCATGAGATTTGTGATAACAAATTTCATACTATAACAATTATTAAAGTTAAAGATAGTAATGAAATTCTTGGAGGATATAATCCGGTCATTTGGAAATCTGATGAAAGTTTTGGCTTTACTAAAGATAGTTTTATATTTTCTTTTAAGGATAAAAATGGTATTGATAATTATATTTTAAGTCGGGTAATTGAAGGAGAATATGCTATATATAATAGCATTGATTTTGGCCCATATTTTGGGTTTAAAGACCTTTATCTATGTGGAGAAGATTTCTATGATAAAAGTAGTTGTGATAGTTCTGATTATGAAAAACCGATTAGAGAAACTAATGATAAATTTTCTGTAGAAGAATATGAAATATTTCAGATTATGAAAAATTACATTACTTAGTAAAATAAATTGAACACAAAATTACATACATTAATTTTCAATAAATTATGTACTATTATTTACAAAATGAATTAACAATTAGTATATTAATTTCTTATTACTTTTTTGTGGAAATGATTTTGAATTCGTTCTTTAATAAAATTTTCTATCAATTTATATTGATTATTCTTGCTACCTTTATTACTATTTATTTCATTATTTCGATAGTAAGAGAAGTGTACAGCTAGTGGAAATGTATACCTACTAATCATTTTTCATCCATTTATATTCATTTAGATTATAAATAAATTGATGTCTTAGTAACTCTTGAAGTCAACCACAATATAAGAATTTTTTGATGCGAGTCATCAGGGTCGACCCAGAAGCAGTACGAGTATACGAGTGTACGATTCTAACTTGAGTCACGCCACTAAAATTGTTCCAGATCAGAAGATAACTCGGTCTTGATTCAGCACTATGAATATTTGCTATAGTAATTTGCGAAAATTTGAAATTATGGTTTCTCTTGATTTATAAACGGATATGAATGCATAAAATTTTAACTTTTTCGGTATATTAATGTTAACGTAGATTTTGAATTTTATGTCTAATTTAACAAAAAAAAATCAATCTAATTTATTCAGTTGTAATTCGTCATATAAAACACATTTATCAGATTTTTTATTACAACATCAGATATTATTTATGATCAAATATTTTTCCTTGAAGCAATGTTATGATTATAAACTGGAATTTAACGGAAAGTTCTAAACGCAAAAAATTTTGTATAAAAGTATGCAATTAATTAAATTGTGAATTAATTTCAATTGTTTGGTTTTACCACATTGCGTTTTCAGGTAAACTATACATATTATATGGTCAACTTTTGAATATTAATTCCCTGCCTACAAAAATTATTTGTAAGATTTTATTCTTATTTGAAAACTTTTGTTATATAATATTCGTTAAGAGCACAAAGTCAAAAGACATATTGCAAAGATATTGATCATTGACGTAAAATAATTGATTGCTAATATAAAATGAAATTGGTACATACTGATAGTGAACTACTCGAATACTCTAAACTGAATTATTAGAATGAACAAAATGAATGAGATTTTTTCCATCAAAATATACAAAAGATTTACTAAATAAAATATACAATTTGTTCATTAATAGTGCTGTAATGGAATAATTTCACTGAAATGACTTTTTTTTTTTTTTTTACTATAAATAAATTGGTTATCATTTCATAATTTGAAATATTTCATATTCTTCTACAGTAAATCTGTCTTCAGTTTCTCTAATCGGTTTTTCATAAAATAATTGTGAACAATAACTTTTATCAAAGTTGTTCCCATTCAATATTAAGTCACCATCACCGAATGATGGACCATAATTAGGGGAATTAATTGTAGCAAGAATGTCATTGTTTACTCGACTTAAAATGAAATTTTCAATGTTATCCTTATTCTTAAAAGAGAATATAAAACTATCTCCAGTAGCACCCCAATAAGGACCAGATTCCCAGATGATTGGATTATATCCTCCAAGAATTTCATCACTACCTTTTACTTTAATAATTGTTATAGTATGAGATTGATTATCACAAATTTCATGGAATTTACTTGTTGAGAACCCATCACGAGATCCACGAAGAATCAACTTAAATTCATACAAATTTTTAATACTGTCATTAATTTTTAATTCATCAATCCATTTTGAGATTAATTCAGCATGCTGATATGTATTTTTTTAAACTTATTTCTTTAATTGTCATCTGTTCTGATTTGTCATGTGAATCAATATTTTTTAAACCTCTTTCTTTAATTGTCTTCTGTTCTGATTTGTCATGTGAATCAATATTTTTTAAACCTATTTCTTTAATTGTCTTCTGTCATGTGAATCAATATTTTTTAAACTTATTTCTTTAATTGTGTTCTGTTCTGATTTGTCATGTGACTTACAATCATGATCTATAAATTGTTTAATTAAATTTTCACGTAAATCTTTTGGCATGATTTTTTTATATGGATATACTTTATTCAAAAATTCCTTAGGTTTTAATTTAGAGAAATTAATAAAAGGAATAAATTTTTGTAAAGTATTCTTTAAAGTATTAAAATCATCTTTTGAATAATTTGAAGGATCTGAAGGAAGTTCAGGATTTTGTGCAATACCCCATTTAAGAACTTTTTCCCAAACCTGAATAACATTCATTTGAGAATTTTCATGTTGAATAAGAGAAACCAAACATTTTTCTGAAATAGAATTGAAATCGATTGAATTAAAAACTTTTTCTGGCTCTTTAATCATTATTTCCTTACAAAAATTTTGCAAATTTAAGAAAGAATTATTCTCAAAACTGGTTTGATATATCAAATTAAAATTTTGTTCCATCCAAATTTTTTTGTTTTTAATTAAAAATGATTGTAAGTAAGTAATTAATTCCTGAAGGTTAAGTTCATTGGCAGCCACCAAGATTTTAATGATATCCGAAGTATCATATTCCTTTAAAGAAAGCCTTCCTCCGTAAACATATCTGAAAAAAAAAAATAAAATATATAAATGATAAAGAAAAAAAATCTAAATTATTATAATTCGATATCTTTACCTTAAAATCATTTGAAAAATTTCGGGAGAAATATTTGGCAACTTAATATGTGTCAAAATGTCATCATCCTTCTTTTTATCGGTTGACAAAATTCTTCTCAGATAAGGAGAACGATAATATAAAATAATCATATGAGCATGAAATATTTTTACGTAAGGGTCATTACCGACCTCAATAGTAGTATCATAAAATTCATTATCTTCTAAAATTTCAAGTAAATTTTGTGATAAATTTGGGAAAAATGTATTGTCATCCATTGTAAAAATTTTTTTTTTTTTCAAAAAAAAAAAAAAAAAAAAGCTTGTAACGTTGAATGGCCCAGCCTTATTTTATATTTGGCACCCCATCAAGGTGATCATCAAAGGTTATAACCTATGCACCTGTGACACAAATAATAAGGTTATAACCTTTGATGATCACCTTGATGGGGTGATATTTGGGAAGTTCTGACTAAATTCGGTAGTTCCACGACGATCGAATTCTGTAGCGTCGGTCGTACTAAAAATTCATTTGACGAATTTACTATTTTAATTTTAATATCGATTATTGTGTCGCTGCTATAGAAATTTGTTAATGACGTAATGACGTGAATAAAAAATTGTGCACCTGCGATCATTGTTATTTGCTGCCAAATGAGAAATTAAAAAAATTTTTTTTTTTATGAATAAAAAATAAACCAGTTAGCCATATATATCGTATAAAAAAAAACTATACGATATTGTCTATAAACTTTACATTAAACGTACTAATTATTTGATACAATTGTGAGCATTATAGTAATTCACTTTATTTTATTTTATTATTAGTGAAAATTTAATCATAACTCAATATTATCAATTATCGTAGTTGAGTTCATAATCAAAGATGTTATACTGCTTAAATAGTCCATTTTGCTTCCAATTCAATTCGACAAAAGTAATTTTATAAATATATTAGTACACAAATAAATTTTCTTAAATTAAAAAGGAATGAATGATAATGGAACCAACAATAGTATAGAAGTTGTGGAACCATTAAATTGTAAATCTATACAACAGATTAGAACGGATTAAAAAATTATTAAAAAAAAGCAAAGAAAAGAAAAAGAAATTATTAGTCATACAAAAATGGTACAATCACTAAATATGTACAAGTACTGCATATGATCTATATAATCGTAACATATTGTTAATTTTTTGCATACGGTCGGCCCCATTGTGAGATACTAAATATTCATTTAATGATAATATAACTGAATTTGCGGATAGTAATATGGTTAATAATAATTTATCTATGAAAATTCGATTTTCTTTTTCTTTTGCAAGTTAATAATTGTGATAATGAAAATGAATTTTTTTTTTTACTACATGACTTATTTTCTTAAATTTTAATCCTTTTGCTGTATCATATAACGATGTTAAGTTTGACTTTCCTAATGACATCTCTTTTATTGGAAAAAATATTATTGTCACGTTTGAACATTGTTAATACCTGAAAATCGCCGTTACTTGAAAAGTCGTCTAAAAATTTGTTATTTAAAATAAATATTTTAGCAAAAAGAACTTGAAACGATAATCATGAATATTTCAATTTAATTTAAATAGATTTTCATTTCATTTGTTGTTGTATTTATAACAAAATTGAAGTATTATAACTTACAGTATTTGAGCGTATTACTTTTGAATAAATTCATCTTATTCCCTTTACAACCATCAAGTTTAGTAAAATATAATAAATACAGTATATATGCAATTAATAATGAATTCTTACATTCATTGATTTTATCTAGTCAAGTACCTGATTTCTACATGTAACGTCTGTAACATAAAACAAATATTTCTTTTGGTGCAACACGGCACGGAAAATCATTAAGTACAAATGTTTGGATGTTTGTTGTATCATCATAAGTTTATGTGTTTATACAGTAATTTATATTCGGTAATAACATATTGTTACACCGTCTGTTTGTTAACTCTGTTTTTCGGAAAAAAGTAAACGTAATAGATACCAAATTTTAGAAATAATGTAAATAATGTAAATCAATTTTTAAGACTATTATTCTATATAAAAGCAACGTGCAATGTTATTGGCTAATTGGCAAATCATTTAACAAATTATATAATATATTAGTGACCTATAAAAAAAGTCTAAAGTAATTTTTCATTTTAGTCCGAACCGAATATTTAATCGCTAAAATATTTTACCAATTTTATATAATGTTACAATTGTTGTACAGTATTGTACTCAATTAATTAATTTATTATAAATTGACCTTGTTTATTATTTGCAGCGTATGGTACAACGTTTGTATTTTTAAATGTATTATATAAACTTCTAATTTTTTACATTTATACTTTTGATAAGTGATAACATAATAATTATTATTTATTATAATATGGAGCAGGTTAAACTCAGTGATAGAATATTTGAGAAAATAAAAGATTATGATCATTTTTTCTTGACCAAAAAAACAAGAAATATTAATTGATAAACTCATATGAAACAAAGAATTAAAAAAAACGGTATAAGATGTATGGTTTATGTAAAGAATGTAGGCAGCCTAATACCAGCAAGAATCATGAAAGTGAATGGTGTAAGCCATGTATTACTAAACATTTCCAACAAAATTTCAAAAATTGGACAAGTGGAAATCATGAAGTTGATGAATTTATTCAGATAACGCAATTGATTGGTAGAGATCCCTATGAAGCATTAGAATGGATTGAATGTGATAGATTTAAGAATATTGAATATCTGGCTAAAGACGGTGTGGAACTATTTATAAATACAATTTGGAAGGATGGATATATTGAAGATTTGGATTATGAGAATAAACAATGGAAAAGAATTACAGAAATGAAGGTTGCTTTAAAATTGTTTACATAACTCGCAAGATATTTCAGCTGAATTTTTAAAAGAGATAAAATATTATCCTCTAAATTTGAATATCATGAACGCAAAATTAATTATAATAATTTATTTTAGGTTAGGTTACATTTTTTAGCATGCAGTGGATCTAGTAATTGGATAGTTCATTGATTTGGTATTACCTAAGAACCAAAGACAAATAATTTTATAATGGTAATTGAATTGAAAAAAGGTAGTTTAAGACAACATTTAAATAATAATTTCAACTTATTAAATTGGAAGGATAAGTTATATATATTACAAGCTATTTTATATGGTCTTAAAAATATTCATAATAATGGATTAATTCATCATGATTTCCATTGTGGTAATTTATTAAGTGATTATCTCAAGTCTGCTTATATCACTGATCTGAGATTATGTCAACCAGCAAATGTTGAGTTTTCTCAAATTAATAACAAAAAAATATATGGAGTATTAGCTTATGTGGCTCCTGAAGTTTTAAGAGGAAAAGTGTATACTCAAGCAAGTGATATTTATGATTTTGGAATTATTGCACATAAAATTTGTACAGGATTGCCTCCTTATTATGATATGGCCCATTATGAATTCTTAGCTATTAGAATTTGTCAAGGTTTGAGACCAATGACTAATTATAAAATTCCTCCACTAATTTTAGATATAATTAATCAATGTTTGGATGCAGACCCGTCAAAACGACCTAAAGCAGGTGTACTACAGAAATTATTTTATAGCTTATACCATTACAACAATGAAGACCCTATTCTTGAACAGATCCAAGAAACAGACGAAATTAATAAAAAGCTATGTTCTTCGGCAACATCTTTACCTTCATCATCTAATGGTTTATTATTTCATATGTGACACATCCTCAAGCGGTTTATACAAGTAGAATTTTGGATTTTAAAAATCTTCCAGAACCTAGCAATGATAATGATTTGCTTGAAATAGGATATTCTGGGTAACATAATTATTATAATAATAATTTAAATCAATTTTTTATTAATATTAATACATGACATTATTTTTATTTTGTAGATTCTACAAGAATTGATTTTACCAAAACTCAATATTAATAATAAGTTTACATTTATATTATTACGAGGTATTAAATTTAATCAAACTAATTAAAAATTAAATAGATTAATAGAATTAAATGCAAATTATTCATAATAAAAACACTCGAATATAAATTTATATTTAATATATTGTTGAAACGATTTTATATATATATATCTAGGGCTTCTCTTATGGCGAGAGTTTTAACTGTATTTTGTACTTGTGATTGTGTAACTGTTTTAGTGGTACCCTCCTGTAAAAGTAAAATAAAAATGAAATTAAGCCAACCCATGTCGCCTTTAAAATAAAAATAAAATTAAGTCGCTTCTCGTTTGCTCTCTCTCTCTTTCGTTTGTATTTTTTTTTTTTTTTTTACTTTTTTCTTTCTTTAATATTGAAAGTAAAACCATAAATATTTCATATCCGGTAAAGGACGATTGTTGCTAAACTACTAAAGGTTTTAAGTCATCCCGATGCATAACACGTGCTACACAATATTTATTGGTCAATCAAATAGATCTATCCTACCATACCGCATAGCCACTTTCTCGTATCGGTGTAACATCTAAATCTCTTTTTTTTTTCTCATTTAAATTTCATTCTATTCGCCTTTGCCTGTGTTTAAATATCTTTTGTCACTTTATACTTTTTATTACTGAAATTAGAAATAAATAATAATTACTCATTTTAATATATCTTATGTCTTATTTAAGTCTTTATCTTATAGATAATAATGTCTCGCAATAGTACCATTGTTTTAGACGAATCAATCGAAGATAAAATATCTAAGGTTCTATACTTTAATACCAATATTACTGGTGATATTACAAATTGACAATTTAATAGACTCGACATATAGCTATCAAATATTAGACAAAACATTATCATAATTAATACATTTTATTACTTAATATAGCATTTTATGAGCTAATATATGTAAAAAAATAATTTTATTACTATAATAACCTTAAGTATTTGTGATTTATGATGATAACAACAACACAGAAAGTATATACACCTTATATAGTAATAGATCATATTTCAGTAAATTATTATAATAGCGCAATAACTGTCAAATATCAGCCAATGTTACTTTATTAAACATAATTTTGTCGTCATATTTTGGCAAACAGTTCACATTTACTGTAAGAACAATAGACATAATTAGATGATAAAGGGAACAATCGGATAATTGTATATGCTCAAGCATTAAGCCTAGCGTAATAACCATTCTATTAACTAATTACTAATATAAGTATAGTTATTCTTATGTAGTCTAATTACTATTGATTATTTATTTATTATGTCTTTAGAATTGCATATATTTCTATTTTTGCTACTAGAAATTTTAGTAAAAATTCTTCCTAATTGCTTCAAAAGAGAAATTTTAATAGAATTTGAAAATTCAATATTTAAACTTAAATTGGATATATTTGTGATTAATAATATTAATAGAATTAACTGTGTCATGATAACTTATCTGAAAAATTATATTCAAACACTACAAACTGTTGATTAAGAATGTACACAAAATTATATACTCTTGAAGGAATTATTAAGCTTTTTACATGTTGAAAGTAAAATTCACAAGATATGGTATTTATTATGTTACTATATTCGGAAATTCAATGACGAACACCTGCAGCCAGTCCTTAATAATGGTGCATATCACTCCCCCCAAAATTTCAGAAACGGATGAAAAGGATAATCTATCTGGCAAAAGAAAGATAGTAATATTTGTAAAGATATAAAATTATTGGAAATACTTGCAAATTGTCTAAATTTGCATATTATAAGGCATAATAATAATTAAATATTTGAATTATAGAAAATTTCCTTTTTATTTTATAGATTCTTTATTTGTATGTTTATAATAACTGTTAACAATAGTTATTTATTTTCTTTATTTGCACTTCGCATGCCGTGAAAAGATTTTTGGTGAATGATACCGAATAAGAAGTATTGGGCAAGAAGTCACCCAATTTATTGCTATTTGCCAGACACACACCCTGCAGTTATTTCTAACTGTTTGTTTTACTAAAACAATTAAGGAATATCAAAGAATATATCACATCAGATTTGGACTTGGAAGTTATAATTAGTTTATTGTTAATGCAAACATTATACGAAAATTTAACCGTGCAGATTGATGACGTAATATGCCGATTTATAATCGATTTATGGTGATCGCTTGAGGTTTTTATTTTTATTATTTATCATTATACAGATAAAATTTATTAATGTTTATATTATTTATATATCCCACTATAAAATATCCCTTACCACCATCTATATCCTTTATTATTGTCATCAGATCTCATGCAAATTGGTGAATCTGAACTGATAATGAGCCCAATCATCTATTTACAATCCTTCAAAGCTGTTCATAAACCCGCGCATTGCTTGACCAAGCAGAGTGATAATAAGAAAATAATAAGAAAAAAACATAAGAAAATTTTGATAATACGGATGGTGCCAAGCGTGATAGTTACTAGCCTAATATATGTAAATAATAGCAAAATATTGCATTGATCCATTTTCGACTTCTATAGGGGAAACCCACAATGCTGCATAATAATTTTACTGATAGATTTTGGACGAGTAAGTAGAAAAAAAAGAATTTGTCCTAATAAATTAATAGAATTTTCCGTTTATTATTAAATAATAAATATTACAAGATCATTATTTAAGAAAAAGTGTGTCCGGGTTTGAGTTGAATTTTGGACGCTTATTTTCGGCCCATGCAGGCCTCTAGTGTGCATAGCTATGAAATTCTAAGGTACTGTTTGTTTCATCATGTAATCAATTTTACACAAAAAAATATTTAACAAAAAAATATTTACTTACGTATTAGTTCATGACTCACATGTGTTTAAATAAATTTACTCTTAACCAGTAAACCCCCTGTCACAGTGATTATAAAAATACAATTAATTATCTTATTACAGATTACTAATTGATCATGTTTCACCAAAAATTAACTCCAAAACTTAGTGAAATTTTCCTGATACTGACAAACTTATCAAATTTAATGAAACCTATCAAAAACTTCTTATTAGCTAAATTATTTAATTAAAATCAAGTATTTAAAATATTTAATTTTAATTTTAAACCAATAATAACTGAAACCAATAATTATTTCAGTTAATAATAAATTAAACTTACTGATGATTCAGTTTAAATTGAAATTAAACTGACTTAATTCAAACATTATATATAAATCATGTTTCATAACAATAAATGTTTACTTAGAAAAAAATCATTTGTGTCAAATACTCATACAAATATTATATTGAGTCATAATTGTTATTAATAGTTAAATGTAATTATAATAATTACCCATGTTGTGCCAATTTTTATCCATCATTTTTTATTTAAAGGTCCTTCCATATCACATTTCACAATTTCTAGAAATAAAAAAAAAAATTTAAATATACTTTCTTAAATATACTTTCTTAAATATACTTTTTTAAATATTCTTTCTTAAATATTCTTTCTTAAATATATATTCTAAGAATATTCAAAATGAACTCAACCAACAACATAGATGAGCTTAATAATATGGATGAAAACAATATGGATGAACTCAACAATGCAGATTCCAGCATGGGTGAATTCAACATAGTTGAACTTGACAATATGGATGAAAACAATGTAGATTCCAACATGGATGAATTTAATATAGATGAAATGCTTAACAACACGGATGCACTTAGCAGTATGGATGAATTTAATATGGATGAACTTAACAGCACAGATGAAATTAATAACATGGATCAAATTAATAATACAGATGGATCTACTAGTATTGATGAGCTTGACAGTTATTTTGATGATTATATTACTTTATTCAATATGGATGGAAATACAGATGAACTCAATGATATGGATGAACTTAATTATTTTGATGTTCTTAACAATATAAATGAAATTAATAATACAGATGAATCCAATAATACGGATGATGATGAAAATTATATGAATGAACTTATTGCACTTAACAATACGCGTCTATCTCATCAATTTTTTAATCAATACACCCAAATAAATGCTGTAACTAACAAATATCTTGGTCAAGACAGTAAGTTTCAATTTATGATTTTTGACTTATAATTCTCATCAGTCGCTTACTAATCTTTAATCTTTAGTTATTATCTCTTATATAAAGGAAAAGCATACTAATATATCATATCATGAATTTTTAATTTTACATTATGATGTTATTTTTATTTCATCATTATCATTTATTTCATCATTATCATTTTCAAACTGGAAGACCTTTGATGATTATTGGGCACTTAAATTTTTAGAAGAAGTGGAAAATTCAAAGTTAAACAAGAAAAATACATTTGATATTTTAAAAGAAAAGGTATGTATAAAAATTTCTTTAAAATAATATGTTTAATAAATTTTAATTAGATTAATGTACTTCATTAATCCTAAACAAATTTTTTTAATTGAATAGTTAAATAAAGAACATTTACAATATGAGAAATTTTTCCAAATATACTGGCAGGAATTAATCAAAAAATATAAGAAAGAAAATCTAATACCTGGCGCAACTTACACAAAAAAAACTATCAAGATTCATGATCTTCCTAAAATTATTGATCCAAATTTATTATTCTGTTATGAAATTCTTTGTGAACTTATAAGAAAACCTTTTTCTTTTCCATTTTATAAATATACTAAAGAATTGAATCCAGATTATTTTGATATTATAAGTAATCAAATAGATTTATTTACTATTAAATCAAAATTAGAAAATAATCAATATTCAGATGCAGAAAAATTTAAGGAAGATATTGATTTATTAATTGCTAATAATTCTATATATTATGATATTAATAGTGATGGTGGCGCATTTTATAATTTAGCTATAATGTTTAAAAATACTTTTAATACCAAGTGGAATAGAAAAATACAAAGAATTTAAGAAAGATACTGATATTTAATATAATTTTATTAGTAAAATTAATATATTTATGTAATATATTAATATACATATACATCACTTTTATGTGTAATAATTAATTTATATACCAAATAATAAAAAATGAAAAAAATTATTTCGAAAAAATGCCCTTTATTTATATCAAATTGATCATCACATGCATCACGTGACACAATATTAATGATAATCCGCAGTTCGTTCATCAACTGTTAAAGTTTTTCACTTTTTCCTGCTTCCCTCCTTCGAAATTTTTCTTTCCCTTCTTTGTTTTGATTCTCCGTCTTTCATTTTTTTCCCTTTTCTCGCCCTCTCTTTTGTTCTTCTTTCTCCTTCTTCCTTTCACTCCACCTTTCTTCTCTTCCCCTTTATTTATTTACTCCTCTCTTTAAACCTTCCCTTAACCTATACTAAACAAACATTTTTCCAATGCGAAAAAGTTGTATACTCATTTGGAATGCAAATGAATTTTTGGGTTGTTAAATTTTTTTTTGTCTTCAGCCAATACTAATCTTTCATTTTGATCTTTGAGCACTTAGGAATTCAGGTTTCTATTTAGTCAGCCAAAAAATGCATCGAATTTTGTAGGAAAGGGAGGGAAAGGTGTATTCCTTTCATATTTTCATTGACGAAACATTTATTAACGTTTCAGTTTCTCTTTTTATAGATAGCTTCTGGATTTTTTTGATACGCGAGTCTCTTCAGTTTCTTGTCTTAGAGTTTCAGTAAGGATTTCAGTAAGACATTAAGTGGAATCAACTAACAAAATGATATTGTCAATAGTAGAGAAAAGGGAGATATTAAATGTTAACATTTTAGAGAAAAATTTTAAAATCGAGAAATAAAAAGATTAAGAATAATCATATTTTATTGTTCAGTTCTGAATAAATTGAAACAATTAGCAAATTACGAAGGAGCATTTAAAATTGATGGGCACATTCAACGTAGGAAGTAGGGACTGAAAACAACAAATGATTTCTTTCAAAAAAAAAATAAAAACTAAGTGTAGAAATAAATATTTAATGGGATTCACGTAGCTTATAGAAACTTGTACTATAAATACGAACGCGTGTGATTAAATACTACTAAAAAAAAACTTATACTAATCAACATTTCTTATCAAAATAGTTCCATATTATCTTACAATAAGAGACTTAAAAAAATTAAATAAATTTTTTTGTGAATTAATAAATATTCGATAAAATATAACATAAGATTTTTTCTAACCCCACTCCCTAAAAAATTATGTAATAAATGTCATTGCCCTAAATTTTATCTAGTGCATTATATTAAAATCTTATTGTTAAAATCTTTCATGATTTCGTTCTCCAACCACCCATGACTATTCCTAGATATATTTTAAATTTATCATTTTGGAATTAAAAGGATGGTGCTTAAAATCGGAAGAATATGGTAAGTATGCGTAACTTTAGTTGCTTTGTAACTGTAAGTTTTATTTATATTATAAATGCATGAACCATGGACGGATCCTTAATACGTGCAAGAGAATTGTTATTTTGGTAGTTGTTTTTAGTGCTACGTTTAGTGTCTGTCACGTAAGAATTATTTTTACACCTATATATGACTTTATACTATAATTTAATTGGTTATATAAAATCTTACATGGGGGTGGGTAAGGCCTTATATTAAACTGATATTAAGTAATATATATCATTGCCTTTATGAATTATTTAAATTAAATATGTTAGCTGAGTTAGCAAACTTGCGAAAATTAAATTTTTTATTTCATTTTATTTTGTTTTTACCAAATTACAGTAAATACATTAAATGACAATAAGCATTGCATTGTCCTACTATATCTAACAAGATATTAATAATAAGCCACTACCAATAACCTATAACATTTTTTTTTGCACATTTATTTGTTCTTATTTTGTTATAATAGATACATAAAATATCACCTTCTTGTATCATTCAAATTTATTCATAAAATATATATTTTAAAATATTTAAAATATTCCTTAAAAAGTGCAATTACAACTAATTGTAAAATTGCACGACCACTTATGATTCTTAATTTGAAAATTTGATATTTAAAAATCACTAAAAATTCAAGTTAAAAACCTGTTTATTTAACTCATTAAGATAAAAATAGAAGTACATCACATATTCAATATAAATAAACTACTTTGAAATCTTTATTAATTTTGAGAAGTTAGAGTTATTGCCAAAATAGTCATTTTAAACTTGATTTGTTACTGATTTTTAAAAAATTCAAAATACCAATTTTTCAAATTAAAAAATCATAAGGTGGTCGCATAATTTTGCAATTAGCTGTAAATATAGTATTTCAAAAAAAACTAATAATTTGAAAATATTATGTGGACTTAAATTTGTTTAAACAGATTGCAAATAGAATAAAGGTTAAATATAAATAAGTCATGCTATTTTAATAGTTAACTTTTTGTTGTAAAATTGTAAAAATATAATATAATGTTTTTAACATACTATATAATTCAACAAATAAAAATAAATAGCAGAATTAATTTTCAACCATACATCCTAAACACTCAACATCATCTTTTTCTATTATTATAGAATTTTTGCAAAAGAATGTGTGTTTTTGTTTATAGTATATTAGTCACATGATTTTTCACATGCAAGATTTTTGAGAAAATCTGGTATAAACTGGGTCAATCATTTTTATATACAATATCAGATACGTTTTTTTTTTATCAGTTTAAAATTATTTATTTGTCTTTTAATAAAGAACAATAATCTAGTAGAAAAGAAAAAGTAAAAAAAAATATTTATAAATATTTATTTTTATTTATTTCTATTTTACAAAACTAATTGATTACTGTTTGTTTAGAGTGCTTATGTTGGAAATTAGATATTATAGTAAAATAAAATAAGTTTCAGGTTGGAGACTGCAACTTAGTTATATAAATGCAAAAATGATTATTTGTAAAATTGTACAATAATTATATGCTAAATTAACCATACATAAATCATATACCGAATCAATACAGATTTATAAACTTGATTATTCTTAAAAATTTGTAAAATTGTATAATTATCATACAATAATCATATACTAAAATTTAGTTATAAATCACATACAAAATCATATGTAAATCATACATTTCATTTAAATTATGCAAACATCATATATTTTTAATACATTAAAAATGTTATATTGAATATTTTTATCCAAATCTGCAAAAATTGTATGATTTTCACACGGACTTGTACAAAAATCATACAAAGTTAAATGATTATTTTTCATAGGGCAAACAATGGTAACCTAACTAAATGATAAAACCCAATGGAGAAACCATATAAAATTCCTTATCTTTCTCTAAACCATTTTCATCTCACCTTGCATCTTTTTTTTTTTAATTAATTCCTATTCTTCCTTCATTTTTGTAGGTTCTGGTGATCAATTTTTGGATAGTGGAGTGGTAAATTTCAAATTTATTGAAACAACGAAACTAGTACTAGTATTTCTTTTTAAAGAACCACATTTCTATCTTTATTTTACGGAGATTTTAGGTGGAGCTTTTGGAAATGAGAATATTAAGTTTGTATGCTGTATTGCATTCTTAATGACAAATGAGGACAATTGTAATTTTAGAATGTAAAAATATGTATCAATATTTACACTTACAAATTTATTTACAAATCTGACAATACATTATAGCGATTTTGTCAATGTATTTTAAATCTTTTATTATTATTTTAACTATCATTTTTTTAATGATTTCGATAATACATTATGATTTCAAAAATAATCTCGATAATACATTTATACTTCTTAACATGCGACACGGCAATTTTATACATACGACTGACGTGACCAAACCTTGATCATAACTAGGTGATTTTGATTTGCAAAGAATAGGTATGTATTAGATAGATAATAACGAATTGATTTTTTATTATAAAAAGATGCAAATAAAATCGAATTAAATTAAATTCTACATAACGTATATGTGCGCAATGCACATTAGATTTTGAATGTGCACAATTGCACAACATAAAAATGTGCACAAATATTATTAAAAATGGATAAATTACAAATGGTTTAAACTTTAAAATGATTTTCTTTGCAATAAATCATTTAGTAAGATATTTCCGAAAGATTGTGGAAAACATGGAAAACATAAACAATAAAAAAGTATTTAAATTACCGCATTAGTTATAATAAAAGATGTAAAAACTACTGGACAAAAACTAAAAATGCTAACAACAATAGAAACGCCGTCAGAACAAGTAGCAACAAAACCACCACCACCAGCAGCAACAGCACAACCACCACCAGCAACAGCTGCAGCACCTATATCATCACCAGAAGCAGCAGCAGTAGCTTCACCAGAAGTAGCAGCAGCACCTTTTCCACCGACAGCAGCAGCACCTCCATCATCAGCAATAGCCGCACCTCCACCAACAGCAGTAGCAGCACCTCCACCACCACCAGCAGCAGCAACATCTCCACTACCAGCAGCAGCAGCAGCACCTCCACCACCAGAACTACCACGAGATACTAATTCATTTCTGTATAAATTTTAATAAGATATATCGTTATAGCAATATAATCTTTATAATATACAAATAATTATAACTTACTCTGAATCTGATAGTGCTCTATATGAAATAATTTCTTGAGTTGATGTTGAAATTAATAAAATTGAAAAGGCCAAAAGTAAAAGAATAATTTTCTGTGACTTACTCATACAGTAATTTATGAATTTGCAAATTTTTTTTTTTTTTTATAAAAGGTGAGAGAGAAGTGAAAGTAGCATGTGAAGTTAGAAACAAAACAACATTATATTAGTATGGATTGGCATAAGGTACAAAAAATAATTCCCAATTTAGATACCCGGCCCGTCTGCAACTAATTCGGACAATATCCGTCTGCATAGTATGGGGCGCCGTAGTTACAAAAAGGTTGCTCAACAGCCTCAACTTTCATCATGCGCATGCCCAACTTTCCCCATGATCATGCCCTAAGACCCACAGCAATTCGGGTATTATGCATATATGCGAACAATTTGTGTGCATCTTTTGAAAGAATAATGTGGAATAATTTTTTTTAAAAAAAAAAAATTTTTAATTTAGTAAGAATGAAATTTTCATCAAAAAATGTTCTTTTACTTTTGATATTTTTAATTTGTAACTCAAAATATCAACGCAAGGAATTTCGGAGTAAGTTATATTGTAGATTAAAATATTTAGGCTATTTCGCTAAATTTTATAGTAATGAACAGATAGCTCGTTAGCTCCCCGTAGTGGCAGTGGTGCTGCTGCTGTTGCTGGTGGTTGGTGGATATGGTGGTGCTGTTGCTACTGCTGTTTGTAATCCTTGTAATAATTGTAGTGGTGTTTCTGCTGGTACTAGTATTGGTGGTTATTTATTGGCGGTGCTTTAGTAACATTATTGCAATGGTTGGCTGGTTTAATCAAACAAAGAAGAGAGGATAAAGATAATATAGTAGAGGTAAGGAGAACAAGAAGAAGGTAGAAGAGGTGACAAAGTTGAAGAAGGTAGTAGATAAAAATATATCAAATTCAGTTTATTTTTTAAAGGTTTTTTTTTGCTCCTGCACACAGTCATAATAGTCATAACTAACTAGTTTCAAAATCTAATAATTATCTTAAAAAAGTAATTTAATTAGAAAAGATTAGTTCAAAATATTTTTGACATGTTAAGAGACAATTCAATGTATTATCCAATTTCTAACTAAATGTAATTCTATAATTAACTTTTAAGTGTAAATTTTGCAAAAATAAATGTACATTAATGTTTTGAATCATTATAAAATACATAATAAATAAAGAAATAACAAAAATAAGATTTTCATGAAATTAAATACATTATATATTTATTATATCAGTTATTATTACTTAACCTAGGAAGTAGGGATGTCTTTTAAGGCGATGATTACCATGTTTGGTAGTAAAATCACCTTTTTATGGTTAATATTACATTAAATGAGATAAGGCTAATTGAATTTTATTAAAATTATTAAAAAAATTTCTATGCTAAAATAATGTAAAGTTAGCTGTTTCATATAAAAATAACACTGTGAAATTTTGTGGATAATTTTCTTCTCCCTTCATTGGAATATTTTTCAGGGGGGTATATATCGATGAAAAAACTCACATGATATAATATATCAATTATAATCATATTCATCAAGTATTATGATACAGATAAATAATCTTTCCGACTCACAACAATATTTATAGAATTCCGCAGCAACTATACACCTTTTTTTTTACCCACCTTTTTTCGCTTGGTTTTCTCCCACCCTGTTGAGTCGTTAAGTTCTACACACCAGTATTTTACTTTTAACGAGTGTAGGGTTTCTTTCTTTTTTATATTTCGTTTCCACACCCATACACTACAACTTACGAAAATATTCACCTCCTCGTCTTCGTGTTTACACGAGGTGGCCTTACAGCCAAAAGAATAACACAAGGTCCTACGTACACCTTTATTAGTAGATACAATACTTTTTTTTTATTTTTTTACACTCCTTTATTATGTCTTTTTCAAAACCTATTTCTTTCCCAGAGGATAAAATTTACCCTGTTACTATCGCTGTTCAGAAATTTCACGTGACCAAACTGGATACAATAAGATCTACAACTCATACAGAAGCAAAAGTTACTTTTTTGAGTTAGACTCTCTTACAAGATTGTCTCGACAGAAATTTACCAAATATAGGTCTTCAGCTGAAAATCCACACCAATGATTATCGAGTAAATACCACCCCTATGAGATATTCTTCCACGAGCCGCTATCCTAATAAAAAATTTTGTATCTCGTTACTCCTAACACATTTTTTTACCTTGCAAAGGGTAATCCCCCGACGTATACAAAAACAAATATTTCGTTTTATGACCCGCCGTTCTGATCAAAAGTCTAGTATTATATACTAGACTTTTGATCAGAATGGCGGGTCATACCGTTTTATTAGAAGATAAACTCAGATAGAATAATCGTAAACAATCACATGACCTTAACCGCAGTACAAGAACTTTTTTTAATTTTTCTTATAAAAGATACCGTTTTCGTTTCGGAATTTATATTCCCTGTGGCTCCATAGTGGATGTTGCCACCACTCCCCCGGTCCCTAATGACATTTGGTCGATTAATAATAGTTTTTGTCCTTTACCCTCTCCTGTTATTTTATCCCAACACCCTGCTGGATCACGGAAGTGTTGTTGTACACATCAACATTTAATCCCTAAATATCATAATCACCCTGTTCTAGATACTGATACTTCTCTTTCTAACCCCCGTCATAGTCAAGCCTTACGGTAACTATATAAGGCCTGGTCTGAGCTAACAATCAAACATAATCATTCTCCTCGTACTGGATGTTCTTTCGACACCCGTTACGAACGATATACCCTACGGGAACACTCATCTTATTATTACAAAAAAGTATATTTTAATTATCAAGTGGTGGACAATCCGTCCAAATACTCTAAAAAAACCTTGGAAAAACAAGATAAACGTCGCGATCGCTCATACCGTCCGATGCGTCTCCACTTGTAAAAAAAGAGACAAACGTTCTATTAACCCTGTGGATGGAAGTTTGAAACCAGCCCGCTTGAACTACACTATGCAAAAATTGAAGTACCTTTGTTCACCTAATCGCTCTATTAGTAGTCCTGTTACGCATTTATCTCGTTTCAAACACTGGAATAATCCTTTAATTAAACCTTTTTTACCGACCCGCAAGTCGATCCGGCGTAGATTAAAAAATCGCACTACGAAGGATACCGACAGTCCATTGCTAAAAAAGTTAAACTCTATTACCCCCTACAATCTCAATAATCTCACCCCCAGTGACAAGGTTAACTCCTCACGTCGCGCATACTTCTGCTGATGTTGTTACTTTGGAGAATTACGTGATAGATTTGGAACGTCAATACGGCATGGATCGCTTGACCCAGCGATATTTCGATGATGTTTAGACACTTACAGAAGATTTCGACATTTTTCAGAAAGATAACATAATACCTGAAACTCCTACTCCTTTAGACGAACTACATCTCAGTACTCTTAGTAAACGGAAGGTTAAAGAGAGTATAATCGAGCAGTCAGCATTTATAAAAAACGAGTTGCAGATATCGAATTCGGGGCACTTATACCTCCCGCCCCTTTTGATCATGACAATTTGGATAGAAGATACATAGTTATGTATCGACGCCACTCGACTCCTTTGCCTCTTTCAAGATTACCCATTCGTGCTAATAAACGTAAAGCTTTATTATTGGATAGGATAGAAGACACTCGTGCTTCTAAGCGCGTTATGTGTTAATAATAGTTCTTTTTTCTTTTTTTTATTTTATATAAAATAGGTTTCGTTATTTGTAAGATTTTTTCTTAAAAAACAAAAGTCCTTTTCTACTCTTTTTTTTTTTTTTCTTTTTCTTATCTTTACAACTTGAAAATAGTGTTAACCATTCTCCATCATATAGTATTTACATGAAGTGGACTTATGTCCAAAAGAAAAATACAGCATGTTTAGTTTTTCTATCATGTGTGGCACGCGTTTCCCGGATCTTCAGGCTATGCGCGTATAACAGGCTAGTCAGGTTGTGTTGGAAAATATGTTTCCATTGTGGAATTTTGATTTAGTTTAGTATTTTACGCGAATCTTTGCTTAGCGAGATTTTGTAATTTCAACTATGTCATGCGTTATACTGTCGTCATCATTAAATAAATAAATAAATAAATAAATAACATATAGATAAATAATGATAAATTGTCAGAGTTTAATCATAAAGATAGATATCGATATTTAACCTAACAATAATAATCACATTTTAACCTATAAATTATTATTATAAGAAATTTTATGGAAAGAAGTTTGTTACATACAGAAAATAAATTACTGGTTACATTAATAAATAATTTATAATTAACAAAAATTTTATTATAAATTTGAAGCATTAAGCTGTTTATTTTAGTTAATAATTTATAGAATTCCAAAAATCATTAAGATACAAATTTGTTTTTTTATTATGTGCATAAAAAATTTATTTTCTTGATTTAATCCTAACGATTAATTCATTGCAAACTGTAATAAAAGCAGAATTATAATTAAGTGGTGCATTCATATCTACCATTTCAATATCATAATTTCTATAAATAGATGCTATTAACAATTTCAATTTTATCATCGCCAATTTCCTTCCAGGACAAATCCTAATTCCACCTCCCCACATAGTAAAAGAATTTTTTATATGTTGTTTTTCTAACAAATATTTATCATTTTCATTAATTTTGTAAAATCTATAAGGATCAAATTTTTCAGGATCAGTCCAATATTCTTTACGCTTCATTATTACAGAATAAAGTATTAGAAATGAAGTTTCTTCCGGCCAATTAAATCCTCCAATTATATCCTTTTCAACATTTACTCGACTAACTGTAAAAGCTATAGGAAAATGACGGTATACTTCCTTAATAACTGCATCACAATATTGTAATTTATCAAGATCTTTATTCGTTATAGGCCTCGTAAAATTTTTTCCAAAAATTTCATCTAATTCTTGTCGTAATCGTTGTTTTATATCAGGATAATGTCCAAGATAATATACGATGAAACAAAATAAATTTGCTGTCTTTAATTTTAAAAAATTTTTAAATTAATCTTTAAAAAATAGTATGCATAATTTATTCTAATATAAATTTTTACTTACAGTATCGGTTCCTCCGGACATAGCATCTAATATATTACCAAAAATTTCTCTGTCAGTCATCGGTTTTAACAAATCAGCATTTGTATTATCATTTCTCACAACGTTAATATCACGTGACGTATTCGCGGTAATAAAAGAGGTCAACATATCGTAACGGAGAGGATGATTTAATGGTGTATTCTCAATTTCGATCCTCCTTTCTCTAATGATATTATATATTTTACCAAAAAGGTAATCCCTGTTTTTCAATAAGCTTTTTACCTTTCCACGAACAAAAGGAGCGTAGTGACGCATAAATTTATTGAAAAAATAGAAATAAAAACTTCCTCTTAAATACATTTCAAATGATTGAATAAAATTCTCAGATTCTTTGATTATTTCTCTTTCTTTTTCATTTAAATTATCATTTACAGGTATGAGAGAATGATAATAAGAAGCAACAGAATTATTTTTTAATCCCGTCGAAATTCTAAAAATCATATCATTTGAAAATCTAACCATCCATTTCATAATATCCATTTCATAATTTTCCCCTAGATTATTCCAATAAGATTCCATTTCATTCCATAATTCATTCGTCCATTCAACAGCTTGATCATTAAAACTTGGGGTCATCATAGCTTGACTAAAAAACCGACGATTATATTTCCAAGATTTGTGCTCATTATTAGTACTTAATCCCGTATCACTGATTCCATATTCAATAAATCCTTCTGTAACAAGAAATCTAATCGGATATTTTGTTTTTGTTGAAGGTATATTCATCTTTTCAATTAATTCTGTATTACATAATATGATTGTACGTTTCCCTGCTAAGTATATTTCAAATATATCACCATATTTTTTATGTAATGATATTAACCAATCACTAAATTCTGAACCAATTTGTTGATGAATATTATCAAAAACTGGAAGTGGAAATGGACGAGGTAAAGGATTTGGACGAGTGAAATAACAATAATAATATCGAGATATATAAAGAATTATAAAAGTTATTAAAAGATACGATATATCAGACATTGTTGACGTCATTGTTGAACAGTTATTTTCTTTGTTATAAATGTGATAAACAAATAATACAAATGAGATTATAACCTTTTAAACGAACATAAAAATCTGACCCTTTTATTTTATTTTTTTTTATTTTTTTTTTTTTTTACTTATTTTTAAGTTTTTATATTCAACGAATAAAATTCAATCGTAAGATTATGTGATCGCATAGATGGATAACTAGAGATCAAAATCATTTGTACAAAAAAATTTCGTGCGACATATTAAAACAAACATTTTTTTTGCATCGAAATTGAAGATCATATCCTGAAATGCATTGATTTTTTGACAATCATGTCTTGAAATGAAATTGGGCGTATCTTAATCTAACCAAAATTCCCAATTTGGATGAAAAAAGGGGTCGCAAATAATTTTTTTTACATATTGTTAGTATAGTGAAACTAACGTTTTTTGAATTTTTTTCTAAATGAAAAATAAAAATGGGAGATCACCTTCCATTTTTGATTTGAATTTTTCTTTTGTAAAAATGAAAAATTCGAAAAGACTTTTAAAAAATAAAAAATGGAGATCCTATGGCACGGCAAGACAGACAAAATTGCGTTTACTTAAACGCTTGTTAAATGTACTTTATACGTTTATTTCACACTTTAAACGTTTAATTTTATGTTAAAAAAACAAAATTAAACTAACAAAATAAACGTTCTAGATTACCATATACTGTAATAAACGTATATTAAACGTTTAATAAACGCATGTTATAATTTTATATATTTTTAAATTTGTGTTACAAACAAATAACCAAATTTGACCAGAAAATTTATTTTTAGAAATTCTAAATTTATTTATAAACGTTTAAAATGTAAAATATACGTAAAGTTTAACGTTTAAATAATCGTTTAATGTGTGAAAATAAACGCAATTTTGTGTGCCATGGGGGGAGATCTCCTGCCACTAATGATTTGAATCTTTCTTTTTTCGTAAAAATGAAGGTTATATTGAAAAATTATCAAAATAAAAATGGAAAATACTTTCCATTTTTGATTTATTTATTTTTCCCTTTTCATAATAATAAGAGTGGAATTGTATCTAAATAAAATTCAAAAAGAATATCGAAATACCTATTTTTCTAATTTAAAACTCTCATAAGAATAAAATTGATAAAATAAAATGGAGATCACCTTCTATTTTTATTTATTTTTTTCTTGACTTAAAAAAATTTTAAAACAAAAAAAAAAAATAAACACTTCCTATTTTTGATTTAAAATTTTTCTCTTTTTATGAGAATAAAAAAAAATTCAAAAAAAATTATTAAAAATAATAATAAAATATCTTTTACAAGAAAATGATTGTACCTAAAATTCCAAAACATTTCTTTTTTGTAAAAGTAAAATCAACAGTTGCAATTAAATCCCACAACTGGTATTCTGTCTCTTTGTTTTCAACAGATTCGTGTCTTTGTAAGAGATTTACATTAATACTAAAATGTCATATGCATAATGTAAAAATCTTTATAAAAATATGATAAGTTAATAACAGCCACCACTTTTACCTAGTAAGTTAACGATCATTATGGATATGTTTTCTGGATCAACATCTGTTATCAGCAATTGAAATCTATACTAGTTAAGTCGTTTTCTAAGTATTTAGTATTCATTAGCATCAATCTCTAAAATTTTACAAATAGTAGTTATTTTGGCTTTACTTTAATGTCAGAAGTTCTACTAGATTGATTAGATTGTTTATATTGCAAAGGAGATTTATAACAACATATATTACAAGTTTAAATTGTCATGTATTTTCAGCTTCTAGGGTGAACTTCTCCAACATTTTTTGCATTTTTGTAGTTAAAGTGGAAAGCGGTACGTAACTTTTTGATCACTTAAGTTAAATCACGTGATATATGATGATCATATAAGTTACGCAGAATTTTAGAAGTTTGATTGTCTACAATTCATACAAGCCATTTAATTTTTCGATCTTTGATCACTAACCAGCAAATAAAATTCATATTTTACATTTATAAAAGACTGAATCAACCAAAAACATAAAAAGAAATAAATAAATAAATTAACCCAAATAAAAGACAAAGAATAAAGAAACTAATGAAGAAAAAGATATTCAAAATTTTTAAAATGCTTGTAGTTACTGTTCGCTAAGTGTACTAAGTAAGAGATTGAATCAATTAAAGCAAATTACAAAAAAACTGCTAAGCTCAAAGTAAAAACATAATATGATAAGATAAAATGAGCAAATTTAGATAGTACCAATAGAATATTCCTCTTCATTCTGCTCATATTCAACATTCTCTCTACAAGAAATCTGTATACGGAAAGGATACGTTTTATAAACGTTTGATATACGTTTTTACCGATTCCGTATAATAATTCCGTATATTTAATATGTAATTCATTTTTGAATGTTTTTTAAAAAATTGGTGCATATGGAATGTATGCGGAAAAATTAATATATACGGAACATATACGGAATTTTTGAACTTGTTTTTTTTAAATAATGATTTTATCGATTTTATCGTCATAAGTCATAACACGTGATCACGTGATTTTTGTTATGATACGTTTTTTGTTATATAAACCCAGCTTTGATCTTCCTCCCTGTCTTCCTGACTTCCTCTCCCTGATTTTTTATTTCACTATTTTTTTTTTTTTTAAAAAAAAACTCTTTTTTTCTTTATTTGTTGCCCCTCTTTTTTATTCTTACTTGCTACTCTTCTTTTAAAAACTTCTTTTCCTTTATTTTTCTAACTTCGTTGCCCTCTTTAAAAAAAAAAAAATTTTTTTTTAGTTTTATTTTTTTATTCCCATTCATTACCCTCTTTTCTTTTTTTTAAAAAAAATTATTTTTGCCCCTTTTTTTACTGAATTATTTCTGGATGTTCTCCTTTGGCAGCATAGGTTAGAGGTTAAAGATGGACTAACCATGACTACTGACACGAAGTTTATCAGGACTGGGGAATAAAAAGCCTTATTTAGTGCAGGTATTTCCTGAGTCTTTAATTTAAAAAGAGAGGTTCCTATAAGCCGGGTTATGTAAGTTACCTTCTGCATTATTTTTCTAACTTTGTTATTCCCTTAAAAATCTTTTTTTATGTCCTTCCCTAACTTCGTTATTCCTTTTTCAAAAAAAAAAAAAATTTTTATTTTACTTTTTTACTTCCACCTCACTATCCTTTCTTTTTTATTTATTTTTATTCTTTTATTTTGTAGATCAGATTTTTTTTTGGCTGCTTAGTTCCTTTTTTCTTATTGCGGGTCAATTTTGAAGTACTTTTTTTTTGTAAGTCAGGTAGGAACCGGACGTTTGGAGACTCGGATGATTGCAGGTACTATATAGGCGGAGCTTATATTTCTTTTTTTTTTGCTTTTAGGTCATCTGACTCCTGATAACTTGGACGAATCCAGAATTATAGGCACAATAGGGAAGCGTTGGTCTAATTGAGTTAAAGAAACGTACTAGTGTCTTTTTTCATTTATTTTGAAGGAATAGGTTATTTCTTTGGACTAAGTGCTCCTGGAGACTTTGATTTCTTAAAAAAAATCAAATTTCTTAACGAAACATCAGTAGAAATAGTATTAATGTTTCTTTTTGTTTTGGTTTGCAATAGTTGGTTTGATAGGAATAAACTATTCATAATATATTTGTGTTTTATTTTATCTGTTATTTTTTTATTTTTTGATTTAATAAATAAAATTAAATTTATGTAAATAAAGTCTAGTAATAAATTGTAATAAATTGTAATATAAACAGTAAATTTAATAAGCAATAATATAAATTTCATGGTAAACAGTGATTAAATCATGTAAATTCCGTATGCATTCCATGCAAATTCCGTATCCAAACCATATTTATAGTGATACAGAATTGTGCAATTTCCGTATCTTTTCATCGGTCTATTGTGATACGTTATTTCTAAGGAAAAAAATCGTATAAAAATCTTATTAAAAACGTATCCAGTTTTTTTATAGGGTCTCTATAATGACTGACTTATTAATAACAAAAATAAATAATTTCAGTTCCATTTAAAATCATGAAATGTTTGTTATAGTGATAGCTAAAGGGCTTCCAACTCCCCTTCCAATAACTATTTCTAGTGTCAAAATAAAAAAACTCATTAGTCTACAAAATGTAAATTGACCGAAATAAATGATGTATGTTTAAAGCTTGCTGAAATAAGAGCATAACAAAATAAATATGTAGACATTAATGTATTCACATGGGCAGTCAGGCAAATTACTAAGATCAATAAAGTACTATGGTGTGATCTTATGGAAACACTACAGATGTAGAATCTTACACCATAGGTTATTCATAGTACTGCGGAAGCTATTGGCCTACACTGCAATTTTACCATAATATTATTCGTATTCCTTCGCAGACCATGGAAAATTTACAGCATAAGATTGCGTAACTCTACGTTAAAAAAAACTTTTTGTAGTTTGTTTAAATCCATTGGATCCTGTTAAATTATTATTACTATAGTCTGTTTTATTTAAATATTGCCCCTAAAAACGCACTGTCAGATCCTGTATTTCCTGTCATTTAAATGCCGGTAATCAACATAAAATTATTATGCAGATCTGAAATTACAAATAATTGGCAAAAATACCAAAAGGAAAGCACAAAATATTGTGTAAAAAGACACAAAAAAAAAATCACATTATTCCATTCCTCAGAACCCACTCGATCATTAGATATATGAAAAAAAAGTATCTTTTTATTATACAAAACACGCTTTTGGTACGGTCGATGCTGGATTTTGCCATAAAACAGTATATTACTAGTATAATTGCAAATTTTAAAATTTATTATAGCTAAACCAAAACTCATTATTCATGTATTTCTTAAAGTTTCTGCTTCTTCCAAAGCACGAAGTGAAGCTGAAACTTTAAAAGTTCTAGTATAATTTGCAATCCAATTTTGAATTGTTACGACTTTTGGGATATCACTTTCATCTATTTCTCTTTGTGACACATATTCTGTAAGATTATCATACATTTCTTGTGCGATCATTTTCTTCCACTTATCAATGTTGTAGGTGGAAATGGAATCCGGTGGATTCCAAATCCACATAATGTGGATTTTGGATCTCTTATCCACTTATGTGGAAATCGGATATTCGATTTCATTTTTATATAATAATGGAATCTTTTACATAATGAATTTAACCTTTAATAAAATTTTTTTATTATAACCTTTATCCAATTTTGGACTTTAGAAGTTCCTAATTTTGTATTATTAGGCTCACGAAGTACTGAAACAATAAGATCATAATCACTACAAGGAATAAAGGTTTTAAGACATTTATTAGGAGATTTCTTCTCAAGATATTTATTAATCATCATCAAAATTTTTCAGGAAAGAAGAATATTCAAATTTTTCGTATCAATAATACACGGCTGTGTAGTAAACAAAAATCATGTATCGCAAAATAATTATTGCATCACAAATATCATGTGTAATGAAACCAAATATCCGATTTCCACATGAGTGGATAAGAGATCCGAAATCCACATTATGTGGATTTGGAATCCACCGGATTCCATTTCCACCTACAACATCAATATTCCCATTCAAAAACATTGTTTTCATTAGCGCTTTAATTTCTGGCTTTATTCTTTTCACTGTTTCTTGCTGGTCTATTGTTTTCTTTTCTTTTAGTGCCCACCCTACAAAGAAGATATCATATCTATAAAAAATAAATATTGGTGAATCAACAAATGGCAAGAAAATACCACATTGTATTGCGAAACTTACATTGTGTTGTGTTGTGTATTTTTTTTATTCGTAAAGTCAACCAAATCCAAATCAACAGAAGAAACTATATTCTAATTGGAAATTGTGTTAATATTTTTACAATAAATAATAAGGAAATTGTAAACCTCCTTGTACAACAGGTCCTTTTCCTCCTGCTGGTACATTTGCTCATGGTGCGACAGGTTCACTTCCTCCTACTGGTACTGGTGCAGCTGGTACATCCCTATAAAAAATAAATGTCTGGAAAATGTTATCAAAAATGTCTGGAAAATATCCAGAATAAATCTGATATGTCTGGAAAATGTCCACTTTTTTGGTACATGTCTGACACACTTCTGATACTTAAAATTTTGACATGTCCTAACTTTATCCAGAATTCATCCAGTATTTGTTCGGTATAAAATTTTGGACAAATTCCAGACAGTTAAACCTGGACAAATTCTGGACATAGCAAAAAAACCAGATAGACAAATTCTGGACATAAAAAAGTTCAGGACAAATTCTGGATACTATTTCCAAAAAAGGATAAATTAATTTTGTAAAAAATGCAAAAAGCACAAAACTGACATTCAAAATCTTTTCTGTCGTACTAATTATAATTGCAGAGCAGGCAAAAATACTATATATCTATGATATAAAAATTCTGGATTAAGGAATAATGATGATCATCTATCCATTGATCATCTTTTGTGGCAAAATTTTACAAAAATACATTTCTGGACAATTTCAGGACAAATTCCTAATATCCCAGAAATGCAGTGTTTTCAGAACAGTTTCCAGACACACAGTGTCCAGAATTTCCGGACAATTATTTAGACAATTTTTCTGGACATTTTCTGGACATTATCCGGACACATATTTTTTATAGGGCATTTACTCCTGGTGCGACAGGTTCTTTTCCTCCTACTAAGTATTCACCGAATTAATTTTCTGATTGTTCCAGATATTTATTTCTGATGCTCAAAAACAAATATTTGAAATTTTAATTAAAGTTCAAGTTAACAAAAAAAATGAACTATAACATACATATTGATCTTAGTATGGAGTTATCCATTGGTTAGTCACTTTAGAAGGAGCAGTAAAACTAGGATTTGGTTTTGTAGGTGGAGTTTTTTTCAATTTTTGCTAATGTAATTGTTGTCCATTTATTTATGTGAGGTAAAGTACATGCTAGTATATGACCTGCATTAGGACTAGGGATGGCAACGGTTACAGTTATTAACCGTTATAACCGTGACTGATATTAGTTGGTCAACAGCTTCTGACCGACCGTTTAACTGACCGTTTTGACCAACCATTTGACCAACCGTTTAACCGACCATTTAACCGACTGTTAATCAAACATTTAGCTAACCTTATTCATTTGACATTTCTTTTGATGAATTTAATCAATAAAAAGTCAAATAATGTTTTTTTCGTTAACAGAAACACTTTTAAACGTTTGTCTTGATTAAATTCGTTAAAAAGAAAAAAGTGGTCAGTTAAACGGTCGGTTAAATGGTCAGTCAAACAGTTAGTCAAACAGTCAGAAAAACAGTCAGCCAAAATGATCGGTCGGTCAAAGGCCCTTAACCGGTTATGACTGACCGATAACTGACCGTGACTGACCGTTGCCATCCCTAATTAGGACCGTTAATAGGCCAAGACCATTCATTCCAATTATTTATACCAGCTATAGTTCTGATCTTTGTTTTTTTGTCTATCCAAAAAGTAGCATCAAAATTTTGATCTAATATCAAAAATCAATATATATTATTATGATTCTTACCAGATTTTTGATCAGGTGTCAATTGTAAAATACAAGCTCCCAAAATATTCTGTATTGCTTTTTGAATATCTTCTCCCCTATAAAAAATAAATGTCCGGAAAATATCCACTTTTTGGTACATGTCTGACACACTTTTGATACTTAAAATTTTGACATGTCCTAACTTTGTCTAGAATTCGTCCAGTATTTGTTCAATATAAAATTTTGGATAAATTCCAGACAGTTAAACCTGGACAAATTCTGGACATAGTAAAAAAAAAACCAGATAGACAAATTCTGGACATGAAAAAGTTCAGGACAAATTCTGGATACTATTTCCAAAAAAGGATAAATTAATTTTGTAAAAAAATGCAAAAAGTACAAAACTGACATTCAAAATCTTTTCTGTCGTACTAATTAAAATTGCAGAGCAGGCAAAAATACTATATATTTATGATATAAAAATTTTGGGTTAAGGAAAAATAATGATCATCTATCCATTGATCATCTTTTGTGGCAAAATTTTATAAAAATACTTTTCCGGACAATTTCAGAATAAAATTCCTAATATCCTGAAAATGCAGTGTTTTTGGAACAGTTTCCAGACACACGGTGTCCAGAATTTCCAGACAATTATTTAGACAATTTTTCCGGACATTTCCTGGACATTATCCAGACACTTATTTTATATAGGGCTCCATCAGTAATATTCAATCCAAATCTTACATAACGCTTTATTGCTTGGGAAATCTATGAAAATAAAATGATGTAAGTAATAAAATTATGTTTTTTGAGCGTGATGAGAATCTATTGATGTTTTAGCTTCTCCAGCCTCCAAAAATATCCACTGTCTTATTTCTATATTGTACCAATCATATCAGTAAGAAAGAATAATCATTAGTTGTATATTGTGATAATGTGGACCATTATCAGAGATAATAGTTATCCATTTAGGTTTGTGTTTAAGATTTCTATTACAACATGGAGTGAAGAGGCAGTGAACCAAGCATCTTGCTTGGTATCATCAGACCAGTGATCAAACACTTAAATATTCAAAGTTTGTGTATCCTTGATTTTTTGATATATGAGAACTGAATGCAAAGTCCACCCACGTTTTCCAAAAAATTCAGATTTTGTTTCACAAGAAGTTTCTGAGTTAATTCTCATTTATAATTAACGATAAGAATTGCATCATCATCATCTAATTTTCAAAGTTTAATATTAATCTGTGAATTCAGATAAAATTTCTCATAAGGTGAGACAACCAGAATATTAGTTGCTTTAGTTTAATATTCAAAAGCTCATGATGCTCTGCTGATAATTGTTTTTTTAATAGCTCAAAAATAAAAAATAATTTGTTGCATCATGAACATGCATCAATATATGATTCTGAATATATTCCAAAAGCAAGAGCTAAGTAATGACAAATACAAGGATGATGTTTTGGCTTTTCGATAATATCAACTTTCAACTCTTTTTCAAAATCTTTTCTAAGTTATCATTGAAGAATCTGTAACTGCTTACATAAATTATTCTTTTTCAAGTATTAGATGCTATATGTGAATATCTACCTTGTATTTACAATATTATTTTCTACCAATTTTTCAAGATCTGAAAATATTTCATAAAAATTTTCATTACATATTGAACACAATCTCCCTAAATTTTCCTTATAGACAAATGACAAATCTACCGCTTTTTAACCATGTCATAGGTTATATTGCAAAAAAAAAATCATACGATCTTAATTTTTCAAATAAAAAATTTTAAAAATTTTTCAAAATTATAATCTCATTTTATTATCAAACAACAAAACACACCATTTTTTTTCCTAACATATATACATAAATCTATCTAAAATGTTCGTATAAAACAATAAAAAAAAAATCTAAATAAGTAAAACTCTTTTTATCATTAGTACGGGTTTTCGTTATAATTATTTGTAATAGATTATATTATACTTACCTTTAGGTTTTTTTCAAGTTGAGAATACTATAGATAAAACTCTATGTTTACCATCATGAGTTTTTTATTTTCTTTTATGGCACGATCAAAACAATTCCAAAATTTTTTGTTGAATTTGGCATATGAACAGGGATTGATACAAGAAAACCCATTTTGTATTTGAGATTGTATCTTTATCTTTTATAGGATTAGAGGTTCGTGTCCAAAACTGAAACTTTTTACAATAAAATTAGTACATTGAAATTTTTTTCAAATACAAAAAACTAACTTTTGATCCATCAGAATTGAAAGGAATGATTAGAGTCAAAATATTTTGAGAATTTATGGTCTTGTAAACTTAAATGATATTACAGTCAAAATAATTTGATGAGCACCTGCTGCTTTTAGTAAAGCTCGCCATGCTCATAATTCCCTATCACTGAATTTGTAGCTCTTTGGGTAAATTTTTTTCAGATTCGAATAAAGTTCAAAAATATCACTTTATTGTTTTCCCCACATGTCAAAAATTGTATACCAATTAATCTCTGAAATAGTACGTCTTTTTAGATGATATTCAAATAACTTTGTCATTAGCGTCAAATTATTCCAGTTATAGGTATACATGTATAGACGTGATGCATGTGTAATGAATTTATGTTTTTTGATCTTTAAGACCATAAAGTTCACTCGCAACATACTTTCCCATAAAGCCTGATACATGCCAAACTTCACTTGGTGTTGACCCATGAATTATTTTTATTTTTTGTGCATGTTGATAAATTTCAAGAATACATTCATTATCAACAATTTTTAAAACAAATAATGCTTGTTTCTTATTATAAAAATGAAGAAGAGAAAATGAATAGACTGAATCAGCATTGCACCAATCGGGATGAGATGTTACCCCCAAGTCACATACAAAAATTTTGTATTTATCAATTGTAATTTGAAACGGAATAAATCTAATATCACGAGATAATTCTCTATTATTTTTGGATCATCCTAGCCTATTATTGCTGGTCATAGAAGCTTGGTTGAGTTATGAAAAATTTCTTTATATAAAGAGCTAATAGCTTTAGAAGGAGAGGATTCTATTTGTCCAGAAATTGAACCAGAACTACGAAAATATTCTGGCTGCTTAGGGTGCTCTGAGATTCCAAGAACCACTGAAACTATAAACTCCAATTATTGCAAAAAACATGTCTTCTGACCCAAACGAATAGAAAAAAATATAAGTTCATTACTACTATTTATAGATCGAGAACTCCACCAGTAGTGTTCCAATCTATTAAGACATTATTCTGATAATTTGACAAATATCTGTTATCTGGATGATGGATACATCGATGGACCAGATAAATCAGATGAATGGATAAATAACGAATCGGATATATCAGATGGCAAATAATAACAGATTCATCTGATGGATATCTGACAAATCTAATATATAATAATACATCTCCAAAAAAAGGAAAATAAAATTCATATTGCATAAAACTTTCAGAAAAGGATATTTACGCATCAATCAGTTAATTCTGGCCAGAATTATAGCCAACTGAAATTTTAATGGTATTAACAGATAATCTGGATAATCTGGATGGCACTTATGTGGATATTCTGGATGACAGAATTTTAATCAGATCAGATAAACAGATAGCGGATTAAGTCAGATCGGATAAATGAATAATGACGGATATCCGTCGGATTGGAATACTATCTACCAGTAACGAGCAAATGGTCCATAGTGCAAATTTTCATTAATAGTGCCTTGTGTCAACAATGTAACTGGAACTTCAAGGTGTTTTGCCATTATTTTTATGAAAGAAAGAAGTCAACAACAGATTTCGAACGCGACCTTTATTACTATAATTTTATTCTCGAATGAGATATTAATAATCAAATGTCAGTCATAACCGGATAATCACTTAATTGTTTTATTTACTAATGTTGCGGGCGAAGTTGTTTTGTGATTTTAAAGCCCTAAATTTCGATTACTTAATAATTTTATGTTTTTATAGAATTTTACATACATTTACCTTCTTTAATAAAAATCAAACATTAATATGCTTTATAAATTTTTTTTACATATTTCATTAGCTTCGTTAGTGCTTCGGAAATATATAATACTTTCATTTCTGTTTTATCTACATTTAATTATCATCATTAATTTTCATCTAAACTTTTAATATAAACATCTGCATCTAAATTAAATACAGTACATTACTTAGTAGTAATCATCATTTGACGATCATGTGATATATAAAAAATCAGCCAATCAATTCTTTCTTGGAGTTTCGCCCGCAGCATTATTATTTATTATAGCGTACAATTGGATAATCAATTTTTCTGCTTATTGTAGCTAAATATTACTTTAAGTTTACGAATTACATTCGCAAATTTCCTTTATAATTACTAAATCACAAAACTTATCTAAAATTTGTAGCTTATGGTAATGAAATTATGATCCGACGTGGTCCTACATAGATTATGACGTTTCCAATATAAATATTACTATATTTTAATGTGACAGATACGCCAATGTTTTTTTTTTTAGCATTGCTAAATAAAATGACATGATGATCGAATAAAAAATTCATCCTTTCAATATACACTTCTAAATAACTTCAATCAAAATGGTTATTTTTTAGGGGGTTTAAAGTCCTAATTCATTTTAGACTTAATTTTCTAACATACTGTATATTTTATTTTCTAATTTTTTACAAATTCAAAAATTTCTAATCTAACAAAAAAAAAAAAAAAAAATGTCAAGATAAAATCATAATACATTTATTTAAATATGTACTGTACAATACATAAATTTTTATAATTTTTTTCATTCTAAAATTATCTTGGTTTAACTTTAATGAGTAACTCTTTACAAACTGTAAGTATACCAGAATCATAATTAAGTGGTGCATTTGGATCTACCATTTCAATATCATATTTTCTATAAATTGAAGCTAATAAAAATTTTAATTCTATCATCGCTAATTTTCTTCCAGGACAAATTCTAATTCCACCTCCAAAAATTGAAAAAGTGGTTTTAACATGTCGTTTTTCAAGTAAATATTTGTCACTTTCTTCAATTTTATAGAATCTATCAGGGTCGAATTTTTCAGGATCAGTCCAATAATCCTTTCGTTTCATTATTGCACAATAAAGAATTGAAAATGAAGTTTTTTCTGGCCAACTAAATCCTCCAACTGAATCCTTTTCAATATTTACACGACCAAGCGAATAAATTACAGGAAAATGTCGATATACTTCCTTAATAACTGCATCACAATAGTGTAATTCATCAATATCTTTAAATGTTATGGATTTCGTAACATCCTTTCCAAGAACTTCATCAAATTCTTGTCGTAAACGCTGCACCACCTCGGGATGATGTCCGAGATGATATACGATAAAGCAAAATAAATTCGCAACCTAAAGATTTTAAATGAAATTTTAAAATAAATGTAGTACTATTTTTAACGAAAGAAATTTTTTTTTACTCACAGTATCAGTTCCTCCACCCATAGCATCAAGTATATTACCCAAAATTTCTTTATCAGTCATCGGTCTTAACAAATCGGCATCAGCGTCACTATTTCTTACAACGTTGATATCACGTGAAGTATTTGCTGTTATAAATGATGTCAACATATCGTGACGAAGAGGTTTATCTAATGGTGTATTCTCAATTTCAGTCCTTCTTTTCTTAATAATTTTATATAATTTATCGTACATATAATCTTTATTTTTTAATAAACTATTTGCTTTTCCACGAATAAAAGGAACATAATGACGCATGAATCTATTAAAATAAAAAAAATATATAGCCCCTCTTATTAACATTTCAAGTGATTGAATAAATTTTTCAGATTCTTTGACTTTTTCTTTCTCTTTTTCATTTAAATTATCACTTTCAGGTACGAGAGTATAATAATAAGAAGTAATACAATTATTTCTCTCTCCTGTTGAAATTCTAAAAATCATATCATTTGAAAATCTGTGCATCCATTTTATAAGATCCAATTCATGATTTTCTCCAAGTTTATTCCAATAAGATTCCATTTCACACCATAATTCATTCGTCCATTCAACAGCTTGATAATTAAAACTTGGGGTCATCATAGCTTGATTAAAAAACTGACGATTATATTTCCAAGATTTTGGATCAATATTATTAATTATTCCTGTACCATCAATCCCATATTCTTTAAATCCTTCTGCAACAACATATCTTCTAAAAGGATATTTAGTTTTTGTAGAAGGTATATTCATGCCTTCAATTAAATCAGTATTACATAATATAATTGAACGTTGTCCTGCTAAATTTACTTCAAAAATGTCACCATATTTTTTATACAACGAAACTAACCAATCATTAAATTCATATCCAACTTTTTGGTGAATGTTACCAAATATTGGAAGTGGGAGTGGACCAGGTAAAGGATTTAGACGAGTGAAATAATTATAATAATATCGAGATACATAGAGAATTATGAAAGTTATGAAAAGATAAAAAATATTGGAAATTTCGAACGAAGAAAAAATTATCGATATCATTGTTAAAAAAAAAAATCGGCAATATACATATATAACATAAACATTTGGAAACACGTTTCAAACACACACTTATATATGCTGTAAATCAAATGGATATACTGTAAATCAAATGAATAATTTATCTAACTATGTCGACTTTCAGATGATAAATCTACATAATTAAAGTTGTACACTCTCTTTTTTTTGTTTCCAAACCCAAATATTGGCACTTAAACCAGTTAAATCATCATCAAAGGATTAACCAGTTTAAAGTTTTCATATCAAGGTAGCACTAATTTAGATCAGTGGACAAAATGTGTATAGTCATTCTATATCTAGTTTAAAATCAATTACACGAAACAATTCAAAAAGCTCGTGTAACATTAGTGGATGAACTGTTTATCCGTTCAATTCGGTCCCATCCGAATAGTAAAATTTTATTTTTATTTTAGGACAAAAACATGACTGCTGACTTTATGTACAACAATCATAAAATAACGACTAAACTACTATTAGACCTGATTTGTATATAAAACGGATTATCCGATAATATAATTAAATACAAATGAAACAATATACGTACTACAAATAATTTCCGCCGAGCCATTAGCATCATTTACGATAGAGGGTAAAGAATTCAATGTTCCGTCATCAAACAGTCACTCTTTAGGGAGACGATAATAAGTTATTTTACTTTATGTAATTAACAATTCTAAAGATAGCTCGTAAGCGATTTATCACTTTCATGATCTGATAATATCTAATAATAAATTCTTTTTATTATTGTTACTACATTTTTTAGTCGGAATATATGAGACAGTTATTTCTTCGGATTCCAAGATTACTATCTAGTGACAGCAAATAAATTCGATGTGGTGGATATTTTTAAACCAGTTGCTATCTAACAAAGCCTAAGAAAGCTTCTTTGTTAAAGACAGATTCATTTTTAGTCAATGAGGATAAATATTGTGATATACTGTAAGGATGAGTCGTATAACAAATATTTATATTAATTAAAAATATATTCATTAAAGTTTTGAATAAATAGTATTAACGTGATCAAAAAACGATTTATTAATCCGAAGTGTAACGCAAGGTGATACAAATGCCCAGATGATGTGACGATGTGCAAATAGCGGTTTCCGGTTCTCGTTCCTCTAGTACATATATGTAACCATTTTAAATAATAAAGATTTAAATCCTTATCATGTAATTAGTTATACGAACGAATAAAAATTCTGTTATCACGATAGTCTAATATATTTAATTTTCTATCCTCCCAAATTATTCGTGTAAATACAACGCATCTGTGTTTGTGTGTCACAACTAGGATATTTCTCTAATAATTCGTTTTTTGTATTTTTAATAAACCAAAGTTTGATTCATTAGTAGTAATGAGTACCATTTCTTTTGGACTTTTTATTGAACTAACGTTAGAATGATCCTAACAATCGTTCATATTTATAATAGAGAATCTAATCATAACCCTTCAGAAGGCAGTATGATCATGTTTACTAATCATTTGGGAATAATATAATTGTAACATTATATCGGGCCTGAGGAAAATATTTTAATAATTTATTATAGACACATACAAATTTAATGTGAATAAAGAAAAAGAAAAAAATATATATTAATTTTCGAGCATGTATAATAAAAATATTTAACAAAAACAAAAGCAAACGAAAAATTTATACAATGGTCTGCTTAGTACTACGCTTTTTATAGTACGTGATTTTATTTGAAACCCTATTGAATTTACAGTTAATTATGAATGATTATGAAATATTATTGTATACTATCGGATTATCTATTTACACAACAGATAATATTGATATATATCTAAGGTATCACACAACTTAACGCACAAAATACTCGTGTGACATGGTTAGTGGATGAACCATTCATCCGTTCAATACGGATCATCCGTTCATGTAATAATAATCACGTATCATTAAAATCATTAAAAAACATAGTTTGGGCTTATACTTATTAATAATTAGGTTTTAAACTTATAGAATAATTTATATAATACTACTGCAAAGCCTGCAACTTCTTTTTTGATATACGTAAAATAATTGAAAAATTAAAATCATGCAACAGTGATTTTCGATAAAGGAAAGAAATGATACCATGAAACTAATGATTACTTCAAAACTCCCTGTCTTGGAAACAGTGCCAAGTCAGAGTAAGTGTGATCTGTTCATAATAAAAACGGATTTCTTAATGCAATCAAGGTTTACGATTAAATTAATTAAGGTTTTAAAGTAACGTAAATCTTTAATACATCGATATTATCGATATTGAAAATCTTTTTTTTATTAAATAAATTTTTAAATTCCAATAAATTTATGTTTTAGAAGGATGACCAAACAAAAAAAATAATGAATGATAAAAAAAAATTGAGCTTTCGCTCTACTAATAAAAAATATTGTAGAATCAATATATATTATATATAGATCGTATCGAGTTTTTTTATAAGGTGTAAGCAATTGGGGAAATTGAGAGAAATTTGTTCTCAAGAAGACGACGAGATTTGATAATTTCGTAGTACGATAATATAACGGTATGTTAATATTTACAACATTATAGGTATATTCATAACCTATCCCCGTAATTCTCTCGGTTTAATTTTAACGCGTAATTCTTTACAACCTGTAATGAATCCAGATTCATAATTAATCGGTGCATTTTTATCTACCAATTCAATATCATATTTTCTATAAATTGAGGCCATTAAACATTTCAGTTCTATCATCGCCAATTTTCTTCCAGGACAGGCTCTAATCCCACCTCCAAAAATTGAGAATGCCGTTTTAGCGTGTTTTCTTTCAAGTAAATATTTATCACTTTCATCAATTTTATAAAATCTATCAGGATCGAATTTTTCAGGTTCAGTCCAATAATCCTTTCGTTTCATTATTGCACAGTAAAGTATCGAATATGAAGTTCCTTCTGGCCAAATATATCCTCCAACCTCGTCTTTCTCAGCACTTACACGACCAAGTGAAAAAGCTACAGGAAAATGTCGATATACTTCCTTAACAACTGCATCGCAATAATTTAATTCATCGATTTCTTTATATGTTATGGGTTTTGTAATGTCCTTTCCAAGGACTTCATCCAACTCCTGTCGTAATCGTTGCTTAACTTCCGGATAACGTCCAAGATAATATGCGACAAAGCAAAATAAATTCGCCGTCTGATATTAAATGATTTAATAAAGAGTAAATTTTTGAAAATATATAAATATGTTTTTTTTAATATAAAAATTATATAAATTTTACGCATAAAAGGTCGGAACGCAAAAAATCGAACTACTTACGGTATCAGTTCCTCCGCCCATTGCATCGAGTATATTACCAAAAATTTCTCTGTCAGTCATCGGTCTTAACAAATCAGCATCGGTATCACTATGTCTCACAGTGTTAATATCACGTGGTGTATTTGCTGTTATAAATGATGTCAACATATCGTGACGAAGAGGTTTATCTAATGGTGTATTCTCAATTTCAATCCTTCTTTCTTTAATAATATTATATATTTTTTCGTATAGATAATCTCTATTTCTTAATAAACTATTTGCTTTTCCACGAATAAAAGGAACATAATGACGCATGAATCTATTAAAAATATAAAAATAGATAGCTCCTCTTAATAACATTTCAAGTGATCTAATAAAATCTTCAGATTCTCTGATTTTTTCTTTTTCTTTTTCGTTCAAATCATTATCAGGCACGAGAGTATAATAATAAGATGCAACAGAATTATTCTTTACCCCTGTTGAAATTATAAAAATCATTTCATTTGAAAATCTATGCATCCATTTTATAAGATTTAATTCATAATTTTCTCCAAGATTATTCCAATAAGTTTCCATTTCATCCCATAATTTGTTCGTACATTCAACAGCTTGATGATTAAAACTTGGTGTCATTATTGCTTGAGTAAAAAATTCACGATTATATTTCCAAGATTTTAGATCAGTGTTATTGACTATTCCTGTACCATTTATTCCATATTCAATAAATCCTTCCGTAACAATAAATCTAATCGGATATTTTGTTTTTGTTGAAGTTATATTCATATTTTCAATTAATTCCGTATTACATAATATTATTGTACGTTGTCCTGATAAATTTACTTCAAACATATCACCATATCTTTTATGCAATAACATTAACCAATCGTTAAATTCATATCCAGATTTTTGATGAATATTACCAAAAATTGGAATTGGTAATGGACCTGGCAAAGGATTTGGACGAATGAAAAAATTGTAATAATATCGAGATACATAAAGAATTATGAAAGTTATGAAAAGATAAAAAATATCAAGAATTCCGAATGAACTAAATGTTGAAGTAATTGTTGATATCATTATTGAAATATTGTTTTTTATTTTTAATTTATTTGTTTTTTTTTTTTTTTAAAAAAAAAAAAGAAAAGACATGAAATATTAAAAGCGCGTTTCTTGCGCATCTATAAATATTAGAATTGAATTAATTTTACACAATAGATCATTTTCCATAAGTGATTATTGAGTTAACGTCCATTTATTATAAAAGTTTAGCATCTTTCGGAAGAGACTTTGTCCGTGATCCTACCGAATTAAGATCTTTTGTTCCAAAAAAAAAATTTATCATAATTTATTATACAATTTATTGTTGTTCCATAAAACTATATTTTTTCTAAATTTAATAATTCGTGCGACTTTGTCATCAAATTAAATATGACGCCCCGTGACGATCTCGGAAAACATGAAAAAAAGCTTGGCCTAATATCGTATGACAATGGACAGAAGTTTACCCATCTATTTTGTATTGAATTACGATTTTAAGTGTCATTGTAATTTGTTATGAAAAACAACAATACTAAGTATTACGAGATTAGATATATCTGGTTATTCATTTAATATTGAGTCTAAAGTTATTAATTTCTTATCTTAACGAGTTTATTAGTTTATGCTTTTATTCTTTCAATTTTTATAAGTTTAATCAATATCATTCGTTTAAGGTGGAGTATATTGAATTTATAATAATTAAACTGTTAATGGTTTATGGCTTGGGTTTTTTTGTTTATCTTTTTAATTTTTTTTTTTTCTTTCTTTCTTTTAATAATTATCTTGATAATTTTTTATTGTAAAAATTTTCTTAGGCCAGGCTTATATTTAAAAATATAAACAAGCATGTGAGATGGCGTTTATTGTTACATTTCGAATTTCTTTCGATACCGTTCTTTAAAATGTAACCAAATTAGTAGAAATTTAAATGTTGGAACCAGTTTGTTATACTTAAAATAGGAGGAGTATCGGGTAAGTTCCGGGTATTCCCGAATGAATTACCAGAAATTTGGTAACTTAATCTCTAACCAAAATTAAATTTTCCAATATTAGTATTTTTGGCCAAGTTTAACGTTGTCCAATGCTGATCAGTAGTATTAAGTTGCACAGTAGAAATTCTTTTAATGGATAAATAAAAATCATGGGTCCTTAATGAACGAAAAAATATACATACGAATATTCAACAATAATATCCTAAAAATCAAGAAAATAATAGATAATCAACTTTAAACCTTAATGATTAAATTGGGAGTAAACCTGATAAAAAATTATAATTGTGAGTTTAATTTAAAATTTATAATTTGTTCATCGTGCATATTATAATTATTATATGATCTTGATTAAATGGCAAATCTAAAGCAGAACTTAGAGATGGATGCTAACAAGTAATACTTGACCAGCCATTCGACCGGCTGCTTTGATTTTTACAATTAAAAATAATTTTTTTTTTTTTAAATTAATAGAGTTTAAAAATATGTAAAAAAAATTAAATTAGACGATGACCGTTATTATGTCAAACGGATGAAAAGAATTTTTTAAAAAAAAACATTTTTTTTTTTTAAATTACTCGTAGTTTTTTTTTTTTTTTTTTTATTACACGTACATGATAAAAATATATTCTGTAGTGTAAGAAATTGTATTTTCAATTAAGAGGATCATAACTTCGTTAGGATAAGAGCAGGAGAAAAAAAGAAATAATTTACAATGCATAAGGTTTTTATTTACTTATTTAGTTATTTATTTCACGTAAGAATAAAAGAATAATTTCTTAATTGACATAGCTAAAGATAAAGCCAGGCAAAAAAAAAATTTTTAGATTTCCGTGGCGTAAAATCAGTAAAATCAGTAAAATCAGTACGGTCACTCGAATTTTCTTTTTAAAATTTATATAAATACATTTTTATTTGTATCGTATATTATAGCAAAAAAAAAATAAGTTATCTAGGTCACGAGAATCTAAAACCTTTTTTTTTTTTCAACCTAATCTAAAAACGGACATTACTTAATAAAACAGACAGTCCCAGACAGTCAGTCAATCGGTCGGGCACGGTCCTAGACAAAACCATATGTAAAAGGATATTATATATTTATTTTATTCAACAATTTAGATTATAAACGAAATTAATGTAAATGAATAGAAATGAAATACAGTTTTCTATACAATAAAGTACTTGGAAACTTAAATAAAAGGTATGTGATGATGAAAGCAATTATCAAATTTAATACTACGTACATTTAAATACACATTCATTATTTTAGAATTCTCTTGGCTTAACTTTAACTATTAAATCTTTACAAACTGTAAGTATACCTGAAAAATAATTAAGAGGTGCATTTTGATCTGCCATTTCAATATCATATTTTCTATAAATGGAGGATAATAAAAATTTTAATTCCACCATCGCTAATTTTCTTCCAGGACAAACTCTAATTCCGCCACCAAATATGGTGTAAGAAGTTCTAATATGTTGTTTTTCAAGCAAATATTTGTCGTTTTCTTCAATTTTGTAGAACCTATCAGGATCAAATTTTTCAGGATCAGTCCAATAATCTTTACATTTCATAATAGCGGAATAAAGTATCTGAAATTGAGTTTCTTCTGGCCAATTATATCCTCCAACTGTATCCTTCTCAACATTTACGCGTCCAATCCAAAACGTTATGGGCGTGTGACGATACGTTTCTTTGATAACTGCTTCACAATATTCTAATTCATCGAGATCTTTATTTGTTATTGGTTTTGTAAAATCATTTCCAAGGACTTCATCAAATTCTTGACGTAACCGTCGTTTCACATCTGGATAACGTCCAAGATAATATACGATAAAGCAAAACAAATTCGCCGTCTGTGATTTAAAAGATTTTTATTTAATTTTTTTAAAAATGAATGATAATTTTATTCTAATATTAATTTTTACTTTACTTACAGTATCGGTTCCTCCAGCCATGGCATCAAGTATATTATATACAATTTCTCTGTCAGTCATCGGTCTTAACAAATCAGCATCGATATCACCATGTTTCACAACGTTAATATCACGTGGTGTATTTGCGGTTATAAAAGACGTTAACATATCGTGACGAAGAGGTTGATCTAATGGTGTACTATCAATTTCATTTCTTCTTTTTTTAATAATGCTGTATAATTTATCTAAATAATGATCTCTGTTTTTCAATAAGCTTTTTACTTTTCCATTAATGAAAGGAACATAATGACGCATGAATCTATTTAATATGAAAAAATAAACAGTTCCTCTTAACAACAATTCAAGTGATTGAATAAAATCTTCAGATTCTTTGATTTTTTCTTTTTCTTCATCACTTAATTTATTATTTTTAGGTATGAGAGTATTATAGTAAGCATAGATACCATTACTCTTCACTCCAGTTGAAATTCTAAAAATCATTTCGTTTGTAAATCTATGCATCCATTTTAGAAGATCCAATTCCCGATTTTCTCCGAGATTATTCCAATAAGATTCCATTTCTAACCATAATTCATTAGTCCAATTAATAGCTTGATGATTGAAACTTGGAGTCATCATTGCCTGAGTAAAAAATTGACGATTATATTTCCAAGATTTTGGATCATTATTATTAACTAAACCTGTACCATCTATTCCATATTCTTTAAATCCTTCTGTTAAAATTAATCTATAAGGATATTTAGTTTTTGTCGAAGGTACATTCATACTTTCAATTAAATCAGTATTACATAATATGATTGTACGTTGTCCTGCCAAATATATTTCAAACATATCACCATACTTTTTATGTAATAACATTAACCAATCAACGAATCCATATCCAAATTTTTGGTGAATGTTACCAAAGACAGGAAGTGGGAATGGACCGGGTAAAGGGTTTGTTCGAGTGAAATAATTATAATAATATCGAGATACATAGAGAATTAATAAAGTTGTTAAAAGATAGAATATATCAGAAATTTTGAATGAAGAAATAAATGTTGATATCATTGTTAATCAAATTAATTTTAAGAAAATCCTCGAATTTTTGTCGTTGTTTATATATAATAAGATTTATTTATTTATTTAAAAAAGATTAGTGATTCACACAATGAACTTTAAAAATCATATAATAACATCACGTGAACGCTGATCAACTTAAGCCGCAATTGGCGTATTTTCTCAATCGCATCATTATTTATTATGAAATATGTTTTACAAATTTTCATTTTTGCAACGGAAAATCCTAATCAGTAATGCATTTCATTGGTACATTTAACCAAAGTCAGAAAGTTCTTACATATATTAATACAGCTTTGTGTACTTTGTGTAGAGCTTTTGATTGTTAACTACTGGAGTCAAACTTTGTTAATGTCGGACATCATTGAAATGTAGTAACAGCTATTAGCTTTTAAACGCCTTTTTAAATGTATGGTAATAAATCATTCTATTATGAAAAATGAAATAATGTGGTCGATACCGATAGTTGAATGAATAGATCTTACTACGTTTTCATTTCTGATCCTTCAGCCCTTCACGTCAAGTGAGTTCAAAATATATACAGTAAATATTTGAAATTTAAGGGAGATTTACAAGCAAAATCTAACTATATTTGGAAAACAGTATAGTGGATTGATTTAGCAATCTACCTCACGCCGATCTAAAATTAGGCCATTCCAAATAATTAATTATGGGTTTTATATGATCGTAAAAAATTTAATTTGCACGATCAAGGCCCCACATAAATATATTTGATTGGATGATTATCACGTGATTGAAGATCATTCATCGGGATAAATATGACTAATTAAACATCATATTAAGAATTTCGGAAATTTTCGGTAAAGTCGGAAGTCTCCGGTACTACGAACGCATTTGTATACATGATATACTATTTCCCATTACTTGTACTTTATGAAAGAGAATATTAATTTGTGAAAAATTTAAAAGGTATAAACTGTTTTAATTGTAATTTAATGAATGTGTCTGAACAAAGATTCGCATATATAGAAGATGACAATTTCGAGTTGTACAGTACTGTACATATATTTTCAACAACAAATCTGCCAGTGAGGCCTTTATTATATAATATAAATTATTGTAACAAATTAAAAAAAAAATTAAAAACAAACGTAAGAAAAATATACAGTTCACCTATTGCACCTAGGCAACTTTATAACCGAAATTACCGAGAAACCGAAATTAGAGAAATTTAAATCATAAAAAAATTTTTTTTTAATAATCATAATCACTTTTAAAATTTATTCATTTTAACTAATTTATTTTCAAAATAATTCTTAATTTGAGAAATTTTTAAATAACAAAGAGCCATCTAATAATTATAGAATCCAGTCATCCAGAATAAATATTTTATACGGTATTTTATTATCAGCTATTAATTTTTGCAAAGCGACGGATGCGATAATTCAATTATATGTAATTAACGCTATACATGCTTTTAAAAAAAATTTATAATTATTAGAAATAAAATAATCATTCAATTTATATAATTTATTGATTAAATATAGCAATAACTGATCACCAATTTAGTAAAGCACCTGTTTTTTACTTATCTTCCAAAGTAAGTTGTATAAATAGTGTAGATAGTTTGGATAGTGTTCCTATGATTATAACGTGACACAATAATTATGGATCTCGTAAGTAATATTTAATACGATACATATAATAAAAGTTTATTGATTCTTGCCAGTTCAAAACTGAAATGTATTCTTTGATTACATGTGCGTTATATCGTATAATTTAAGTTATTCCAATATAATCAATCTACCGTTCGAATATTGACAGCGATGGAAATGTGATCTCAAAGAGTAGTAACTTATTTTAAATGTTGAATTCTTATGTAAAAAAGATTTCAAAAAATATTATCAAGTCTTTATTATATCAAATATATTGTTAGATTAGTTCAACTCAAGCAAATACCTAAACTTTGGAATTTAAAATTTTATAAAACTTGATTTCATCATTAAATTACTTGACAGATTTTCAACAATCAAATATTTTTTAAAAATAATTCTTTTTTTTCAAGATAAGACGCATCCGAAATTCCGAATAATAAGTAAATATATGTACTGTATGTGCAGTGCGTCATGTTTTAATATCAAAGATTGGCATAGATTATATAGGTTTTGTTACACAAACTTTACATACTATAAGCACGAAAAACCACATGAAAATGATCATCATGCTGTGTTAGTATTTATCTATTTTTATTTAGTGAAATTAACGTAAACGAATAAAAATAAATGACAGTTTTCAGTTTAACGAGCAAATATACACAACAATAGTATATAATTTTTAATTCATAACGAATAGAAAGTATCAAAATTAATGAGACATAACACATATACATTTAAATACATTGATATTTTTGTTTAGTATTTTCTTGGTTTAACTTTAGCCATTAAATCTTTACAAACTGTGAGTACATCTGAAAAATAATTAAGTGGTGCATTTTGATCTACCATTTCAATATCATATTTTCTATAAATAGAGGATAATAAAAATTTTAATTCTATTATCGCTAATTTTCTTCCAGGACAAGCTCTAATTCCACCGTCAAATAAAGTATAAGAATTTTTAATATGTTGCTTTTCAAGTAAATATTTGTCACTTTCTTCAATTTTGTAGAATCGATTAGGATCGAATTTTTCAGGATCAGTCCAATAATCTTTACGTTTCATAATAGCGGAATAAAGTATCTGAAATTGAGTTTCTTCTGGTCAATTATATCCTCCAACTGTATCCTTTTCAACATTTACACGTCCAATCCAAACAGCTATAGGAGTATGACGATACGTTTCTTTGATAACTGCTTTGCAATATTCTAATTCATCAAGCTCTTTATTTGTTATTGGTTTTGTAAAATCATTTCCAAGAATCTCATCAAATTCTTGACTTAACCGTCGTTTTACATCTGGATAACGTCCAAGATAATATATGACAAAGCAAAATAAATTCGCCGTTTGTGATTTTAAAAAGATTTCGGATTAATTCTTAAAAATGAATGTATAATTTATTCAAATATTTATTTTATTTTACTTACAGTATCGGTTCCTCCAGCCATGGCATCAAATATATTACCAAGAATTTCTTTGTCAGTCATTGGTCTTAACAAATCAGCATCGATGCCACCATGTTTCACAACGTTAATATCTCGTGGTGTATTCGCAGTTATAACATATCATGTCGGAGATGGTGTATTATCAATTTCAATTCTTCTTTTTTTAATAATATCATATAGTTTGTCGAAGTAATAATCTCTGTTTTTTAGTAAGCTTTTTATTTTTCCATGGATAAAGGAAATATAATGACGCATAAAGCTATTCAATACGAAAAAATAAACGAATCCTCTTAACAACATTTCAAGCGATTGGATCAAGTCTTCAGATTCTTTGTTTCTTTCTTTTTCTTCTTCACTTAATTTATTATTTTTAGGTATGAGCGTATGATAGTAAGCATAAACACCATTACTTTTCACTCCAGTTGAAATTCTAAAAATCATTTCGTTAGTAAATCTATGCATCCATTTTAGTAGATCCAATTCATGATTTTCTCCATTCCAATAAGATTCCATCTCTAACCATAACTCGTTCGTCCAATTAATAGATTGATTATTGAAACTTGGAATCATCATTGCCTGAATAAAAAATTGACGATTATATTTCCAAGATTTTGGATCAACATTATTGACTATTCCTGTACCACCTATTCCATATTCCTTAAACCCTTCCGTTAAAATTAATCTATAAGGATATTTAGTTTTTGTCGAAGGTACTGTACATTCATACTTTCAATTAAATTAAATCAGTATTACATAATATGATCGTGAGTTGCCCTGCGAAATATATTTCAATCATATCACCATACTTTTTATGTAATAACATTAACCAATCAACAAATCCATATCCAAATTTTTGGTGAATGTTACCAAAGATAGGAAGAGGGAATGGACCGGGTAAAGGATTTGGACGAGTGAAATAATTATAATAATATCGAGATACATAAAGAATTAATAAAGTTGTTATAAGATAGAATATATCAGAAATTTTGAACGAAGAAATAAATGTTGATATCATCGTTAATCAAATTAAATGAAATTTTCTTTTTTTTTTTTTAAAGAAGAAACCTCATACTTTTATTTTTTTCTCGTTATTTACATTAGATAATTGATAAAAAGATAAGTGATTTACATAATGAATTCAAATCATTATTCAATAATATTCATTTAAATCTTAAAAGAGCACAATGTAACAAGAATGATTATAATAATGACATCACGTGAATGTTGATCAAATTAAGATGCAACTCGCATCTGGCGACTTTGGCGTATTTCTCAATAGCATGTAAATGACAATTACATATATATGTATGTTTCCTTTTTTTTAAAATCTCTTTCTTATTTCTTGTGAACTGTTACAATCTCATTTGTTATTTATCATGAAATAGATGTTTACGAATTCTATTTTTGTAACTGGAAAAAATTGGAAATTTCCACTGATGCGTTTTCGCCACAAATCAGAAAATTCTAAGGTTCTTGCATTTTTGTGTACTTTGTATAGTTATTGAATCATTAACGAAAATAGATCATAAATTACTTTTCGTCTGGAGTTTGATTAAGCTTTCGGCCAAATTATTAACGTAGGGCAGAATTGAATTGTATCACATTGTACTGGTAACAGTTACTAGCTAAACATCTTTAAATGTAACATTCTCATTATGAAAATGAAATAATGTTGGGCAATTTCTGTTTTGCACTGATTATTTTCCATTTAGTAGTTGAGTGAATATATATATACATTTTCACATGAAAGAAATTCAATGAAGTACTTTTGTGTATAGTATATACAGTGAATATTTGTTTATGAAGATACTGTATATTCGATTTTTATTTGTCGTCATATATTGTTGTTAAAGTAAAAAAAAAATTTTATTGTTTGATGGTTCTATTTCATGTGAATTTTTTTAATTTAAAAACTTATTGTCACAGTCTGCCTTTTTTTTTAAATAAAAAATAACAAGCAAAATCTAGCTATATTTGGACTAAATATATTTAATTTTCTAACTCACACCGACTCCAACCGAAATCATATAATAAACATATCAAAGTTATATTTCTAAATTTTATGATTCACTGTACCCATTACTTGTTTAACTTGTTAAGAAAAAAGAAATTTCATAAATTAGTTTGTACCTTTGAAAATTGTCACGTTTTATATCTAGAAAAAAAAATCCTACATATAAAATTAGGTAATTTCAAGCTGTGTGCTTATTTCTTTTAATAGTCAAATTTATATTTTATATCATTTTAAAGCTAATTGTTTGTTATTTTCTTAAAAAGTGACTTTCTTGGATTTATTTCTTTTTATAGATGCAGATGATTCATTTTTATTAGAAGATTGATTTCTTTCATTATAAAAATAAATAAATTTTTTGCTAATTTTTCAAAATAATACTAACTAGACTGATTTACCATTGCCTGTTTTTCTCTCATTACTGTTCCAAGTTCCTTTCCAGTTTTTCTAATGCCATATTGATCTTGAGTTTAACATGTAATAAAATATATCTCATCATATCTTTTAGCTCTAAATAAAATAAAATATTCATTAAATAATAAATTATAATAAATAAATAAATAGATAAATAAATAATTGCTAGAATAGCAACTTCAAGTGATAATGATTTGCCATCCCGATTTTCATTCGCATGGCATGAATCATTGATTCAACCATATTTGTATTATTCGGAGATTTGTACCAAATATTTTCATTGATAAAGGAATATAAATAATGATACCCGTACCCAGGAGACGGCCAATCTCAAAATAAGAACTTTATATTAATTATTATAGTTAACAAATAAGCTATATAAAATTTGTTACAAACCATTTATATTTGGCTCTTGTGAGTTTTTAATTCTTGAATAATTTCTTCAATTTTTCGATATTATTCGCGTTAGGGTATTCATACATTAACTCCTTAACATTATTTGGATAGTTATTATTTTTTAAGATTTCAAAAAAAAAAAAAAAATATTATAGATAATAAAAATTTTAATATTAAAATAAAAATAGAATAAATAGAATAATACTATAGTTACATTTCAAATGCTAGTTTATTTCTAAAATTTTAATTATTCAATTATACACCAAATGTCAAGCATTGTGAAAGATCATCCTTTGTGCGATAAACACTTTTATAAATCTACGGACCGAGATATATCCGAATCTTGTGACCTGATGATCAAATAAATAGCTAAACGAGGACAATGATTTACTGTTTAGGCGGATTTGCATACATATCTTTCATTTCTTGAGATACGAAAATTCGATTGTAAAAATTGTAATGGAGTATAACAAATTATTACCAACATTATCTCAAAATTTACTTGAAATATTAGATGATGTAGGATTTTACGATATTATAATTGAAGTTGGTGATGACCCTTACGTAAGAATATTTCGTGCCCATATGGTCATTTTATATTATCGTTCTCCTTATTTACGGAAAACTTTATCAACAATTAAAAAAAAAGATGATGGAACTTTAGTGCATATTAAATTACCAAATATTTTACCTGAAATTTTTCAAATAATCTTAAGGTAAGAAAATTAAAATAATATTGAGATGATTTTTTTTCCTAAAATTGTATTCTGATTTTACGGATAACTGCATATTAAAATACTTTTAATTAGATATATCTATGGAGGAAGCCTTTCTTTGGAAAATTATGATGACTCAGATATCATTAAAATTCTGGTTGCTGCAAATGAACTTGGTCTTCAGGAATTAGTCATTCATTTACAAACCTTTTTAATTAAATATAAAAAAAATTGGATGGAACAAAATTTCAATCTAACATTTCAAACAAGCTTTGAGAACGCTTCTTTCTTGAAGTTACAAAGTTTCTGTAAAGAAATGATGTCCAAAGAGCCAGAAAAAATTTTTAATTCAATCGATTTCAATTCAATTTCAGAAAAGTTTTTGATTTCTCTTATTCAACATGAAAATATTCAAATGGATGTTATTCAAGTTTGGGAACATGTGCTCAAATGGGGTATTGCTCAAAATCCTGAACTCCCTTCTGATTTTTCAGATTATTCAAAAGATGATTTTGATACTTTAAAGAAAACTTTACAAGAATGTATTCCTTTTATTAAATTTTATAATTTAACTTCCGAAGAATTTTTGGGTAATGTATATCCATTTAAAAAAATTATATCCAAGGAATTACGTGAACCTTTAGTGGAACATTTTTTGAACCCTGTTAATCAAACAACTAAAAAATTGATCAGGCCAAAGAATACTATTGATTCAAGAATTATTGCATATCAACATTCAGAATTAATCTCAAAATGGGTCGACAGATTAGAGAGTACTGACGAGATAAGAAATCCATATGAATTCAAATTAATTCTTCGTGGATCTTGTGATGGATTCTCACCTAGTACATTCCATGAGTTATGTGATAATCAATCTCATACCATAACAATTATTAAAGTGAAAGAAAGCGATGAAATTCTTGGGGGATATAATCCAAACATGTGGAAATCTGGTAATAATTTTAGTACTACTAAAGATAGTTTTATATTCTCTTTTAAAGATAAGGATAGTACTGAAGATCATATTTTAAGTCGAGTAAAGGAAGATCAAGTTGCTACGTATAATATCACTAATTATGGACCAACATTTGCAAATGATCTTGTATTATACGGAAATAATTTTTATGATAAGAGTATTTCTTATAATTCTTTATTTTATGACAAATCAATTAGAGAAACTGAGGATTATTTTTCTGTAGAAGAATATGAAGTTTTTCAAATAATGAAAGATTGATTTGACATTAAAATGGTAATATTATTTTTTGTTAATTGATTACATAATATTAATTTAACAATAATTATTATTTATATTTCTAATAATTTTACAAAATAAAAACATATAAATTTCTCATGTTTTGGAATAAAATTGCATATATTTTCATTTACGATAAAAAACTGAAGTCGACAAATTGTACATTTTGAATATTAAATCTTAAATCTTTATAACATTATTAGTCGTAGTATCCTATTAGTGAAAGTAATTACACTCGTGTAGTGTGCAACATGACAGTGAAAGGTCATGTTTGAATATTGAATAGTTCGGCTTGTTTTGTTTAAAGTGAAAAGTCATACTTTGAATAATACAAAATTTTATCTGAAAATAGAAAAATTTTTTTCTCAAATATTAACATACGTAACCTTGGAAAAAATAAATACGTAACTTGAAGATCTAGATCTTTCTAAACAGAAAAACGGACCGAAATACATCCGAATCTTGTCAATATATAACCAAATGTGGTACAGATCTGCATATATTTTTTTCATTCCTTTGAACGAAAAGAAAAATTCAATTACAAATGGACGATAACAAATTATTACCAATATTATCTCAAAATTTACTTGAAATATTAGAAGATAATGAATTTTATGATATTACAATTGAAGTTGGTGATGACCCTTACGTAAAAATTTTTCGTGCTCATATGGTTATTTTAAATTATCGTTCGTCTTATTTAAGAAGAATTTTGTCAACTAACGTTAAAAAAAGGAACAATGATGGAATTTTGGCACATATTAAGTTACCAAATATTTTACCTGAAATTTTTCAAATAATCTTAAGGTGAGAGAATTGAAATAATAAATTGTGGAGACTTATTTTCTAAAAATGTATTTTATTTTTATGGAAATATTATGAAATATTATAATATTTTTAATTTAGGTATATTTATGGAGGAAGACTCTCTTTTGAAAAATGTGCCAACTCAGATATTATTAAAATTTTGGTTACCGCAAGTGAATTTGGTCTTCAAGAATTAGTCACTCATTTACAAACCTTTTTAATTAAAAACAAAAAAAATTGGATGAAACAAAATTTTAACCTAATTTATCAAACAAGCTTTGAAAATGATTCTTTCTTGAAATTACAAGATTTTTGTAAAGAAATGATGTCCAACGAACCAGAAAAAATTTTTAATTCAATCGATTTCAATTCAATTTCAGAAAAATGTTTGATTTCTCTTATTCAACATGAGAATTCTCAAAAGAATACTATTCAAGTTTGGGAGCATATTCTTAAATGGGGTATTGCTCAAAATCCTGAACTTCCATCTGATTCTTTAAACTATTCCAAAGATCATTTCAATACTTTGAAAAATACTTTACAACAATGTATTCCTTTTATAAAATTCTCTAATTTAACTTCTAAAGAATTCGTGGAGAAAGTATATCCATATAAAAAAATCATACCCAAAGAATTACGCGAAAAATTAATTAAAGATTTCATTTACCAGCCAAATAAAAAACCAAAACTAGAGATAACAAAGAGAATTAGTACAAAAAATATTGATTCAAAGATTATTACATATCAACATACTGAATTAATTTCGAATTGGATTGATAGATTAGATACTGTATTAAGTTCGAGAAGTAATCCATATGAATTCAAATTAGTGCTTCGTGGATCTCGTGACGGATTTTCATCTAATAAATTTCATGAGATCTGTGATAATCAATCTCATACTATATCAATTATTAAAGTGAAAGATAGTACCGAAATCCTTGGAGGATATAATCCGGACATATGGAAATCTGATAATAATTGGAGAGGTACTAAAGATAGTTTTATATTCTCTTTTAAAAATAAGGATAATATCGAGGATTGTATTTTGAGTCGAGTAAAAATTGGAAATTCTACTACATACAATAGTGTTAACTACGGTCCAGCATTTACTGGTGGCCTTGTTTTACATGGAAACAATTTTTATGATAATAGTTATTGTTGTGGTAATATTAAGTATTATGATAAAATTAGAGAAACTGGTAATTATTTTTCTGTAGAAGAATATGAAATATTTCAAATTACAAAGGATTAAAATGGTAATATTTTTTTTTTGCTAATCTTTATTGTTACATTATTAAAGTAAAATATCATGTAATTAATAATAATTTATATGTCTAATAATTTGCTAAATGAAACCTTACGAAAAGTTTTGTTCTCATGTTTTAGTAAAATTGTATAAACCAAAAATTGCCTATATTTCGCATATTAAATCTCAAATCTCCATTACCCTATTAGCATTATTATCAGTTTGGAATGTAATATGAATAATGTAATTTAATAAAAAAAAAATGTTTATTAACAATGAAAGGTCGGTTATTAAATGCATTATATTGTGGAAAAAAAATTTACGTAATAATTATAAAATACATATTACCCTTAAATGTTGTAAAGGAGAAATTCGGATAGTACATTGATTAGATTAGTGATGCATATTTTTTAGTGTATAGTTTATTCTTAGTCATTTATTTATACGTCCATAACATGTTAAAGTATTCTCGTAAATACTTTTGTTATTTCCTTATTATTCATTCCCTAGCTGACCGCGATGATATTAAATAAGAAATGAGAAATGAATTGTTAAGATTTTTGTTTATTTTCTTTATTTTAATTATTTCAATTAGGATTTCGGTTTTGGAAAGATTTTATAGAGGATAATTTGTTTGTGTCACGAAAATAATTATTTAAGGACCTGAAATCGTTTATCTTGACAAGCATGTATTGAAGAACATTATATTATTAACAAAGATTTATTTTATTTGAATCAATTGTAGGAGCCGGGTAGTAGCAGAGTTAATACGATGTTCACTTGCGCAAACGGACCGAAATACATCCGAATCCTGTGATCAGATGATCAATATATAACTAAATGAGTACTGACTTGCATATATTTTTTTTTTCATTCATTTGAAAATAAAAATTCAATTACAAATGGACGATAACAAATTACTACCAATATTATCTCAAAATTTACTTGAAATATTAGAAGATAATGAATTTTATGATATAACAATTGAAGTTGGTGATGACCCTTACGTAAAAATTTTTCGTGCCCATATGGTTATTTTAAATTATCGTTCGTCTTATTTAAGAAGAATTTTATCAGCTAACGTTAAAAAAAGGAACAACGATGGAATCTTGGCACATATTAAGTTACCAAATATTTTACCAGAAATTTTTCAAATAATCTTAAGGTGAGAGAGAATTGAAATAATAAATTATAACGGCTATTTTTTTTTCTAAAAATGTATTTTTTAACTTATTAAAAATATTCAAATGTTTTTAATTTAGGTATATTTATGGTGGAAAGCTTTCTTTGGAAAAGCATGATGACTCAGATATTATTAAAATTTTGGTTGACGCAAATGAATTTGGTCTTCAAGAATTAATCACTCATTTACAAACCTTTTTAATCGAAAACAAAAAAAATTGGATGAAACGAAATTTTAACCTAATTTATCAAACAAGCTTTGGGAATGATTCTTTCTTGAAATTACAAGATTTTTGTAAAGAAATGATGTCTAAAGAACCAGAAAAAATTTTTAATTCAATTGATTTCAATTCAATTTCAGAAAAATGTTTGATTTCTCTCATTCAACATGAGAATTCTCAAAAAAATACTATTCAAGTTTGGGAACATGTTCTTAAGTGGGGAGTTGATCAAAATCCTGAACTTCCATCTGATCCTTTAAATTATTCCAAAAATGATTTCAATACCTTGAAAAATACTTTACAACAATGTATTCCTTTTATTAAATTCTATAATTTAACTTCTAAAGAATTTGTGGAGAAAGTATATCCATATAAGAAAATCATACCCAAAGAATTACGTGAAAAATTAATTAAAGATTTTATATATCAGCCAAGTGAAAAACCAGAACAGAAGTTAATAAAAGAAATTAGTTCAAAGAGTGTTGATTCAAAAATCATTACTTATCAACATACTGAATTAATTTCGAAATGGATTGATAGATTAGGAATTGCAGATGAGATGATAAATCCATATGAATTTAAATTAATACTTCGTGGATCTCATGATGGATTCTCACCTAGTAAATTCCATGAGATCTGTGATAATCAATCTCATACTATATCGATTATTAAAGTGAAAGATAGTACCGAAATCCTTGGAGGATATAATCCAATCATATGGAAATCTGATTGCAGTTGGGCTTCCACTAAAAATAGTTTTATATTCTCCTTTAAGAATAAGGATAATATCGAGGACTATATTTTAAGTCGAGTAAAGAGTACATATATAGGGTACGCTGTATACAATAATATTAGCTACGGTCCAGTATTTACCGGTGGCCTTATTTTACATGGAGACAACTTTTATAATAAGAGTAATTGTTGTGGTAATATCACGTATTATGATAAAATTAGAGACACTAGAGATTATTTTTCTGTAGAAGAATATGAAATATTTCAAATTACAAAGGATTAAAATGGTAATATTTTTTTTGTTAATCTTTATTGTATCATTATTAAAGTAAAATATCATGTAATCAATAATGATTTATACATCTAATAATTTTGATAAATGAAAGCTTACAAAAAGGTTTGTTTCTCATGTTTTAATAAAATTGTATAAATTAAAAATTGCCATTGTACTGAATATTTCGCATATTAAATCTCAAATCTTTATTATCCTATTAGCATTATTATCAGTCTTGGAATGTAATATGAAAAATGCAATTTAATAAAAAAAAAGTTTATTGACAATGAAAGGTCGCATTATATTGTGGGAAAAAAAATTACGTAAGAATTATTAAATACATATTACCCTTAAATGTTGTAAAGGAAAAATTAGGATAGTATTTTGATTAGATTAGTGGTGCATTTCTATATTTTTAATGTATAGTTTATTCTAAGTTCATTTATTTATACGTCCATAACGATGTTAAAGTATTCTCGTAAATACTATTGTCATTTCCTTATTATTCATTCTCTAGCTATGTTAAATGAGAAATGAGAAATGAATTGATAAACAAGATTTTTGTTTATTGTCTTTATTTGAATCATTTCAGTTAGGATTTCAGTTTTGGAAAGATTTTAATAGGATAATTTGTTTGTGTCACGAAAATAATTATTTAAGAACCTGAAATCGTTATCTTGACATTTGACAAGCATGAATTGAAGAACATTATATTATTAACAAAGATTTACTTTATTTGAATCAATTGTAGGAGCCGCGTTAATACAATATTTACTTGCGGATCGTCCGCAAACGGACCGAAATACATCCGAATCCTGTGATCAGATGATCAATATATAACCAAATGGGTACGGACTTGCATATATATATTTTTTTTCATTCCTTTGAAAATAAAAATTCAATTACAAATGGACGATAACAAATTACTACCAATATTATCTCAAAATTTACTTGAAATATTAGAAGATAATGAATTTTATGATATTACAATTGAAGTTGGTGATGATCCTTACGTAAAAATTTTTCGTGCTCATATGGTTATTTTAAATTATCGTTCGTCTTATTTAAGAAGAATTTTGTCAACTAAGGTTAAAAAAAGGAGTAATGATAGAATTTTGGCACATATTAAATTGCCAAATATTTTACCAGAAATTTTTCAAATAATCTTAAGGTGAGAGAATTGAAATAGTAAATTATGACGGTTTTTTTTTCTAAAAATGTATTTTGTAACTTATAAAAATATTTAAATGTTTTTAATTTAGGTATATTTATGGAGGAAAGCTTTTTTTGGAAAATCATGATGACTCAGATATTATTAAAATTTTGGTTACTGCAAATGAATTTGGTCTTCAGGAATTAGTCACACATTTACAAACCTTTTTAATCGAAAACAAAAAAAATTGGATGAAACAAAATTTTAACCTAATTTATCAAACAAGTTTTGGGAATGATTCTTTCTTGAAATTACAAGAATTTTGTAAAGAATTGATGTCCAACGAACCAGAAAAAATTTTTAATTCAATCGATTTCAATTCAATTCCAGAAAAATGTTTGATTTCTCTTATTCAACATGAGAATTCTCAAAAGAATACTATTCAAGTTTGGGAGCATATTCTTAAATGGGGTATTGCTCAAAATTCTGAACTTCCATCAGATCCTTTAAATTATTCCAAAGATGATTTTAATACTTTGAAAGACACTTTACAACAATGTATTCCTTATATTAAATTTTATAATTTAACTTCTAAAGAATTTGTGGAGAAAGTATATCCATATAAGAAAATCATATCCAAAGAATTACGTGAAAAATTAATTAAAGATTTTATATATCAGCCAACTAAAAAACCAGAACAGAAGATAATAAAAGAAATTAGTTCAAAAAGTATTGATTCAAAAATCATTACTTATCAACATACTGTATTGATTTCGAAATGGATTGATAAGTTAAAAATTACAGATGAAATAAAAAATCCTTATGAATTTAAATTAATACTTCGGGGATCTCGTGATGGATTCTTACCTAGTAAATTTCATGAAATCTGTGATAATCAATCTCATACCATAACAATTATTAAAGTGAAAAATAGCGATGAAATCCTTGGAGGATATAATCCAATCATATGGAAAAGTGGTTATAGTCATGGCAATACTAAAGATAGTTTTATATTCTCCTTTAAGAATAAGGATAATATCGAGGATTATATTTTAAGTCGAGTAAAACCTGTAGAGGGCTCTGTATACAATAATATTAACTACGGTCCAGTATTTACCGGTGGCCTTATTTTACGTGGAGACGATTTTTATAATAAGAGTAATTGTTACGGTAGTATTAGGTGGTATGATAAAATTAGAGAAACTAGCGATTATTTTTCTGTAGAAGAATATGAAATATTTCAAATTACAAAGGAATAAAATGGTAATATTTTTTTGTTAATCTTTATTATTACATTATTAAAGTAAAATATATGTAATCAATAATGATTTATATATCTAATAATTTGCTAAATGAAAGCTTACAAAAAGTTTTGTTTCTCATGTTTTAGTAAAATTGTATAAACCAAAAATTGTCTATATTTCGCATATTAAATCTCAAATCTTTATTACCCTATTAGCATTATTATCAATTTGGATTGATGCAATTTAATAAAAAAAAAATGTTTATTAACGAATGAAAGGTCGGTTATTAAATGCATTTATATAGTGGAAAAAAAAATTCCCGTAATAATTATAAAATATATATTACCCTTAAATGTTGTAAAGGAGAAATTTGGATAGTACTTTGATTAGAATAGTGGTGCATTTCTATATTTATTTTTTAGTGTATAGTTTATTCTTAGTCATTTATTTATACGTACATAACAATGTTAAAGTATTCTCGTAAATACTTTTGTTATTTCCTTATTATTCATTCCCTAGCTGACCGCGATGACGTTAAATAAGAAATGAGAAATGAATTGTTGAGTAAGATTTTTGTTATTTTCTTTATTTTAATTATTTCAGTTAGGATTTCAGTTTTGGAAAGATTTTATAGAGGATAATTTGTTTGTCACGAAAATAATTATTTAAGGACCTGAAATCGTTTATCTTGACAATCATGTATTGAAGAACATTATATTATTAATAAAGATTTACTTTATTTGAATCAATTGTAGGAGCCGGGTAGTAGCAGCGTTGATACGATGTTCACTTGCGGATCGTCCGCAAAGTCGCAAACGGACCGAAATACAGTACATCCGAATCCTGTGATCAGATGATCAAATATATAACAGAATGGGTACGGATTTACATTTATTTTTTTTTCATCCCTTTGAAATAAAAATTCAATTACAAATGGACGATAACAAATTACTACCAATATTATCTCAAAATTTACTTGAAATATTAGAAGATAATGAATTTTATGATATTACAATTGAAGTTGGCGATGACCCTTACGTAAAAATTTTTCGTGCCCATATGGTTATTTTAAATTATCGTTCGTCTTATTTAAGAAGAATTTTGTCAGCTAACGTTAAAAAAAGGAACAATGATGGAATCTTGGCACATATTAAGTTGCCAAATATTTTACCTGAAATTTTTCAAATAATCTTAAGGTGAGAGAAAATTGAAATAATAAATTATAACGGCATTTTTTTTTTCTAAAAATGTATCTTTTAACTTATTAAAAATATTCAAATGTTTTTAATTTAGGTATATTTATGGAGGAAAACTTTCTTTGGAAAAACATGATGACTCAGATATTATTAAAATTTTGATTACCGCAAATGAATTTGGTCTTCAAGAATTAATCACTCATTTACAAACCTTTTTAATCGAAAACAAAAAAAATTGGATGAAACAAAATTTTAACCTAATTTATCAAACAAGCTTTGAGAATGATTCTTTCTTGAAATTACAAGATTTTTGTAAAGAAATGATGTCTAAAGAACCAGAAAAAATTTTTAATTCAATCGATTTCAATTCAATTTCAGAAAAATGTATGATTTCTCTTATTCAACATGAGAATTCTCAAAAGAATACTATTCAAGTTTGGGAGCATATTCTTAAATGGGGTATTGCTCAAAATCCTGAGCTTCCATCAGATCCTTTAAATTATTCCAAAGATGATTTCAATACTTTGAAAGATACTTTACAACATTGTATTCCTTATATTAAATTCTATAATTTAACTTCTAAAGAATTTGTGGAGAAAGTATATCCATATAAAAAAATCATACCCAAAGAATTACGTGAAAAATTAATTAAAGATTTTATATATCAGCCAAATAAAAGACCAGAACAGAATATAATAAAAGAAATTAGTTCAAAAAGTGTTGATTCAAAAATCATTACTTATCAACATACTGTATTAATTTCGAAATGGATTGATAGATTAGAAATTACAGATGAGATAAAAAATCCATATGAATTTAAATTAATACTTCGGGGATCTCGTGATGGATTTTCATCTAATAAATTTCATAAGATCTGTGATAATCAATCTCATACTATATTAATTATTAAAGTGAAAGATAGTACCGAAATCCTTGGAGGATATAATCCGATCATATGGAAATCTGATAACAGTTGGGGTGCCACTAAAGATAGTTTTATATTCTCCTTTAAGAATAAGAATAATATCGAGGAATATATTTTAAGTCGAGTAAAGTGTGTAGATAGCGCTGTATACTATGACAGTGACTGCGGTCCAGTATTTACCGGTGGCCTTATTTTAGATGGAGACAATTTTTATAATAAGAGTTATTGTTGTTGTAATATTAAGTGTTATGATAAAATTAGAGAAACTAAGGATTATTTTTCTGTAGAAGAATATGAAATATTTCAAATTACAAAGGATTAAAATGATAATATTTTTTTTTTGTTAATCTTTATTGTTACATTATTAAAGTAAAATGTCATGCAATCAATAATGATTTATACAGTACATCTAATAATTTTGCTAAATGAAAGCTTACAAAAAGTTTGTTTCTCATATTTTAATAAAATTGTATAAACCAAAAATTGTTATTATACTGTATATTCCGCATATTAAATCTCAAATCTTTATTACCTTATTGGCATTATTATCAGTTTTGGAATGTAATATGAAAAATGTAATTTAATAAAAAAAAAAAGTTTATTGACAATGAAAGGTCGGTTATTGATAGCATTATATTGTGGAAAAAAAAAATCTACGTAATAATTATTAAATACATATTACTCTTAAATGTTGTAAAGGAAAAAGTTGGATACTAGTATTTCGATTAGATTAGTGGTGCATTTCTATATTTATTTTTTAGTGTATAATTTATTCTTAGTCATTATTTTATATGTCCATAACGATGTTAAAGCATTTTCGTAAATACTTTTGTTATTTCCTTATTATTAATTCCTTAGCTGACCGTGATGATGTTAAATAAAGAGATGAGAAATGAATTGTTAAGCAAGATTTTTGTTTATTTTCTTTATTTTAATTATTTCAGTTAGGATTTCAGTTTGGAAAGGTTTTAAGAGGATAATTTGTTTGTGTCATGAAAATAATTATTTAAGGACCTGAAATCGTTTATCTTGACAAGCATGTATTGAAGAACATTATATATATATATTTTTTTTTTTTTGAGGTAACGTATCAATTTTATTAGACAGTAAAAGCAACTAAAAGTCGCACAAAAATACATAAATGATACATAGTTCCCTAAACTAAGAATAACCTAAGCTAAACTAGAATAACGAACCCTACCTCAATATTACCAACACCCTTACTGGCGCCTACCGAAAGTTTTAAGCCAAAGCACGCCAACGGTCTCGAACAGGATGGCAATACCAACGAACAAAAGGAAAAAATAAAAAAGAAAAAAAAAATAGAAACCAATCTAAACACCCATAAACCCAAAAATAAAACCTGAAAAATAAAAAAGAGAAAAGAGGAAAAGGGGCGGGGCAAAATCCAATCAGTAGCGTAAGGGCTATAGGTTTCACATGACCGTATCCTAGTTTCTAATCTCTTAATAAATAACAGTGAGGTAAAAGCGCAGGTCAAAAAGCGGTATAAACAACGAAAAAGGGGGGTGAATAGAAAGGATAGACAAAATAAAGCATAATATTTCTAATAATAGACTCTACTATAGTAGAAAGACGTGAGAGGCTACTAAAAAGATACGAGACGAATGATAGAAGAGAACAAGGAAAAAGGAGACGGAAATGATGAGTAGCCTTAAGCAGTAGTTCTTGCGATAGTGTTTCCGTCTTTATTTATCCAGAAAAATCTTCATTGCGAGTTATTGGATCGATCATAGCGGATGATGCATGAACATCCTTATGTAGATTACGCAAATCAGGAATATCACGTGATTTGCTCGACGCGTCTTCTTGGAGGGCACGAAAAAAGGTAAGAAGGCCAGAAAATATATATGAGGACGTGAAAAAAATAGACGAACGTAGGTTATAAAGAAAAACTAGTCGTTTGTATTTCTTATGATCATGAACGACTAGGAGTTGATGGTTAAAAAGCCGTAGGTTGAAGAGGAGTTTGGACTGAAAGTCGCGAATAGAGTCCAGGTGAGCAGAAAGAAACTTGAGGTCAAAATCATCCAGAAGTTTAGTTAGGAGAGAAACAAGAGTAAGAAGGTCATCTGGTCGAAAGGGAAGAGTAAGGGCCATAGTTGAAAGGAACTCTAAGAAATGCTAAATAAACGAGCGTTGGTTAGAGTACCAACAGAAAATAGAAAAAGGTTTTTACATATACTGCGGATTACTATGAAAAACGACCAGAGAGAGGAAGAGTTTTTTTTTACTTGTATTGAAGAACATTATATATTTTTTTTTTTTGCCAAGGTATTGAAGAACATTATATTAACACCACTATAATGTCTATGTAAATTATAATGCCCCAAATTAGAATTTATATTTGATGATCAAATAATTGGCCATTTTTATTGCTATATTTATCTAATTTACCCAAATTTTTGGGTGGCACTTTTATGCCATGTTATATTTGACCATCAAATTACTGACTTCCGTGTTGAAGTTCAAATTTTTTTTTTGATCATCATCTTACGTTAAAAAAAAAATATTTTTTGTTAAAATAAACCAAATTTCATTTTATGCTAAAATACTTTAATAATTTTAATTAATAATTTTTGATTTAATATATTAAATGGGACAAAAAAAACTCTTCACTTTTTTTGAATATACAATAATATAATAAAGAAAATAATTAATTGCAGCTAATGAACATATTTTTGCATAGTCTGTTCTCATCTTTCATTCGATTTTTTTTTTTATTTTATTTATATGAATAAAATAAAAAAAAAATTTTTGTAATATTTATTCTAAATATAAAAATCTTCATACTTTTAACATGTGAATGTTTAATATTTTAGAAAAAAAGAAAAAAAGAGATTGACACGTTACAAAAAAAAATGACCATTATAATTTTTTTTTAATAATAAAAAATTGTAATAGTGTAACATAAAAAAAAATAACCAAAAAAATATATTAAATTTATTAGGATTCATTCGATTCACTTATTAAAAGCAAACTTACATTTTAGCATGTAAATAATTCAGTTCTCCAAATAAAAAAAAAAAAGAACATTTATTGGTCAATTATTTTAATATTGTGATAAAAAAATGAATGAGTGTGAAATAATTTTAAGTATTTATATTAAAAAAAAAATATCGTTTTGCTTTTGTACGCTAAAAAATTTTTTGAAATTTTTTAATTGACATCTTTTCTTTATTTATTGTAAAATTATAAAAATTAAAACTTAGATAATATGTCTACTAATTCTATGATGCTAGTCGTGCTAGTAACCAGTAAAGTAACAACAAAAATTTGTATAGATAGTACCGCAATATATCAGCCAAATGCTAATAAATTTAAGAGTTTTGATTTTAAATTATTTATTGGATCAAACAACGATATACATTCCTTCAAAGAATTATGAAAATTCTATATTTGTATGTTATATTTAAATTGAATGTTTAAATTACTATAATAATACGTTATGTTTCATATAATAATAAATTCTTTTTTTTTTATTAATTTAAGCTCTCTGTGAACCAAGCGATCACCATTAAAAACTCTGATAAATGGGAATATAGTACGATACCTGTTTTTTACCCATACATCACAGCATCGGTTTGTCTTACCAATGATCCTTTACAAGAAAATTTTGGCAAAAAAATAATTAATACTAAATGCAACGGTGTTTTTTGTTCTTATGATAAAATAAAATATGTCCATGATTTCTATTTATATTATGGTGATAATCCAAACACTGGTTAATATTGTTCCAAACCTTAATCCTAATATGAAAGTATATATGTCTGAATTATATATGGGATATTATAGTGATATTATGATGGTGGAAATACTTCTTATTATGCAATTAAATTAACGGAGCTTGATTTTGACAAAAAATCCAACAAATCTACTTATGCAAATGACGATGATAATGATGAATTAAATTTTGGAATTCCCAAGACAAAAAAATCCTCGTTAAATGATAAAAGAAAATATGATATTTCTTCTGATTCTTCAGAGATTTTTTCAGATACTTTAAATACGACGCCAAATAAAAAGAAAAAAAAAATCTGTTGAAAAGACTAAGATAACTCATAAAACACCTATAGCAGAAGTTGACGATCAAACTGTGAAACTCAAAGAAGAATTATCCTACAATATACTTCCTGCAACCAGAGCAATAGAATTAACTGACAATAGATCTGCAATTCAACCACATCCTCATCCTCATCCTCCATATCCCTATTATAATCCTAGCCTACCACCACCACTACTGCCATCATCATTACAATCATACAATAGTAATAATCAATATTATCCTTACTATCCATATCCCAATTATAATCCATCATCTTATTCACAAATATCTTCTGAAAAAGATAAAGAATTAGTTCAACCTAATTTACCACAACTCATTAATACTGACGAACCACAAAATAATAACTTTAAAGACAAAAAAGTGTTCAATTTGTTCTATCAGATGATAACTTACAACAGAATGATACCATTGAAGAAAAAACAAAACCTATCCATACTAAGCGAGGTGGCAAACGAAGTGGAAAAACTAAAAGTGCAAAAGCTCTGATTAGAAAAAGCCCCAGGAAGAAAGGTGCAATTATGAATATTGTCATGGAAAAAATTATTGAAATTCCTTCAGCAGATGAAGATGAAATTCAAGAGGAAACCAAATTAAAAAAGTCAGAAAGTTTTATGGATACAGAGAGTGATTACCATACTCAAACTGAAGAAATGCCTGATGTTTTTCAGAATAAAGTGATAAGTTTTCAGAATAAAGATAACATCATTTTTTTTACATTATTATATATTATACTTTTTTTTAACTAGTACGTGTAAATAATATCTCTTATAATACATAATACATATAAACGCATATACAAAATTTTAACTACTCAATAAATAAAGCACTAAAAAAAAGCCTTTGCCTGTTTTTTTTTTGTATTTTAAAAAAAAAATTCTTATAATAATCGGCTGGATAATTTGTTAAAGAAATTAAATTAAAACAAGCTTAAAATTTCTTAGGATTTTGAAAGAATCCTCAAGGTTTTTTAAATTTGAAGGATTAAGGATTCTTAAGTAATTTTAGGAACGAGTCAAGCATCCATATGTCAAAAAACTCAGAGCATGCACATACAAACAAGTGTAAATAACCGTGGATAACTCCCCGGCTCTCCATGGAAAATGGCCTCTTGTTATTAACAAAGATTTACTTTATTTGAATCAATTGTAGGAGCCGTGTAGTAGCAGCGTTAATACAATGTTTACTTGCGGATCGTCCGTAAACGGACCGAAATACATCCGAATCCTGTGATCAGATGATCAATATATAACCAAATGGGTACGGATTTGCATACACAGTATATATATTTTTTTCATTCCTTTGAAAATAAAAATTCAATTACAAATGGATGATAACAAATTACTACCAATATTATCTCAAAATTTACTTGAAATATTAGAAGATAATGAATTTTATGATATAACAATTGAAGTTGGTGATGACCCTTACGTAAAAATTTTTCGTGCCCATATGGTTATTTTAAATTATCGTTCGTCTTATTTAAGAAGAATTTTATCAACTAACGTTAAAAAAAGGAACAATGATGGAATTTTGGCACATATTAAATTGCCAAATATTTCACCTGAAATTTTTCAAATAATCTTAAGGTGAGAGAATTGAATTAATAAATTATGACGGCTTTTTTTTCTAAAAATGTATTTTTTAACTTATAAAAACATTCAAATGTTTTTAATTTAGGTATATTTATGGAGGAAGGCTTTTTTTGGAAAAACATGATGACTCAGATATTATTAAAATTTTGGTTGCCGCAAATGAATTTGGTCTTCAAGAATTAATCACTCATTTACAAACCTTTTTAATCGAAAACAAAAAAAATTGGATGAAACAAAATTTTAACCTAATTTATCAAACAAGCTTTGAAAATGATTCTTTCTTGAAATTACAAGATTTTTGTAAAGAAATGATGTCTAAAGAACCAGAAAAAATTTTTAATTCAATCGATTTCAATTCAATATCAGAAAAATGTTTGATTTCTCTCATTCAACATGAGAATTCTCAAAAGAATACTATTCAAGTTTGGGAGCATGTTCTTAAATGGGGTATTTCTCAAAACCCTGAACTTCCGTCAGATCCTTTAAATTATTCCAAAGATGATTTCAATACTTTGAAGAATTCTCTACAACAATGTATTCTTCTTATTAAATTCTATAATTTAACTTCAAAAGAATTTGTAGAGAAAGTATATCCATATAAAAAAATTATACCAAAAGAATTACGTGAAAAATTAATTAAAGATTTCATTTATCAGCAAAATAAAAAACCAGAACTAGAGATAACAAAGGAAATTAGTTCAAAAAATATAGATTCAAAGATTATTAAATATCAACATACTGAATTAATTTCGAATTGGATTGATAGATTAGATACTACATTAGATTCGAGAAGTAATCCATATGAATTCAAATTAATGCTTCGTGGATCTCGTGACGGATTTTCATCTAATAAATTTCATGAGATCTGTGATAATCAATCTCATACTATATCAATTATTAAAGTGAAAGATAGTACCGAAATCCTTGGAGGATATAATCCAATCATATGGAAAAGTAATGATAGTTATGGCAATACTAAAGATAGTTTTATATTCTCCTTTAAGAATAAGGATAATATCGAGGATTATAGTTTAAGTCGAGTAAAAATTGGAATATCTACTACATACAATAGTGTTAACTACGGTCCAGCATTTACTGGTGGCCTTGTTTTATGTGGATCCAATTTTTATAATAAGAGTTATTGTTGTGGTAATATTAAGTATTATAATAAAATTAGAAAAACTGATTATTATTTTTCTGTAGAAGAATATGAAATATTTCAAATTACGAAAGATTGATTCTAAAATAGTAATATATTTTTTTATTAGTCGATTACTTAGCATTTTACTTTAATAATGTAGTAAAAAAGATTATGATTTTTTTATAAAATGATTAATTTTTAACATGATTTATATTTTTAACATGATTTATATTTTTAACATGATTTATATTTTTGATATGATTTATATTTATAATAATTTTGCTAAATGAAAATATAAAAAGAATTTTTCGTATAAAGCACAAATTGACATTTTTCACATACTAATCCTAAATTTTTATTATCTTATTAGTAAAAATAATAATGCTCTCGTTAGTTTTGGAATGTATTATGATGGCAATGAAAGATCGGTTATTGAATGTTTGTATTGTAATCACAGTAACTGTGATAAAATGTAAAATTTAGAATGATTAATGATATGTTTAATTAGTAAAAATCGTACATTATATTGTATACAATTTTATCTAAAGAAAAATGAAAGAAAAAAATTTCAATTCTATGAAGAAATGTATTCTTTATATTAAATTCTATTTAACTTGTCGAGAAAGTATGCCCAAAATAAAATAAGAAACAATAACAAAAAAATATTGTTTCAAAATTATTACATAACATATTACAGAATTAATCTTATAGTAGGTTGATAGGTTAGAAATTACTAACGAAAAAAAATCCTTGAATTCAAATTAATACTTCGCGGATCTCGTAATATCGATGATTATATTTTAGGTCGAGCAAAAAATGGAAAGTTTGCTACATTCAATAGTATTAATTACGGTCCAACATTTACTGATAGGTTTATTTTGCACGAGAACAATTTGATATTACGATAAACCAATTATAGAAATTAAAGATTATTTTTTGTAGATGAATATGAAATATTTCAAATTATAAAAGATTTGATTTAATATTTTTTTTAGTTCTTACTAATTGAATCACAACATCAGAATTAAAAACAATAATTCTAAATTAATTTCTTACACAATTATTCATATACGGTATATTTAAGTTCAGCCACGTAAATTAATAATATTTTTTCAATTATCAAAAAAAATCTGCAATTGAAAGTAATATGTAAAAAGATTTATATTTGATTTGTCGATATAAATTCATTTTTTGATTAAAAAACACATGGTATACGAAAAATTATTTTAATTTATTATAAGGTTATTCATAATTCTTCACTAATAATACAATACAATGTTCTTTTTAAAAGATTTTGTAGTTAACATAAAAATATTGTGATCAATCACAACCTATACTTTTTTTTTATACTAAATTTGACGGGATTGAATTCGAAAACGACCAGGAAATTTTAATCCTACTATTGGATAAAGTTTTAATGGTAAATTATTCCAAGTAGAAACTTCAGGATACTTTTTACCATTGACCGTAAAACAACAAGTTCTCTTATTCATATCTAAATGTACAGTAATTCTTGCACCATCACCAAATGACGAACAATAATTTAAACTTATTTCACAATTCCAACAGACACCATTTGAACCCAATACCCATATAGCAGAATTCCCCACCGAAAATCGATCAGGACTAGGACATTCTGATGCACATACTCCAACCCAAGCACAAACACAACCTTTCTCGATTATAACATCCCATTCAAAAATACCTTTACTATCAATTTCCATTTTAGCTTTAACACTTTGATGTGAATTACAATTAACTGCACTTACAACTTTTCCATTTTCCTCGATAATAAGTTTTGATCCGCATGCTGACTCATCCCAAGCAAAATTAGACTCATTAATGCGTATTCCACGAACTCCAATTAAACCCGTACAATGTGATCTTACTCTTTGTCGATAGGCATCTAAAATTATTTTAGTCGGAATAATTTCTAATGGTTCAATAATATCAGTCAAAATTCTTCCATCAATTTGATTAAAATCAATGAATTTAATTAAAGGCTCCAATTCCTTAGTAACTTTTTGATTATCGACAATAAACAAATTTTCTGCTTGGATTGAATTCTCTAATTGCTCTAAAGTTGGCAATCGTTTCATAAGAGTTTTAAATGCATCATTAGAAACTTGTTTTGCTGCTAGAATAGCGCTATAACGAAAAACTTCATATTCTGGAGTTGCAAAATACTTTGCTTTTTCATATGTACGAGATAAAAGATATTGAAGTCCTGTAATAGACAATCGACCAAATTTAATAGTATTTAATGGGATAATTGCAACTTTTTCAATCAACAAATTTTGAAGAATATTATCTTCCACAAATGGTGTCATTTCTGCAATTTTAGATAATAATTCCGGTGAATAATTTTCTGTTTCTAGAGTATTTTTAACAATTCTTACAATATTTTCTTGAAGGCCTGTTAATTGAAAATAATCTGCAGCATAAAATGCGCCAATTATGTTATCTTTGGTTAAAGATTCTTTTTTAATTGATCCTGTATAAGCATATTCTAATATGATTTTCATTCCGGAAGAACTAATTTTTGGAAAAGAAATTTGATTTTCATAACTTTCTTTCATTCCATTATAAAGTAAACTGTCAAATACTTCGGATCTCGCAGCTAAAATTGCTCTACAACCATATAGTTTCTTTTCATCTTCACATAAAATTTCTATATCACTATATTTTGGATTATTCATCAACAATCTTAAATCTTGTTCTAATGAATAACCTCTCATCATTTTTGAAAAAAATTTTCTTTTAACGAGTTTATTTGAATTCCCAACGGATTTATATAAATTGGTTTGTACATCGTAGTACAATGTGGACAGATCTAATATATACATAAAAAGGTCAGATCCGAGTTTCGTACAACATGCCAAAAAAATCAGAATAATCTTTCCTTTTATAGATAATTCTTAATGGCCTTCTTTGATCGTTGACCAAAATTATCATAATTTCGGCCCTGAAAAATGTAAAATTTGCCTCTGATTGTCACGTGGATTTTGATCGTCACTTCTGAGCTATAAAAATTGCTAATTTCTAATACCTAACATATTACATTAAAAAAGAATTGGAATTTATGATAAAATCATTCGCCAAAGTTTATAATCTAAATTTGTAGAAAGGACAATCATCACGTAAGCACGAAATTACAGTATGATATTAAATAAATTCGTAATTGCTCAAAAACTTGTAAATATGAAAGAAATGCTTGCAATTGCCTATATAGAAAATAAATGATCGATTTATATCTTGTTTATTGTTTAATTTTTATGATTTTTTTTCCTTCTATTTTCAACTATTTATTTTAAAAAAAAAAATTTGCATGTATAAAATAAATTTTAATTTGATTTTTTTTTTTTAATAATACGCGTTTTATTTCATTTTTATTTTATTTTATTTATTTATTTATTTATTATTTTAAACAGAATTTTCACGGAATTAAGTTAGCTATTTTTTTTCTGGTGGATAAGACGTTCGGCAGATCTATTCAATGAGTTATTGTAATAATAAATTTTAACTCAATATATATTCTATTTATCTAATTAAACAAATCTTATAAGTGTTATTAATTATTATTATCGTTGTTGTTTTTTTTTTGAAAGCAAAGGAGTATTTCTTAACGTTAATTAACAAAAGTTTCCTTCAAAAAAAAAAAACATTTAAGCCTTAAAAAACAGGATGCGTACATACACTTACAAAATCAAATAAGCACCTAGGAAATTAGCTATTATTTCATATTGATTTATAGTATACATATCTGCAATAATAATCCTTAGTATGAATTATAGTGACTTCTACTATAACAAAATAATACTAATGCTTAGATCAAATTTACCCAAGCTTTGCAGCAGTAATAAAATCTAATTTTCACCGGTCAATACATGTAACCTTTCTCAAATATTCTATAGCAAATAGATATTAAATCGGTTTCACAACAATTTCTACAATCTCAGAAGATATTGATTGGATCATAATACTAACTGATACATTTATAGTTAAAGGAAATTGGACCTTCAATAATATATTCTTTATGCTAGAGGTAGTCTCTTGGCTTATTGTTATCGTCTATGCAGATCCAGCTTTTTACTGTTGTTTTCCATTCTTCCAAATCAATCCATTCAATATCTGAATTATCAACAGGCTTTTTTGAACAATTAATAATCGTTATCATTAAAATTTATATTAGTATGTATATTAACATTTTAATTTTTTGAGAAAATAAAGTTGGTCAAGGATATTTGTATTCTATCGTGTTTGACCAGTTAAACTATCATCCTCACACTGAGGTATGTTGCAAATATCATCGCAATCCATTCATTATTAGTAAATCATCTGATTTCTAACACAGTAGAGTATCAGCCTTTTACATGCAGTCACCATAGTTCATCAGGCCTGTTATTAGACCATTCTTCCAGCATATTTGTAAATATCAATATTTGTAGTAGTATATAAGCTTTCTTAAAATTTGATATTTTCTGAATTGCACCCAAAACTAAACCATTCAAATATTCCAGAAAGGATAATCCATTTGGCAAGACATATTTTGGTCTTATAAAGATGAAGGTATTATGGACAATCTTATTCTGACATTAAATTCTATTAAATGAGTTAACTTAATGTCAGTATTGTATAAGAGCTCTTTTTTCTATCTTTATTATATTCTATTGTGTTTGTGTATTTGTGTTTGTGTATTTGTTCATTTTATATACAAACAAATTGATTTCTTCTCTGCTCTTTATTTCTTCCGGACTTGCATCTTTAGTTTTATAATAAGGAACATAACCATCTACCATGTTATATTTATATATACAGTAGATGAAATAAAAATGTTACAATCTGCTTAAAATTATAATTCTAGATATAGGTCAAAGTGAAAAAATTTTAATTCAGAGAGAATTACATTACAAGTTACAAAATATTTAGTTGTAGCACCAAAATGTATATTAATAGGCTTATTCTATTTAATGATTTGTTGTACATGTTTGGGCAATAATCTTTTCCTTGAATTATAATTAGGCATATTTGCTGGCTGTTCTCCTAATATATATAATAATATAAAGATTATTACCTGAAGCGATTTTCAATTTTTGTTTTGAGATCAGGTGAACAATAAAAATGAGCACATAATTATAATGCTTCAGATGATCTAACGTCTATTTAGTTCATTTAATTAAAAACTGCTTAGAGGCTAACATTACCGAAAAAATAGGGCCATCAAATGTGATAAATCATACAAACCTATTAGACTTAAATCTTTAAAAGCAAATTTTCATGAGTATTCATTTACTTTTAAAGTCCCAGTACTTGTTTCAGTATATCATAATAATTGTTTCCAATAACAAATGTTGGGTTGGCCTGGAAATTAGAATACTCAGTCTGTATAAAGAATACAATCAATATAGATGAAACACATGAAGTTCGTTAGAATAATCTTAAAATATTTTTATGCAAACTTATGGAAACTAAGAAATATTTTTTTTTTTATTATATAACTATATATTATTCTACGGATGATCCGATAAAGAATTTGATATTTATTGATTTATAAATGTAAACTTTATTATTTTTTTTTTGAATAAAGTTACTTCTAAATGTCCTTTGTAGTCTCCATTTCTTGTTAAAGGTTTATTTTTAACCAGAGTTTCACTGACCTTCAAACTGATTTCCACAAAAAAAAAAACAAAAAAAAAAGGCATTAACAAATATTCTTAATTAAATAAAGTAAAAAAAACATTAACCTACTATTTCTATATACTGTATATTCGAAGGTTAATACATATCAATCATATGAATGATATGATATATACTTTATCAAAGCAGTAATACCATTTAAAACTATGTTAATTGACGCATTAACAAGTGCGATCAAAAATACATAACAAAGAAAACGTATGATTATTTGTATAGACCAGAATCCTAATAATTTTTTAATGATCAGAAAAATGTAATTACTACTACTATCTATGAAAAAAATTACGTGTCAATTTATCTAAAAAAATCCTCTATACAAGGATTTATAAAGTCTTTTTTTAACAATATTACATATTTTTTTTTAATAAAGTTTAATAATAAATAGTATTATAAAGTTTAATAATAAATCATATTACAATATAATTTTTATAAACACAATTTATTATTAGGAAACTTATAAAAAAAAATCTTATCTTTAAACTTATTAAAAATTATTGGTCTATTGTTAAGAAACATAATGAAAAGGGAAAATAGAATAAGCCTCTTAAAAAAATATTAAAAGAAAATTATTCGTGCAATTTGTTGTTAAGAAATATAACAAAAAACAGTAAATAAAAAGTGAGAAAAAAATTAATATATATAAAAAAAATCTCATTAAAAAGAAATCTGCGCTATCTATAACATGAAAGAAATTTTTTTTTTTTTTTTAAAAAAAAACACTACCAAAACCCGTGCAATGATATAACCAATAAATTCTAAAATTTTAAAATTCTTAAAATTATTGTCATTAACTATTATTTGTTCACCCTAACCCAAAAAAAAAAAATAAATTATAATTATACAATCAATATCAAACTGAATTTATCAAATTGTTTTACCCATGAAAATATGGAAAAGATCAGACGCCGAAACATTGTGTAATTCAATTTTATTCATTAGAGAGTAACCTAAACATGCATAAATTATTTAAATCTTTTGTTTGAAGAGTCAGAAAAGCCTGATATATGATTTCGCAGGAACCCGTAAATATATTATGTCGTGATGATAATGAGAATTAAGGCTAATTCGTGAAATAACTAATGTCCTGGGCTTTAGCTTAGACTTTTAAATAAGCATCATCCAAACAAGGAAATGTGTAAAAAATAAATTATTACAAGAAATACACCAATAAGTCCAATGATGTTTCTTTAATTAGCAAGATCTTTTGTTATGCGTGTCGAAAAGTGGCAGCCATTTCATTAATTATTATCGAATTTGGTCGATTATTTATTGTAGGCCTTGAATGCCTTTTATCTCGTACGTACGAAAAGAAACGGTCTTTGCAACTCCAGAATATTTGATTTTTCGATATAGTGCTATTCTAGCATCAAAACAAGTTTTTAATAATGCATTTAAAACTCTTTTGAAACGATTGCCAATCTTAGGTCAAATAGAGAATCTAATACAAGTAGAAAATGAACCTATTACCGATCGCCAAAAAGTCATTGAAGAATTGTTACCCTTTAGTACCGTACCGTATATCTGATTCTTCTGACGATTTGATTAGTAATATACTCTATAAACAAATGATTTACAACAAAAGTTTTTGATAATTATAAAAAATCTTATGTTCTAGATTATACATTTATCAATTCAATATTTGTACCCATAATTCCATAATTCAATATTTTCATGATGTCCTGGCTCCTGAAAATGCATGGAATTCAGGCGATTGTAGTAAAAATACAATAGTTACGTGTCGTCGATCCTTCCAATTCAACTAGTTTATGGCACGAAACCAAATTTGTAAAAAATCTACATTGATTTCATCATCTTCACGTGCTCAAAGATTTTTTTTATGTAGGTTGCAAATCCTCCGCTTACTCTGGAAGCAATAAATATACCCGAATACGGGGTCATTGACAAAACTTCTTTCTCAAAAAAAAAAAAAAAAAAAAAAAAAAAAAAAAAAAAAAAATTCTCAAAAATGACGAGAGGATGTTCATTAGAACAAGATTTAAAATTGTTAGTAAATAATCCAAAGTATAGTGATATAGAAATTTTATGTCAGGACGAAAAAATATTACATGGTTGCAAAGCGATATTAGCTGCAAGGTCCGAAGTATGTGATAAATTACTTTATAATGGGATGAAAGAAAGTTATGAAAAACAGATTTCTTTCCCAAAGATTAATTCCTCCGAGATGGAAATTATATTAGAATACATTTATATGGGGTCAGTTAAAGAAGAATCTTTAACTAAAGAAAATATAATTGAAGCTTTTTATGCTGCAGATTATTTTCAATTGCCAGATCTTCAGGAATTTATTATGAAAACTATTAAAAGTGCTAATTATGTAAAAAAATATTCCCCAGAATTATTAACTAAAGCTGTGGACATGATGCCATTATTAGAAGATAATATTCTCTTGAATTTATTAGTGGAAGCAGTAGCAACTATTCCATTAAATACCGTTGAGTTTGATCGATTATCAATCAAAGCACTTTGACATCTCTTATCTTACACATATGACAAAGAAAAGCCTTTTGCAACGCCGGAATATGAAGTTTTTCGGTACTGCGTTATTCTGGCGGCAAAACAAGTCTCTAATAGTGTATACAATACACTTTTGGAGAACTTACCGCCCTTGAAACAAATGAAAGACTCAATCCAAGTGGATAGTAAATTAATTACCGACAATAAAAAATCAGAAATTACTAAAGAATTGGAACCATTGATCGAGTTTATTGATTTCCGACGAATTAAGAGACAAATATTTGCTGATCTCATTGATCCATTAGAAATCATCCCAACCAAAATAATTTTAAATGTTTATCGATATATAGCAAAATCGAATAGTTCAGATCTAAGTGATATTCGAGGAATACCAATGTCAATCTGTGAGTCCGATTATGTTTGGGATGAATCAGCATGTGGATCAAAACTAATTATTGAGGATAATGGAAAAGTTATACGTGCACCAAATGATAGTGGATATCAAAGTGTTAGGGCAAAATTTATTTTAGAGTATGAGAATGTTTTTGAATGGGATATCATCATTGAGAAAGTTGCTTTATATTCTCATATTGGAGTATGTACATCAGAAAATTTTAATTGTGAAAATTGGGCATCTTATGGATGGTATTGTGTAATACTGGTGGTCTTTGTAATTTCGGAAATTGTCATAATAATTATTGTCCACCGTTTGGAGATGGTGCAAGAATTACTGTTCATTTAGATATGATTAAAAAAACTTGTTCTTTTACGGTCAATGGAATAAAGTATCAGGAAGTTTCCCAATGGAAAAATTTACCATCAAAGCTTTATCCTGTAGTATCATTACGTTACCCTGGTCGCTTTCGAATTCAACCTCATCAAAAATTTGATTAAGTGCCATTTGTATGTAAATTTTTATATTATTTAGTACTGATTTATCATAAAATGAATATTTCATATATCAAAAGTTCTTTTATTTTTATTTGTATAATTATCGTGATGTATAAATTTCAATTGTTAAAAGCATTTTAACATACGACTACGGTTTATTACCGTATATAAATACAACTTTTTATAATTCTTAAATATCGACTAAAAATGACAAGAGAATATTCGTTATCCTTTGAAAAAGAAGAAGGGAAGCGAAAATAAAGGACATTGAGAATAATAAAGTAATAAAGAGAAAGAAAAATAGAGTACGATTACACCTTTTTGAAACTTATCTGATGGTTGCGGATGGTTATATGAGTATACAAAAATTATCGTATATTTGGATGAGTAAAATTGGAATAATAATTTATCTTCATACATAGGTTTTTCCTATGATATTTCTGATCGCCTCGCCTTTCTGATCGCCTCGCATTCGAACCAGTTAATAATATGCTTCTAAAAAAATATTTATATCCGGTATCTCATTGAGATCATGATGCCAAATTGCCAATCACTTGACCAATCATTCAACATCGACCGTAATATTGAATACTACTTCCTGCCTACGGTATTTGTGACTTAAACTAGAAATTTATTTTATCGTAATATTGTACAGTATTTTACTTTAATAATAATTGTTGCAAAATAAGATGAATTATTTATATTTCTAATAATTTCGCTATATAAAAACGTATTAAAAATTCTAGGTTTTAAATTTTAACAGTTGATTTATATTCAGTGGTTATTAAATAACAATTTAAATACTTTTATTTTCTCCGTTTCACAGCTATATAACCAACATCACAGCAAAAAAAAACCGAGTCAAACATGAGCGAAAATATTTATTATTATAACTTCAATGCCGAAATCATTCTAAAACTAAACCTAAGTTCACTAATAGGACCAAGTGATAAGGTAACATGTAAAACAAATCTTTTTATAAGTTAAATTAAATTAAACCTAAATTAAAATAAATTCAATTCTTTTAAGATTCGATTATTGATCATGCCGAGAACAATTACATTATAGAGTATACCTACCTTAGTAACATGACAATGAAAGGTCGATTATTGAATGTTTATACTGTAATCATAGTATGAGATAAAATATCAAATTAGAATGATGAATAACATATTTAATGTAAAAATTATAATCATGCTGATAAAATAAAAAAGAGAAAAAATTCACTCTTAAATATCACCTGTCGATCGTCCTATTTAGCAAATGGACCGACCAGATGATCAAATATTTAGCCAAATGGGATAACAAATTAGGCGAATTCATTTTTTTTTTTTTTCATTCCTTTGAAAATAAAAATTCATTTATTAATGGACGATAGTAAATTACTACCAATATTATCTTGAGATATTAGAAGATAATGAATTTTATCATATTACAATTGAAGTTGGTAATGACCCTTACGTAAAAATTTTTCGTGCCCATATGGTTATTTTAAATTATCGTTCGTCTTATTTAAGAAGAATTTTATAACTAACGTTAAAAAAAAGAATAATGATAGAATTTTGGCACATATTAAGTTACCAAATATTTTACCTGAAATTTTTCAAATAATCTTAAGGTGAGTGAATTGTAATAACAAATTATGACGACTTTTCTACTAAAAATATATCTTAATTTTGCGAAAACATTCAAATGATTTTAATTTAGGTATATTTATTGGGGAAGGTTTTCCTTGGAAAAATATGATGACTCAGACATTATTAGAATTTTGGTTGCCGCAAATGAATTTGGTCTTCAAGAATTAAACATTCATTTACAAACCTTTTTAATCGAAAATAAAAAAAATTGGATGAATCAAAATTTTAACCTAATTTATCAAACAAGCTTTAAGAATGATTCTTTCTTGAAATTACAAGATTTTTGTAAAGAAATGATGTCTAAAGAACTAGAAAAAATTTTTAATTCAATCGATTTCAATTCAATTTCAGAAAAATGTTTAATTTCTCTTATTCAACACGAAAATTCTCAAAAGAATATTATTCAAGTTTGGAAACATGTTCTTAAGTGGGGTATTGCTCAAAATCCTGAACTTCCATCAGATCCTTCAAATTATTTCAAAGATGATTTCAATACTTTGAAAAATACTTTACATCATTGTATTCCTTTTATTAAATTTTATAATTTAACTTCAAAAGAATTTGTAGAGAAAGTATATCCATTTAAGAAAGTCATACCCAAAGAATTACGTGAAAAATTAATTAAAGATTTTATATATCGTCCAATTAAAAAACCAGAACAGAAGATGATAAAAGAAATTAGCTCAAAAAGTGTTGATTCAAAAATCATTACAGTACATATCAACATACTGTATTAATTTCGCAATGGATTGATAGGTTAAAAATTACAGATGAGATAAAAAATCCATATGAATTTAAATTAATACTTCGGGGATCTCGTGATGGATTCTCACCTAGTAAATTTCATGAAATCCGTGATAATCAATCTCATACTATATCAATTATTAAAATGAAATATAGCGATGAAATTCTTGGAGGATATAATCCGGACATATGGAAATCTGATAAAAGTTGGGGTGCCCCTAAAGATGGTTTTATGTTTTCTTTTATGAATAAGGATAATATAAAGGATTATATTTTAATTAGAGTAACAAGAGGAAAATTTGCTACATACAATGATGTTGATTGCGGTCCAGCATTTACGGTGGTCTTATTTTAAGTGGAAACAATTTTAATGATGGAAATTATTGTGATAGAGATTTTTTATATCATGAGAAACCAATTAGTGAAATTAAAGGTTATTTTTCTGTAGAAGAATATGAAATATTTCAAATTATGAAAGATTGATTCAATATTAAGATGTTTTTTATTAATTAACATTTTACTTTAATAATGTAATAATAAATATTGTGATTTACAGTATATCTAATTAATAATAAAGGCTGATAAAAAATTTGTTTCTCATGTTTTAGTAAAACCGTATAAAGGAAAAAACTGCCGTTGTATGTTATTTCACATATTAAATCTTAATTTTACCTTATTAACAAAAATAATGATTATCTTATTAGTTCTAGGATGTAATATGACAATAAAAAATCGATTATTGAATGTTTGTACTATAAATCTGTAATGACAGTATGATAAATGGTAATATAATACTGCACACGATTTTATCAACAAAAAAAAAAAGAAATTCTCGCTCTTGGATGTTAAATGCTTACCTGAAGATCGTCCTATTTAGCAAACGGACCGAAATATAACCGAATCTTGTGATCAGATGATACAATATTTAACCAAAAGAGGATAACAAATTAGACGGATTTATTTTTTCGTTTCTTTGAAAATACAAATTCAAATTACAATATTATTATAATGGAAGATAATAAATTACTATCATTATTGTCTCGAAATTTACTTGAAATATTAGAAGATGACGAATTTTATGATATTACAATTGAAGTTGGTGATGACCCTTATGTAAAAATTTTTCGTGCTCATATGGTTATTTTAAATTATCGTTCATCCTATTTAAGAAGAATTTTATCAACTAACATTAAAAAAAAGAATAATGATGGAATTTTGGCACATATTAAATTACCAAATATTTTACCTAAAATTTTTCAAATAATCTTAAGGTGAGAGGATTGAAATAATAAATTGTGGAGAATTTTCTAAAAATGTATTTTATTTTTATGAAAATATTATGAAATATTATATTTTTAATTTAGGTATATATATGGAGGAAGACTCTCCTTGGAAAAATATGTCAACTCAGATATTATTAAAATTTTGGTTACCGCAAGCGAATTTGGTCTTCAAGAATTAGTCACTCATTTACAAACCTTTTTAATTAAAAACAAAAAAAATTGGATGAAACAAAATTTTAACCTAATTTATCAAACAAGCTTTGAGAATGATTCTTTCTTGAAATTACAAAATTTTTGTAAAGAAATGATGTCTAAAGAACCAGAAAAAATTTTTAATTCAATCGATTTCAATTCAATTTCAGAAAAATGTTTGATTTCTCTTATTCAACATGAAAATTCCCAAAAGAATACTATTCAAGTTTGGGAACATATTCTTAAATGGGGTATTGCTCAAAACCCTGAACTTCCATCAGATCCTTTAAATTATTCCAAAGATGATTTCAATTCTTTGAAAGATACTTTACAACAATGTATTCCTTATATTAAATTTTATAATTTAACTTCTAAAGAATTTGTGGAGAAAGTATATCCATATAAAAAAATCATACCAAAAGAATTACGTGAAAAATTAATTAAAGATTTCATTTATCAGCCAAATAAAATAACAGAGCAAAAGATAACAAAAGAAATTAGTTCAAAGTCTATTGATTCAAAAATCATTACATACCAACATACTGAATTAATCTCGAAATGGATTAGCAGATTAGGAATTACTAATAAGATAAAAAACCCATATGAATTTAAATTAATACTTCGTGGATCTCGTGATGGATTCTCCTCTAGTAAATTCCATGAAATCTGTGATAATCAATCTCATACCATATCAATCATTAAAGTGAAAAATAGTGATGAAATTCTCGGGGGATATAATCCGGACATATGGAAATCTGATAACAGTTGGGGTGCCACTAAAGATAGTTTTATATTTTCTTTTAAGGACAAGGAGAATATTGAAAATAATATTTTAAGTCGAGTAACTAAAAAAGAATATGCTATGTTTAATAGCCCCAATCGCGGTCCATCATTTGCTACTAATCTTGTTTTATATGGAAACGATTCTTATGATAGAAGTTATTGTGAAAAAGATTTTTTATATTATGACAAACCAATTAGAGAAACTGAAGATTATTTTTCAGTGAAGGAATATGAAATATTTCAAATTACGAAGGACTGATTTATTGTCAATACAATAATGTATTTACAGATTGTGTATATTTGTATGTTTGAATTATTAAATATCTGATTTATACTTATATTTTTTTTTGTAATATTTAAAATTTATTAATAAGCTTAATATATATCAATTTTGGTTGGTATCCTACTGTACAATCAGAATTTTTTTTTTTTTTTTTGATAATGATTTGAATCAATTTTATTTATAAATCCATACATTGGATAATGAATTACTGAAGTCTAATTCTTGTGATAGACGTAAGCTAGTCTATTTTAGCATGTTAATAAAAATTCAAACATATTTAATTGAGGTACGATGATGTAATTTGTTACTTGAAACTTGTAGCTGAACGTATTAAGTGCGACGTTTTATTTCACATATACAGTAGTTTTAAACTTTTTCTATAATTTTTTATTCGCTAAACAAAAACATAAATTCTATTGTCTATTACATCTGATCACGTAATGACTGAAAATGTGTCTCTTAATACGTGCTTATGATTAACAACTAGTTTAATGTTTTATACAACAGATGAGTATAACGGTAACATCATATAATAGAATTTCAACGTATTATCTTTGTTTGATTCATAAATTATGCAATAATACAGCAGGTTACTAAATGTCTAAGAAATTATACTATACATATTCAAATTACCTATTAAAAATTAAGAGAATACAATGAACTAAATGAAGTGAGGTTCCAGCTCAGAAAATAAAATTAATTTGGTTGCAAACCAATACAATAAGTAGAACGTGTCGGAGAACTAGATGACATCTCTGAAGCAAATATCTTCAGTACCTCGGAAATACGGTCCTTAATTACAAAGGAATGTTATTATTTAATGAAATTTGCGCTAAAATTAGTATCTACTGCATTTACTTACTTTGACATTATACAATGCTTCTAACACTGGTATCAAAGGTAAAAACTTCGCCTTATGTATTAATTTTCAAGAGATAGTTAACGCTGTGTGACAGCTCCTGGAATCGCACGCTAATGGCACTATCCAAGTTGATAGTTGGCTAGATGTTTGAAAAGAATTTTCGTTTATAACGCCTAGGATTGTTAACATTCTCAGAACTTAAACTATATTGATCGAATAAAAGATGGCCGGCTCACACCTCTCATGTTGAACTTGTTGTTCCGTCCACTTTCAACTTTATTCATCGCAGTTTCACGTTCAGATATATCATAAATAGCTATCTGTTCTCTTAATTATTAAATTTTGGTCAACATTTGTTTGAAAAAAATCATGGCGTTTTTAAAATACAAATTCTTGATAGTTCATTCGTCTTTGAGAAAGGCTCCATAACTATGGTAGCTTCAAAGAGAAGGACTTGAGTATATTCGTACAAAAAGCAAGTTAATATCATAAAATTATGTCATATGCTAAATGTTGTCACTTGATATTCTATAGTCAAAAATACGCGACCCGATTGTTCGATAATGTATTCCCTTTCAATCAACTCACGTATGATTAAATTTGTGCATCGTTTAATTTAGACTGTATAAAAATAATAATTGTACAGTTGCGAAGATTTCAAATTGATTGTCTGTAATGCAAACTATTCGTGAAACTATTTCTCTATATACTCTGTAACATATATCTTACGCTGAAATAGAGAGTAACTACTCGGCTTGTACATCTGATCACAGTTGTATATGACTTTTTTACGCGAAAAAAAATCATCTAGATGAAAAATAGTTTTTGTTAGTTACAAAGAACACGATTGATTTTGGACTCACGAAGCATAATACATGGTTTTTGCAGACTCCAGTGAATTAAATCATGTGGTTTCTTGTACACCAAAAATCGAGAATTATTTTTATCTGTTGTTGATATCTGTAGCAGGATTATTGTTTATCTGCTTATAGTAGCAAACTGCATCTTTGAATATTCAAATAATTTTTTCTTATTTAATTACCTACTACTACTTAATAATCAATATCCTACTTTTGATACATTGTAACTAGAGTTTGGAATCTGCCCAAAAAAACCTTCCACATTATGCTTAATTTTGTCCAGAATTATATTTAATTTTGGCCAAAATATGACCCGAACTATAAATATTTTCTATATTTCTTTTATTTATTTATTAATAAATACATTATATTTTCATTTTACATTTCAAACAACCATATTAAATTTTTAATATACAAATAAAAAAAAAAATAATATAATAAAAATTCTTAAATTTTACTGTATTGTGTATCGGAAAATTTTATATCAAATATGAATTTTAACCGGTTAACGGATTACGGATGTCACCATTTTGATTGTTTTGAGTGCATCGGTATAGTTTTTATTTCATTTTGTCCTTTACCGAGTTTTACCGAGTTACTCTCGTCAAGAAATGTTTCCTGTACATTATGAAATAAGCTGTGACTGTTAATTAACTGGTTAACATTAACCAGTTCCAATCTCAAATTGTAACTTATTTATTTTAACAATCAATATATTATTATGGGCAACACCTTTGAGATCGGTCAAATCTTATTGGACCTGGATTGTATTCGTTTTCTCCATTTACAGTATCAGATCTTGTTCAATTTCTGGCACTGAATAGGATATTCACTTCGACTATATTATGAAGCTTAAGTAATTCATCACCGGGTAACATCAAACGATCTAAAGTTGTGACATACCTACAATCAAAAGTGAGATTAATAAAGGACAAACGAGAGGGAGGGGAGAGATTAAGGAAGAAGAAAAAGTGAAAAAGTATCCGGGTTCTAATATGACCTCTGAATTAATGAGGAAATATTTAAATTTAGTATTATTGAACATAAAAGTACCTTGTACGGATTTAGTTTTTTGCATTAATTAGCATATATGATATTAATCCCAATCAGTGTATTCGATTTATAAAAATCATATCGTTATTTCAATATTTGAAAAGTGATTGTAAATATTAACTTGAATTATAAACTACATTCTCATTGTTTTTTCTATTTCATATACAAGTATACAAGTAATTTTTGTACTATATTCAAAATTTTAAACGGAAACTGACATATATACAGTAGATCTGGCCGTATATAGTCACGTGAGATTTTCAGTTAATGTCTCTCCATTTTCGTCACATGTATACAATACTCAACTACGTAATACTATTTCGTATATATTTCGCAAAAGTTCAATAAATAACGAATTAGAAGGTGGATGAATAAAATATCCCAGAGACCCAGACCTGCCTTCAGATCTTTGCAAATTTACTACACTAGCAGCTATACTAATGAATCCGTTTATATAAACATAATAATACTGATTTATGAGATCGATACGCTCTTCAATGAAATATAGTTTTTCATTGACCTTCCATACATAGAAAACAATACCATAACAAATGAACTAATCGTTTCGCAATTAATTTCTTTTAATTACAAAACTTGAGTAAAAAAAGGGTTAATTTTTTTTTGAAATTTATTAAAAGATCATTATCTAATTAAATAAGAAATCTCAACTATAAAAAACGAAAAAAAAAAAAAATTAATAAAATATTTTGCTGTATTTTTTCTTTTAATGAATATTATTATTTTTTTTTTTTTGGCGATAAAAATCATTTATTTATTTATTTACGGAAATTGTTTTTTTATACATGGTATAACAGTAGCACAAATTAAAATCCGTAGAGCTTATCGCCGTATCGGCATACCTGATTAAAAAAAGATCTGTACAATAAAAAGGAATATTCACTCCGATTTTTATCGCATTTTCCTGGAAATATCTTTAGTACAGTAGCATTAAAGTATTCATTATATTTAACCTTTAACTTTATTTTATCTGTAGGAAAGTTACAATTTTTATTATCAGTTTTTTAACTTAATTCTATCATATCATCATTAAATTTAAAATAAAAAGTCGAATAAAAAAGAATGATAATTCGTCTCTTCTTTCAATAGAACATCAAATGAAATTTCAAACGAAACTTATTCATTTACTTTCAATTTTCTTTTCGTTGCACTTTTTTTATAGTTCTAGATAGTCTTTCTTTAAAATATTTATTTCCTTTTAGTGTTCGAGCGAAAATTTCAAACGGAATTAATTTGAACATAAAGGTAAGTATTGGTTTTTGTTTCATAGTCAAAATGTTTATCAAAGCTTCGATTGTTGGATCATCATCACAAATGTTCAATAAATAAAAAAAAAAAAAATTTTTTCAATGAAAATGGGATCTTTGACTAATTTAAGTAATAATCATGATACATTTTCCTTAATGAGTTATCAATAGAGCATTTACTACCTAGTAAAATAATATACATTGGCTATTACACCCGACAGAAATTTTATGTGATAATTTTTATTTAAATCAAACTCATGATTGTCAAGTTTGAAATAAAGAGATGTATACCATTACATATTGCAATATAAGATACTTCATTTCGATTAAAAAATCTCGTAAGGCTATTAATTTCAGGCACTAACGAATAAACTTGGTGGAAATATTAATATTCTCGAAGAGAATTATTTATTTGAATACCAAAAAACTCAATATGCAGTATTAAGAACAAGAACGAAATTTTATTGATCCAGTAAAGTTGTGATAATCTATAAAAATTATTATAATGAAACCATTTGTATGGACTAAATGAATAATATCCTACTTTTGAAAGTGAGAATAATGATGGTTATTCGTTTTTTTCTGCTGAAAAGATTAAAGCAACCATATTTATGAGGGATTTTCCAATCCAAGAGCCATACAAAACCCAGGAAAAGAGAATTTTTTTTTAATGTGCCTTCCTAAACCGCAAGCTTTGATATTTAAAAAAAAATTGACAGTTACAATATAGCTTCTTGTCTCTGATTCTTATAAAATTGAGTTCTTTCTATCATAAAAGTAAGTTGGATTTTATTTTATCATCCTGAGGAAATTGAAAATAAAAGTGCCATATTTTTTTATTCATTTATATTAATGTTAAAATAATAAAGGAGATTAATGACTAAATGGTATTCAGAGAATATCGAATATGCAAGCGAAAAAACAATTGAAACAGAATAAATAAAATTTAAAAAATTAATATAAGAGGAGTATAAGTTTGTCAGGAAAGTATTTTGAAATCTTCTTTGTTGCAAGTAGTTGGTCTTGGACTTGGAATGAAAGATTACTCAATTGAACATCATGACAATCAGGAATTTCCACTTTCCAAAGTTTGAGCTTGTCTGCAAGGAAATTATCAAACTCTGGTGCCTTTTCCACCTTGATGTTACCTGTTTAAGAAAAGCAATCGTTAGCAGTGCATCAGCTTCTATTTAGCAATAAAGGAAGGTACATAGTCAATTCCTCCTCCAGAATAAACAGACCTTTATCAACTACAAAGGTAGGGTGCCTGAGCAAGGGTCACCTGGATTGGTTACCAGATGTCAAGACACAGTAATTCTCCTAGGCAAGCATATGATCGACTAGGAGTTACCCTGCCTTTGCAAAATAAAAGCCAAACGCACCTTTTCATCCAGAATAAATTGTAATTATTTTGCTTCACTTAAAAATGACCTACAATCACTTCTTGAAGTTGAAGAACCCACGATATGATGATTTATCCTTTCACTCTTTTATATGAGAAATTAAGACTAGAAGGTCGTTAATAGTTAAATTTACAAGGTTGAGATACTGTTTACAGATCTTACCATTTTGGCCAGTATTTTTTCATTTCAAGAATCTCCTTCACAAAAAATTAAAGTGAGTCGAAGGTTCTTAAATAAAAAAAATTTAATTGATTCATACTGACACATTGACATGAAAAACGTGAAAATAAATGACTCAGCTTTTGTCAGTACTAGTCCAACTCATCATTAATATAAAAAAAAAGCTTTTATTTATTCCAAATTGGTGGCGAGTAGAAATAAAATTCAAAGTTATGAGTAAATGATTCAGGTTTTGTCAGTTTTAGTCTGACTTATCATTGACACAAAAAATAAAATAAGCTTTATACGAGTGTAATATATTTTTTAAAATTCAAATTTACGGTCAAATGACTCAGGTTTAGTCAGTTCCAGTCAAAACTCATCAACACAGGCTATTCCAAAGTAGTTCCGTTAAAATCCCTGTCCAAGATAAATAAGCAATTTTCACACTTCATACTTAAAAGTCTTTGTTCCACCTAACTTGTATACAAAATCCACAAGTTTTATTTGTATATTCTTCAGAGTATATTATGACTTTGCAGTTAAGGTAAATAAAACAAATTATATTTAATTTAATAAGAAATTATGTATTAATTTTTTTGTTAATGCTAATTTTTTCTAAATAGGATACCATTTTACTTCTGGAACCTTTAAAAAAGGCCACAAGATACTTGTCAGGAATTTCTTATCCAACAATGGAAGAAGTTCACCTTGTTTATATAGGAATACAATCACATTTAAAAAGATTTGAAGAAAATGATAATAATACACAATGAGAAGTAGCAAAAGTAATATCCAGTAAAATTGATGAATATTGGGAAATAATAGATAAAAATTCAATCACATCAGCAATATTAAACTCTCATAATAAGCTAAAAATTTTTACAGATGAAACAAATGCTCGTCAGCATATTCAAACCATTTATGAAATATATAAAGAGCATTCCTCAAATTCTTCATTTACAGATCAAAAACAACATTCACCTAAAAGTGCTTGCTGATATTTCTTACAATTCTGAAAAGAAACAAGTCAGACACCTGCCAATGAAGTAATTCCAAGTGCAGAATCAAAGAAATCTGAACTGGATTATTATTTAACTATATTAAATGATGAAAAAGCCGATCCACTACTATGGTGGCAGGCACATGGCAGTGAATTTCCAACTCTTTATGAGATGGCGAGGGACTTTTTAACAATTCAAGCTACGAGTGTAGCATCTGAACAAGTTTTTTCCATTGCTGGTCATACAATAACTAAAACTCAAAACAAATTATTGCCAGAAACAGCAAGAGCTTTATTATATATGAAAAGTTGGATATCAAATAATTTAGTGAAAGAAATGTAATCAATTTATAAATTTTATGTTTATTGTTATATATATTAATTATTTATTCTTCTAGTATTTTTTTATCAACTATTTATTATAATAAATTAAATATTAGATTTATTAATAAAGTTTCATATATTAATAAAGTTTCATATATTAATTAAGTTTCATGTATAAATAATTATTAAACTTTCGTAATTGGTTAATATTTAAATATCAAATAAAATGGTTTTTCATTATAAGTATTGAAAAATGTAAATGTTTATTAAAAAAATTTGTTTTATTAAAACAATAATTAAAAAAACAAAATTGTTTCTTTTTTCATTAAAAAAACAGAGAATCGATTTTTTTCATTAGAAATGCAGAGAATTGTTTTTTTTCATTTTTTTTTATTAAAAAACAGAGAATCATTTTTTTCATTAAAAAAAAATAGAGGATCGCGTTTTTTCATTAAAAAAACAGAGGATCATGTTTTTTCATTAAAAAAAAATAGTGAATCAGTTTTTTTTTTATTAAAAAAAACAGAGGATTGTGTTTTTTCATTAAAAGAAACAGAGAATCAGTTTTTTTTTCATTAAAAGAAACAGAGAATCAGTTTTTTTTTCATTAAAAGAAACAGAGAATCAGTTTTTTTTCATTAAGAAAACAGAGGATCGTGTTTTTTCATTAAAAAATAGAGGATCGTGTTTTTTCATTAAAAAAAGAGGATCGTGTTTTTCATTAAAAAAACAGAGGATCATGTTTTTTCATTAAAAAAAAACAGTGAATCATTTTTTTTTCTATTAAAAAAACAGTGAATCAGTTTTTTTCATTAAAAAAAGCAGAGAATCGTTTTTTTCATTAAAAAAAGCAGAGAATCGTTTTTTTCATTAAAAAAAGCAGAGAATCGTTTTTTTCATTAAAAAAAGCAGAGAATCGTTTTTTTCATTAAAAAAAGCAGAGAATCGTTTTTTTCATTAAAAAAAGCAGAGAATCGTTTTTTTCATTAAAAAAAGCAGAGAATCGTTTTTTTCATTAAAAAAGCAGAAAATCGTTTTTCATTAAAAAAAGCAGAGAATCATTTTTTTTTCATTAAAAAAAGCAGGGAATCATTTTTTTTCATTAAAAAAATCAGGGAATCATTTTTTTTTTTATTAAAAAAAGCAGGGAATCATTTTTTTTTCATTAAAGAAAGCAGAAAATCATTTTTTATAAAAAGAAGAAAAATTGTTTAATTTTTTATTAAAACAGAATCCTTATTTCATTAAAAAAACAGGGAATTGTTTTTTTATTAAAAAACAGAAAATCTTTTTTAAAAAATAGAGATTCATATTTTTATTAATTAAAAAACAAATATTATTATTAAAATATTAAAATAATCCTAAAAAATAGTGATTTATATATATAGATGTTTATGTTAAATGTCTAGGTAGAAGACATCCCGTGATTATTGTATTTTCTTTTGCGTTCACAATGAAGAAATAAAAAAAAATTACTTCAGTTTTGTTTATTAATTAGGCATAAGTTGGTTCGAGTCAGTTTGAGTTAGTTAAAGTCAGTTCGAGTCAGTCCAAGTGGTTCGAGCCAGTTCAAGCCAGTTCAAGTCAGTCTGAGTCAGTTTGAGCAGTTCAAGTAAGTTCAAGTCAGTTTAAGATGAGCCGCTCATGAGTCAGTTGAGTTAGTCCACTGAGTTATCTCTAGTTGCAATATGATGATGTAATTATCATCTTACTAATCCTGATTTGTGCGACAATAGATTTCTTATATAACACTGGTACTTTTTGCAAATTTTTCTCTTTTCTGAACTGTACAACTATTAACTGCACGTTTGTCCCACTATTTTTTAAATCGAAAATGTCTACAAGTACCATCACTGAACCCTTAGTAGAAGAAGTTGAAGGATATAATACAGACGCACTTATCACTTATTTGCAAGGAAAGGCCCATTTGGAAATAAATGAGACAGAATTTCAAAGTCTTCGTAATGAAAGAGTTAATGGTTACAACTTTCTTAGATTAAATAATGAATTGCTTAAAGATTGTGGTATTCGGGTAGGACAAAGGGCATTGCTTATTGAATTAATTAGTAATTTGAATAGCCAGAGTAAGTTCTATAATAACATAATTTAACATGTGTATTATTCAACAGACGTATTTCAACACAATTATTTTAGTAGTATTTATTACTCGTTTCTATGTTTGCTTATCTTTTATATAATCATAATACCAAATATTTACTTATTCTTGTGCTTTTCTTTCCTGCTTCTTATCATCAAACCTGTCCAAAAAATACATTTGTGTTATCGTAGAGCAACCCAGTGTTGGTAAGTGATAATTTTGGTCAACATGACCTGGCTTGATTTTTGATAGCTGTAAGTTGTGTCATAATTAGTAATATCAAATATTTTTTAACAGTTGAACTACCAACAAAGCGTCCCAGACTATTAAGAGGTATTTATAGTCAGTTTGAAATTCATCATTAATCTTATTAATCTCACTTTCCAGTTCTTTATTTTCAGATCTTGATGAGAAATATGAAGAAAAGGAATCGATAATATGGTCAAACCAATCAGAAGGTGAGGTCCCCAAAACACATTACTTAATGACCATTATTTGCTAACATATATGCACATATTGTACAATAAATGAAAAGAAACTAAGAAGGCATTATTTGAAGGTGAGTAAATTTTGACGTTAATATATTCAAAGGATAAATCACTACTGACGCTTTTTGTACTATAAAAGATAATCCAAATATAGTCACTAATGGAGATTATGCTCTGGGTCAATCAGATTTTGTCAAATTTATTACATCGAGCATATTTGTAGATAAATCACTTTTCATTATGGAGTTCATGATCTATGGTAAACAGGCCAATCTGATTACACGCCCTCATCAGTTTGGTAAAACTACAAACCTCTCGATGTTATATGCCTTCCTTGCACCACCATCTACTGAAGAAGAGAAAACACAAAGGCTTAGTTTGTCTAAAGATCTCAGAATTTATAAATACGAATGATTCATTAAATCAAACTTTGGCAATTGGCCTGTCATTTACACTAGTTTCAAGGTATGTGAGCCTGATGAAATCTTTTATATAGACAATTCTTATAATAACCGAAAGCTTATTTTACTAGAATCTTAATAGTAATAGTTGGCAATTAATGCTAAACTCCCTCAAACAAAGAATGATGAGCCTTTATGAAATGCATCGTTATATCCTTGATGATAAAAAGTTCTCACATACCAATATAAAATTTTTTAGAAAGATCCTTAAGGGAACAACTGACCAGTCATATTTAACTAATGCACTCTCTTCACTAGCGCAATTTCTTTATACATATTTTAATAAACGTTCTATTATCCTCATTGATGAATATGACTGGCCAATAGAACATACAGAAAAAATAGATTATGATGATGTTAATGATCTATTCCAATCTATGTACTTGAGCATAGCAAAGGTAAGATATTTTTACTGTTAGATGTACTTAGATTAAGTTTGATGGCTAACTACTTTCTTTGATGCAGGACAATGATTATGTGCATAAAATCTTATTTGTTGGACTCTTTCCGATAGACCAAGCATCCTTTTTGTCTGGACTCAATAATGTAGAACATTTTCCAATGCACATATTACCATCTATACATAAACGTGCTTATTTCTCAGACGCCTTTGGATTTACTCAAGAAGAAGTTCAAGCCCTGACTGAAAATAGTACATTGAAAAATATTAATCTCAGGAATCTGAGCTCTCACTACAACAGATATCAAACAAGTATAGGAACAAATATCTATAACCCGCATTCAATAATATCATTTCTAACAAAGGGCATTATTGAGAATTACTGGATTAATAGTGGTCTGGGAAAAACACTTGTAAGATATCTGAAAAAGTGTGAACAAAGTGTTAAAGAAAAGCTTCAGAACCTTTTCTACTCTTTTTATTCAACAGAAAATGACAAATCATTTATTGAAGTGTAACTTATATTATGTCTTTGATATGATATTCTCAAGAATGATCTCTTAGAACTAGATGTAATCTGTACATTGCTTTACTATAGTGGTTACCTGACTGCAAAAATAGATGGTGCCATTGCTAGACTCAAAGGAGAAGTTATTGAACATTGGAAGAATGAGAACACTAAGGTTAAACTTATGATCCCAAACAGAGAAATTGCTGAACAATGGAGGCAGTGGATTTTTGAAATAATAGGCGCAGATAAAGTAAAGATAAATGAGAATATATATCTTTGTTGTTGATAAGGGTCTACTAGTTCTGGAGGAAGAATTGGTTATGCACCTTCCTTTATTACTAAATAAAAAATCAACACACTATTAACATAATCTTTCATAACAGATAAAAAAAGCCAGTTAGAAAACCTTTTAGAAGATGGATTCAACAAGAAAAGTTTGAGGGAAGAGGGAGTTTACAATATAATTTATTATTCAAAAAGGATATAAAGTCATTTTGTAAAGAATTCCCTGCAATATATATGGATATGGTATCCTATCATGACATTGGTGATGCTACAAAGACTAAGTTACATGAAGGCTGGTACCATGCATTTGTCCTTGGGTCACTTGCAATGTATCATGGTGATGACTACCAAGTTATATCCAATCGTGAAGTTGGATTAGGTCACGCTGATATTCACATTACTTCTACAAATAAGTATGATACCAATATAACTTTTGAGTGTAAAGTTGCTCCATCAGAAGATTTTAATGTGATGAAAAGTTGCGCTAGGAAAGGCTTAGATCAAATTGATGAAAAGAAATATAATGCAAATACTCTAAAACATGTTAAAACAATTGTTGAAATTGCCATTGCTTTTTACAAAAAACATGCTTTTGTCTCTGCTCGTATATTACAACGTATAGGAGAAACTTTTAACTGGGAAGTTTCTTCAACAGCTGAATTAGAGTCTTTTCAAATACAGAGAGATACAGTAAGCAATAAAGGTGATGATGATGGTACTACTCCAATGGCTTGTAAAAATTCACCCTTGCAAAGAGATGCAAAGGGATTACCATCCGTAATGATCGTTGTAAGCGTACTGTCAAATCTGGTGATTATTGCTTCTACCACATGAAGAATTAAAATAGCTAAAGCTTGGGAATTTTTCTCACATTTATTGTATTATATTTATATATTAAACTTATTAAATTTATTCATATTAGAATAAAAGAAAATCATATATCCTTTTTAAATATAAATGTGTCTTAATTTTTGTATTACGTCAGATATTGGTAAAGTTAATCTGCCCATATCAGGCTTTGTCTCCAACCAATGATTTTATACCAAAAACCAAAGTACACGAAATAGATTTTAAGAGTAAGAGTAAGGCCAAAGGTCAATTTCTTAAAATATAAACAAAATTTTAGGGTGAAAATAAATTAAAAAACCTTTAGCCAGTATAATTTGGTTATGTGGAAGGTTTTCTTTTTTGGTAAAATTCTTGCCGAAGAATAGGGGATGTGTGACATAGGATCTGTATATATATTCACATTATTTTTTCCTCTAACTCGATTTGCATTTATTTTTGCATGTCATGTCTCTGGACATACTATTATCATATTAATAAAACAATATTCGGGCATGCAGTTATAGATACTATTCCAGCAATCATTATTTCACATATGAGATTTGGGGATGTGTATACTAATCCTGAAGTTACTTTTTATTGATTTGCAGGGAATGGTTCCAGAGGGAATTACACTACTTGAAAACTAATCCCAAACATACAGCTTAAGTGTTACTAGTCAATCAAGAAGTTTGAAAACAGCTTTCAAACTCAGTTAGTGATGACTTACTTCAGAAGAAAAAAGAATGGGCTCTAAAGATTTATGATCTTTTTAGTGAAATAGGCGAGCATATAATTCAAAGGATTAAATCTTTTTCAGTATCAACTATAGCAAAATTAAGCCAGGATGATATTGACTATATCTTGGTCAAGTTTGCTCAATAATATTATTTACTGTGCCACACATGTGACATTATGAATTCTCTGAAATAAATTTGATATGTAAATAGACCCCCTAAGAGATCTGCATATATATAATAATAAAGTTCGCCCATATTGGGTCTTTCTCTTTTTTTAATTCATGTATAATCATAAATGTGCTTATCGAATAAATAAAATCATGAGGGATCCATAAACTAATCTTTCTTCTCACTATAGTTCCTGGAACATTCCAGGACCCTGAACAATATATATATAGGTCAGATGAAAATTTCAAAATTTACTATGATCAATAAGCAAATTATTTTAAGTTCTACTAAGCAAACTCTTATTATAACCTTTGAATTTTTTTATTCTGCTAAGCAATTTTATTTCTGACATATATTTAAGATTCCATATAAAACATAAAACATTAAAATAATTTATAAATTTAAAAATCAAATACAAATATATTTCAATATGACAAATAACTATAAAAAGATAATTTAATTATAATAAATATATATATAGTAATAGTAAATTAATTTTTTATATTATTAATTAATTCACTAAATATTAATAAATTAATAATATAAAATGATATACCAACTTCGGAATTTTTAATTTTAATTAATATTAATATACTATTGCTATTTTAAAAATAGTTTTAAAATTTGGAATTTTTTTATAAATATTATTATATTTAGATTTATAAAAATTAAAATATAAATTATTGCCAACCCTTCTGAACAACTTCTTAAAGTTAACAATTGATTTAAAATAAAAAAAATTACACTTTAAAATTAAAATCACTTAAACGATAAATAATTGAAAGTACAAAAGTTGATCGCATTCTACGAGTATTAATCCAATCATCCTAAATTTTTACTGTAGGTAGATTCGACCCGCTGAACAACTTTACTTAAGCTGAAAAAGGTGATTTCATTTGACCAAAGTGATGTTATTACATCCTGAAGTTAAAAGAGAAAAAAAAAATTTTTTGGAGTTAGTATTGTTTAAAAAATATAATTATCATCACAAACATTATACTTAGAATCATAAAAATTGAAATACAAATACTTTTTACACTGCTGAACAATTTACTTAAACATAAAAAGGTAATTTCATTTGTCCAAAATTCATTTTATATATGAGTATAATTAGCAAACAAAAAAATAAGAATATGAGAATATTATTATAAAAACATGATTTTTTTTATAAATATTATATACAATATTGTGCTTATAAATTAAAATGTGTAAAATAATAGAAAAGAAGTATCAGTTTAAAAAATTTTTTTACAAAAAATTTTTTTGATATACTGTACGTGTGAAATTAAAATTTTCTCTCTATATATATATATATGAAAATCGTTGTTATACGAATAAGGGGTTCTGCTACATTATGGTGTAGTTAGCCGAAAAAATTCAGCCGAAGGCGCAGTAAAAATATTTTCACAGGGGTGACATTTATTGTTGGTTAATGATCGACATACAGTATATATTTATACCAAAAAAGGATAGGTCTACACCGGTCCAACAGGGCGGACATCCTTATATTATCACATTATTGCCGATCATTTTGCCGATCATTTAAAATTGGGAGATGTAAAATTCGTAAAATTGTAGTAAATTCACTTACTCAGATTGTCCTTCCCAAAAAAAAATTCTTCGCTACTGCCCAGTAATTTTTATCTTTGTAGATACTAGCTATTACTAAGGTCACTCCCGAATTTTATATTCCTATATAATTCTGGGAATAATACATAGACGCACATTACATAATAGAAGAAACGATAATCAAAGTTTGATGATGCGCAATCACGTGATATACACCAAATAAGTGCGTGATTTCTTAAAACTCTCTACCTTTTATATTTAAAAGAAATATTTTTTTTTTGGGATCGTCGTGATGGTTAGAGAATAAACCTTTTTTTTTTATACGAAACGTGTAGACAAATGGGCAAAAAATATTTAGTAAGAAATGGTTCGTAGTATTAATATTAATGTATTAATGAACCAAAAATTGTAATGTTATATGCTTAACTTTGACAACAGGATAAAAAGAAACCAAAAATGGAAAAGAAAATAGAATAAGCGTATTAAAAGTAATAAATTCATCAAAACTGCTACGTTTATTCTTACAGGGTCAAATATGGGAGCTTCACTTACTGGCAGTGTAGTTTTAGCATTTATTTTGACATGTCACAGTTGTCACACCATGACATTTTTTTGTAGTAGATATACTTTAATATGATGTTAAAATGATCATATAGCGATATGAAAAAATTACATTAATTAAAAACTTTCTAAATAAATTAATCCTCATGATAATAAGACTACGATAATTTTACTACATCCGTATATAAATCTCCTAAAATGAGTTAAGCCAAGTCAAAAAGAACAAATTCTGCAGCTTCTGCACCGACAGATTCAAAATTAACTTTTTCACCACTAACAACTTCGGTAATAAAAGCGCCATCACCGGGTTTCAATTTAGTACCACCATTAATTTTTAATTGACCACCTTTACTAATTAAATGAACGTATAACCTTCTAGTTTTATCTTCACCACTTAAAGATTCTTGAATTGTATGTGCGACTTTATTTTCAGGCTTTAATATACTGGCAAACATATGAAAGTCTGTATGAATTCCAATCGTTTTAGAATCTTGTTTTGATACTGGAGAAATTATGTGAGTTAAATTATTTGTTTTAAGAGAATCAGGATACGTTTTCGTGTTATAAGCTGGACTAAGATTTCTATCATCGGGCGAAACCCAGATTTGAAGAAAATGAACAGAGTGAATCTTATTTATATTATATTCTGAATGCGAGATACCCGTTCCAGTGGTTGTAAATTGAACATCACCACGCTTAAGGATCTCCGTATTTCCCATTGCTATTACAAAAAAAAAAAATTTTTTTAATAATTTATAATTTAAAAAATATACATAACAAAATTTCACACGTAATACTCACAATCTTTATGTTGCAATTCACCAGAAATAATATATGAAAAAATTTCATATCCTCGATGAGGATGTGTTCCAAAACCATTACTAGGTTGTACGATATCTTCATTAATTACACGTAATGCACCAAAACCCTTGTAATTTGGATCATAATAATCAGCGAATGAAAATGTATGATGGGTATCTAACCATCCATGATTCGCATAACCACGTTCTTCAGAAGGACGTACGACAATTTTTGCAACCATGTTATTTAAATTGATGTTTTGTCTTAATGAACTACTATTAAAGAATTCTTTTTTTTGATTAAATGGAATATTGATATTATTGATTTTTCTTCTTGAATATTGAAATATTTGTTTTGTAGGAGAAGAAAATGAATTCATCAAGTTTTTGCTCACGGTATTTATACTTTTTTGATAATGATACATTGTGATACAAAAAAACCGGATTTGTAAGAGTTTTGATATTATTAATAGGTTTTAAAATTTTTTTTTCTGGGTGATTTTTCAAAGAAAAGAAAACAATTTTTTTTTAAAGAATGAAAGGTATTCATATTTATAAAGGATTTCGGTAAGAAAATCAAAATTACTAAGTATTGTAATATCACATGACCAAATTCATAATCATGACGATCATGACAAATACATATATGTATTAGTAATACGTTTTTGGTCAGAATGATCCACAAAATGCTGGTTGCTTAGCGGTTATTCACAAACATTATCTCATGACTTGGAGAATGGAGAGAGGTACTAATTTATTAAATTAAAAAAATTGATCGTGTCTTTTTTTTTTTTTAAAAAAAAAAAAAGAATTCGTTCTAAATTTCTAAATGTAAAATAATTCATTTATAAATTTAAAAGAAAAATTATATAAATAGAAATCAAAATGGATTAAATAATGAATTTTTATATTTAAATTGGTATAATTAGGATTAATGAAACTACGTTAGATAACCTTGTTGTCTCAACAAAGTTTTCAAAAGGTTATTTGAACTGGGTACGCACACGCAGTGGTCTTGGCATGATGATCTGCTAAAATAAATTGCTGAAATCGGTATTGAAAGTTTATGGAATAGTGAATAAAACGGTTATGACAAAAATAATTAAATGAATTTTAAATTATTAAAATTTAGCAATAAATAAGATAGTTAGTGGTAGGTTGTTTATTTATACTAATTCGTTTTCTTTAATGCATTATAATTATCTTAATCACCTTATTACAAAAAAGAAACAACTCTTTTTTTTATTTTTAAATTAAAATTCATATATAAAAATTTTTGACTGACGGTAATACATTACGCTTTAATTTTTTTTTTAATTTCATTTGCTGCTTATACTTAATGTCATATTGTAAATTTTCGTTTTTATATAACTAATATAATCCGTTAGTATTTTACGTAAGAAATTATTAGTTGACAACAATGTATGAAATATTGAAATGTGATAGTAATACATACTATAATAGGTTTTTCGGCATGAACTAAAAAAGTTTTTTTAGTTTTTTCAGTCTTTTATTTTCAATAGGAACTAATACTGCAGACGCACATGATATTTTAGGTCCAATAATATATCCGAATCAATAATCAGCTCTTTATGACTTCATTATAGGGTTTTTATGGTCGTTTCCCCATTGGTTTATGCATGTATTGTTATTAAATCTTTTTTTGTTTGTAACTGTCATGTGGTATTTCTTTTGGGCTGTGTTTAGAAGGCTTTCCTGGAGTTGAGAAGTATAGTGTTAGGATTAATTGTTGTGAACATTTTTTTAATTATTAATTAACAAAAATAAGCATTGTCATAGATTTGGCTGCTTAATATCGTAAAGAAAGAAAAAAAAAACGATAGTGACCTAGTTAGGATCGACACGCCTTTCAATGAAATATAGCAGTATTCATCTTTAATTCCATACAGCACTAACCTTTTATGATCGACGCATTTTTCAATGATATATGGTTTAGATCCATCTGCCCTACATAAAAACAATCGTGCCACCACATGATTCGGTATCTTATTCTGATTGTTCGTAATTTTAATGAAAATAAAAATGTAAAAAAAAAAAGAATTTTTTTTGAGTTACAAATTTGTCGTCAAAGATCCTTTTCAATAAAATAAGAAATCTCAATTAAGAAGTGAAAGAATTATGTTAGCAGAAAAAAAATATATGTCGCACTTTTTTTTTTTTCTTTTTAATGAAATCAATTTTTTACAAAAAAAATCATTTTTAATTTTTCTTTTCTCTTCTTTTCTTTTCTTTTTTTTTTTTTTGATAAATTCATTTATTTGCGATAAAAAAGGAAATTGTTTTTTTTTTGTTATGCATGGTACATTGGTACAAGATGAAATTTTTTTTTTTTCAAAATAGTGAACACAAATCAGCATTTTGGATTCAAGTCGCTTTTATTAAATCTTGTACGACAAGTGGGTAATTCCACTCCGATTTTTTTACCTAATATACCTCTTTTTCCAAAAATAAATCTCAGATTTATACACAAATAATTACAATAGCCTTATTAGAATCTAACCAGATGATTAATAATTAAAATAATAATGTTATTATAAATTTTATTACAATATACATATATTTACTTAACTGCGAAATTTTTAATATAAAAAGGTCGTTATTTAATAACGTTAAATATCATTTTTAATTTATTACTTCTTTCAACAGAAATTGAATTGATTAGACGATAATGAAATTTCAAACGAAAATTTTTCATTTACTTTTCATATTCCTTTCAACTATATTAATTTTAACGTTAGCACAAGATGAAAAACTAGAACCAACTAAAAAGCAACCATTATCTTCAAGGTAAGCAAGTTTTTATCTTAAAAATTATTTTTTTACTGTATTATATGTTGCATTTATGTTATTCGTTTTTTTTTTTTTTAAAGTGAAAAAGTTGCCCATATTGAGATTCCTATTGCAGAACCGATAGAACCAGTAGAACCAATGCCAACAATCCCTGGTAATGTCCCTACAAATCCTGAAATTCCTGTTGATACTTCAACAGATGCAAATGGTCAAAAATCATCGACACCACAATCACCAACAGCAGGGAACTACCAATCATCAACTGTAATAAACAGTTCTTTCGTTAGTTTTTATTTGATAAGTCTGCATCTACTAGTTCAACTGGTTTTAGCAATTTGAGTAATTTTTCATTACAAATTATTTATGATGTATTCGTCAGGCAATCGTTCGGTAACCATCCGGTTATCATGTTTGTTTAAATTTGATAAAATTTTTTGATTTTATGTATTTAAATTTTAAGTGTACCTCCGATATTATTTAAAATAAAAACATTTATTATCTATTTTACCAAAATTTGGAGATGGTATCATATTTTACTAATATCAATATTCTGCTCTTATTAACATCGTAAGATTTTAGAGAGCGTACTCTCTCAAATTTTCATAAAAAATTCTTCGCATACTATCTTTGTAAAGTCTAAGAATAATACGCGGATGTAAATATGCATTCTTTTGACCATGTCTAATAGACAGTCATTCCTACATCATCTCCAAATTCTGAAGAATCTTATGATATAGATTTGATAACATCTTTTTAGTTGATGCAAAAGTTCAAAAGATGAGATCGTTATGTAATTTAATGACATATGCTACTAACCTAAAAACATATTGATCAATAGTTGCTGTGAATAAACAAATAATAAAGTGTTATACTGAAATTTAGTTTGCTTTGATCTGTCCATCTGTCCATCTGTCCATCTTATGATAAAGGATTATTTATACTACCCAGAATATCTGATAATATAGTGAAAGGTTAGTTGTAATCATCTCTAGCTAACACCAACAAACATCGAGTTCTTATGACATCAATATCAGATCATATAAGAACAGTGTAACTAATTATTAATAATAAGTAATGATTTATAATATATTTAATTACACAAGGAGAGATACAATAAACGCCTACGGCGACATACAATTATATAAATATGATAAAAGTATTATCATTTTTTATTTTTATAATGTAGACAAAACTCTCATTAATGCATGAAAAGGATATGGGCGTCAAAAAATAACGTATTATTCGAACTGACTGATACTACAATAAAAATGAGGTCCCCACGCCGAAGAAACATTATGAATGTTATTTTAGGATAAAATATTATAAAAATGGAAAGGACCAAAACTACCTACATTAGATGGTAAAGATAAAAAGAAGAAACATAAAAAAAAAATACATAAAATGATAGTAATTTTTTGCTTAATAGTAATAATACAAATTTTTAAGTAATCCATAATTATAGTGATCGTATCTGGATAACCGCTAAAATTTTTTTTAATAAACCGGATTGTGTCCAAATTCAATCCGGATGTTAAATGAGCCACATGCACCTGCTGGATAATCTATGAATAAAACAATATATCAATCTATTAAAATTCTAACTTCAACAATTTCCCGGTATAGATATTAGCGTCAAAAAAAAAAAATAGATCATTTCTGATAGAATCATGGTTAATTTTAGCTGAAATTATCAGAATTAGGTTTTTTATATAGTACAGGCTTAGCGGAGAATTTGGGTGACACTTTTTGATTAGATGTGATATTTATAAACGGACATCCGCTAATACAACTGAGTAGGTATTGACCATAAACATCATGAATTAATTTAAGGTACATCAGTATATAAACAGTTGTAGTACGTGAGTTACTATTAGGCTGAGCCTGTTGGCGAGTAAGTCTAATATCGTTATCAGTAGTGCGGGGAGAGCTTATCTAATTTTAATTATAAGTTTAGCAATAAAGTAAGTATTTAAATTACAATTAGATCACGTGAAGTGGCATTATTGGTCAAATTTTTTACCTTTTTACTTTTAAAAAATTGTGTGACATGTGATGTGCTGTGATTGGCAAATTTCCCAATAAAAACTGAGATAAGTTTTCATTCTTGTATTCTTCTACATAGAAAAAAAAACAAAAAAAAACAGGTCAGCGACATTATATTTGAGCTTTCCTTTAAAATAAAATGTGATTGGTAATTACGTTTCTTTCGTCTGAAAATATCATATTCAGTTGTCGTTTTCAGACCATTATGTTCAATCCAAATGAATTTTTTTAGAAGAAACCAAAAATTTGAAGACCACTTTGTCAAATGAAATGTGGATTTGTCTGAAACTTTTCGTTCCATTATGGGATATTCATATTATAATCAAATTTCAGTTGATCGAATGCATAAGTGGAGATAAAGTGTTATTTTTAAGAAATGAATTGAGTGCCTTGCAGACAATTACTTCGGTTATCCATTTTTGATCAATTATTCCTAAAGAATTCCAGGCGAACAATGATCATGATGAATTTTGATTGCTTGTCTATCTTGTCTAGTTGTCCTTTTTCCGCTAAATCATCAGGATTTTTCAAACGGATTAGATGAGATTATTATTATTAATGTTGGGATACTTTAGGATAATGTTAAAGGGTGCGTAAATTTTGTATACAGTTTTGGGAATCTGAATAAATGCTATTAGGCCTGTTCAATTCTGATTGTTCGGGTTTTTGATCGCAAAATCCGTTGACCAATCCGAACATATGATCAAAATCAGAATTGAGTTGGCTGATCACTGATCGCAAAATTTCCGACAATAACCAATTAACACGTTTGTTTTTGCTTATTTTAAATTGCGATCAAAAATGATTCTACATTTTTGTAGAACGCAAAAATCGGATTACTGAACGGGTTACATAACTTTGTCAGCCAATATGTATCAACTCATAACCCGATCAAAAATCCGCGCTATAAATGTAAATAGCTGTTAAATGGTTGTGGCTTCTGATTTAGTTGGTGGAATGGGGAAATCGTTGTGTGGGTCGTTGTGTGGGATTTCAGTTCTTGAAATAGCAGCAAATAAGCACATTATAATGATTGACAGAAAAAGTCGGGTTATATTTAGATGAAACTTGACATTACTCAAGTTATGTTATATATATTAGTACAATAAATTGCTTCAAAATTGGGGATAAGTATCTTCAAATTTATAAATTTATTTATTCAGAATATTTTTAAAAAATTTACTATTATGTTAAAGTCATAAATTATAACTAAAACATCATTCGCGCAATAATGTGATAAGAATATTTTCAGTGATATTTAAGATATTTTCATAACATTCAGAAAAATTGGAATGTATTGAATAAAAATTTTTTATAAGGAATAAATAATCCAACGAATAAAAATAAATAACAGTATTAAATTTAATTATATCATACAGTCTATAAACTCAGAATCCTCTTTAAATAAAATTTCAGTAATGTTACGACTTATATGGTATGTTTGTGAGTGAGTTTGTATAACAGAAATATTAGCTTGTTCTTGTGGTGAAGTATTGTTAGCATTTACAAATTCAAGCATATCATTTTCTAATTTGTCATCAATATCAGGTACTTCAATTTCATGATTTCCATCCCTATTATAACTATAATATTCATTAATACATTTAATCCATTCAGATATTTTGTATTCAAGCTCAGTTATAGTTGGTCTATTTGAAGGATTTGAATCCCAACATTTTTTCATTAAATCTACATAACATTTTGGAGTGTTTTCTATAATTTTAGGACGGTTTCCTTCACAAATACTTAAAATAAGCTCAAGATTATATTCTACGTTATTAAATGGAGGAATTCCCGATGTAAATTCCCACATTATCATTGAAAAACTATAAATATCACTTGCTGGGGTATAAGGATCGTATCTTAATATTTCAGGAGCCATATATGGCAAAACTCCATAAATTTCATTATCTTTTCCTTTGGAATCTTGTAAGCTACTATTAATAGGTTTACATAACCCTAAGTCAATAATAAATAATTCATTATGATTATCTGACCTTAAAATATTACCATCATGAAGATCACCATGAGTTAAATTCGATTCATGTATTACTTTAAGTCCTAATATAATTTTTTTCAATAACTGTAACTTATCTTGCCATTTAAATTTAATTATATCAGATAAACATTTTCTCAAATTTCCTTTTTTTGCGTAACTCATTACAATTATATAATTTAAATTATTTGGATCTTGAGTAATTCCAAAGAATTGGATAAATTTTGAAAATGATTTTTTCTGGCAGTTATAATGATGCTTCCACTATATAATTATAATATAATTATTAATTTTTTTTAAAAAAAAAATGATAAATAAAAATAAATTTGACATTAAATATAAATACTTTACCTCATCCAAAAATACGTTATTTATGTTTGATGAATTATTTAGTGATTTAAGAATAACTTCATGAAAGCTCCATCTATTCCATTGTTGTTCATTAAAATTCCAACTATCAATAGGTCCATCTGACCAAATAGCTTTATGGATTTCACTAAATCCTCCTTTATCATAATAATTAATATTTGACAATTTATCATAAGGTATCCATTCCAAAACTTCATAACTATTTTTAGCATTTAGCTGTGCTTCTTGAATAAATTTATCAATAAATTTATTTTCGCTAGTCCATTTTGAAAAATCTTGTCGAAATTGTTTAGAATAGCATTGTTGGCACCATTGGTAATCTGTATATGGTTGGTTGCATTTATTGCAAACTTTAACAATATTTTTAAAATCTATATTATCACTTTCTGCTACCTTTTGATACCAATAAAAGGCTTTTTCTAAATTCTTTTCTATTCCATCTCCATTGTGATAACAATTAACCAATCTATACATTGCCTTTTCAACACCATTTTCTGCTGCTTTTTGAAACCAGTAAAAGGCTTTTTCTAAATTCTTTTCTGTTCCCTCTCCATTGCAATAACAATCACCCAAATTATATATTGCCTTCTCATCACCATTTTCTGCTGCTTTTTGGTACCAGTGAAAGGCCTCTTCTAAATTCTTTTCTGTTCCCTCTCCATTTTCATAACAGATAGCCAAATCAAACATTGCTGTTTCATCACCATTTTCTGCTGCTTTTTGATACCAGTAAAAAGCTTTTTCTAAATTCATTTCTGTTCCCTCCCCATTGTAATAACAATTGGCCAAATTAAACATTGCCTTTTTATCATCATTTTCTGCCGCTATTTGATACCAGTAAAAGGCTTTTTCTAAATTCTTTTCTGTTCCTTCTCCTTTGTAATAACAATTGGCCAAATTAAACATTACATCTTCATTACCATTTTCCGCTGCTTTTTGATACCAGTAAAAGGCTTTTTCTAAATTCTTTTCTGTTCCTTCTCCATTATAATAAAATTTAACGACACTACCCATTGCTCTTTCATCACCATTTTCTGCTGCTTTTTGGAACCAGTAAAATGCTTTTTCTAAATTCTTTTCTGTTCCTTCTTCATTTTTATAACAAATGGCCAAATTATTCATTGCCTTTTCATTACCATTTTCTGCCGCCTTTTGATACCAGTAAAATGCTTTTTTTAAATTCTGTTCTGTTCCTTCTCCATTTTCATAACAAATGGCCAACCTAAGCATTGCATTTTCATTCCCATTTTCTGCTGCTTTTTGATACCAATAAAATGCTTTTTCTAAATTCTTTTCTATTCCATCTCCGTTTTTATAACAAATAGCCAAATTAAACATTGCAATAATATGATTTTTTTCTGCTGCCTTTTGATACCAGTAAAAAGTTTTTTCTAAGTCCTTTTCTGTTTTCTCTCCATTATTGTAGTAACAAACTGCTAAATTAAACATTGCATTTTCATGACCATTTTCTGCCGCCTTTTGATACCAGTGAAAGGCCTTTTGTAAATTCTTTTCTGTTCCTTTTCCATTTTCATAACAAATAGCCAAATTAAACATTGCCTTTTCATATCTATTTTCTGCAGCTTTTTGATACCAGTAAAAGGCTTTTTCTAAACTCTGTTCTGTTCCTGTTCCATTGTTATAAAGATTAGCCAAACTAAACATAGCATTTTCATTACCACTCTTTGCTGCTTTTAGATAACAATAAAATGCTTTTTTAAAATTCTTCTCTATTCCTTCTCCATTGTAATAATGGTTTGCCAAATTAAACATTGCATTTTCATTACCATTTTTTGCTGCTTTTTGATACCAGTAAACAGATTTTACTAAATTCTTTTTTATTCCTTCTCCATTATAATAACAAATGGCCAAATTATTCATTGCATCCTTATTACCATTTTCTGCAGCTTTTTGAAACCAGTAAAAGGCTTTTTCTAAGTTCTTTTCTGTTCCTTTTCCATTATTATAACAAATTGCCAAACTAAACATAGCATTTTCATTACCACTCTTTGCTGCTTTTAGATAACAATAAAATGCTTTTTTAAAATTCTTCTCTATTCCCTCTCCATTGTAATAATGATTTGCCAAATTAAACATTGCATTTTCATTACCATTTTTTGCTGCTTTTTGATACCAGTAAACAGATTTTACTAAATCCTTTTTTGTTCCTTCTCCATTATAATAGCAAATGGCCAAATTATTCATTGCATCCTTATTACCATTTTCTGCAGCTTTTTGATACCAGTAAAAGGCCTTCTCTATATTCTTTTCTGTTCCCTCTCCATTTTCATAGCAAATGGCTAAGTTATTCATTGCATTTTCATTATTATTCTCCACTGCTCTTTGATACCATTGAAAGCCTTTTTCTAAATTCCTTTCTGTTCCTTCTCCATTGTAGTAACATTTAGCTAAATCAAACATTGCTTTTCCATTACCATTTTCTGCTGCTTTTTGATACCAGTAAAAGGCTTTTTTTAAATTCTTTTCTGTTCCTTCTCCATTGTAATAGCAAATGGCTAAACAATTCATTGCTTTAATATAGTCTTTTTTTGCTGCTTTTTGATACCAGTAAAATGCTCTTTCTAAATTTTTGTAAGAAATTGCTAAATTATTCATTGCTTTTCTATTACCATTTTTTACTGCTTTTCGATACCAGTAAAAAGTGATTTTGAAAAAACTTGACATTTTAATTTTTTTCATCGTTAGTTTTTAAACGAAACTATAAAACAAGATTGTAAAAGTCTGAAGTGTAATAAGTTTCAGGTTTATGCTGTGCAAACATGCAAAATGTCACACATGCAGTCTTTCGTTACAATGACATACTCTGGATAATAAATAAACAAAACGTATATTAGATTTGATATTCAAATTAACTTAATATGGTTAATAAGTCTGCAATGAAACAAACATGTATGCGAAAAGGCTTCATTAATGAAGTCATTCTGATAAAAACATATTGAGATATGTATAAAGACCACGAAAATACATTATTTTATAAGGTAGGTAAAGTATTCAGAAAAACAGAAAAAAACGCTGCTTTTTTTTGAGCAAATAAGCAAGTCATCTAATTTCTAATTCGGTTAAACATTAAAACTCTAGAACATGCTTTATTAAACTGTTGTAGTGAAATGGTTATGACCATAAGAAACGGATAACTGTGAAGGTGCAGCAAAAGAATAAAGTATATGCGACCAGTGTTGAGCAATTGGACAATTTTGGACAAGTTTTGGACAGGGTTTTGAACAATTCTCTTATGTCCAAAACCTTGTCCAAAACCTTTAAAGTTAAAAAATGTGTATCACTGCATGCTACTACCATCGAGAAAAAAAACTCCTATAAGAAATCTATATAAAATTTATATGTTTATACAAGTTTTGTGGATAAACTGTGACTACAGAGATGTTTTTTCATTTTGGACGTTCTTTTTATTTCTCAACTTCGTCTATATTGCAACTTTTGTTTTTATTTCACCTCCTTTTATTCCTTTTTTTTAATAAAAAAAAATTAAATTTTCTAATCCACTTTAATTTTTTTTTTTAAAAAAAAAAAAATTTTCCTTTATTTCGCAACTTTGCTTTTATTTCATCTTCCTTTTTTATTTTTCCATTTTTTTTTTTATTTTTTTTTTGCTTGTTTTACGATTTCTTTTTAAAAGTTCTCCTTCATTTAAAATAAATTCCTTATTTTTTTCATTTATTTTTTTTTTCGCATTTACTCCCGTTTTGTTTTTTAAAGGTATTTTCTTTTGTTTGTTCTCCCTCTTTTTTATTTTTGTTCCCTTTCCATTTTTTTTTTTTTTTTTTTTTTTTAAAAAAAAAAAGAATATTCTTTCCCTTCGTCCCTTCCTTTTTTTTTACATTTTTATTATAAATGTTATGTTCCCTTTAAAAGTTCCTATCTTCTCTTTTTTTTCAAAAAAAAAACTTTATTTCTCCTTTTTCGCTTTTTATTTTAAAATCTTTGCTTTAGTTCAGTAATTATCCTTTTTTTTTTTGTAGCATGTCAGTTTAAATAAAATAGCTAAGAAGTTCGTCAACCTAAAAAAGAGTAAAAAAAGTTTAAGAAGATATAAAGAAACGTTAGTACGTTTCTTAATTAAAAATGCACAAGATTCCTGAACTTGGAAATCCTGGACTTAGTTTAGCTGCTGTAAGAAAAGAAGTTTGATTCTACGTCTAACCAAGAATCACTTTTACGAGGGGAAATTTCGAACCTTGTGGTTGGAAAAGATTTTACCTAAATGTTATTAATAAATATGAAGATAACAATTGACTCGATATTAATAGTACAGTAATAGACTAAAAAATGTCAGAATGACCGGTAAGGATTATAATATATGACATCACAGTATTTACATTTGTAAAATCATGACCATAGTCTAAGTTAAACATTTTTAGAGAACAGATAATTTTGAATGTACCCTGTATTTTTTTTTTACTAAGACCAATTTGTAATCTTTGTTAAAGTATCACCGAAATAAAAGAAAACAAAAAAAAAGAAAATTAAAACTATTCTAATGAACAACCAATATACAAAGTATACCAGTCAAAAGAATATAACTCTCCAGTACAGTTTGAACTATTATATGATCAAATTTTAATTTTCATCAAAATATAATAATAACGATAATAATAAAAAAAGGAGCTTGATAAATCACACGGTGCTCAACACCACAATCACGTGATTTATAAAAATTTTTTATTGGTTAGTTTTATGATAAAAAATATTACACCACATACTTTTAACTTTAGTATCTAGTATTAATGCCATAATGCTATAATTTGAACATTGCAATATATAAAAAGAACGGAAAAATACAGTAAGGAAAGACAATGAAAAAGATCAAAGGGAATAAAGAAAGGAAAAGATAAATAAATGAAAAGGGATGAAGATAATTTAATAGAAAGTAAAGGGAACAAAAAAAATGAAGGATAGTGAAAGGAATGAAAGAAATGAAGAAAGAAATGAAGAAAGAATGAAGAAAGAGAACAAAGGGAAATGAAAAAAGTGAAAGAAACGAAAAGGAGTTAAAGGAAATGAAAGAAATAAAAGAGTAGTGAAAAGAATGAAAGAAACGAAAAAAGCAATGAAAAAACCCAAAGATCAATGAAAGAAACGAAAAAAGTGAAAGGTAAAATGAAATAAGAAACGAGAAAATCGAAAGGAGAAACAAGAGAAACGAAAGGAAAAATGAAAGAAACGAAAGGAGAAATGAAAAAAATGAAAAGAGAAATGAAAAAAATGAAAAGAGAAATGAAAAAAATGAAAAGAGAAATGAAAAAAATGAAAAGAGAAATGAAAAAAATGAAAAGAGAAATGAAAAAAATGAAAAGAGAAATGAAAAAAATGAAAAGCAAAATGAAAAAAATGAAAAGCAAAATGAAAAAAATGAAAAGAGAAATGAAAAAAATGAAAAGAGAAATGAAAAAAATGAAAAGAGAAATGAAAAAAATGAAAAGAGAAATGAAAAAAATGAAAAGAGAAATGAAAAAAATGAAAAGAGAAATGAAAAAAATGAAAAGAGAAATGAAAAAAATGAAAAGAGAAATGAAAAAAATGAAAAGAGAAATGAAAAAAATGAAAAGAGAAATGAAAAAAATGAAAAGAGAAATGAAAAAAATGAAAAGAGAAATGAAAAAAATGAAAAGAGAAATGAAAAAAATGAAAAGAGAAATGAAAAAAATGAAAAGAGAAATGAAAAAAATGAAAAGAGAAATGAAAAAAATGAAAAGAGAAATGAAAGAAAAGCAAAGAAATGAAAGAAGAAACGAAAAAATGAAGGAGAAATGAAAGAAACAAAAGAAACAACAAAAGGAATAAGGGAAAGTAAGAGAAATAAAAGGGGAAAAACATGCAAAAAATGCCGGAACACCCACCCAAAGAGAAAAGAAAAAGAAACAGTTAATATCATTTTAAAGTAAATGAAACAATAAGAAAAAGAAGCGAAAGAGACTTACTTGAATATTTACTAAGATAGTACATGTCTGAAAAAGAGACAAAAAGGTTAATAAAAGAACAAGAGAAAGAACGAAAAGAAATCAAAAAAAAGTAAAACTCACCTTGACTTTCCACCGAAATGGAACTAAAAACAGCCGCGCCTAAAAAAAAGAACGAGTAAATTAATAAAGGTCAAAAAAAAGGAGGATAAAGCAAAAAAGAAAAAAAAACTTACCAAAGAACGCGCCTAAAAAATCTAAAAAAAAAAGATCGGTGTGTAACATATAACACGTGATGTGGTGTTCAACACCTTTATAATTTCGTAAAAAAAAACATAATAATCCGCAAAATTAATATCTAAGAATTTTTTTAACAAAAGGTATAATAAATAGTCTGAAATTTTTTTTTTTTTGAAACTAAAAAATGATAGTATTTAAAATTCTGAAGAAGAAAAACTGAGATGATGAATTTCTATAGCGAGAAACTATCACTTTGTATATAAATTTAACACTTAGTTTGACAAAATAGATTAATTTGGCCATGCACTGTATCAGTTGCTGCACCACGTAAATTGGATAAGTATGGTATTGAAGACTTGCGAAAATCTAATCTTTGTCGCATTAAGATTGCCTTAAAAACTTTCTCAGAGAACCATATAAAAATAATTAAAATATTTTAAGGTTTCACTCCCTCAATACCCGTAAAAATATTATCTCGTTTATTTCGAACATAACAACGTTCAAAGCGATAATATATTATTTATTTAGTTATACTTTCATATAAATTGGGTTATTTTTTGTTAAAAAAAACTGATACTTTTTCTAAAAAAAAATCTTTTAAAGTTCTGATATAAGTTTATTTAGAGTGTCTTATATTTTTAACGTAAAAGTTTATTATCAGCTGAGAGTTTCAATCTATTATGGAAGTCAAAATTGACCTTTTAATTGTGTCGTTTATTATATATAAATAAATTATCATTAATTAAGCGCTTTAGTTATTAAAACAATTTTTTATTTAAAATAGCAATTTTTATATTGAATATTATGTAAAAATTACAGTATATTAAATATGTATTAATTCATTTATGAACCCTATGCAAATTTGCACGAAATTCTTTTATCGATTAAAATTTCTTTATATTGCAGATTATCTGGATCGGATTATCCAAAATCAATTGCATAATTATATGATTTCATCATTGAGGACGACAATAAAAAGGAACAAAAAACTCATTCCAAAAAGATGTATAAATTGCACTTGATGAAATGGAGATTCAAAGATCAAATTATAAGTGTAAATTAACACTCAATAGAAGCTAAAGTAGTTTCAACAAAATTAGCAACTGAGACTACTTTTATCAAGACAGTCATTTCCTACATCGAGATTGATCTGTAATTCCAAAATCATATTTGTTAAACAATATCTGCATCAAGTACAATCGTACTGGAAGATCATTTGTACATCTTTCCCAGTATCACCACTAAATTTCTCCCCACAACTTCAAAAATTGTCACTGGTGTCACACCCTTCCTGTTTCCCGTTTTTACAATGTATTCCAGGGACGAATTTTTTCTGTGTAAAATCCTATTTGTCACCTATTATTTGTCACATGCCTAATTTCTTAATTCCGTAATGCCGGCCAGAGGAATAATTACTAGGGTAAATCCTTTGTACTATCTGAACACGTGATTCTTGATAACTATGCAGGTGGTTTTGTCAAAGCTTACTTTATAAGCTTTTTCGAATTACTTTTTAGCTTTTACCGTCTGGTATTCGAATAATATATTGATTTTTTTTTCACTGCCTCAATGGATTTTAATTTATTAATTTATTTATTCTTTCCAATGTTTTCAATATGTTGGAATGTTGCAAAAAAAAAAAAACTCTTGACGAAAATTGGATGCTATTTTACTTGCATTTTCTGCTTTCCACCTAAGGAGTTATTATTATTTTTGTTTCATCATTTTACTGTACTATTATTTGTTCCTTGATTGCTATTATTCTAACTTTTTCTAGTCGACGCTTTCAGTCACCTGGTTTTTGCTGCGCATTTCTTACCCTGCTACGTGGTCTCTAAGTCATTTATATAAATCTTATATTTCTTCACAGCACTTTAATAAGAATTCTACTCTTTCTTTTTTAAATTCTATTTTGTCTGCTACTTCTTCATAGAAGCAACGTTGTTTGGTATCCTAGTAAAAACTTCATCTATTTCATTCTTTATTTTCATGACAATTTCTACATCCTATTCCATTGAAATATCTATATGAAAATTTTTTATTATTATACCTTTCTATGTATGTTTGTTCTAGTTATTTTTGAAACCATATTTGTTTATTTTTAAAAAATTTTTTATATAACAATATATTTTCTGTGTAAAAATTTGGCCAGGAAATCAGCGAAAAGAGTTATTGGAAACATACGGCATATTGACTATTTTCCATATCACTTAAAATTAAATATTTTTAGCCAAATATATTGACAGCTGGTAATAAATAATAATAGCAATTCGTACATTATATAGCACAAATAATATGGGATGACATAGCATAAAGAAATCAGATATAATGATTTTTAAGGAATAATGTGAACATTGCTCCAATATTTTATTTTTTAGACAGAGTATTCAATCATTATAAACCAATAATATTTGTTTCAATAGATGTTTGGGCTCTTACCAAATCTCTTCCGGATAATTCCAGTTGTTTCAACTGCCTGTAGAGCTTGCTTAAGAGAACTGAATATACATCTGACTGTCAAAAAATGTTCATATTACTTTATAATTTAGGTTAATGAATAATGAAGGAATCAAATGTATAAGTTATCAAAATAGGTAAAATATGGAAGATGATAGCATATTTTAGTTCCGAATCAAAAAATGAAGAAATCGGTTGAAATAGAATTGAAGACAAATAGAAGTAACGTGGAAATTTTGACAATCCAAAGAAGTTTAACAACCAGAAAAAGGAAAATGAAGTTTCATTTGTTATGGAAAAAAATGGAACAGAATCTTTTCATCGTTAAGGTTTCACTAATAGATAATGAACAAATTAATATCACAGTATCTGTTTCAACAAATAACAGTGGACGAATTGTTAAAAGAAGTTGTGAATGCAAAAAAGTCATTAGAAATAGAATAGAAAACCCAGCGACTCAAATCAGTGATCAAATAACAAATCAAGCGGAAGTAGGGACAAAAATTACCATACCATTGAAGAAATTAAAGTAGTAACACCATCACCCACCTTTGTCATAGATACAGTATATTAATACTAGAATCTTAGCGTGACAATAAATCAATCAGATGGTAAATTGAAGAAAATAATGTTAAACCAGCGATGGTATATCCAGAAACTGATAAATGAAATGTTCATACTAAAGACGGAATTTATTATTAAACAGTAATAAATTTACATTTTTGGGAGAAATTTTCTGTTGCTAATGAGTTAAACATAAAATTATGCAACTAATATTTATGTTTATTTGTTTATTTTGACTTCTGTTTACATTAGAGAAAAGATAATTCTTTGAGAATTTAAAATTACTTAATAGGTAAATTATCGAAAGTCTTGTTTACTTTACTTAGATGACTTCTTAAATTTATTAAGTGCCGCAATGACTTTATATTTTGTAATTTTGATGATAAAATTCCTTTAATATAGTATAGGAGGTGAAAATGTTTTTTCTTTGATAATAGAACATGTAAGACTCAAGTTTATGATTCAACATAAGGAGTTGAGAACCTATTGCGTCGTTCGGCGTATTCATTTTTCTAGTGTATTACAAGTAATTCAAAACATTTCGTTTAAAAATACCTTGTTTCAAAAGTGATCTGTGTGAATTTTTAGTCCATGTTAATCATATTTATTGCTTCGTCTTCCTGAATAGTGGTTAAAATACTATGAACAACAAAGATGTTTGAATATCAAGCATCGTGCATTTATTATCATAATGTAAAAGTAAATTTAATTAAGTACAAATATAAAAATATTTATATCATTTAATATTCTAGAAGAATATCTATTCACATATCCTTCACGCACGTAATTCCCCAAGCATTTTGGCAATGATAACCAATAGTAGCTATTAAAGATCTAATATTCCTCCTAACACAACCCCAACAGCAATATTAAATAATTTTAACTTCTCGCCTCGTATGAATGATTGGAATGGTTCGAATGATTGAAATGGTCTGCAATTTTCTTTCCAGATACAGATACCATAAGGACGCAAATCTGCTCCATCAGGAGAAATCCAATATTCACCAACTCCGGTTTCCTCCTTTGTAATTATATTTAAATTATTTGGATTAACTCTATTTTGAAACACGACTTTATATTCTTCATCTTTATAAGTAAATTTAGTGGCATATCGACATGCAACAGCAATATCCGGAGTAGAATAAACTCCATGTCCAAATGCGAATCGTTTACATTTACTCAAGAGATATCCATCTTCAGCGATTGATTTACAGTTATGTTTTGCAGTTCCGTGATAAGAAACTATAATTAAATTCATAATATATTGTCAAAAATAAGTAAATAGAAAATATGTTATAATAAATATTATTAATCCTTACCCGGCCATTCATTTTGTGTCGAACTTGTTGAACATTGTCTATTATTAACACCAAGCCAAATGTTATCTTCATATTTATTAAGGACATTAAGGGCAAATCTTTTCCAACCGCAAGGACGTTGATATTCGAAATTTCCTCTCATAAAAGTTTTTCCTTTATCATTTACATCTGTAAAATTGTAATCATAATCTGGGTCAAACATTTTTGGATGAATAAATAATCCATAAATACCACCATCACTTGATATAAATTTTAAGTACAAAATACATTCAAAATGTATATTATAATCCGTCAAAGTGGCTCCACCTTTGTCTAATTCAATATCAATGCCAAAAATTAATCTTTGTTGACCTGGTGGTATTCCTTCTTCATCATGAATTTTTGCTTTTAATTGATCAATTGTTTCACTTAAATCAACATTTATTTTTATAATTTTACCCGTTGGTGATTTAATGAACACGATTCTTTCATGTTGACCGTAAGAGTCTGATTCTTGTCTTATATCTGGATTTTTAGATCGACTTGATGACGATTGTAATAATCTTGACGATTCATTATTTATATTATCCTCAGTTCCGTGACCAATTAAATGAGATTGATAAAGATCATCAAGATTTAATTGAATATAACCACCAGTATCTCCTCTTTTACGATAATCGTCATAAGAAATAACATTACTATTCGTTATAGCACTTAATGCTGCGGCCAAGAGTTCGTTTGACATTTTCTCAATTTTATTGTTTTGTTCATTAAATTTTCTTTCCTTTTTTTTTTAGGAAAAAAAAAAATGAGTACGAGAACTATGCTATATATAAATATTGTATTTATACTGTAGTAACAAATATTTTATCCCATTTTAAATTATTCGTATCACAAATGCTGAATGTTTGTTGTTTAGTATATTATTCTATTATTTTCTGCAATACCATGTTTGTGTAATATTTACCATGTTTGTGTAATATTTACGTATTTTCTGTAATGTTATGTTTGTGTAATATTTTACGTTTGTAAATAAAATAATTTAAATAATTTACTGTTTTTTCACATTATAACTCTATATATTCATTCTACTTTTTTCACATCATAATTAATTGACAATAGAGTTTGGAACCGGTTCAAAAAACCTTTAACCGGTTAATAACCGGCTTGTCGGATAATATACATATAGTTACTATAGTTATGATTTATATTCACGTGTTTATTTTTATTTTTCTATTGACGACTGAATTTGTCATGTGTCCCATACATTATGAAATCAACTGTCAATATATAGTTAGTTTGATGACCAAATATAATTTAGTTTTTTCTAACATTATTACGTATGCCTAAGTTATATACTTACCATCCGTGAAAGAAGCGGTATACAGCCAAACCTTTATATAATGATGTGTCGGGACATATATGAAATTTTTTTAAAAAATATCGTTATATCAAGTTATACCGATATTTATATGTCTTCACATGTAGTGGGAATAATAAAAATTTATCGGTATAAAGTTTTTAATAGTATATCGGTATATTGAGGTTAGACTGTATTCATAAACTTAGTAAATACATTTTGAAAAAATGAATAGAAAAAAAAAATGGCAAAATGACGAACATAATACGTAATAAATTGGTAAGTGATAAACATTGATAATAGTTAAGTGAAATGCGATATGATTTGTTTTTACTTAATTATTTATTAAGATAAAGAAATTAACATCTGTCATGGGTTTATAAGCGGTTTCGCTAAAATATTTCATTTTTCTTTTTCTATTAACAGCTAATTTTAATTACTAATAATTTTCTTTTTACGAAGTTTGATCAAAGGGAAGAACTATGCTGCAATATTAAATAATAAATTTCTTTTGATTATAATATAGTTTAGCAATAATAATCTAAATTATCACTGAAGATATATTATTATTTTTATATTTTAATAAAGTTTACTCATAAAAATTTGTCTTGCATTAGATATAAATAATACTACTTTTATTTAAAGTAAATATATTTTGATTATAATTGTAAAACAAATGTTTTTACTATTCTTAAATGACACGTTTGGCTTTATCATAATGTTAATGCTAAAAAAAAATAATAGTATAACGGACAAACTTATATGAAATAATATGGCTAGTCTATATAATGGTGTACGGTAGTTAGCCGAAAAACGGAGCCGAATTCCTGGTTGCCGATCATCCGGGCTCGGTTTAATCGCAGTAAAATCTCCTGGAATTTCACGACGATCTGCGTTTCGGCTGATTTAGTAATGTAACCAAAAAATACCACTATAATGATTTGCCTCTAACTGAGCGTCTTAACCTAAAAGACGAATTGATAATCAAAAAATTTCACATGACTACTTACCCAAATTAACAGCCTGGTCTTACATCATAAAACCAAGTGACAAAAAATAAACAAAGGATGTATGATGATAATCAATTATTTTTTTTTTAAGGGAAAAAGAAAAAAGAAGCCGAAGACTAATACCTGCTGATTTTTTACTGTTATTATTATTTAATGAAGGTGAATCAGATACATTAAAAACTATATTTACTATATTTATTAATTGTCAATACTTAGAAAGTATTAAAATATGTGTGGAAACAGATATTTAACTGAAAAGGAATTATTTGAAATTGTTGCAAATTATTCTTAAATAGTTTAATGAATTAAAAATATATAATAGTTCAGAATCTGATTTATATTCGGAAGATTTAGAATCATTCCTTATAAGTTGGAAAAATAGAAACATCAAAAAAATTACTTACTTTAATACTCTTTAAGAAAGGTTATAAAATAATATAGATATAATGTTACGTTAACTCATAAAATTTTAGTTGATTATGAAGAAAATATTGAAAAATATAAAAATTTAGGCATTATTAAATTAAATTATGATGATGAAGAAAGGGAAGAAGGAGATGACTATTACTTTTATAATTGATTTTTTTATTATTTTTATTATTATTATTTTATAAATGTTAGCCTATATTTTATTGTGGTTTTTGAGTGGAAAATTACCTGATAATGAATAAAAGATATCTTTGATTAGAAATAAATTTTAAGTTTTTTTATTCTAAAAATCTAAAACTTGGCTAAATTTGTTAATTCAATAATATTTACCCATTTAATAAATTCTAATTGGAAAAGGTCACGAATTATATGTTAAAATGGACACTAGTATCCAAATAACGTACATGTTAAAATGGACACTGGTTTCTAAATAATGTATATGTTAAAATGGATATACTGGTGTCCAAATTATAATCATGTTAAAATGGGCACTGGTGTCTAAATTATAATGATTATATATAGTTTTTTATAATTATGTGGGAATTTACACCTGGAGTTCCTCCATTTAATGATAGAGCACACGAGTTTAAGTATTTGCAAAGGCAAACGTCCTGAAATTATTGAAATACTAAAATGTTATGTAGATTTGATGAAAAAATGTTGGGATGAGGATCTATTAAAAAGGACATCTGCATTAGAAGAGAAAAATATTATTGAAAATTGGATTTTCCATCTTTATAATGATAGAACCAGTGATGATAAAATTAGTGATGAATTAAAGGAAATATTATAGAATTTATAAATGCACCAATTGGAAATAATAATCGTTTTGTTGAATAACATCCACAAGCATGCTATACAAGTCGCCTACTTATTGTACTAATAAAAATTGAATGAAATTCTTGAAAGTGAATGTTTGGATTGTTTAGTTAATGATATAAAGTCATTAGGTTTGTAATATAAACAAAAAAGATATTATCTATATGAAGGTGATTAATTTATTTATTTGTTTATTTAGATATTAAAACAAATGGGAATTAGTTCATTGTTTTGCTTGTAAATTATGTTTTATTTTTTATAGTTATTTAAACACTAAGGTTAGACTACTAAATTTTTTAAGTTTGTAATTTAAATAATTCTTTTTATGTAATTTATCATATTCAATATATCATATTATTAAATTGAATAAAAACTGAAATCACAATATATACAGTAGATGGATATAACAATTCAATTTTAAATTTATGAATACAAATATATATTTTTATTGCATGTATGATTTATAATTATTCATTAAATCCAAAAAATAATAGTAATTAATGAAAATATTTCAGATGTTTAAAGTTAGTTCTTTTTTTACCGAAATTTAAAAGTGACTATAAAATAATTAAATGCATAGAATATTGTTCTAGTTAACAATTCACATTTAATGAAAAATGCTGATTATAAATAGAAGCAACTTACAATAAATAATTTCGCAACCATAAAAATTTAATTGAAAAAATCATCACTCTATTCAATAATGATAAATTAAATTATCATAGACATATTACAAAGTTTTATGATTTACCAGATTTCATTATTGATCAATTATTCAATTAATGTAATAAAATAATAGAAGTTCAAAATAATCATGTCGAAAATAATATTATTAACATCCATATGAAAAAAGATCATCCAATATTTGTGCAATATTTGTTCAATTCTGTGTGAAAATCATTCAATTATTGCAGTTTTTTGGATAAAAATGACCATGCAGTTATTTATAGTGTGTTAAAAGTGTGCAATTTTTGTACAATTGAAAATAAACTTAAATTTAAAATATAGAAAATGTTCAATTTTTGTGCAATAAAAATTTTAGAGTATAAAATTTGTATTTAAGATACAGAAAGCATTCAATTTTTGAGTAATCCTACCATACAATATTTGACCACTTTTTGGGGCAAATAGACCACTTTTAACCATCATTACGAATATATTTTCCTAAGTGATTTATGCAGTAAGTTTACACAAAATTCAACTGCATATTTGTTTATAAATGGGTATCTTCTGGACCTATTGGTACAATTTTTGTAGTGCTTCGTAACTAAAAAAAATCCAAACTTTTTTAAGTTACAGAATTAGTTCCGGCCAGAATTATAATTTGGCCAGATTTATGCATCTTAAAATTGTATATTAATCACGTGATCTGATCGTCAAAATAAATATGACGCGAAATGTTTGTTTTTTTTTTTAAAACCTTTTTTTTAACTTCAAAATTTCAGGTAAGAAAAACTTGTTTTCTATTATCTTTTTATTTATTTTCCTAACTTTTTTACATTTTAATGTTATTAACTTGCTTATTTACTAACTTTTTTTTACTACTAACACTAATAATTTATTATTACTTTCAACACTTGCTAATCATATTTTTTATATATTACTAATACTAATAATTTATTTTTCAACACTACTAATTTGCTTTCTTTACTAACTTCATACTTTTTATTTTAATACTTATAATTTTCTTACACTAATAATTTACTCTTCTTTGATACTTTACTGTTACTAACATACTTTATTTTATTTTCTTATATTTTCTACATTTATGATTTATATCAAAATATAGTATTTTATTTATGAATATTTTGTATATTTTTATATTTTAAATTAATAAAAATTCATAATTTTACTTTATAAATTTGCCTGTCATTACTGTAAAATTTTAGTATTTGACCTATTATAATACCTAAAATTCGGCCTAAAATTTGGCTCAAAAATTGGACAATAATCATATAAATTCAGGACAAAAATAGGATAATTATTGTATGAATTACCATGCAATTATTGTGTGATTTATTGCAATTTTTAGCACAATTATTGCACAATTATTGTACGGTCAAATATATAGAAATTGTAGTGAAATTGTAGTAAATTTAATTGAATGTTAATTCAACAAAAATCACACACAGTTTTTTCATAGGGCATACATAATGATGAAAGTAAATCAAGAGTCAACGTTTATTTTTATGTTAAAAATCTATTTTTACAATTATAAAAAAAGATGTTAGGGTAACGATCAATCTTTAGTTTGATTGAACTGTTTAAGTCCAACCCTATGAAAAAACTGCATGTGATTTTTGTCGAATTAGCATTCAATTAAATTCACTACGATTTCACTACAATTTCTATATTGTTGACCATACAATAATTGTGCAATAATTGTGCTAAAAATTGCAATAAATCACACAATAATTGTATGCTGATTCATACAATATTTATCATATTTTTGACCTGAAATCATACAATTATTGTCTAGTTTTTTTGGGCAAAATTTTAGGCTGAATTTTAGAAATTATGATTACGATAGGCCAAATTTTAGGAATTATGATGGGCCGAATTTTAGAAATTATGATTACAATAGGCCAAAGTTTATTATAATGAACAAAATTTTAGAAATTTATGATTACTGTAATTATGAATTTTATTTAAAATATGCAAAATATTTTGTAAATAAAGTATTATATATGATGTAAATTGATAAATGTAAAAGATGCTGTAAGAAACAAAATAAAATAATAAATAAAAAATATGTTAGTAAATAAAGAAAGTAAATTAATATTATCAAAGAAATACGTTAGTAATAAAGAAAGTAAATTAATATTATCAAAGAAATACGTTAGTAATAAAGAAAGAAATTAATATGATCAAAGAAATACGTTAGTAATAAAGAAAGTAAATTAATATTATCAAAGAAATACGTTAGTAATAAAGAAAGAAATTAATATTATCAAAGAAATACGTTAGTAATAAAGAAAGTAAATTAATATTATCAAAGAAATACATTAGTAATAAAGAAAGAAGTTAATATTATCAAAGAAATACGTTAGTAATAAAGAAAGTAAATTAATAAAAAGATAAATTATTAGTCAGTGGAAAAAACAGTTAGTAGTGTTAAAGTAAATTATTAGTATAGTAAAATGTTGAAAAAATAAATAAAAATTATAAAGAAAACAAATTTTTTATTACCTGATATTTCAGAAATCAAAGGAAAATAAATAAAAAATAAAAGAAAATAATTAATATTTTGAAAAGAAAGTAAGTTGAAGAAAAGTAAAAATAAAAATAAAAACATGCGCGTCATATTTATTTGATGATCAGATCACGTGTATAATATATACGATTTTGATTGGACAATTTTTTGGTGCGTTGTATATGATAAAATACAATACAAACAGATCATGTACGTGACAAGATTATAAATTATGAAACTAAAAGGTTTCCAAATTTAAGGTGACATAGCCGAATGAGTAAAAAAAAAAATGCTGATTTTTCTTTGTGGCAGGGTCTTTTTCGTGCCTATATAAATTTCACATATCACAAAGTCATGTCAAAAGCATAGTCCTACTGAGCAATAACGTTACTTTTATTTCAATGTAATAGCGCAGAATACAGAGCGCAAAAACAAGTTTTAATATAATTTACAAAACATGCAAAAATAAAGGCCGCGGAAAAAAAGACCACATCGTCAACTACTGTCGCCTCCTCTAAATTCATAAAATAAAATATCAGTATATGTAATTAATTAATTCTAATTTAATAGCAAAAACTTATTTTGGATTCCGATTTTCTTTGAGTATCTTTCTCTACAGATATAATGGAGTGTTTTAATATTTGAATTTGAATTTGCTAAATTTAAATTCCAATTATAATAAACAAATAAACAATATTTATTTTAAACTAATTTGCTCAAAACATACTAACATCTTCATTACTAGCATCATCAACATCGTTATTATCATCATCAGACTTCAAAAAATGTTTAAAAAATGTGTAGTAAGCCAAAGCCAAAATATGTTATTTTAATAGATATCATACCTTGTCTTCATTTCTTCTTAACTTCTTCTTTCTCTGATGAGCACCTTTTATAAAATTTAAATATTACTTAATACGTACATATTCGAATATACTGAAATTAAATTATTACTTACGTTTATTATTAATTGATCTTCGCAACATCTCCTTAATACACTAGTCGCCAGTTGTTTTTGGAAACTTTCGATTGTTCGCTTTAAACTAAAGAGAGAATTATATTACATTAATTTATTTAAAATACAATTGCATATAATACACTTACTCTTTCAATAATTTGTAGTATCATTCTTTTTTCCTGCTTCTCCCAGGATCTTTCTGTATCAATATACGCTTCGATCAAATCACGTATGTCTGACTAAAATATAAACAATTACACAATTGGAATCTTAAACGAAAATGTATAAATTATATAAATTACAAACCTTATAACCATTGAATTTTTCTTTTGAAATTTTTAAAATTACAGGAAGATTTAAATAATTTCTTCCAGTTGGTTTGGCGATCTCATCTTTATCCTTCTCTCTTTCTTTATTTTCTTTTTCACGTTCTCTTTCTTTTCACGTTCTCTTTCTTTTTCACGTTCTCTCTCTTTTTCACGTTCTCTCTCTTTTTCACGTTCTCTCTCTTTTTCACGTTCTCTCTCTTTTTCACGTTCTCTCTCTTTTTCACGTTCTCTCTCTTTCTCACGTTCTCTTTTTCTTTTTATCTCTTTCTCTTTTTTTTCGCTTCCTCTCTCGCTCTTTCTCTCTCTCTTTCTCTCGCGCTCTCTCTCTTTCTCCTCTCTCGCTCTCGCTCTCTCCTTCGCTACTCTCTCTCTCATTCTCTCTCATCGATAAATTATGTTGGATTCGAATGAGGCCGAATTTTAAACAAGCGATGATAAAAGATATGATTTTTGTATTATAATTGTGTGGTTGATTATAAAAAATAAGTCTCAGATTTATAATAAAAACAAATCAAAAAAAAAATTTTAAGAAACGTTAGGGATTTTTCTAAAAAAAAGAAAGATGAAACGAATCAATTTTTTTTAAAGAAAATTGGAAGAAAAGCCATTTTTCTTAAAGAAGAAAATCAATCAATTAATTTTCTTTTTAAAAAAAAAAAAATGTGAGAAAGCACTGTCGAGTTTTCTTAAAAAAGAAACAAAATTTTCAAAGAATTAAAAGAAACATTATCGAACTTTCTTTAAAAAGAAAAGTAAAACGAACAATTGGACTTGAGTAAAATTATCAATACTATATACTACCAAATACAGTTATTATAAACAGACATTTTATTTTTGTTTGTATAAAGTCTTCGTGTCTCGTGCCAAAGAAACATTCCTAATTTTTCTTAAAAAAGAAAAATAAAATGAACAATTTTTTTTTACAAAAAAAAGACAGAAATTTGACAGCGTTATTGTGTACAAAAAAGGAATATAAGAAGTTTTCACATCATCAATCAACCTGGTAGTACCACGGTACAGTCGTGGTAATTTTAATACTAAAAAAACTGTCTGTCACGGTAAAGTCACGGTTAATTCCGAATAGCTCCTTAAGAACAATAGGAATTGAATAATACATAATTATGAGTCAATCTTGATCATGATCATGAATTAATCCTGATCTGATTATTAATCTTGATCTGATCATGAGTAATCTTAATCATAAATAGTGGGAGAATAAAATTTTATCGCTATAGAAAATTTTAAATGAGTAATAAAAATTTGGAATTATGCGAATGCCTCAGATGTAAGAGGAATGGAATAGGCAAATATGTCCATCCTACAACTAAATGGAGATACTCTAAAAAGAGAAAATATAACATTGAATTAATTGATGATGATATTATTGATGAAAGGTACATTATATAGTTGTAATTTTGAAGTTGATTATTTTAAAAACAATAGTTACTATTTTTTTTTGTATTTTAGTTACGATGAATATAACTCTTATAATGAAGAATCTTACGGAGAAGAGCCTTCTAACAAAAAATCTTATAACAAGAATGAAGAATATTATAATGAAGAAGAATCAGAATCCCATAACGAAGAAAAATCAGAATCTTACAACGAAGAAGAATCAGAATTTCATAACAAAGAAGAATCTTTTTATAATAGAAAAGAAGCTGATGATTGGAAAGAAACTGATGATGAAGAAGAATTGATCGTCTCAGGTAGTGCAGCGATATCTATTAATTAATGAATTTAGATTATTTGACAACCATCATAACTCATTTCATTGAAAATACTTACTTTTAGAAAGTGAGAATAATTCTCTAAATTTAGAAGGAAGTTTAAAAGATAGGACCTTATTAGAGAATATCAATTTAACAACCGGTAAATATAATAAAATTTAAACTTGTTTTGATTATATTATAATAATTAAATAATAATATAAGTTTACAGTAGAGCATAATATTACTAACGAAGTTGCCAAAGAACTTCGTCTTCTTGAAATAAAAGTCTGACATAATATTAGTAATACAGCATTTAAAGAAATTGTTACGGCCACGGTTGGTACCTCTAGCAAAAGCACACATTCATTAATAAAAATGCTTAAAGATATAATTCCTATAAAACCAATTTGGGTTGACAGGTGCATCAACTCATGTTGTGCTTTTACCGGTGACTACGAGAATCTAAATGAATGCATCTATTGTAAAGCTAAACGTTATCAAGTGGAAGGACAATCAAGAGCCCAAGTGGCTTATTTTTCCATTTAGGATCGACTTGTGATTCAATACCAAGACTCAGCATGTGTAAAACAATTGCGCTACCATTCAGAATATATTTCTAGAAATATTAATGGTACTATTGGTGACGTGTTTGATGGTACTCAATACAAAAATTTGTTACAAAAAGGTTATTTTCAAGATGATCGTGATATTGTACTTCTAGGTTCAGTTGATGGTTACCAATTATTCAAACAAAAGTGTGATGATTGTTGGATAATTTTATTCATTAACGTTAATTTGCCACCCGAACAACATGTTAAAAAGGAGAATTTACTGATTACTTCTATTATTCTAGGTCCTAAAGCTCCAAAAGATTTTAATTCTTTCCTGAAACCAGTAGTTGATGAGTTGTGTTTATTGGAAGGTAATTTTAAATAGAACTTAATCACTTATTGTATTATCTATTTAAATAATAATTTTATACAATAGGTGGCATCGATTGCTACGATGGTTTCACAAATGAAAAATTTTCATTAAAAGCTACTGTGCTTTCGTGGTCTGGTGATACTCCTGGTACATCAAAAATTGCTTTATTAACGGGCCATAATTCCTATATGGCATGTCGATATTGTGATCTTCGAGGGATATATAATAATCACATATATTATCCAACTACGCCGCCGTCAGATGCCAATAATACAAATGAAACTTATGATTTGTCAAATTTACCAAGAAGAATGCATAGTGATTACGTAACAAGAATTGGGCAGATAGTGACAATAGAACCATCAAGAACACGTGAATTATTAGCTTCTAATTTAGGTAAACATATATATTTAGTGTATTTTTTTTGTTGAAATTAATTAATTATTATCTAAATAGGTGTTGTAGGACGTAGTGTGCTACTAGATATAAGGTCAACACAATTTCCTGCATGTTTTCCAGTTGATATCATGCATTTATTTTACGAGAATGTCGCCTCTTATATGTTAAGACATTGGATGGGATCTTTTTTTAAAGATTCTACTCTTAATAATCAGCCTTATACACTTAGTAATAAGCAATGGAGTGAAATTGGAGCCAACATGGATGCCATTAAAAAGTCAATTCTGACTGAATTTGGTCGGCCCCCACGAAATATATTTCATCATTACAGTGGGTATAAAGCAGAAGAGTGGGCTTCTTGGATAACTTTATATTCCTTACCATTGTTAAAAGATCAGTTACCATCAGTGTACCTTAAAGGTTGGTCATTTTTTGTCAAAGCTGTCCGGCTTTGCCAAAAATGAAAGTTGTCTTTACATGATCAAAATGAAATAAGGAGTTTGCTATTGCAATTTCATAACCATTATGAACGGTAAGTACAAATTTTTATCAATTAATTTTATTATTAAAATTTTTCAATTAAATTCATCAAATTTTAATATACATTTAATAATTTTTAGCTATTATTATCAGTACTTAACTAGCCGACTAAGTGCAATGAAAGCATGCTTTCATTACCTTTTACATGTTGCTGATAGTATTCAAAGTAACAGTCCTTGTTGTTGCACATGGCAGTTCCCTATAGAACGCACTTGCGGAATATTACAACCATTGGCGAAATCAAGACTACACCCATATAAAAATTTAACAAATAATGTATATTTGTTAGAATTGTTTAATAATTTGTGTTATTACAGAAAAGTTCATGAACAGATATTTCCACCAATCCCTCGTAAGGAATATGAAAATCACTTAGTTTATTCAAATGAAAATTACGACGAAAAGTTTCAATGGTCCTCTAAAACATATGATCTTAAGAAATCAGAGATCAAAGAAATAAAAAGTCATCTATCTGTAATAGATAACAAGGCAGCAGAAATGAAATTAAGTGTATATATTCAGTTATTTATTTAATTTTTATTTTTTTAATAATAATTAACATTTATCTTCTTTAGGATTTTGAAACGAGAGGGATAAAATTTGGTCATCTAATAACTTCAGACGGGCAGGTAATTGGATCAGAATGGATACGTAGAAATAAAGACTGGGCTCGAATCAATTATACTGTTTTGGTTAGTATTTTATGTAATAATAGATTAAAATTTTGTAAATTTTATTTAATATTATTTTTTTTATTAAAGACCCATATGGAAGTTGATAGATGGGCTCATATTCGAAATGCCACACCAGAATTTATAACAAAAACATTTTATGCTCAAGTGAATTATTTTCTTGTATACAAATATAAGGATCAAGAAAAAATGTTGGCAAATGTTAAATGGATAAGTAACATCAATGAAGATGCACTTGGTACAACTTTCTTCGTAGGTGATGATGGTTCTACACAATTTATTGATGTTACTGCAATCGATAGATGTGTAGGATTTATGAAATTAGGACGTAAAACATATATTATTGATAAAGAATATATGGAAGAGTGATGACAAAAAAGAAGTTGAATTATTATTTTTATTTAACTAACTAATATGAAGTAAAATATTTTATATTTATTTTTATGATGTTTATTTTTTAACATTTTATTTGACAAAAAATAAAATTTTATTTATATGGTCTTTATTAATCAACTACAATAGTATATAAGTTACGAATTTTGATCGATTGATTTTTTTTGCTTTTATCGAAACTTGCTATTAAAAATAAAGCAGTATCACAAAAAAATTCTCGTGAAACTGTATTACATAAAATAAATCATAACTTATTATAGATATATATTAATTATCATGAACATCGCTAAAATATTATCCCTTCGTCTGTAACGCAGGCAAATTTGCCTGCATAAACATAGTAGCATGTGAAAGTCTACAGACGATCAGATAACATTTCATAAATTACATCACAAAAATAGATCAGTAACATGTATTCAATTGTGTAATGCATTCATTTAAAGTTAGACTAAACTGCTTACCCTGCTTAATTTATAATAACATGTACCTACAAAATTTTTATCTTGTAGAATGAATTATTTTTAACAGAAAAACATAAACATGATGACTCATAAAATTTTTTTACTTATAAATTATATATTAATAAAATTTAAATTTTTTATTAAAAAAAAATAAAATAAAATAAAATTTATTTCAATTTTATAAAATTAATTAAATTATTATTGTTTATTTAATTGATATTTTAAAGACCATATTTGACTATTAAGATCTTTAATATGACCTTCGACTGCGAATGCCTGATGAAGATTTACCATGTTCTCTTGAGAAATTTTACTTTCTCTTGCTATAATTATTTTTAAACAAGTAAAGGATACTAAGATGCTAACTAATACATTAATGCTAAATTTATATTTATAAAACTTACCCAATATTCGGGTATTTCACGCCTTTAAGAAAACCTCAACTTCCTCTAAATTATTAATATGTTGTTGTTGTTGTTTCAACTCTTTCTATTGTTGTTGAAACTTAAATTGTTGTTCCATTATTATGTCATCTTATATGCCTACATGATGTTCTAGTTGTATAATATAAACTGTAAAAAGAAAGGGAAGGGGGTTAACTATGTACACTTGTTAAGTAAATTATATGGTATAGTTTCATTACTGTATCAACTTCATTCATGACGGCTACAGTATCCCTTAAGACAGGAAAGATGAATCCAAACGAGAGCGTCTACAATCAAATTTAAGCACAAGCCATGTCCATTGGTACAGCTCCATTACCGAGTCATAACCTACCATTTTTATTATGACGACTTAATGGTTTACTTCGTTCTCTTCTTTTTGCCTTTATTCATTCCAAGGCCTTTTTCTTGGAGTTATATGAGCGGGGTACCATTTTAGAACAACCTTAAATTTTAATAAGAACGTAGGAGAGAAGAAGGAGAGAGGATTTTAATTTTTTTACTCTACTCGATTTTTTTTGTGGGAATGATTTTTTTCGTTAGAATAAAAATATACACACGAAATTGAAAAATAGAACTGATCAATTTACAAAATTGAAAATAGAACTTCTCAATCAACCGATAGGAAAATCCTTCAATCTAAAATATTATATAAAAATTTTGTGTTTAAATTACCCATATAAAAAATAATCTGTGATGCGTGATCTGATCTTTTACAGTGGATATTCCCAGCGCAATAAATTAGTTGATAATATCACACAGCTATCTATACTTGTTCTAAAACTTGAATGATTTTTTCTTGATCACATTTAACTAAATAAAGTATAATAAAGTAAAAATTAACACCAATTAAATTCTAAATGCCATTTTAAAAATTCTAGCACGTTTTTTTTATGCATTTTTTTATACATTTCCTGAATTATGTTAGTTCTAATTGGGTATTTTTGCAGTAGTTTTTTTTTTCTTTAAAAATTACAAAATATAAACAGTAATTCTAACGAAAATGGACCTAATCAAAAACAAAATAAATCGTTTGTTAAATAATTCCAGAATTCCATCCAGATCATGATTCAGCATTAATTTCAGTATTTACTATAGTACTGATCAGATCGATACTTTATTATCGATTTCTTTCCTACTTCCAAATATATTTAACCACAACCCAACCGCGACTTGATCGCGTCATAGTAAAAAAATTCTAGTCAACTTAATATATTTAACCACGACTCAACCATGATTCAACCGTGACTCAACCTATGTAAGTAACAGTTATAAGTTTTTTGATTAAAAAAAAAAAAAATAGTTTAAAAAAATAATACCGTTACTTATAAAAATTTAAAGCTAATAGGATTTTTATTTTTTTCAATTAGCTTTAACTTTTTTTTTATTAGATTCTAAGAGTAATGATATTATTCGATTAGATTGTTACTTTTTTTGATTGGATCCTTTATATTATTTTCGATTAGGATATTTACAAGTAATTGTATTGTTTTTTTTTAAATTAATGGGATTTTTACTTTTTCAATTAGGTGATTAAGATTTTATGAGTAATGGCGTTATAGTTTTTACTTTTTTTTATGAATAATAGTATTCTTTTTTTATTTAAGGCTTAGATTTTCTTTTTCATTATATTTTTTATGAGTAATGATATTATTTTTTTTAATACTAAGATTTTTACCTTTTACGAGTAATTGTATAATTTTCGGTTAGGATCGTTACAAATAATTGTATTATTTTTTTAAAACTAATAAGATCTTTACTTTCTCAAGTAATGACGTTATATGTTTTTACTTATTAGATTTTTGAGTAATATTGTTATTTTTTTTTCAAAAAAAAAAAAAATTATAAAAGGATAACTTATTCTTGCAAAATTTCTCTTTAACAAATTCAATTAAAAAAAAGCTTTAACTAAAAATATAATATGTGGGGTGACCCCGAAATTAGGTTATTAATTAATGAAAGAAGAATGAGAAATATTGAATATTATGAAATAGCAGGATCTAGTAGAGTCAGTTTTTGGATGAGGTGGCAGGTGTAATTAATACGAGATTCAATAAATCTTACACTGGTGAGCAGTGTAAAGAGAAATTCCAAAATTTGATAAGAGAGCATAAGGTAAGAAAATTACAAAATATTGTGATAAGAATTTGAATTTACATTTCTTTTTTTTATTAGTCTATGAGAAAATATTTGATGAACTACCAGGTGGAAAAGTAACAAAGAATGGAGAGAAGTATTACGACGAATTTATTGATGATTTCTAGCTCAAACCTGGTAAAATTTATTATTTTTTTCCTTTTTTTTTTATGGAATTACTTAGCTTATTTTTAATTTTTCAGAAAGTACATTAGCACGAATTCCGCCTCCACCACCACCTCCACCACCTCCACCACAACCTCCCTCACCTCAACCTCCTCCACCACCTCCACCTCCTCCTCTTTATATATCACACCATCTCTCTATATACCTTTTAGATCATGACGTCATGAATCTTATTCCCCACCTCAATATCATTAATTTCTTAATATTTTAATAATATAATAATAATATTTTGTCTTTTGCTAATTGCTATTTTTTCATTAAACTAATAAATAAATATAATAATTTCATTCGCTAATGAATAATTTTCAATGTTTTATATACAAAATAACAAAATTTAATATAAAGTATCGTTATTACTAATGATATTTTTGTCTTTAGATAATCATGTTTTTCCCAATTTTGTAAAAATGGTCTGCGGCTTGAGGTCATGTTTATTTAGATTGTCATTAACTCATAGATTATCCTGTATTCAGATTATCCTGTATATTGTGCGATGTGTGCCATTTGCGAGTCTGCGCCTAATCTCTTTATAGTTTAGCCCTTTAGCTATAATTGGCGCGAAAATGTTGATTGACTAACGTTATAAATGAATAAATAAACCATTTTTTACACTATATATCTATTAACAGAAGAAGCATCAATAGTAAAATTTATAAATTTTATAAAATTTTTTTATTTTTTTTAAACTTGTATTGCATTAATAAAAATTTGAATTTTTTTTATTAAAATAAAGTAAAATTTATTTATTACATTATAATTGATATTTTAAAGATTGTATTCTATCATATTTTTTTCGTGGGAATAAAAATATAGATTTACAAAATTGGAACTGATCAGTCGATGGAAAATCCTTCAACTTCATATACGTCTAGTTTACCCTCTGTATAAATAATTTGAATTGTGCAATAGTTTTCTTATTTATTAAAAATACAAAAGTAATGCACCATACTTTTTTTGACAAAATGTGTACACAGCTATCTATACGTGTACTAAATCTTGAATGAATTTTTTTCTGATCAGTTAAAGTAATAATTATCCCGTTCGGCAGTATTTGCAGCCAATATTGTGTACAAAAAGGAATATAGAAGGGGTTTCCTCAACATCTAAAATTAAACAATTATTTCATCACAAGTCACAAATCAATACTAAAAAAGCTATGTATCGTGATATAGTCACGGTAAATATCTCAATGTTTGTATCATTTTAATATAAATTAATAAATTATATAATTGTACCATTTAGAATAGCCCGTATAAATAAAATTACAATTGTAAACCTCCCCTGCATCATCTCTCGAATCACCTATGATTTATCAATAATCATACGACCAATCTTTTTCTTATTATGTTATTATAATATCTGCTTTTTTATTTTTATTTAAATTTTCTCGTGTTTATTTAAATCTTATTTTTTAATAAATATCCAAAGATTACGTTTTTTTCAAATATTCAATTTATTTTACATCTGTTTAATATGAATAATCCAAATAAAACTGAAAACAACCCAAATGAAACTGAAAACAATACAAATAATAATAATAATAGGAACGATGAAGCAGATTATGATATTATTAACGTTATGCCATTCAATACATTATTGGAAATGCATATATCGCTTCAAAAAATCACTAATAATTTGTCTACGTTACTTGTAAATATTTCTACTTCGTTGGCGAATAATAATAATCTTTCTATGTCAATTAATAATTTATCAAAAGTATTAAAAAATAGTCCTCATATAATAGCATCAATATCAACACAACCACCAACAACAACACCACCATCAATATTATCGCCATCATCATCATCACCATTACCATCTACAACAACATCATCATCACCATTACCATCTACAGCAACAACAACAACATCATCATCATCATCATCATCATCATCATCATCAACATCAACTACATCATCAACATCAACATCATCAACATCATCAACATCAACAACATCATTTCCATCAATAATGTATTTCACTTCAAGTAATGTTGTGTTGTCTAGGGAGACCAATAATTGGTTAATACCTTATAAATCTTTTCGCTCAGCATGTTTCGCATGTAGCTATTTTGGACATAGGTACAAGGAATGCCCAAATATTAAAAAAACCCCAAATGATCCGTGTTTGAATTGTTGGAGAAGTGGGCATGCAGCATCAAAATGCCCAAATGACAAAATTAACCCCCCATTCTTAGAGGGATATATTTCACCAAATGAAATGATTGAAAAATATTTTGATCTTAAATAAAGATTTATTTTTTTTTTATTTTTTTTTTTATTTTGGTTTAATTTGTTTATCAAAGCTGAGCACCAGAGGGTTAGGCTATTTTTTTTTTTTATTAAAGCCAAGCATCAGAGGGTTAAGGCTTATTAAAGAAGCTAAGCACCAGAGAGTTATAGCTTTCTTTTTATGATTTTTATGATTTTACTACAATTTTTATGATTTTATTATGATTTTTATTAAAATTTTTATGATTTTTTTACTAAGATTTTTTTATGATTTTACTAAGATTTTTAAGATTTTTTATGATTTTATTAAGATTTTATGATTAAGATTTTTATGCTTTTTTTTATGATTTTTATTAAGATTTTTATGATTATGATAAGATTTTTATAATTTTTTTATGATTTTTATTAAGATTTTATGATTAAGGTTTTTATGATTTTTTATGATTTTTATTAAGATTTTAAGATTTTTATGATTTTTACTATGATTTTTACTATGTTTTTTTTTACTAATAAAAATTTGTTATGCTTAAAAAAATCAAAAAAATAAAATTACAATTGATTGTATAAGTTTATTAATCGATCAATACTCAGCTAGTAATATAAAACAATTGTTTTTATGGCATTTTTTTTTCAACACTTTTTTTAAAATATATATAACAGTATAAATGTTCAGTTGGTAGGTGCCGATTAGTTTGATCTTTATAAATATATTTTCATAGTACTGTAACTTCAAACATTTTTCTATTTATTTACCAGATTAACAATACAGTAATATAATAAAATTAATTTTTTTTTTTAATTTTTTTTTTAAAGAACGTATATTTACTTTATTTCATAATATTTTGTATATAACACAATAAAATTGATGATCACAAGTTACGTAAAAATTTATAATCAAATATATTAAGATAAAAGGAATATTTAAGCAGATAGTTACATAAAACAGAAAAATTCAAATGAATTTAGGAATTTAGGATTGGGATGAAGATGATGGATAGGGAGAATATTATAGCCGTGATCGTAATGGAGGAGGATATCCCGGTCGTGATGAAAAAGGAGAATGCAGTCTTGATGAAGAGGGATGATTATAATATGATCGTAATGAAGCACTATATGGTAATAGTGGTGAGAATGGCGGTGGTGGTGGTGGTGGTGGTGGGAATGGCAGTGGTAGTGGTGGTGGTGCTGGTGGTGTCTATACTAACGAAGTTTCTAAAAAATAAAAACTAATTAAATATTAAGTAATTCTATATATAAAAAATTTATGTATATTACCTGGTTTCTTCCAGAAATCATCTATAAACTCATCAAAATATTTTTCTCCACTCTTTGATAATTTTCCATTTCTCTCTCCTCTCACATACGCCCTCATTAACTAATCAAATAAAAAATGGAGAAGTCAAATTCCTAAAAATAATTATTTACATTATTCTGTAAATTTCTTATCTTATTTTCTCTTACTAAATTTTGAAACTTTTCTTTACACTGTTCTGCAGTGTAAGTACTTCTGAAATTACTATTAATTTTCGCTACTACACTCATCCAAAATGATACTTTGCTACACCCAGCTATATTCCAATATTCTTCATTTCTATTTCTTCTTTCTTAAATTAATAATCTAATCTCAGAGTCATTCCACATTTTAGATAAATTGTAAAATTTTTATGTGAATAAATTAATATTTTTATAAATTAAAAAAAAAAATTAATCCAAAAAAGTAAAAGCATATTAACTGAAAAAAAAAATAATAATGTTACTCATTAACAAAAAAAATAAATTAATCCGAGAAAGTAAAAGCACATTAACTGAAAAAAAATAATACCATTACTCATTATAAAAAAAAAAAATTAATCTGAGAAAGTAAAAGCACACTAACTGAAAAAAAAATAATACCATTACTCATTAACAAAAAAAATAAATTAATTTGAGAAAGTAAAACCATCAATCATTATAAAAAAAATAATACCATTATTTATTATAAAAAAAAAAATTAATCCAAGAAAGTAAAAACACATTAACTGAAAAAAAAATAATACCATTACTCATTAACAAAAAAAATAAATTAATCCGAGAAAGTAGAACCATCACTCATTATAAAAAAAAAATAATACCATTACTTATTAATAAAAAAAAATTTAATTCGAAAAAAGTAAAAATAATATTACACAGAAAAAAATTATTCAAAAAAAAACACATGGTTATGCCATGGTTAAATAATACTAGATGAATATTAATAAACACGGTTCTGCTATAATAAGATACGGTTGAGTCACGGTTAAATGATAATAAATGAATATTAATAAACGTGGCAGTGGCACGGTTGAGTCGCGGTTATATTAAATAAATATTAGTAAACGCGCGAATTTTATTATAATTTAAAATAAATACATTGAGTTACTACTAATATTAACTAAACCTTATAAAATATCCTTACTAAATTACATATGACACTCAATATAAGTAAAGAGAACGTAGTATTGGAAGCTTGATGATACCTTCATACCTACAATAAACTGCATATAGCCAGAGAAAGGTTAGTGAGGTTAAAACATACCAATTTTCTTAAACCTCGACTAAAATACTATAATAGCATAGTTATTAGAAGGTGTCTTTGAATATAAGTAAAGAAATTTATGTTGCAGTTGTAAAATGCTTAAAAAATTCTGGGAAAGAAGTTTAGATGATTCATCACTTTAAATAGTTTGTGGCCACAAATAATAAATGGGTAAACAGCGCATGTATTATTACTTTTTAGGAATAAATACATTCGCAATTCACAATTAAAGTATAATAGCATATACTGGATCACCATCATACCACTAAAATTTGAACGCATATTTTCAAATTGTACAATAATCGCACAATTTTTATATCCTAAACTTTTTTATTGCACATAAATTGAACGTTTTCTGTATACTTAAGTTTTATTTTCAATTGTACAAACCTCGTATACTTTTAATACACTATAAAATCGCCATGGCTATTTTTTCCAAAAAACTGCAAAAGTTGTATGAACTTGAACAAATATTGCACAAATATTGGATGATCATAGCTAGAGATTTAATAATAAGCAAAAATTTTATTAAAAATCTTTAAATTTCGTATAATAATATTTTTGTCTTTAGATTGTAAAAATGGTCTGATGTGATTGCGCTTGAGATCATGTTTATTTTAAATTGTCATCTTTATTCATAACTCATAATTAAGACTGGTACAATGCCATCTAAAACTGCATAATTACTATACATTTTTGTTTATTGTACAATTGTACAAAAATTGAATGCTTTCTGTATCCTAAATTTAAGTTTATTTTTAAAATTGTATAATAATTGCACACATTTTATATCATAAAAATTTTTATTGTACATAAATTGAACAATTTCTGTACGTTAAATTTTCAATTGTACAAAAATCGCACACATTTAATACGCTATAAAAGTCTGAATGGCTATTTTTATCCAAAAAACTGCAAAAACTGGATGATTTCCACACGGACTTGAACAAATATTGCACAATTATTGTATGATCTTTTTTCATAGGGATTGCGATGTATTGATTTGTAAAGTTGTTATACAGTAATTATGTAATTTATTTGATTTATAGATACAATAACTGAATATCAAAATATTATTAATCCGGAGCGAAGCGAAGGACTATATAATACTACGCAAGGTGACACAAATGTCCGGATGTCCGCCCGCTTGAAAATTGAGTTGATCCATGATTGGTTCTTTCATTGCATCTTATGGTTGATGAACATGTGACCTACCTACTGTTTAATTTTTTTATCACGGTTGCGTAACTGGCAATGTTTATTTTTTTTTTCAGAATAACAAAAAATTAGCTTGTAAGAACACCGTAGACACGAAGCCAAGGTAAATGGAGAAAGAGTATTTTTTTTTTTATTTAAGAAACATTTCTAACGAACCGTTTTTTTCTTCTTTTTATAGAAATACCATGACATTTAGACACAGCTTGAGGTCAGTATAGAAAGAAGGTTTTTTTAATTAAGAAACGTCTTTAATGAAGCGTTTCTTCCTTCTTTTCATAGGTTCTAATGTTCATTGTCTTTTTTTTTAGATAAGTCTTTCGGTTCACTTAGAAACATGTCTAATGTAATGAAATGTTTCACATACTATTAACATTTATTTTTTATTATTTTAACAAACTTTACTAACAGTTCGTTTTTTTAATTTGTAGATGGTCAGTTTTTTTAATGAACAGCTTCTAATGTTTCGATGTTTTGCTTTTGTAGACAGGGTATCTGAAATTCGGTAAGGAGAACTTTTTTTGCTTTGGATTAATTCTTTTAACTAATATTTCGTTATTTTCTTTTGTAGATAGCCAGTTCTTCGGTATTTAGACAACATGTTAGAGGTATGGTGAAGGATGTTTTATTTTCACATTGATCAATTCTTTTAGCTAACATTTACTAATAATGTTCTGTTTCTTTTTTTTAGATGAAAATTTGGAACTCAAGAACTCAACTTTTAGGCAGATCTGAAGTGTGGGTTCGGCTTTAGGTGAGTTTTGATATTTTTTTTATCTATTATTCTAACGAAACTTTACTTATATTTCGTTATCTTGTTTTTCTTCTTTCCAGACGATGTTTTTTTGATCTTAGGATATGTGGATTTTTAAACGGCCAGGAATTTCGGTAAAGAATCTCAATAATGATTTTAAAGATTATTTCTTTTAGCGAAACGTTTTTACTTATGTTTCAATTTTTTTTTGTTTTTTAGACTGCACATGAGAATTTGGTAGGGAGGTGAACGTGTTTTTTGAATTATTTTAACTAAAATTCTAACGTTTCAATTTTTTCTTTATTATTTTTTTAAATGACTAGGATCTTTGTTGGATACGTAAATTGTTGGTAGGTTTTCAGAAGTTTTTTTTTAAATTTTACTTTTCTTTAATCGAAACATTTACTAACATTTTGGTATTACTCTTTTTTAAATGAAAAGAATCTTGGAAATTAGACGAATTGGAGCTTAAACGCGTAGATTTTTACTCCGAGATACATAGAATGTTGGCTTTTCGAATCTCTAAATATATTTCGATTTTAAATGGCTTGGGCACGTCAGGTTCAAAAGGCTTGGAGCTTGGCAGCATTTCTTTAGGGCCTAGATGTGGGGTTTCAGTAAGAAAAGGGCAATTTTTTAAATAAAGCTACGGACTTAACAACGGTTTGGTTTCCAAAACTGTTCCCTAGTTTATATACTTTTTAATAAATAATAAAATACAAAAATTCATAAAAATATTTCCTAATAATATATAAAGAAAAGTAAGTTGGAATTGGGCTATCTATATTAATTGGACATTTGTATATCTAATTGAATATTCATCTATTGTATTTTTTTTTTTTTTGATTTTGATATACCTAATTGTGAATTGTCCAATTAAAATTGCAAATCCAACAATATTAGTTAACTGTCTTTCTTGATACAAATACCATAAGGACGCAAATCCGCTCCATCAGGAGAAATCCAATATTCACCAATTCCGGTTTCTTCCTTTGGAATTCTAACTAAATTATTTGGATTAACCCTATTTTGAAACACGACCCTATAATTCTCTCCTTTATGAGTAAACGTAGTAGCATATTGATATGCAACATCAATATCTGGAGTAGAATAAATTCCATGTCCAAATAAGAATCGTTTACCCTTACACAAGTCATAACCATCTTCAGCGATTGATTTACAGTTATGCTTCGCAGTTCCATGATAAGAAACTATAATTAAAATTCATATGATATTGATTGATAAATGATGAAAAATATACAGTATATCACATATTAAATATTTATTCCTTAATCCTTACCTGGCCATTCATTTTGTACCGAACTTGTTGTATATTGTCTATTATTAACACCGAGCCAATTGTTATCATTATATTTATCAAGAACTTTAAGAGCAATTCTTTTCCATCCACAAGGACGTTTATATTCGAAATTTCCTCTCATAAAACTTATTCCTTTATCATCTACATTTGTAAAATCATAATCATAATGTGGGTCAAGAAGATCCGGATGAATAAACAATCCTCCCATATCACCACCACCTCTTAATCTCAATACTAAATGCAAGGTATCTTGAAATTTTACATTATTATCCGCTAAAGTTCCATCTGTAACTTTTTTACCAGCAAAAATTAATCTTTGTTGGTCTGTTGGTATGCCATCTTTCTCTTGAATTTTTGCTTTTAATTGATCAATTGGTTCATTAGAACCAACACTTATTGTTATGACTTTTCCCGTTAATGTTTTAACGAACACGACTCCTTCGTGATAGTCATAGTAGTCGTATTCTTGTTTCATACTTGATTTTTCACGTCGATTTATTGACCTTTTGGATACGTCTTGTGATTGATCATTTGTACTTCCCATATTACACACATCATTAACTAGTATTCCTCTATCACCTGAATCAAAATGTTGTGATCTTTGATTCAGAATACGAGAAGAATTTAGTGAACTTTCATTCTGAATAAAATCAAATTGTGATGATTCATTAATCATTGCACTATCCTTTATATTATCAGTTGGCACCATACCACCAATCAAATGAGATTGATGAAGAGATTCTTGATCCAATTGAGTATAATAACCACTGTTCTGTCCTTTGCAATAATCATCGTAAGAAATGACACTATTTCTCGTAATAGCACTTAATGCTGCGGCTAAGAGCGAGTCTGACATTTTCTTGATTTTCTTTTAATGGTGAAAAAAAAATATTTTTTTTTTTCCTTTTTCTTTTGCGTGTACTCAATTATCGGATTTTCACTTTCTTTTTTTTTTTAAAAAAAAGGAGTAAATTATATTTCATTGTAATCAACATTATTTCCATTATTAAAAAAGATTATAATGCAGGAGATGAAACACAACGTGATAAACAAAACTAAAATATGTATGTACATGTGCTCAACCGACAATTATCCCGAATTTGGAATTCCAGCGAAGCACGGAAGAAATTCATGCAACAATACTTAAATGAAATAATTAGTTATTACGAATTCAAAAAAAAAAAAAAAGAAAGAAAAAACAATTAAGGGTAGAGGACGTTATTAATACTTCGCATTTAAATGTATAGTTGAAAAAAAAAAAAAAAAATAATTCATTCGAATTTCGCAATATTTGAAGATCATATGCCAAATAATTTACGTTGATATACCTGCCTGATACATGTAAACAGTTTAAGATTAGTTTATTTTGTTCTAATGTTTTTATACAAGGCACAATACATTACCGTTCCAGATAAGCTGCATCCAAGTTAGTCACTAGACCCTTTTACAATAATCATCATAAGAAATGATAGTAATATTCGAAATGGTATTTAATACTATATAGCTAAGAGCGTGTCCTTTAATGTGAAAATAAATTTTTGTATATTATATATTTATATTATTTTCTTCGCCCTTTTCTTTTTTAAGAAAAGGAAGAATTAGCTCACATTTAACCATTTTATGTAATATTGTAATAATCAGTTATAAAAATAGAAATTTGTTTTATTTATTTATTTTTCGCGTTCCATTTTTTTTTTTACTTGTAACATTTTGTAAAACACTTTTAGGACCAAAATTAATACAGGCAACTGGCCGGCAGTCATCTTTCAAAATCAGAACCATGATAATTCAAGTTTTACCAAAAAGAAAAGATTTATATGATTTTTGCTGGTTGTACGCAAATTTAAACCATTTTCGGACCTAAAATATTCATTAATAATGCTAAAAAGCACCTATTTGTAATTAGTTTTGTTCATCATTACCAGCACTTCTCGAAATTTTCCAATTTTAAGTGATATACTGTATATATTAGTATTTATAATTTGATTTATTTTCAAGAAATTGATAATCTATTGTCACTACAATAACTGATATAAATGACAATACCATAATATCTTATAATAAGAGTAATTATGTAAAATAGTTGTAAAATACATAAATTTATTTGATTCATAAACGCAATAATCACAAAGTATTTTCTAATAGATAATGATAAAATACAAAATTTATATAATTAATTGGATATCCATCTATTTATTGTATACATTATCTAATTGGATTTGATATATACTAAATAGTTATTGGAAGGGGTAGTAGATATATCGGTCGAAGACTGATATTCCATCTAATAACTGAGTTATTGTAGGAATAATGAGGTGACCAATAGAAATTAGGACAATATTGGATTTCTTATAAACATACCCCCACATATTCATAATCGTTTGAACGACAATCAATTGTTATTAGATGTCCGATGTCCAAAATGTATCTTCTTTCTTGATACAAATACCATACGGACGTAAATCTGATTCGTCAGGGGAAATCCAGTATTCTCCAGCCTCGGTTATTTCATTTGGAATTTTCTTTAAATAATTTGGATTAACTCTATTTTGAAGTACGACTCTATAATCACTTCCTTCATAAGTAAATTTAGTAGCATATCGATATGCGACATTTATATCCGGAGTAGAATAAATTCCACGACCAAATAAGAATCGTCTACTCTTACATAAGAGGTAACCGTCTTCAGCAATTGTTCTACAGTTAAGTTTTGCGGTTCCATGATAAGAAACTATTATAAAATATTGAGGAAATAAGTAAAATAAAAATATATTATTACATATTATTAAATATTACAAATACTTCCTTACCTGGCCATTCATTTTGTACTGAATTTGTTAAACGACGTCTTTTACTAACTCCAACCAACCAAGTGTTATCTTCATATTTATTAAGAACATTGAGGGCAATTCTTTTCCAACCGTAAGGACGTTTATATACGACATTTCCTCTCATAAAAGTTAATCCATTATCATTAACATCTGTAAAATCGCAATCATAATTTCGATCAAGAAGATCCGGATGAATAAATAATCCATAAATACCACCATCACTTAATATCAATAAATATAAGGTACATCCAAATTGTATATTATAATCCGATAAAGTATCTTCATCTTCAATTACTTCACCTCCAAGGATTAATTTTTGTTGATCTATTGGTATACTTTCTCTATTTTGAATTTTCGCTTTTAAATGATCAACCGTTTCATTTAAATCAACATCTATTGTTATAGTTTTACCCCATGATGATCTAATAATCACATAACTTGGTAATTCAATATCCGTATTATCAGTTGGCACTTTACCACCAATTAAATGTGAATTGATGGAGATAATTTTGATCCAATTGGATAAAGCCTTTATTTCTTCCTTTACGATATTCATCATAAGAAATAACAGGACTATTAGTAATAGCACTTAATGCTGCGGTTAAGAGGGTGTTTGACATTTTCTTTTTAACGTGTGAAAAAATTTTTTTTTTTTTTTCTTCTTTGCGTGTGCTTATTTATCGGATTTTTCGCTTTCTTTCTTTCTTTTTTTTTTTTTTGAAAAAAAAAAAATTGGGTACTAAGGAAAATTTGTTCATTTAAATATTTTAATTAATTAATTCTATTTTTAAAATTTTTTAGATCATTATATCAGGCATATCAATTTTATTAAAAAAGAAAACAAAAGCAAATTACAAAAGGAAACCATATGTAACATAACCGGTTAAATTCTCCCGATTGATTATAATATATCCGGAATTTGAATTCCAGCGCAGCATGGATGAAATTTTGGAAATTTGTACAATGGATTGATAGGCACAAGGGATCCACGAGTACAGGAAGTTGCGATGATCATATATTTATTTGTACCGATTCGGTAAAATTTTTGAAATTTATTGAATGGTAAAATTTTAAAATGTACAAATAATGGTTATAATATTAACATGTGTTGAAAAATTTTAAAATATTCTATAATTAATTAAATTGTATACAATTAATTAATGAATCTAATCGATTAACGGGTTTCTTTAGTATCATTCATCTATATAACTAAAAAAAAAAAGGCATATTTAGATCAGTGTTCGGCAAATGACTTGAAATGACAAATGATTCAAATGACAAATGACAAATAACGTGTCATTTCATTGCTCAAATGACAAATGACCTGAGTCATTTGAATGTAATGTTGGCCGGTACTATAGTTCTGGCCTGCATTATGTTTTACTTTATTTTTTTTATTTTTGATTGAATCACATGATAAGAATATTAACCAATCAAAATCAAATGACTGAAATGACCAAATGACAAAGGATTATGAATAATGACAAATGATTAGCTAAATCATTTGAATGGTCAAATGACAAGGTCATTTCCGAACACTGATTTAGATTACTCTGTATAAATAATTTTGTATTGTGCAACGAATGATTTACCTGCGCCTGATCTATTTAGTTGGAAATTTGATCGGCAAATTCATATTAGTTCTGTATATTTACTGACCGCCATCTCGCAATCGCAAATTGTGTAAAGATTACTAATACAGAATAATATGTTATAATATGTCAAATATGACATACAAACGCGTCGCGTCCTTGTGATTATAATCAATAAATCAATCAATCCAAATCAATCTATCACATTGACTCACTCAAATATTTTCCCATGTACGATTTCTCATACATAAAAGAATTACTTTTTCCTTATTTCTTACATTTAACTTGCAAGTTTTTACTTTTTAACTTGTTAATAAGCCGGTCTCATCACAATATAAAAATAACAGATATCTTTCAAATTTCAACTTTCATCATATTAAAGGTATGTCGAACCATTTTTGTAAAGCTAAAGAGAGTGGGCTTATCTGCGTTACCCTCGTTTCTGGTGAATGTGAACAAGTGGATGCAATGATCAAGGAAGTTATGGCAACCTTGTGAGCTGGCAGGTCTATCTATGATAACTCTGTTAACTGACGGACCTGGCTGAGATACGAATAAGATCTTCTCAGTGTCTAGGAGAGATGTCAGCGAAAGAACTCAATAACCTAAAGCTGTGTTTTTGCAAGTTCTTTCAAACAGATACTCGTAACTTTACCTTTTATTGTGCAGTTTTCAGGGCCGGACGGTGAAAACATCGACACTAATATATAGGAAGAAGATCTGAGCTGCTTCGTTATGAAACTTGATACTTTAGAAGGATACTGCCTCACGTCACCTTCCAGATGGTGGTACAAATTTTGAAGTAGAGTACTTAGCAAAAGCTAACCATCATTTTTAATTTATAGATGTCCCGCAAGAAATTTGTAAGAAAAACATTTATTTATAACAAAGAGCCGGATGATGATTCTGGTTTATTAACTTGTACAGGACAAATGAATTCCAACATTATCCAACTCAAAAAAATTTTAAAGATTATGAAGATATCAAAATCAATTTCTTTCACCAGAATATGGAATGTCATCTCAAGAAAATAGTAATGAATTTTTTTATTTATTAAAAGGTATAATAAAAATGTTTAAATAATGTATCTAAATATAATTATTAATAATTGTACTGTACATTAGGAGAATTTAGAGACAAATTATTTATCATACTTTGTACTACTCCTGGACTAATGATCAAATTTCAAGATATGACAAAAATTACAAAAATTAACGACCAAGAAAATGTTGATTTGTTGTTTGTAATTTCGAGTGTTGGTATAAAAAGTGATGCATTAAAATTTTGTGAAGAAAATCAAATTACATATTTGAAACTTGAAAAAAATGGATGTATGAATATGTTAGAATTTATTAATAAATTTATTAATTTGTTTTAAGATAAAGGGATTAATATTTTTACTAAATATTTGGGCACAGTTATTGTATCATTATGATCGTTAAATCATTAATTTCGTATTCAGAAGTAATAGTAATTCATCTTTTTATAGATTTTATGACATGCATGTCAATTTTCTTTTAAAAGATTAAGACACCTAAAAATATATATATAAAAATGCAGCTGCTGTGCGGTTAGGTCCAGGCCCCACATCTGATTGGTCTTGTATGATTCTAAATCATTATTGTTATTGTTTAATATATGAAAAAAGTATATAAATGTATCCGAATTTTCTCTTTCTTCCAAGTTTTCTATAACTATATTTTATATCATAACAACAATACTTTATAATGCGATTATTTGTGTTGAATGAAATTCTCAACCTCCATAAATTGGAGGAGTCAAAAATAAATAATGGACTTAATTATTTTGGTACGCAATTTCCTTTCTGAATTTCAAAAGGGGTTTTTGTTTAGGAAAAATGGGAACGATCAACATTGGCCTCAGCAAGTCTCGTTTCTGTGTTACATCACAAGATGGGTAAAACGGAGAAAGTTACTATTAAAAATAGCTAAAAATTATTGTTATGGGTTAACGATCTTGGTGATCATTTCTTATTCTAGGTCCCGTTACCGTAGTGGAGGTGCGCAGAACATAGGTCCCGAGCCTAAACCCGGTCCCCACAAGCAAATAAGCCTATATTGTGTATATCTTTCCTTTTAGATATTTTCAGCCAGAATTAGCTAATAGCTTCACAAGTTTATGCTTGGGTCCTATAAGAACATTCTCCCAATTAAAAATCCCCCCCCCCCCCCCTTCATTTATTATTTATAAAGTTGGGTAAAATGATTTAAACTAGAAAATTAATAAAATTCTATATGAGGGCAATGAGTGGCGAATTAAGATTAGGCGATTCCGAATTATCATGGGGGTTAATTATTCTGCTGTAATGTCAAAATGAATTATGTCACCGCAATGTCGAATTGCCAAATTGTCGAAACGTCAAAATGGATTTTTCTTACGTCGGTAAATATCGGATAATCAGAAAATAAATTTTGTAACTAATGAAAATCTGCCACTTTTATCGTAAAAATACAAAGCTGTAAATTAAAATTGGAATAGAAAATCATCTTTTAAAAGAAAAATGAATCAACTGTGAGAAAATGAATAGTTTCCTTAAAAATAATAAAAAAAAATTAAAATGAACGGTAACTCACGTTCCTAAAGTTTTAAAGACGATATTAACAATTTTACCGAACCTACTTATTCCAAAGGCCGTTCTAGAAGAGCAAAACGAGACCACAAACATAACTATTCCAAGGCATAATACTAACATAAATAAAAACTGCGAGAATATGAATAGCTCCCTTAAAAATAATAAAAAAAATTAAAATGAACGGTAACTCACGTTCCTAAAGTCTTAAAGACGATATTAACAATTTTATCGAACCTACTTATTCCAAAGGCCGTTCTAGAAGAGCGAAACGAGAACACAAACATAACTATTTCAAGGCATAATACTAACATAAAATAAGATAAGTAACGAATGATATCATTACATTTATAATAAATTCTGATTGACGAAATATAAGAAACGGTAGGATGAAGCTCTAAATTTTAGTGAATTAAATTCTATTTCTTTCATTCATGATTCGTCCTTATAAAGTTTTACGCAATTATTTAACACTAAATACATGCACAATGTATACTTATGATATACGAAATCTATATTATATAAAATCTTGCCTACGCTATGAATAAAATACTAAAATAGAAACTCTGTAAAAAAATTTTGTAAGTGAAGCTGAATTCTAGCTCGACCAGGATAAGATAATATTACTAATGGACAAAGTCTTGATGGTAAATCATCCCATAATTTTACTGTTGGATATTTTATACCATTGACAGTAAATGCACAAGCTTTCACACTCATATTCAAATGAACAGTAACAATTGTACTACTTTTAAACGGTATGCAATAACTCATTTCACGTCTATAGTCACTATTGTCATAACAATTACCATCAGAACATAGTATCCATTTATTAGCTAAGGATTTGGTAATTTCATAATCAAAATTAGATTCTAATGGTGTACATAATCCAACACAGTAAAAATTAGTACCTTCAATAATGACATCCCATTCGAAAATACCTTTATCTTCAAATATTACTTTTGATTTGATATCTTGAAATTTACAATCAATTTTTGTGTTTGCAACTTTTCCGTTTTCCTCAACAGTAATTTTTGATCCGCATACTGTCTCATCCCAAACATAATCAATAAAATTATGTGATGTCTCTTGAATTTCTGCTATATTTAACCTTGCTCTTCGTCGATAAGTATTTAAAAATATTTCTGTTGGAATAATGTTTAATGGTTCAATGATATCAGATAAAATTTCTGCATCAATCTTATCAAAATCAATAAATTCGATCAAAGGTTCTAATTCTTCAGAAATTTTTTGATGATTGGTAATAATTTCATTCTCCTTCCAGTTTGAATCCTTTATTTCTTCTAATTTCGGAAGTTGTTCCATAAGAGTATTAAATGCATCATCAGAAACTTGTTTTGCTGCTAATATAGCTCCGTACCGAAGAACTTCATATTCTGAAGTCATAAATGGACCATTTTCTTCATATTTGTATAATAAAATAGTTTTAAACGCTGCAATAGACAATTGATCAAATTCAATTTTGTTTAATGGCATAATTGCTACTGCCTTAACCAATAAATCAAGAAGAATATGGGAATCTCCTGATAATATCGTATTATTCACAATTTTAGTTAATAATTCCGGTAAATAATTTTTAGTATAATTCCTTTCTAAAATACTTATAATTATTTTTGTAATAAAATTCTTTATATTTTCTAATTGAAAATAATCCGCAGCTTGGAAAACTTCAATAATATTATCTTTAGTTAAATATTCATCTTTAATAGAACCTGTATAAATATATTCTAATATAATTTCCATTACAGAGGAATTAATTGTTGGAAAAGAGACTTGTTTTTCATAAGTTTCTTTCATTCCATTATAAAATAATCCTTCAAATACTTCTAAAATTGATCTAGAACCATATAATATTTTTTTATCTTCACATAAAATTTCTATATCACTATATTTTGGGTTATTTATTAACGATTTTAAATCTTGTACTAATGAGTATCCTTTTATCATTGTAAGAAGAATTTTTTTTTTCGTTTGAAATGAGTTGAATATGTTCTTATATAGTATTATTTATGAGGACTGATTAAATGATTTATTGGATTAGTAATATACTAACATATAAGAGATAATAATTAGTATTATTTTAGAAACGATTAGGGATCAGATACCTAATTTAGCACTGAAATGATATCATGTAAATATGAAAACTAATCAAACTAATCACTAATCGTAATTGAGATCAGTCAAAAGTACAAAACTCCGAAATTCGAAATCCCGATAGTACATTACTGTACCAATATTCTAAATCTCAAAAATTTTGTAATCTTAAATTAACAGTTCTAAACCTGTTTAATCATGACATAACCCCCGAAATGTCATAATTCGGCAATTTATAATTCAGAAACAAAAATCACGACAATTCATAATACCGATTGAAATATGAAATCCCGAATTTCAAAATACTGAAATGTTTAGTAAAAAAAAATGTTTATTATATAATAATTCCATAATCTTGAATTCCATAATCCCGAACTCGATCAAATGTTATTATTGTTCGTAATAATTATTTGATAAGTAAATAAATAATTCTACATATCTTGTAATAATTTTTCTCAATAAATAAAAAATTTATAATAGATGTAAATAATTAAGATAACTAATTGGAACCGTAGTGAAAATTGAAAAAAAGATGGACGCGATCTTTAATCATTTTCATCATTGGTGACGCTCACGTGACGGAATAAATTCACATGATCGTTCTTTTTTTTCCATAGTGAGATGAAATCATGATCTTTTATACTATCTTGGAATTATGACAAATCGGCAATTCGAAATTTTGGAATCTCGGGACTCGGGATTTAGGATGTCGGAAGAATGTATGGAATCGTCACTGATATTTCTCCTATAATAACTAACCACATTCGAAATTATTGGTTAATCTTCAAATCGTATCGTATTCACTTCAAAAACAATATTGGAATTTTCCTCTATTTTATAATATATGCAGATTGGTATCACTTCCATAATCAACCATACGAATTTGTAAGAGAGAATCTCAGTATTTTATACGAAATAGTTAAATACAGTATATAGCAAATTTATTTACGTATGACATAAAAATATACAAAGAAAAAGTATGAAGACTTCTACATAAATAACATAATTACAAAAAAACAACATCAATACATATAAGAACATAAATTTAGTTATGTTCCTGGATCTCAATACTGGTGTTATTAATGGCATTATCCGTTGCAACATTAGAATTATTTTTCGGTTGACTTAAAGGAGTAAGTTTATCTTCTCCAAATTTTCGTATTCTTAATATAAGATTGTAGTATAATGCACAAATAACTATATACGAAATTATAGTTAAGAAACCATAGACGATAGTTATAGTATCGGGTTCGGATTTGAATTTCAAACTAACTGTAAATGTTATATCATATCTTTAAGTAATAATAAAAAAAACAATAGAATAATATTTTATCTTTCTTACCATATATTATCCATAAAACTATTTCAAGGCTTTTTTTTTAAAAAAAAAAGAAATATTAATTAAAAATAAAACCGATTTTTGTTTTTAATTATTTTGTCCTTTATTACAAAAACTTACCCACAACCAATATAATCACTAAGATTCGGTGCATTGTTCCATTTGTATTCCATCCTGATAATATAATATCCTAAATTACGATACAATAATTTATTAATATTGTGGAACAATTTAATCATAACGTAAATATTATTTTAACCTCACCACAGAGTAAAAAAGATATAAGATCATTAATCAAAAAATACGCGGCGGGACTAAAGAAAAAGGAATAAAGAAAAAAAATTAAAGATTAATGACAATTAAAATTAAACAAAAAAAAAAGCTTTAAAAATTTAAAGAATTTGCAAACTAGTACCCTTGATAGCCAATATTAATACCAATTGTACTAGTATTATCACTAGCTATATTAGTATTCACACCGCTAATGTTTACATATAACGAGTCTAATAAAAAAAAAACATTATATGTATATTAAATATAGGAAAAATGATGACATCGTTTTTTAGAATATTATACCTAAAGTTAAACACACTAAAGTAAACGCGAATATCAAAATTCTAACGTGAATTATGGGAAGACGCATTTTTAAATTCTATCAATTAATGAAAAAAATTTTTGAAAAAAAAAAAAATAATTACGATGGCTTTATATATATATATATATAATTTCCATTATAAAAGTATTGTTTGTTTTTGTAGATATTTACGTTATCAGGAAATTTAATAATGAACCTACCTAATTCGGTTAAAATATTGTTGTGACAACAAATAATTTGCTATATATGATTGTAGTATATAAATATAAAAATGAGAATCTTCATAATAGCTAATATTTTAAAATTACAACTGATTTTTGCAATATTTGTATAAGTTCAAGTGAAGTAAATCTAGTAATGATTCTTTTCTCCGTTCTCTCCGTTAATGAAATTTTAAAATCGTAATCATTCTCGCAGATCTTTATTAATAGGTGCGTCACTCCATTATTTTTTTTCTTTTTCCCATCCAATTCCCTAAGTTGATTTTAAAAATATTTTAATATGCTGCATTATTATCTCACTTTCGTCAAAATTGATTTTCGATCAACATACATTATCATCGAAATAGGAAATTCCATGTGATTATTTGCGTTACGTTTTGATTGTCATGCCACCTTTGTTTTGATGATAAATCAAATAATGGAACGTATGACTGATAAGAGTTGTAAATAATAAGTATCTGGCGTAAGTTAAAACAAAAAATTGTTCCCTCATGATTTTCTTGGCAAAATAGTAAGTCCTGATTTTTTGGGTGGTTCATTTAATACCTATCATTTGAATTTTATGTTTGTATCACCTTATTATCAAACCAATTATTTTGTTTTATTTTATTGTTTATTATCTGATAATTCATTTATATTCGAGCGTTAAAGTATCAAACCTTATCATCGCTTTTCGTCCGTTCTAATCTCCGATTACGATATATTAAATACTACTTACCCTATTTACCGCAGTAAATAATAAAGATTATGTCGCCGTATTAAAATTATTTGAATTGACTTTCACTTTTTCAACGAAAAAAAAGCACGTAAACATCAAGGCACAATCCATTATGTTTTACATCGAAATTGATCAACCATAATTCTCAATTTGGATGAAAAAAGTCGTAAATAATTTTATATATTGTTAGTACGACGTTTTTTTGTTGTTGGAAATGGGAATCACTTTCTGTTTTTGATTCTCTTTTCGTAAAAATAAAGTTGAAAGCTTTTTATCAATATATTATAAAATAAAAAATGACGACCACTTTCCAATTTTTATTTATTTATTTATTTTTATTTTTTTTTTTTTCGTCTTGAAAATTTCAAAATAAAAAAGATCACTTTCTATTGATTAATTTTTTCTCTCTTCGTAAAAAAAAAAAGTTGTCAGTTTTTCAACACAATAGCACGGATCAAACTACTGTCAGAAACATGTGATTAAACTAAGCGTCCTATCACAGAAATACATGATGAATTATTGAAACTTGCTATCGCTAACAAATAATACAGTGCATGCTTATACACAACCTATATTATGAAGCTGAAAATAAATGAAAAGAAAAAGAATAATGATATAAATTATCAGTTAAAATTTGACATAAATAATGTTATGAATTTGAAGTATTATATTAATTTATCTTTGTACTGTACTTATATGAATAATAAAAGGATGTATAAGAAAAATTTATATGCCCAACACTATATACACATGATTTAAAAGTAAAATTTGATTGGCTAAGTAATTAATATTGTAGTCGCAAAAAGTCATTAAATAAAATTTATATTATATTTTAATCGGCCAAAATTCAAAAAGAAAAAAAAAAGTACATTATGTAAAAGAACCGACCAAAAACAAAGACTCAGAGAAATAAACAAATAAATGATAAAATAAGAACTACCAAAATCAAAGACTAAATAAAGAAAGCTTGACGAAAAAAAAATAAAATTAAATTTAAAGTAATCCAAGACTTCTATTTGCCGAGTAAGGCGTCAAACTAGAAGTTTAAAAAAAGAAATGATTAATTAAGAAATAAAATATAACAAAACAGAACAAATGAAAGAAAAGATGTCAATATGGTATCGTTCAAGCGGTCGTCCTTCCAAGAAGAATTCTGTACAGAATTCGACAAGGTCATCTCAAAAACGCTCCAAAAAGGATAGTGGAGCCCAAGGTTCACCCAAGTCTTCATCAAAGCCAGGTTCATCACGTTTAGTGAAGCGTAACCCTCCATCCAAAAACAAGAATAAGAAGACGAACAATTCAAGCCTGGACAAAGCGGACATCCTAAAGCTTGTTTTGTCACTTTTAAGTTAGATGTTTAGTAGTTGTTATTTTTAGTTTTTACTTTTATTTTCTTAGATAGGCGTAGTTTGTTTGTTGATATTTGCCCCCCCTTTTTTTTTTTCTTTATATCCTTATTCATTTTATTTTTCCTCACTTAAAGCTAGGATAGTGCTACTAATTATTTTTGCTTTTTCAGGTTACCTGGCGGAGTGAGAGTGACTGTGTACCACCTTTCCTGGTGTGGTGATTACGCCCTCATATAGAGGTCACGTTGCTATCACCGGGATCCCTGTTATGGCGACAGTTTATTTCAGAATTTTATATACTTTATCTATAGGATTATACGAGTATTTCTGTAATATGTGGTATCCTCCTGTAAAAATAAAATAAATAAATTATTTAAAAAAAACAAGTTCAAAAATTCCATATACGTTCTGTATATATTAATTTTTCCGCATACATTCCATATGCACCAATTTTTTAAAAAACATTCAAAAATGAATTACGTATTAAATATACGGAATTATTATACGGAATTGGTAAAAATGTATATCAAATGTTTATAAAACGTATCCTTTCCGTATACAGATTTCTTATAGGGTAAGAAATCTATATAAAATTTATATGTTTATATAAGTTTTGTGGATAAACTGTGACTACAGAGATGTTTTTTCATTTTGGACGTTCTTTTTATTTCTCAACTTCGTCTATATTGCAACTTTTGTTTTATTTCACCTCTTTTTATTCCTTTTTTTTAATAAAAAAAAATTAAATTTTCTAATCCACTTTAATTTTTTTTTTAAAAAAAAAAAAAAAATTTTCCTTTATTTCGCAACTTTGCTTTTATTTCATCTTCCTTTTTTATTTTTCCATTTTTTTTTTTATTTTTTTTTGCCTGTTTTACGATTTCTTTTTAAAAGTTCTCCTTCATTTAAAATAAATCCCTTATTTTTTTCATTTATTTTTTTTTTCGCATTTACTCCCAGTTTGTTTTTTAAAGGTATTTTCTTTTGTTTGTCCTCCCTCTTTTTTATTTTTGTTCCCTTTCCATTTTTTTTTTTTTTTTTTTTTAAAAAAAAAAAGAATATTCTTTCCCTTCGTCCCTTCCTTTTTCTTTACATTTTTATTATAAATGTTATGTTCCCTTTAAAAGTTCCTATCTTCTCTTTTTTTTTCAAAAAAAAACTTTATTTCTCCTTTTTCGTTTTTTATTTTAAAATCTTTGCTTTAGTTCAGTAATTATCCTTTTTTTTTGTAGCATGTCAGTTTAAATAAAATAGCTAAGAAGTTCGTCAACCTAAAAAAAAGTAAAAAAAAGATAAAAGAGTAAAAAAAGTTTAAGAAGATATAAAGAAACGTTAGTACGTTTCTTAATTAAAATGCACAAGATTCCTGAACTTGGAAATCCTGGACTTAGTTTAGCTGCTGTAAGAAAAGTTTACACTTAAGAGATAACCAAGAATCACTTTTACGAGGGGAAATTTCGAACCTTGTGGTTGGAAAAGATTTTACCTAAATGTTCTTAATAAATATGAAGTTAACAATTGACTCGATATTAATAGTACAGTAATAGACTAAAAAATGTTGACCGGTAAGGATTATAATATATGACATCACAGTATTTACATTTGTAAAATCATGACCATAGTCTAAGTTAAACATTTTTAGAGAACAGATAATTTTGAATGTACCCTGTATTTTTTTTTTTACTAAGACCAATTTGTAATCTTTGTTAAAGTATCACGAAATAAAAGAAAACAAAAAAAAGAAAATTAAAACTATTCTAATGAACAAATAATATACAAAGTATACCAGTCAAAAGAATATAACTCTCCAGTACAGTTTGAACTATTATATGATCAAATTTTAATTTTCATCAAAATATAATAATAACGATAATAATAAAAAAAGGAGCTTGATAAATCACACGGTGCTCAACACCACAATCACGTGATTTATAAAAATTTTTTATTGGTTAGTTTTATGATAAAAAATATTACACCACATAATTTTAACTATAGTATCTAGTATTAATGCCATAATGCTATAATTTAAACATTGCAATATATAAAAAAAACGGAAAAATACAGTAAGAAAAGACAATGAAAAAGATCAAAGGGAATAAAGAAAGGGAAAGATAAATAAATGAAAAGGGATGAAGATAATTTAATAGAAAGTAAAGGAAACAAAAAAAATGAAGGATAGTGAAAGAAATGAAAGAAATGAAGAAAGAATGAAGAAAGAGAACAAAGGGAAACGAAAAAAAGTGAAAGAAACGAAAAGGAGTTAAAGGAAATGAAAGAAATAAAAGAGTAGTGAAAAGAATGAAAGAAACGAAAAAAGAAGGTAAAATGAAATAAGAAACGAGAAAAACGAAAGGAGAAACAAGAGAAACGAAAGGAAAAATGAAAGAAACGAAAGGAGAAATGAAAAAAATGAAAAGAGAAATGAAAAAAATGAAAAGAGAAATGAAAAAAATGAAAAGAGAAATGAAAAAAATGAAAAGAGAAATGAAAAAAATGAAAAGAGAAATGAAAAAAATGAAAAGAGAAATGAAAAAAATGAAAAGAGAAATGAAAAAAATGAAAAGAGAAATGAAAAAAATGAAAAGAGAAATGAAAAAAATGAAAAGAGAAATGAAAAAAAAGCAAAGAAATGAAAGAAGAAACGAAAAAATGAAGGAGAAATGAAAGAGAAAATAAAAGAAGCGAAAGAAATGGAAGAAATGAAGGAGAAATGAAAGAAACAAAAGAAACAACAAAAGGGATGAGGGAAAGTAAGAGAAATAAAAGGGAAAAACATGCAAAAAATGCCGGAACACCCACCCAAAGAGAAAAGAAAAAGAAACAGTTGATATTATTTTAAAGTAAATGAAACAATAAAAAAAAGAAGCGAAAGAGACTTACTTGAATATTTACTAAGATAGTACATGTCTAAAAAAGAGACAAAAAGGTTAATAAAAGAACAAGAGAAAGAACGAAAAGAAATCAAAAAAAAAATAAAACTCACCTTGACTTTCCACCGAAATGGAACTAAAAACAGCCGCGCCTAAAAAAAAGAACGAGTAAATTAATTAAGGTCAAAAAAAAGGAGGATAAAGCAAAAAAAAAAAACTTACCAAAGAACGCGCCTAATCTAAAAAAAAAAGATCAGTGTGTGTAACATAAAACATGTGATGTGGTGTTCAACACCTTTAAAAAAAACATTATAATCCGCAAAATTAATATCTCTGAAATTTTTTTTTTTTTGAAACTAAAAAATGATCATCACTAAATTTCCAGGCAGTCTGGCAACCATTATTGGACACATGGTCCATTAACTGTCTATTGACAGACCCTCCGCAGGTTGGACGTTACATTATATACGTCCATAAACCGTTAATTTCTGGAATATGGACGTTCGATAGTCAGTCACGTGATAAAAATCGTATACTGTATATATTTCTGTTGAAAAAATTATAGATTGTATAATTCATTTAATTAATTTAATTAATTTGATTTTACTTACCTTGAGAATCGAACCTAAGACCTCAAACACTTATTTTTCGTGATCTAATCACCTAGACTATTTAAACTTTTAATTTGTAATGTATATGTTTTTGATATACATGTATTTAAGCTTAAATTATTAAGTTAATAATAAAAAAAAATATAATTTATTATTCATGGTCAATTGTCAATCCTTTAGAAATTCTGGTTATAGGACAGTATTGTCCAATTACTGTCCGAAAAAATAATAATTATACTGATTAATGACTTAATAGTCAATTTACAGTTATCAGACATATATATCGTTAATTTTACGTAAAAATCTTAACGTGAAATTTACAATTTTGATCAGGGATAGTCATCAGACTGCTTGATAATTTAGTGATGATAGTATTTAAAATCTGAAGAAGAAAAAACTGAGAATAAGTCAACCAACCAAAAGATTAAGAAAGAGCAAAAAATAATAGCAGAAATAGAAGTACATACAACAAAACAGAATATGGGTATAGGTTTCGTAATGTTATAAAAATTTATTTTTTAGAGACAATTCCCAAAACTTTGTTTATACAAGAAAATTGTTTGGAAAAGACAAACCGCATATGACCGCTAAACCAACAAGTGGAAAAAGACTTCATTGGGAAGATACAGCAAGATACAATAAGCTTTGATATACTAAAAGTATAATATCAAGCGTTAAAAAAATTTCCTGATACATATATACCCTATGAAAAAAATGCATCTGGAATTCATGCTGAAATTGTCCAGAAAAATAAACAGACAATTTCTGGACATTTGGTAAATCTGGAAAATGTTCCAAAATGTGCACGTTTCCAGATGTTCAGAATATGACCAGGTTCAAATTTGTCTGGAATTTTCCAGAATTCTGAACAATCCAATTTTATTCTGGATGATCAGCAGGAATTTACCACTTCCTACACGATTAACTAAAGTTTGAATTAACATCATAGATAACATTTTTGGCTGCTCTTCAATTTTACTTATTACGTCAGGGGTGGTTATAAATATCAGTTTTGTGCTTTTTGCATTTTTTTAAAATTTAAAATTTTATATTTTTAGAAACATTGTCTAAAATTTGTCCAGAATTTTATTATGTCCAGAATTTGTTGGTTTTATTTGTCCAGAATATGTCTGAAATATTTTATATCCAGAATTTGTTTGGTTTATCCTGTCCAGAATATAACCAGAATATTTTGTCTGGAATTTGTTTGGTTTATTTATCCAGAATATGTCCAGAATATTTTATGTCCAGAATTTGTTGGGTTTATTTGTCTAGAATTTGTCTGGAAAATTTCATGTATAAAAAAACTGGGCATGCAAAAAATTCTGGACAGCAAAATAGATCAATTTCCTGAACATTTTCATGATAATTTTTGAAGCATCTGGACAATTTCCAGACATTCTTTTTTCGTAGGGATAATGAAGAACCTTAAGAAAGCAAAACGAAGAATTACGAGACTGGCTGCGAGAGACGTAGCAAAAGATATGGATAGGAAAGTCAGAAAAGGAAAAAGTCTTGACAAAATGGTACAATTTTACTATTCATGTTCAGCTCTTATTAACATTTGTAATATTGTAGAAAACTTAATTACCTTCACAAAAAATTCTTTGCATGATACACAGTTCTATCAATTTGCTATCTAATAAAGTGATTTTTATATTTTCAGATGAAAATATATTATTTAGTTAGGTTTTTTAACAAATCAAAGTCACTAAAAAAATTTTATATAATGAATTTCTATAGCGAGAAACTATCACTTTGTATAAAAATTTAACACTGTTAGTTTGACAAAATAGATTAATTTGGCCATGCACTGTACCAGTTGCTGCACCACGTAAATTGGATAAGTTGATTTTGTATAATATTGAAGACTTGCGAAAATCTAATCTTTGTCGCATTAAGATTGCCTTAAAAACTTTCTCAGAAACCCATATAAAAATAATTAAAATATTTGAAGGTTTCACTCCCTCAATACCCATAAAAATATTATCTCATTTATTTCAAACATAACAACGTTCAAAGCGATAATATATTATTTATTTAGTTATACTTTCATATAAATTGGGTTATTTTTTGTTAAAAAAAACTGATACTTTTTCTAAAAAAAATTCTTTTAAAGTTCTGATATAAGTTTATTTAGAGTGTCTTATATTTTTAACGCAAAGTTTATTATCAGCTGAGAGTTTTAATCTATTATTTGACCTTTTAATTGTGTTGTTTAACCTCAATTTAATCTTCAAAATTATTATATATAAATAAATTATCATTAATTAAGCGCTTTAGTTATTAAAACAATTTTTTATTTAAAATAGCAATTTTTATATTGAATATTATGTAAAAATTACAGTATATTAAATATGTATTAATTCATTTATGAACCCTATGCAAATTTGCACGAAATTCTTTTATCAATTAAAATTTCTTTATATTGCAGATTATCTGGATCGGATTATCCAAAATCAATTGCATAATTATATGATTTCATCATTGAGGATGACAATAAAAAGGAACAAAAAACTCATTCCAAAAAGATGTATAAATTGCAAAGATCAAATTATAAGTGTAAATTAACACTCAAAGGATGAAGTAGCAGAAGCTAAAGTAGTTCCAACAAAATTAGCAACTGAGACTACTTTTATCAAGACAAATTCCAAAATCATATTTGTTAAACAATATCTGCATCCAGTACAATCGTACTGGAAGATCATTTGTACATCTTCCCCAGTATTACCACTAAATTTCTCCCCAACACTTCAAAAATTGTCACTGGTGTCACACCCTCCCTGTTTCCCGTTTTTACAATGTATTCCAGGGACGAATTTTTTCTGTGTAAAATCCTATTTGTCACCTATTATTTGTCACATGCCTATTTTCTTAATTCCGTAATGCCGGCCAGAGGAAGAATTACTGGGGTAAATCCTTGTACTATCTGAACACGTGATTCTTGATAACTATGCAAATGTTTTTGTCAAAGCTTAATTTATAAGCTTTTTCGAATTTTTTAGCTTTTACCGTCTGGTATTCGAATAATATTTTGGTTTTTTTTTTCACTGCCTCAATGGATTTCAATTTATTAATTTATTTATTCTTTCCAATGCTTCCAATATGTTGGAATGTTGCAAAAAAAAAAAAAAAAATTCTTGACGCTATTTTGCTTGCTTTTTCTGCTTTCCACCTAAGGAGTTATTATTATTTTTGTTTCATCATTTTGCTGTACTGTTATTTGTTCCTTGATTGCTATTATTCTAACTTTTCCTAGTCGACGCTTTCAGTCACCTGGTTTTTGCTGCGCATTTCTTACCCTGCTACGTGGTCTCTAAGTCATTTATATAAATCTTATATTTCTTCACAGCACTTTAATAAGAATTCTACTCTTTCTTTTTTAAATTCTATTTTGTCTGCTACTTCTTCATTGAAGCAACGTTGTTTGGTATCCTAGTAAAAACTTCATCTATTTCATTCTTTATTTTCATGACAATTTCTACATCCTATTCCATCGAAATATCTATATGAAAAATTTTTTATTATTGTGCCTTTCTATGTATGTTGTTCTAGTTATTTTTGAAACCATATTAGTTTATTTTTAAAAATTTTTTATATAACAATATATTTTCTGTGTAAAAATTTGACCAGAAAATCAGCGAAAAGAGTTATTGGAAACATTCAGCATATTAACTATTTTCCATATCACTTAAAATTAAATATTTTTAGCCAAATATATTAAGACAACTGGTAATAAATAATAATAGCAATTCGTACAATATATAGCACAAATAATATGGAATGTCATAGCATAAAGAAATCAGATATAATGATTTTTAAGGAGCAATGTGAACATTGCTCCAATATTTTATTTTTTAGACAGAATATTCAATCATTATAAACCAATAATATTTGTTTCAATAGATGTTTGGGCTCTTACCAAATCTCTTACCGGATAATTCCAGTTGTTTCAACTGCCTGTAGAGCTTGCTTAAGAGAACTGAATATACATCTGACTGTCAAAAAATGTTCATATTACTTTATAATTTAGGTTAATGAATAATGAAATGAAAGACTGAATACTCACAAGGAGAAGTGACGTTTCTAGCTAAAAGACTTTTGGAATCAAATGTATAAAAGTTATCAAAATAGGTAAAATATGGAAGGTGATAGCATATTTTATTTCCGAATCAAAAAATGAAGAAATCGGTTGAAATAGGATTGGAGACAAATAGAAGAAACGTGGAAATTTTGATGAAAAGATTCTAGTTCATTTTTTTCCATAACCAATGAAATTTCATTTTCCTTTTTCTGGTTGGTAAAATTTCACTAATAGATAATGAACAAATTAATATTACGGTATCTGTTTCAGCAAATAACAGTGGACGAATTGTTAAAAGAATAGAAAACCCAGCGACTCAAATCAGTGATCAAATAACAAATCAAGCGGAAGTAGTGACAAAAAATACCATACCATTGAAGAAATTAAAGTAGTAACACCATCACCCACCTTTGTCATAGATACAGTATTAATACTAGAATCTTAGCGTGACAATAAATCAATCAGATGGTAAATTAAAAAAACCAGCGGTGGTATATCCAGAAGGGGAAAATAAATTTACATTTTAGGGAAAAAATTTCTGTTGCTAATGAGTTAAACATAAAATTATGCAACTAATATTTATGTTTATTTGTTTATTTTGACTTCTGTTTAAATTAGAGAAAAGATAATTCTATAAAAGAATTTGAGAATTTAAAATTACTTAATAGGTGAATTATCGAAAGTCTTGTTTACTTTACTTAGATGACTTCTTAAATTTATTAAGTGCCGCAATGACTTTATATTTTGTAATTTTGATGATAAAATTCCTTTAATATAGTATAGGAGGTGAAAATGTTTAATCTTTGATAATAGAACATGTAAGACTCAAGTTTATGATTCAACATAAGGAGTTGAGAACCTATTGCGTCATTCGGCGTATTCATTTTTCTAGTGTATTACGAATAATTCAAAACATTTCGTTTAAAAATACCTTGTTTCAAAAGTGATTTATGTGAATTTTTAGGGTCTTCCTGAATAGTGGTTAAAATACTATGAACAACAAAGATGTTTGAATCTCAAATATCGTGCATTTATTATCATAATGTAAAAGTAAATTTAATTAAGTACAAATATAAAAATATTTATAACATTTAATATTCTAGAAGAATATCTATTCACGTATCCTTCACGCACGTAATTCTCCAAGCATTTTGACAACGATAACCAATAGTAGCTATTAAAGACCTAATATTCCTCCTAACACAACCCCAGCAATATCAAATAATGTTGACTTTTCGCTTCGTATGAATGATTGGAATTGTTCGAATGGTTCAAATGGTCTGCAATTTTCTTTCCAGATACAGATACCATAAGGACGCAAATCTGCTCCATCAGGAGAAATCCAATATTCACCAACTCCGGTTTCCTCCTTTGTAATTATATTTAAATTATTTGGATTAACTCTATTTTGAAACACGACTCTATATTCTTCATCTTTATAAGTAAATTCAGTGGCATATCGATATGCAACATCAATATCCGGAGTAGAATAAACTCCATGTCCAAATAAGAATCGTTTACATTTACTCAAGAGATATTCATCTTCAGCGATTGATTTACAGTTATGTTTTGCAGTTCCGTGATAAGAAACTATAATTAAATTCATAATATATTGTCAAAAATAAATAAATAGAAAATATGTTATATTAAATATTATTAATCCTTACCCGGCCATTCATTTTGTGTCGAACTTGTTGAACATTGTCTATTATTAACACCAAGCCAAATGTTATCTTCATATTTATTAAGGACATTAAGGGCAAATCTTTTCCAACCGCAAGGACGTTGATATTCGAAATTTCCTCTCATAAAAGTTTTTCCTTTATAATTTACATCTGTAAAATCGTAATCATAATCTGGGTCAAACATTTTTGGATGAATAAATAATCCATAAATACCACCATCTTCACTTGATATAAATTTTAAGTACAAAATACATTCAAAATGTATATTATAATCCATCAAAGTGGCTCCACCTTTGTCTAATTGGCCTGGTGGTATTCCTTCTTCATCATGAATTTTTGCTTTTAATTGATCAATTGTTTCACTTAAATCAACATTTATTTTTATAATTTTACCCGTTGGTGATTTAATGAACACGATTCTTTCATGTTGACCGTAAGAGTCTGATTCTTGTCTTATATCTGGATTTTTAGATCGACTTGATGACGATTGTAATAATCTTGACGATTCATTATTTATATTATCCTCTCAGTTCCGTGACCAATTAAATGAGATTGATAAAGATCATCAAGATTTAACCTCCTCTTTTACGATAATCGTCATAAGAAATAATATTACTAATCGTTATAGCACTTAATCTGCGGCCAAGAGTTCGTTTGAATTTTTTTGTTTTGTTCATTAAATTTTCTTTCCTTTTTTTTAGGGGAAAAAAAAGGAGTGCGAGAAATATGCTATATATAAATATTGTATTTATACTGTAGTAACAAATATTTTATCCCATTTTAAATTATTCGTATCACAAATGCTGAATGTTTGTTGTTTAGTATATTATTCTATTATTTTCAGCAATACCATGTTTGTGTAATATTTACGTATTTTCTGTTATGTTATGTTTGTGTAATATTTTACGTTTGTAAATAAAATAATTTAAATAATTTACTGTCCTTTCACATTATAACTCTATATATGCATTCTGATACAAATGACTGATGTCGTAAAAAAAAGAAATTGATGCATCAAGTCCATTTGATCATACGGGAGTTGAAATAAAAGTGAGAAAAATATTATATGACCATTAAGTATTATTGGTCAGTTCAGGAGGATGTAAGCCTATTACAATATTTTTCGAAAGTTTCTTGATTTCAGTTTTTAATAGCTTTATTCTTTTATTACATTAATTACAGGTTGGACTTATGGCAAGCCTATTGGATCCAAGATAGAAAATCCTTTTTTTGTAATGCAAGAAGTAATTAAAAGGGTGCATGAATTATTGCATAAAGAGTGTGAAATAATAAAATTACATTAGAAAAAAACTTGAATAAAATGAAGGAATTTGGTGAGTTTATTCAAGAAGATAGTGATAATTGTACTATTGATCTGAATTTAATGATAATAAAATGAAATGAATTACACTTTTATTAAAATAGTGGGTAGCAAACTAGACTTACTAGAAATTAAATTTTTTTGCTTAATGAAAAGCTACATAACTATAAAATTCTCATTATATTTTATAAAGAGTATTGCTAATCTTAACCGGGGGGAAATTTCCTCCCCGTATCACGTGATTTATGCGGCACATTATTTTTTTTTTTAGAAACTTGGCGCTAAGAAAAAAAAATATTTTTAACTTAAAATTTTTTATTCGAAATAATTTTTATATAATAAAATTTTATTTATAAACTGTTAATAGTGTCAAAACAATTTATTAATTTAAGAGTTATCATGTTTTATTGATTAAAAATGTTTATTTCTTAACAATAAGATGAATAAAAAAGAAGAGTAGTTACAATAAAAGAAGAACAAGGAATGAAAATATAATGAGGTAACAGAAAAAATAAAGGAATGATTGAAAAGAATGAAAGGGTGAAGGTGAAACAAAAAGTGTAAAGATGAGTGAAAAGGGTAAGGAAGGAGCAAAAAGGAATGAAAATAATGAAGGAGGAACGAAAAGAAAGGGAAAAATGATGGAAAGATGAAAAGTTAAGAGAATAATGATAGGGAGACGAAAAGGAAGGAAAATAACAATGGGGATGTAAAAAGAAAGAGGATAATGATAGGAAGACAAAAAGGAAGAGGGAAAATAATGGGAGATGAAAAAGAAGAGACGGGATAGAGCGAGAAGATGAAAAAGAAAGAGGAAAATGATAGGGAGACGAAAAGGAAGAGGGAAAACAATGGAGACGAAAAAGAAGAGACGGGATAGAGTGGGAAGATGAAAATAAATAGGATAATGATAGGGAGACGAAAAGGAAGAGGGAAACAATGGGAAAACAAAAAGAAAGAGGGAGACGAAGAGAGGGTGAAAAGGAAGAAAAAAATAAAGGGAAAAAAATTAGTAAAGAACGGAATGTAATAAGCGAAAATAAAAATAAAAAAAAAAATAAACATACCTTGATCGCAGAAAAGAACTAAATCACTAAAGGACCTAAAAAGAACAAATGGAATGAAATACAAAAAATAAAATGTAAGGAACGAAGTGTAAAAGATAAAAAAAATATGAATCGGGATCCTGTAGTGCCAAACATTTCTTAGTATACCTTAATTACAAAACCAGAAGGGCCAAAGAACCTAAAAAGAGCGAAAAAGTTAGTAAAGAACTAGTTGTAAGAAACAAACAAAAATAAAAAAAGAAAGAAAAGAACACACCGTGAGCGAAAGGTTTAAAGAAAAAATATATTAAACGTTCTGGAGAAAGATGCCCGCGGCACGTCCACATATCTAAAAAAAAATTGATAAACAAAAAAACATGATCATGTAACACATAACTGTGCCACACAAGCCACAGGGGGGAGGAAATTCCCCCCGGTTAAGTTTAGTAATTCTCTTTTATAAATATGTATTTCGTCAAATTAGGCCAGTCCAACTTAATTTTTTGTTTAACATATCATAGAAGGTCACATTCTGAGGAAGATATAAACATGGCCAGAATTATAAAAATTTTGGCCAGAATTATAATTAGAAATGTGCATGTCATGTGACTTGAAAACATTTTTTGTAATTCTGGCCAAGAATCATAATTCTGGTCTAAATTACATGCACAATTTTTCTCCAATTTTTTAAAAACTGGGGGGGGGGGTATGTTAAACGAAAAATTAAGTTGGATTGGCCTTATAATAATAAAAATATATTAAATTTTAAATTCTATAAATCCGTAAATGCTATAAAAAAAATTTTTTATCCGAGTATACCCGGATATTACTCGGGTCAAATATGGTAAAATGCTAAACAGGTAAAAATGGGTAATACCCGTTAAGGATTCGGATAACCTTTTTTTTTGTTCAGGTACGGGTCGCAGTTCTAATTCATTATCGTTTTTGTTTGATTCTTGAATCGACACCCAGTTTATTTTTGTGAACAGGTTTCTCTTTATTCATAGACTGTTTATAGGATTTTAGATTTCTTGGTAATTGAGAAGTATGCGCCCAGTCATCGTTTTCTTGATGCATCGGACAATGTCAACGATTTTTTGACATGACGTAAGTCGTCAAGAGAAACCATTATGTAGACTTTCGATTGATAATATGTGAACAATCAGGGTAAAAATCTAAGTAGATAATCTTTTTTTATAGGAAAACTTAATGGAAATAGGTGTTTTCTATTTTTATTTGATTTAGAAGAATATCTGATGTGTAAAGACCATTAATTTTTAAAAGTATCCGTAAACAATGGTTATAAAGATACAGTATGTCTACTACAAAACCAAACGTGCTAGTAATATAATTTATGATCGGAAAACGTGTATTGTGTTTAGGGAATCACCTTGATTGTGTGAATGATAAACTTGTTTGTCGATCCTTTTAGCCTTAGTAACCATCTTGTGATCTTGATGTTGTATGATGTTCCACTGCCACTCGTATCACATAATAACGAATTGCTGAGATGGGAAAGTTATTTTGAAAGATAAGTTTACAGATGATTGATAGACTTATTGTGATATGAGGAAAAACAATTTACTTCAGTTAGACGGAGAGAATATTAATTATAACTACTACTGTATGCATATAAAAATACGAAAACTAACGTAAAAAAAAATTGTGTATTTGTTAATAAAGGTTGTTAATAAAGTCAATAAAAACTCTTTTTAAAAAAAAATATTTACGGTTTTGTTTGCAATATTAATAATAAAAAATCATAAGCGGAGAGATAGATCTATTGTACCAAAAATGACGTTTTAAACTTTTTTTTTTTTTTTTTGGTCAAAGTTTAATCATGTGATTGAATATTATGTTGTCATTCATTACTCAAATCAGTAGCACGTTACACTATTACGCCATATTTTCTTTGTAACCAAATTTGGCCTTATTATTTTCAATAAATACAAGCGGAAATTATTACCTTTTTTTATTATTTTCGTTCGAAAATTTTGTTATTCAATGAAATTGGAATTTCTTACAAAAAATTTTGCGAATTGGACCAGTGGGAATGAAATAATCGATAATTTCATTCAAGAAAGGCAATCAAAATATAATGGATATGATAAAGTATTCGAATGGGTCCCATACGATAAGTTTATTGAAATTAAAGAGATAGGAAAAAGTATTGCTACAGCAATATGGAAGGAAGGTCCATTAAGTTACGATAAAGTTGACGAGGAATGGATAAGATCATCATATAAGGAAGTTATATTAAGATTTTTATATGACTCGGGAAATATTACTGATGAATTTATAAATAAGGTATTAAATTTTGTAGTTAGTTCAAATATTAGTATTGTAGTATTGATTTTTTTTTTTTTTTTTTGGTATTTTGATAGGTTAAATCACACTATTTATGCAGGGAAAATTATGGAATATCTCAAAATCCAGATACAAAAGATTATATTTTGGTTTTTGGTAAAGAAGAGTTTGAAAGTCAATATTGTAAAAAGTGTGGTGATAAATATATATATTATTATAAATCGGGTAAAGATTCTAGCCATCTTATCAAATATAATGTCCATCGTGGCAAAGATGAAAAGTATAAATGGTGTAAATCATGTCATATAAATCATCTAAAAAATAATTTTACAAAATGGGCTAGTGGAAATGAAAAAATTGATAATTTTATTCGACAGAGACAATTAAATATTGAGACAAGCTTTGACTTAATATTTGAATGGATACCATTCAATGAGTTTATTGAAATTAAAGAAATTGGAAAAGCTGGATTTTCTGTAGCAATTTGGAAGGAAGGTCCATTACGTTATAAAATTATTGAAAAGGAATGGATGAGAAGATCATATAAAAAAGTTGTATTAAAATATTTATTCAACTTACAAAATATTACTGATGAATTTTTAAATGAGGTATGAATTTTACTACGAATATTTATTTATTTTTTAGAGGCTAATAATATTTTTTTTTTATATGTTTAATTAGACTAGTGTAGTATGTGATAGTTATGGGATATCTCAAAATCCAGGTACGAAAGAATATATTTTGGTGGTTCATCATAAATATAGTAAAAAATATTGTGAAAAATGTGATAAAGAATATATTAAACCAGATCATAATTGGTGTGAACCATGTCAAATAAATTATTTAAAAAATAACTTTATAAATTGGACAAGTGGAAATGAAAAAATTGATGAGTTCATACAGAAAAAGCAATTAAACATTAATAATGAAAATTCTAATGTATTTGAATGGATACCATATAATGAGTTTATTGATATCAAAGAAATAGGATATACTACAGCAATACGGAAAGAAGGCACATTATATTTTGATACTAATAAAATGAGATGGAAGAGAACAACATATGAAAAAGTTTGTCTAAAATATTTATCTCAAAAAGCTACTGATGAATTTATCAATAAGGTAATATAATTTTCTACAAATTTAATTAGAATATCAATATTTGATGCATACGGTAATTTCTTTTTTTTGTGTTTTTTGTAGGATGAATCATATTTAACAAATGAATTATGCTATGGTATATCTCAAAACCCAGATACAAAAGATTATATTTTGGTTTTTAAGAATGATTATTTTGATAATCATTGCGAAAAATGTGATGGCAAATATAAATATAGTTGGAATAAATGGTGTAAATGTCACTTGGAATATTTAAAAAATGACTTTACAAACTGGACTAGTGGCAATAAAATAATTGATGATTTGATTCAAAAACATCAATTAAAATACAATGGACATAGCACAGTAATTGAATGGATACCATATGACAAATTTATTAATAATAATAAAATAGGGGAAGGTGATTTTACTATAGCAATATGGGAAGATGGTCCATTAAATTATTGTCCATCAAATTATAGTGCATTAAACAGGAAATATAAAAGGAAATCAGACGAAAAAGTATTATTAAAATATCTATCTAATTCACGAAATATTAATAACAAATTTTTAAATGAGGTATAAAATTTATTTTAATTGTAGAATTATTAATTGCTGTAATTATTAATTCAAAAATTATTCAAAAACTATTATATTAAACCAGATTATTTATTCAATCGAGAAGAGTTATGGAATATCTCAAGATCCGAATACAAAGGATTATATTTTGGTTCTCCAACTCAGATATTATTGTGAAAAATGTAATAAAAAATATGACAATCAATTTGAAATAAGTACTAAAAGCTGTCTATCATGTCAGACAAATCACGAGGATAAAAAAATTAATGATTTTATTCAAGAAATGAGATTAAACATTGATCATAGCCTTACTAAATATCGTACAATGTTTGAATGGATACCATACGACCGGTTTGATGATATTAAAGAAATAGGTAAAGGCGGTTTTTCTATGGTATATTCAGCAATATGGGAAGATGGCTTATTAGATAGTAGAGGTAAGAGTTGGAGAAGAAAACCAAATACAAAGGTCACTTTAAAATGTTTACACAACTCACAAAACTTTCCTGATGAATTTATAAATAAGGTATCAAATTTATTTACAATTTTAATAAAATATTTTATACATATAAATTAATATATATATTATTGTTTAATAGGTTAAGGCATATCCAAATATAAAAATGGACAATATTCTTAAACTATATGGAATATCTCAAAATCCAGATACAAAGGATTATATCATGGTACTTGAATATGCAGAAGGTGGAAATTTCAATAATTATTTAGATAAAAATTATGAAAAATTTGATTGGTTTAATGGATTAAAAGTATTGAGTGATATTTTTAATGGTCTTAGTAAAATTCATCAAGAATATAAAGTACATTGTAATTTTCACATGGGAAATATATTATTTACAAAAATGGATGATAATTATAATGCATGCATTTCTGATATGGAATTGTGTAAAAAAATTGATAATATTAATGAAACAAGTATTTACGGAGTTATGCCTTATGTAGCTCCTGAAGTATTAAAAGGAAAACCTTATACTCAAGCATCAAACATATATAGCTTTGGTATGATTATGTATGTTATAGCAACTGGAAGACAACCTTTTGATGATCGTGCACATGATGAGATTTTAGTATTAAATATATGTAATGGAACTAGACCGGAAATAAACGAGAAACTTGTACCAAAATGTTATATTGACTTAATGAAAAGGTGTTGGGATTCAATTCCAAATAATAGACCAAATTCTATTGAAATAAAAGAAATGATTAAATTATTTTATGATTCACTAAATCAAAAATTTGAGAAAAAGGAACAGCAGCACAGCGAAATTGAAGAACAATTTAAAGAAACACAAAAATATAGAAAAGAAAATTTCTCATCACATACAAATAACAAATCAACAATTCATGCACAAGCTATTTATACATCTCGTTTACTTAATCCTTTTGCAAAAAATTTTTCTGATGATAATACAGTAGAAATTACTGATTTGACAAAATAAGTGATACGTTTTTTTTATTCGTTTCATCTCTTATTCTTAATTACATTATTATATCACTTTCTTGGAAATATTAGTATAAAAGTTTAAGGCAAAAAGAATGTTAAAATCTATGTAAATAACGCAGGAATTATTTAACTAAGTTTACATTGTATTTTTAGTTTATCAGTCGAAAAAAAAAAAAAATAATAAATTTTAGATTTAAAAAAAACTTGTACGATTATTACTAGAAATTTTTATCATTGATTTTTTTATTGTTTTATTTTGTTTAATACTGATATAAAGAAAAACTTTATTTACATAATAAAAACCAGTCTGTAATTGAATAAAACTTAAAATTCAAAGACGTATACAGTACATACTAAGTAATTGCAAATATGGTTAGGTAATTTCAAGCATATAGAAATGTGATTTTGTAAATTAGTATGTGCGCAAAAATTTTGCTTATTAAAAGGCCTTAGAAGTTATCCAAGTTAGAAACAAATTTGGAGATTCTTGTTAAAATAAAGAAATTGAAACAATATATTTTAGGTATACAAAATAAGAAAAGTGAGATAAAAGAAAAGAAAGAGAAAGATGTCAAAGAGTTGATAATAATAAAGACTCAAATATAAATTGATATGGAACTGATTATATTGGATTAAAAGAACAAATAATTTTAAAGGAGAGGAAACTTCAAATTTTATCAAAAGAGGCTTCAATTAGAAAAGCCTTAGCAGAGCTGAAGATTTAGAGTAATTAATTTAACAAAGAGAAAAAATTTGGGATTATAATAAGAAATAATTTAAAATTCCACAGCTTTAATTTTTTATTTGCTTAATCAGAAATATTTTTTGGTAAATATTCATGATGTCATTTACAGAAACCACATTTTAGATTTATTTTGTTACAGATTATAATGAGAAATTATAACTGTAAAGAAAAGTTCATTATGTTAAATATTTGTGCATTTTTTTTTTAAAAAAAAAAGTGTTGCTAAAAAAACCTTCGATTCTGCAAGAAAATCAAATAAAGATCATGTATATTTCTTTGAAATTGTATATGATTTTTGTCATACATACTGGTTTTTCCATACACGTACGACTTTTCTATATTATTAATTAGTAACCATGTACGTAAGCTTTTAGTAGTCATACATACAAACAAGATATACATAAAAATCATACCGGGTAGGAATTTCAGTCCATTTGACTAGATAACCTTTAATTATTGTAATTTTGAATCGTAAATTTATTATTGCAAGTCTTGAAGATAGAGGAACTTCAAATTTAAACTTCTTTAGTGCTTCAACCTTTTTTGGTAAGTGTCTTAATTATGCTTCAAAAAAGTAACTGTAGTAAGTATAGATATTTAATATCATAGTTATTAGGTCATTATTGAAAGTTCGTTCACAGTGAAGTGAAGTTATTTACCTTTATGCCTATGAACTCAAAATAAAGTTTATATGAATTAATTTGCGAACAAGGTAAATATTTAAATTACCGACATAATCATACAATATGCATGTACAGTACTGTATTTCAAAATAAGTCAATGGGATATAAATTATTATTTTTTTTTTTTTTATTATTTTTAAAAAAGAATTAAAATGCAAATATATGAAATTTTTTTTATAACATAATATTAAATTAATATAAACTGTACTTCGTATCCTACCTGCGAAATATTTTGGCCCTGGATCAGGATTCTATTTTTCCCGTTCATTAAACGTAATTTACTCGGAATTTTAGAATTAACATTTAGAATAATAAAAATAAAATTGTAGTACATCGCGGTTTTTGTCGGCACTTTTTTTCCTTATTAAGAGTATATCTCACAAAGACTAATTCTGTTATTCACAATAATTTACATATGCCATATATTTTAAATTGTACAATGTCTGATTTCAAATATTGTTCTTAAAAGCCTTTTTATTTATGAAACACTTGGCTTGATAATTAACGTTTGACCAAAATTCCTTCATCTACAATATTTGATTTAGCAACTTCTTATTAAAACTACCGTATATCACGGGCCACAGTACCCCCCCTATGTATAGTACCCCCCTCAAGAAATTTGCGAGAATTTTAAAGTACCCGGGTACTTTACATAGAGAATTCCAATTTAAAGCTTAAAATTTTGTAAAATACCCGGGGTATAATACTAGATCAATATATAATGTATATTCCAGATATATAAAAACGCCGGAACAATTAGTTTCGGCGTTTTTTTTTTACTTTACATATAAAAAACGCCGGAACAGTCAGTTTCGGCGTTTTTTTTTTTTGCGTTTTTATATATATAAAAACGCCGGAACAGTCAGTTTCGGCGTTTTTTTTGCGTTTTTATATATAAAAAAACGCCGGAACAATCAGTTTCGGCATTTTTTTTTTACTTTACATATAAAAAACGCCGGAACAATCAGTCTCGACGTTTTTTTTTTTTATTTTACATATAAAAAACGCCGGAACAGTCAATTTCGGCGTTTTTTTTTTACTTTACATATAAAAAACGCCGGAACAATCAGTTTCGGCGTTTTTTTTTTTTATTTTACATATAAAAGACGCCGGAACAGTCAGTTTCGGCGTTTTTTTTTTTGCGTTTTTATATATATAAAAACGCCGGAACAATCAGTTTCGGCGTTTTTTTTTGCGTTTCGCCAATCTAATTAAACCCGGGTATTATACATAGCATGTACCCCGGGTATTTTAAAAATCCTGTACCCCCTCTATGTATAGTATCCACCCGTGTACAGTACCCCCGGGTACAGGCCAAAACCCCCAAAATTTGCAAGATACCCGGGGTACTGTGGCCCGTGATATACGGTAGTATTTATTAGTTTAAATTACTATTAGAGTTTATTTTTTTATTGTAATTTATTTGAAACCATAATCGTTCGATGATTGTCATCATATATCTTCTTTGTTTTAAAATCGGACAGCGGAGTTTTATCCAAAATTATTAATGAAACAAATGTTGTACCGTTTTATTCTATTTCATTTGAATAAAAAATCTATATGTATACTTTTATACGTCATTTGTGAGAAAAGTCAATCGAAATCGATACACATCTGATCACGTGATCAATCACTTTGTCGTTCATTACTTAAAATAGTAATACGTTACAATTGGTGTACCGGTGTAACGGACTACCAGTGCACCTTACGCCATATTTTCTTTGTAACCAAATTTGGTTTCATTATATAAATACGAGTCATTATTTTTCTCGTTCAAAAATTCTATATTCAATGAAATTGGAATTTCTTACAAAAAATTTTGCGAATTGGACCAGTGGGAATGAAATAATTGATAATTTCATTCAAGAATGGCAATCAGAATATAATGGATATGGTAAAGTATTCGAATGGGTTCCATACGATAAGTTTATTGAAATTAAAGAGAAAAGAAAAAGTATTGCTGCAGCAATATGGAAGGAAGGCCCATTAAGTTACAATAAAAATGATGAGGAATGGATAAGATTATCATACGAGAAAGTTACATTAAGATATTTATATGACTCGGGAAATATTACTGATGAATTTATAAATAAGGTATTAAATTTTGTAGTTAGTTTGAATATTATTATAGTATTGATTTTTTTTTGGTATTTTGATTTGATAGGTTAAATCACATTTATTAGACAGGGAAAATTACTATGGAATATCTCAAAAACCAGATACAAAAGATTATATTTTGGTTTTTAGTAAAGCAGAGTTTGAAAGTCGTTATTGTAAAAAGTGTGGTGATAAATATGAATATGATAGAGAAGATTATAAAGATTATCGCCAATATTTGGAAGATGAAAAGTATAAATGGTGTAAATCATGTCATATAAATCATCTAGAAAATAATTTTACAAACCAGGCTAGTGGAAATGAAAAAATTGAAAAAATTAATAATTTTATTCAACAGAGACAATTAAATATTAAGACAAGCTTTGACTTAATATTTGAATGGATACCATTCAATGAGTTTATTGAAATTAAAGAAATTGGAAAAGCTGGATTTTCTGTAGCGATTTGGAAGGAAGGTCCATTACATTATAAAATTATTGAAAAGGAATGGATGCGAAAATCATACAGAAAAGTTGTATTAAAATATTTATCCAATTTACAAAATATTACTGATGAATTTTTAAATGAGGTATGAATTTTTACTACGAATATTTATTTATTTTTTAGAGACTAATAATATTGTTTTTTTTTATGTGTTTAATTAGACTACTGTAATATATGATAGTTATGGTATATCTCAAAATCCAAGTACAAAAGAATATATTTTGGTGGTTCATCATAAATATAGTAAAAAATATTGTGCAAAATGCGATAAAGATTATATTAAACCAGATCATAATTGGTGTGAACCATGTCAAATAAATTATTTAAAAAATAACTTTATAAATTGGACAAGTGGAAATGAAAAAATTGATGATTTCATTCAGAAAAAGCAATTAAAAATTAGTAATGAAAATTCTAATGTATTTGAATGGATACCATACGATGAGTTTATTGAAATTAAAGAAATAGGAGATAATTGTTTAATTACAGCAATATGGAAGAAAGGTTCATTAATTTATAATACACATGAAAAGAAATGGATGAGAGCATTATATAAAAATGTTTGTTTAAAATATCTGTATTATTTCCAAAGTATTACTGATGAATTTATAAATAAGGTATTTTAAATTCCTTTAAAAAATTTAATTTAGTAATTTAGTATAAATTTAATTTTTTTTTTTAATTTTATTAGGTTGAATCATTGTTGACAAATGAAATATACTATGGAGTATCTCAAAATCCAGATACGAAAGTTTATATTTTAGTTTTTGAGAATGATTATTTTAACAAGCATTGTGAAAAATGTGGTAATAAACGTGAAAATCGTTATGTATGGTGTAAATGTTATGCGGAATATTTAAAAGATGACTTTACAAACTGGACTAGTGGAAATGAAAAACTTGATAGTTTGATTCAGAAATATCAATCAAAATATGATGGAGATGGTGAAATATTTGAATGGATACCATACGATAAATTTATTGATGTTAAAGAAGTAAGAAAAGATGACTTTGCTATAGCAAGTTGGACTGATGGTCCATTACATTATAGTAAATCAAACAGAAAATTTGAAAGGAAATTAAATAAAAAGGTTTTATTAAGATATCTAAATAGTTCACGGAATGTTAATGATGACTTTTTGAATAAGGTATGAATTTTTTTATAGTTTAGATTAATTACTACAATATAATAATAGTTTATTGCATTTTAACAGATTACATATTTAATGAAAAATAGTTATGGAATATCTCAAAATCCAAATACAAAAGATTATATCTTAGTTTATAAAATTGGGGATTACTGCGAAAACTGTGGTAAAAAATACAATGAATTTGAAAATCATAGTAAAAATTGTATGTCATGTCGAGCAAATCAAGAAAATGAAAAAATCAATGATTTGATTCAAGAAATGAAATTAAATATTGATTATAATGCTAATCATATTCTTCATAATTACATAATATTTGAATGGGTACCATATGATCAGTTTGATGATATTAAAAAAATAGGTCAAGGTGGTTTTTCTACAGTATATTCAGCAATATGGAAAGATGGTTTTTTATATTTTCAAGGTTATACAAGTACGAGAATTCAAGATACAAGAGTTGCTTTAAAATGTTTACACAATTCACAAAATTGTTTAGATGAGTTTATAAGTGAGGTATAACTTTATAATTATATAACAGAGTAATTAATAAATATAAATTAATCTAACATTATTTAATAGGTCAAAGCGTATTCAAATCAAACCATACGCAATATTCTTAAAATATATGGAATGTCTCAAGATCCAATTACAAAAGATTATATCATGGTACTTGAATATGCAGAAGGTGGAAGTTTCAATAGTTATTTAATTAAAAATTATGAAAGTTTTGATTGGCTTAATGGACTAAAAGCTTTAATTAATATTATTGATGGTCTTAATAAAATTCATGAAAAATCTATGGTTCATCGTGATTTTCATATAGGAAATATATTATTTATGAGTGATGATTATAATGCATGTATTTCTGATATGGGATTGTGTAGAAAAATTGATGATATTGATGAAACAAATATTTATGGAGTTATACCTTATGTAGCTCCTGAAGTATTAAAAGGAAAACCTTATACTCGAGCAGCAGATATATACAGCTTTGGTATGATTATGTATGTTGTAGCAACTGGAAGACAACCTTTTGATGATTGTGCACATGATGAGATTTTAGTATTAAATATATGCAATGGAACTAGACCTGAAATAAATAAGCAAATTATACCAAATTATTATATTGATTTAATGAAAAAGTGTTGGGATTCTAATCCAGAAAATAGACCACTCACTATTAATGTAAAAGAAGAGATTGAATTATTATATAATTCATTGGATCAGAAATTCAAAAATAAAGAGAAGCAACACTATGAAATCGAAGAACAATTTAAAGAAACACAAGAATCTAGAAAAGAAAATCTTTTATCAATTAAAAATAACAACCCATCAACTCATACACATGCTGTTTATACATCTCGATTACTCAATCCTTTTACAAGAAATCTTTCCAGTAATAGTACAGTAGAAATTACAGATTTTACGAAGTAAGAATATTTTTTTAGTATTCTACAATTTTTTTTTTATTCGTCTTATCTCTTATACATCTCGATTACTCAATCCTTTTACAAAAATTTATCCAGTAATAGTACAGTAGAAATTACAGATTTTACGAAGTAAGAATATTTTTTTTAATATTCTACAATTTTTTTATTTGCCTTATCTCTTAATATTCTTATTTCATCTTATAGCTTCTCGGAATGAATGCCTAAAAGCTTAAGGTAATTATAAGTTTAGGAAAAAAAAAACGTGTTCAATTCTTATTATTTCTTATCACCATTATTTAATATTTATATTTAAAGAAGGGAATATTAATTTTGTTTAACACTGATTATAGAGTAATATGTAAACATTTTTTTTTTTTTTTACATAATAAAAATCAGTTTGTAATTGAACAAAACTCTTAAATTTAAATTTGCATATTGAATGATAAATATCTTAAACATATTCCAATAAAAATTATATGGAAAGTAGCATGGTTAAAATCGTAGTGATTGGTTGATAAGGTGATACAGATTTCAATTCAAATGATCGACAAATATATTAGCACATTATTTTAAAATTAGTATAAAAGTACCAATTATAAAAGTCACGCGTCACCACATAACGACACGATCTGAAATTTTATATATTGCTTCTTCTTTCTCTTATTAACACGGATCAAAAAATATTTGCTCAGGATCAAAAAATTTTCTTATTAAATAATGCCACCATTAGGTAGACCACGAAAAAATAAAGGACCTTGTACTAGAGTTTGGAACCGGATGCACCATCCGGTTTCAAATCCGGTTTCACCCGTTTTTTTTATGATTCGGTTTAACCCGAATTTATATTACAAAAACCGGTTTGCGTTTAAAACGAGTGCAACCGAGTGCTCAAACCGGTTTGATATTAATGAAAATTTATCGAATTTAAAAACTAGATTAGCAAATTTTCAAATTTACAATATATATATTTAATTAATGGGAGAAAATAATAAACATATTAAATTATTTTTTTTAGTAAAATACCATATATAAATAATAAATACAAGAAAGAATTTTAAAAAAAGAATTTTTAATTATTTTTCACAATAACAAAATAAATGTTTTGAGTGCTGGTTATTTGCTCAACTTTATTATTTAATAAGCAATACAAACCTAAGTTATATAGCTACTAGACTAAATTTGATGGAAATATTTAAGAATATCTCCATTTATCTTTAAAAATAACCTTTTGTGCACCAATTCTGGAGGTAATCAAACCCGCCTAGCAGATATGTGATTGCCAGCATCAGAACAGACATTCACTACTAGGTACTGATGCTGTAGGATGGATAAATACTTTCTTGCAATTTGAGCTAAAATTAGTAAAGCAATCTCATTAACTGACCACCTCTTTAATAAGTCATCTTTGTTTTTGTTGCAAATAAAATAGATCTTACACATTTCTTTCCTTATTACTTTTAAATAATTAGCAGCTGCAACCTAATCCAGATCTGGTTTGCATGTAAATCATTGTATAATTTCATAAGTTGATAATTAAATATAATCAGAAAACCAGGAACATGACTTCACTTGTGTCTAACTATTTTATTATTTATTCAATTATGATAAATTTCTAATTAAATAATATAAACCGGGTGCATAAATCGGTTTCAACCAGTTTTTTAAAAACCGATTTGAAAAGGGTTAAACCGGTTGCACCCGTTTTAAATTCGGTTTTCAAAAATGCAACCGGTTCCAAACTCTACCTTGTACAGTATACGGTTTACAAGACATTAAAGAAATCTTCAGACGTCTAAAAGATTGGTCTCTTGAGAAAGTAAATAAAATTTCTCATACTTCTAAGCTTAAAATTGGTGATGAGTTGTGTATAAAACATTACAATGAACTGGTAGTTTATGATAGACATAAAGTTAAACTGAGTGTTAAAAGAAGAAACAATGATTTTTCATATAATGCTGGAGGTGACCGATCACAAGAATTAAACCAGAGTCAAGTCATCTTGGAACTTGATGAATATGCTCAACCCTACAATAAAGCAAAATCAGTTGAAGATTTAGTGACTAAAATACATGAATTAGAAGCTGAATTGAAGAACACAATTCGTCTGAAATCATTTAATTTATCAGTATTGTTTCAATAATTATTATCTTTAATTAATGAAAAATTTTTCTTTAATACGTAGGATTTGATACCTTTCGTGATTTCCTAAATGAAAAAGTTCAACGTCTTTCTACAGTTTTATATAATCATCAGCATCATGAACATCAAGAACCTATTATCGATCCTGATGAATTTGTTAAATTCATAGAGACACGGATCCTGAACTAATTGGATTTTTTGATTTATTATTTCAATCCACTAATCCAAACAACAAAAACGCAAAAACAAAAAAACAACTTGTCACTGTATTGCATCACTTCGGAATAAACAACTGCCGCAAAAAGTGCTATCGGGCTAAGTTTAGCTAGTTCAGGGACATCTGTAACTGGAATTAATATATTAGTGGGTATGGGATTAAGTGTGACATACCAAACACTCACTCAGCAGTGTTCCAAATGACCTCAAATGACCAAAATGACTGGTCACATGTCATTTGGGTCATTTCAACGTTAAATGACAAATGACCTAGTCATTTGAAAATTACGTCATAATTCTGACCAATACAATTTCAATATTTTATGGATAAAAATTTTCATGTAATACTATAAATTCATAATTCTAGCCGGAATCATAAACCTGGCCTAAATTATAAAGCATTAATTTTAAAGACTCAAATGACAAATGATCCTAATGACTAGGTCATTCAAAGGTCATTCAGGGGTCATCTCAAAATGGACAAATGACCTGGACATTTGCCATCACAGCCAAACAGTCTAGTTTTATGTAATTTATCATATTCAATATATCATATTATTAAATTGAAAAAAAACTGAAATCACAATATATAGATAGAAATAACTACTCAATTTCAAATTTATGAATACAAATTTTTATTTGTTGTTGCATGAATGATTTATAATTATTCATTAAATCCAAAAAATAATGGTAATTAATGAAAATATTTCAGATGTTCTTTTTTTATCGAAATTTAAAAGTGACTATCCCCTAAACTGTTTTGCAGGCAAATTTGCCTGCAATTTTATTTTTTAATTAAAGTTATTTTTAAGCTTTTTTAGATATTTTATTAAATAAAACAATATTTTTATAATAAATTTTATGGTATTTTTTAAGTAAAAATCGAAAAAAAAGTTCAATTTAATTAATGATTTTTAAAAGTAAATGATCTACAAATTATTACAAATAAGGCTAAATTCTTTAAAATTAAAATATCTTTTTATCTACTGGTCCTAGAAACATAAAATTACCACCATTTGATGCGACTTGATGAGAAGAATCTGATAAAATAAAGTTTAGCTTTCTATAATCATTAGGTGATAAGATAACTTCCAATATCTAAAAATCTATAAAGTAATATAACCTTTTATTTACCAAATTCCCAGATACAATTTTGCTACCATTAGATGCGCCTCAATAAGAGGAATCTAACAAACTAAATTTCATCTTTTTATGATCACAGGATCTTAAGATATCTTAAACATTCTAAAATTTTTAAAATTAATTTTAACCCCTACAGTTTAAGGGATAAGATAATTAAGTGCATCGAGTATTGTTCTAGTTAATAATTCACATTTAATGAAAAATGCTGATTATAAATAGAAACAACTTACAATAAATAATTTCGCAACCATAAAAATTTAATTGAAAAAATCATCACTCTATTCAATAATGACAAATTAAATTGTCATAAACATATTACAAAGTTTTATGATTTACAGATTTTATTATTGATCAATTATACAATTAATGTAATAAAATAATAGAAGTTCAAAATAATCATGCCGAAAATAATATTATTAACATACAGTACATAATGATGAAAGTAAATCAAGAGTCGAAGTTTATTTTTATGTTAAAAATCTATTTTTACAATTATAAAAAAAGATGTTAGGGTAACGATCAATCTTTAGTTTGATTGAACTGTTTAAGTCCAATTATAGGTTGTCACTATTTCATGATCAAAAAATCAGATTTACCAATTCTAATTTTGGGTTGAATTATAATTTTTTTGATTAATTAATCAAGAGTATATACGGTCTATAGGACTATAGGAGCACAGAACATAATTTTTAGTAGCATCGACTTCATCAGGTTCATGAGATTGTAAAATCTGAAAATCATCACGAAGTTCTCAGTTTACCATCAAGACTTTTCATCATATTTCTCAACTCAGAAAAATTTTATATATAACCTGATTCGAATTTCAGGTTCAATCATCAGCGTTAAGACTGTTGACGTATTTGTTTCAACATCTTTAACATTTTCGTATATGTGTATTCTGATATATCGTTGTGCGTACTTGAGATCACTTTAATTTGACTAGAACAAAAATTTATATGATAGGCAGCAAGTACACATTTTTCAAAGCCAAAATTATGATGATTCCAAAAAAGATAATAGTTTTACATCCGGCATTATCAATAAAGGAAAGATTTAATACTTATATAATTTTAACTGGTTGTACGCAAATTCAAAACCTCCTAACAGTTTTGCTCAACTATCTCACAAATGCATGTCTTTACATATTGGTGATCCACTAAATTTTGTCTTTAAACGCTTGTTCTAAGAAAAAAAAATATATATATAAACAATATAATTGCATAATACATTTCAAAAGTCCATCAGTTTTAAAATTGATAGAAGCAAAACCAGCACTATTTCTCTCATTATGGAATATTCCAATATTTAAAACTTAATAAACATGTTAAATGATATAGATATTAGACTATTAGTGTTTTATAATTTATTTGCGAGAGATTGAAAACTATTATCATTACATATATCAATTTGACAATAAATCAGTGAATTGATGTGTCATTGCGATGTATTGATTTGTAAAGTTGTTATACAGTAATTATGTTATGTATTTGATTTATAGATACAATAACTGAATTTCAAAATATTATTTATATACTTTTTAACTAGAAATTGTTTTTTTGTTGTGGATGTCATTATTATTATTATCTTTAACATTTTTTTTATAATTGTAAAAAATGGTCAATCAAATTTTTATGAAAAAAAGATAGATGAAATACGAAATGAAAAGGAAAGATAAGGTAGTACTGCAAAGACAAAAAAGATGAGAAAAATACAACACATCCAGTTATAATTTATGTAAGTTGAGGCTATTAAAGCAAATTTAATAATTTGTTACTTCTATTACTTTAAAGTAATGTGTTTAAAAATTCTTCCATGATTCCATGATCTGATGATAGCTTTGATTGCAGCAGCAAGTGATACAAAAAAATACTCATGTTACTACTTTGAAGCAGGGTTTTAAAATCACATGTATGAATAAGAAGTATACAAAAAGAAAATAAAATTAATAAAATGAGCTAAAAATTTATTCAAAGAAATTTTCATTTAAGTTAATAATTTAATTAAAATGCTTATTCAGTACTTAAGCTAATAATACATTTATACATTGATAGTTTTAAACACTGATGGTTATAAAATTTGACAATTTTTAAACTTCGTCTTATATATTATATGATATATGATTAATTAACCGTAAATTTAAAATTAGAAAAGCTAAATAATTATAATATATGATTTAATGGTTCATCCACAATTTTCTTTTTATTAATGTTTTATTTTACTTGACCAATTAGAAATAACATTGCACAATATTAGATCTTAGATCTTGAAAACTTTATTTTTACTGCTAGGAATACTATTTTATACATTTACATTATTTAATTAACTTTTAATTCATTTTTTTTTACATTGCTTTAATTGATCATATTAAACCTTTTAATTTCAATCATATACTATATATGTTTGATGTTATAAATAAAAATAAACTTGATAATTTAATATAATATTCGGATAACTGAAATTACAACATAAAAGAATTATTTAAATTACAAACTAAGAAACTTATAAAATATCTTACTACTCTAGCCTTAGTGTTAAAACAATTCCAAATAAAGAAAGAAATACATATATTTAATACTTAGATAAGTTATAAGAAAAGGAATTATTTAAATTACAAACTAAGAACTTGCAAAATATTTTACTACTCTAGCCTTAGTGATTAAATAATTCTAATAAAAATGAAACAAAAATGAATATATCACAACACTATAAATCTAAACTAATTGTTGTCAGTTTTAATATCTAAATGATTAATAAATTAATTAATTTCATATAAAATAATTTGTAAAATTACTTTTTTTACACATATTACATACCTGATGTGTTTATATTATCAACTATATAATCTAAACATTCACTTTCTGCAATTTCATCAAATTTTTCACTTGATTTATCATCAACTATACAATCTAAACATTCACTTTCTAGAACTTCATTTACTTTTTTACTAGTAAAATCAAGTAAGCGACTTTTATAAAATACTTGTGGATGAGATTCAGTTATAAGATTAATATTTCCAATTGGTGCATTTATAAATTCCATAATGTTGCTTTTTAATTCTTCACTAACTTTATTATCATAAGGTTTGAAAATCCAGTCTGCAATAATATTACTTACTTCTTCAGCAGATAGCCTTTCTAATGGATTCTCATCCCAACATTTTTTCATCAAATCCACATAACATTGTGGAGTATTTTCAATGATTTCAGGTCGTTCACCTTTACAAATACTTACACTGAGTTGAAAATCATGGGCTCTATCATTAAATGGTGGAACTCCAGATGTAAATTCCCACATAATCATAGAAAAACTATATATGTCGCTAGCTGGAGTATATGGCTTTCCCCTTAAAACTTCAGGTGCCATAAATGGAATAACACCATAAATATCATATTCTTTGAAAAAATTTTCAGATTTGCATAATCCTAAATCACTAATAAAAACCTTGTTCTTATCAATCTCATCTTCATCCTCATGATTTAAAATATTGCCATCATGGAAATCACAATGAATAAGTTTTTGCTCGTGTATTGTTTTAAGACCAGAAATAATTTTATACAACATGAACAATCTTTGATTCCAATTATTTTCAATTATTTTTGTTAAATTCCCTCTTAAATTTCCCTTATTTGCATAATCCATTACTACCATATAATTCAAAGTATCTGGATTTTTCGTAAATCCATGTAAATCAATAATTCTAATTGAACTTAAACATTTTTCATGACAATTCCACTATAAAAATTAAAATGAATATATTAATATGAATGATTTATAATAAAAATAATAAAAATTAAAAATAAATAATATATAATTATACTTCATTTAAAAATTTATCTAAATTTTCATTTAAATTATTTTCACTCAAATTATTGAGACATTTAAGAGCTACTTCCTTCTCTCCATTACTTTTTAACCAAAAGGCCTTGTATATAATACCAAATCCTCCTTTATCAAGATATTCAACATTTTTAAATCGATTATAAGGGATCCATCTTAATCTTTTTTCTTCAATAAATTTATCTAAAATTGCATTTTCACTTGTTCCAAACCTACATAAAATATAAATAATTGAAACATATTAAAATTTATATTAAAACTCAAAATAAAAAAGTAATATGAATGACTTACTCTAAAGTTTAATCAAAAATTTAATAAATATAAATTTTAGTTTTGGATAATATATTTATAATATATGGTCTATATTTTACAACTTACCAACTAAAGCAATAGATAGTATTTTTTTAAATAAAGACCAAAGTCGGTTAATTAAATTATGAATAAATATTATATGAATATAATAAATAATAACTTACAAAAATCTAAAGTGAATTATCAAGTTTGCTTAAATTATATGTAAATATTATATAAATATGTAATAATAGAATACGACTTACCAACTAAAATAAATTACCAAATAATTTTTTAAATAAAGAAATTAGTTAGTTTAAATTATATGTAAATATTATATAAATATGTAATAATAGAATACGACTTACCAACTAAAATAAATTACCAAATAATTTTTTAAATAAAGAAATTAGTTAGTTTAAATTATATGTAAATATTATATAAATATGTAATATTAGAATTAAATAAATAACTTACTCCCTATATTACCAAATAATTTTTTAAATAAAGAAATTAGTTAGTTTAAATTATATGTAAATATTATATAAATATGTAATAATAGAATACGACTTACCAACTAAAATAAATTACCAAATAATTTTTTAAATAAAGAAATTAGTTAGTTTAAATTATATGTAAATATTATATAAATATGTAATAATAGAATTAAATAAATAACTTACGAGCTATATTACCAATTAATTTTTTAAATAAAGAAATTAGTTAGTTTAAATTATATGTAAATATTATATAATTATGTAATAATAGAATTAAATAAATAACTTACTCCCTATATTACCAAATAATTTTTTAAATAAAGAAATTAGTTAGTTTAAATTATATGTAAATATTATATACTGTAAATATGTAATAATAGAATTAAATAAATAACTTATAACTTACGATCTAAAATAAATTACCAAATAATTTTTTAAATAAAGAAATTAGTTAGTTTAAATTATATGTAAATATTATATAAATATGTAATAATAGAATTAAATAAATAACTTACTCCCTATATTACCAAATAATTTTTTAAATAAAGAAATTAGTTAGTTTAAATTATATGTAAATATTATATACTGTAAATATGTAATAATAGAATACGACTTACCAACTAAAATAAATTACCAAATAATTTTTTAAATAAAGAAATTAGTTAGTTTAAATTATATGTAAATATTATATAAATATGTAATAATAGAATTAAATAAATAACTTACGAGCTATATTACCAATTAATTTTTTAAATAAAGAAATTAGTTAGTTTAAATTATATGTAAATATTATATAAATATGTAATAATAGAATTAAATAAATAACTTACACCCTATATTACCAAATAATTTTTTAAATAAAGAAATTAGTTAGTTTAAATTATATGTAAATATTATATAAATATGTAATAATAGAATTAAATAAATAACTTACGAGCTATATTACCGAATAATTTTTTAAATAAAGAAATTAGTTAGTTTAAATTATATGTAAATATTATATAAATATGTAATATTAGAATTAAATAAATAACTTACTCCCTATATTACCAAATAATTTTTTAAATAAAGAAATTAGTTAGTTTAAATTATATGTAAATATTATATAAATATGTAATAATAGAATACGACTTACCAACTAAAATAAATTACCAAATAATTTTTTAAATAAAGAAATTAGTTAGTTTAAATTATATGTAAATATTATATAAATATGTAATAATAGAATTAAATAAATAACTTACTCCCTATATTACCAAATAATTTTTTAAATAAAGAAATTAGTTAATTTAATCAATAAATAACAGAAATATAGATAACATATGACTTACACCCTGCAATATGTATTATTTGGTAATTAATTAGATGCAAATATTATCACAAAAGTATGTACCGTAAATTAAATAACACTTACAATCTAATCGTGCATTTAAGTAAAAAGTATAATTAGTTTGAATTAGTAATTCCATATGAATATTATACGCATAATTAAATATTGTAACTTACCATCTATGATATGATTAATTATTAAATAGTTATTTAAACAAAAAATTTAGTTATCTGTATAGTATATAAATAAAGTAAAAAATAAATAGCTGATAACTTACCAACTATATGATATTATCGATTGTTAAAGTTATAATTTTAATTATTATATAAAATAACAACAAAACCATTATTATATAAAGATATTTTATTAACTTACAAGCTAAATTATTTAAATTGTATGTGAATATTACAATATATAAAGTATAATAATATTTAAATTATTCACAATAATTTTAGTTTAATAATCAAGTTTAATATTTTTTACCTTCAGATTCCTTGACGTTACTTGAGACTAATTTATTAAATTGGACAAATTTGTTTAAGAATTTTTGAATAATTCTAACTTTCTATTAAATAATCATGCTATATGCTTTTTACCTTTACTATTACTGTGACTTATCATATGCTTTTGTCTTTTGCTATTACAGTGACCTATTATTATGCAATTATATCAAGTCTCTTCTTAAAAAGATAATTTTCTTTATTAAACGCCATTTTTTTAGTCACATAATATTTATGCAAAATGCAACTATGTTGATCAGTTGATCACAAATTTACAATCACTGCATGTATGAGTGTATGACTTATTATGGTGCAATAAAAAATCATAATAGAGAAAATAATTACTAAAAGTAGTTAAACGGGCATAATTTTGGCTGGAGCAGATTGAAATATTATTGGTTCAAATAAATTTTTTTTTTACACTGCTACAATTTCACTACCACACTTTGATTTTATACCCTACAGTAAAAAATTGCCTAAAAAATGAACAGTTTTAGTAATTGTCATTAATATAAAAAAATAAATAAAAATAATTAATTTACTTGCTAGGTTTCCACGTATAGAGATATCTGATAAATGGCCTAAAAATAAAATAAACAAACAATTAACAAAATGAGAATTTTTTTTTACTTGCTAACTTAAAAGTATTTAACTAAAAATATTTATTAAACTGAGATAAAGAGATGTCATCATCAATAATTATTTCAATTATTTCAGCAAAGAATCTTATAGTAAAGTGGGATAGAGTATCAACAAAAAGTTTATTAATGTTTTGTTTATAAACTATTCTTTTTTTAGATGGTTTCTTTTTTATTTTTCTTTGCTTTGGATTAATTCTTTTAATAAAACAATTACTAACATTTCATTATTTTTTTTTGTAATCAGTTCTTTAGTATTTGAACAACATGTTAAAGGTATAATAAAGATGTTTTATTTTCATCCTGATTAATTCTTTTGGCTAAACTTTTTCTAATAATGGTTTGTTACTTTCTTGATAGTCTGGAGCATTGGAACTCAACTCTTAAGCAGATCTAGAGTGTGGATTTGGTGGTTTTAAATGGTTTTAATATTTCTTTTATCTCTTATTTTAATGAAACTTTACTTATATTTGTTATTTTTTTTTCTTCTTTTCAGACAATATTTTTGGATCTTAGGTTGCATGGATTTTTAAACAGCCAGATTCTTGGATGGTAAAGAATAATAATATTCTTTCAAAAATTATTTTTTTAGTAAAACATTTTACTAGCATTTTGATTTTCTTTTTTTTTTTGAACTGCAATAAGAAGTTGGTAGGAAAAGGAACATATTTTTTAATTATTTAACAAAACTTTTTAAGCATTTCAATTCTTTTTTTTTTTTAATTAGGATTTTAGTTGGATGCATAAATTGTCAGTAGGTTTTTGAAAAAATTTTTTTTTCATATTTATTTTTCTTTTATTGAAATGTTCACTAATATCTCAATTTACTTTTTTTATGCAAAAAGATCTTAGAATAAAAATCTGTTTAAGTTCCTAATTGTCTAAAAAAAGCATCTAAGTGCACAGAAATTGGGTATAATGTTGACTTTTTAGATCTCTAAGACAGATTTCGATTTTAAGCAGCTTGAACATAAAAGTGTGGTTTTTGCAAAATTTTTTATTACTTTTTTTTGATGAAATATTTTTAACATCTTATTTTTTAGATTACCGATATTTTAAATATACTCAGAAGTGGATTTTAGTAAGAAAAAATATCTTTCAATTAATTTTTAATATAACTTTTAATCATTTTTGTTGAGTTTTTCTCTATTCAATTTTCGGTCTGAGGATTAACTAATAACAATTTCATGATTACAATTCTTATTTTATTTGTTATCAAAATTTAATAAATAACAGGTATAGTAATTGGTATGTATATAAAGAGTTAGTTAACTATATATATATTAATTCTTATATTCTGTAATATAATATTATTCTCCATTATATATACATGTATATATAGAGAAAGAAAAAGAAAAAAAGGAGAAAAAAAGGAAGAAAAGAAAAAGGAAGAGAAGAAAAGAAAAAAGAATTTCATGTGAATAATGGTCATTTATATAAGCTTTAGAAAAGAAAAGAAAAAAGAATTTTATGTGAATAACGGTCATTTATATAAGCTTTAAAAAAAATGGATGATGGTCATAATTCAAAATGGTTAAAATTGCAGTCACATATAATCAGTGACTTTTTTAGAAGATTCCATCCCCGACAATATACGGTGAAATTTGATGAACCAGATCTTCAATAAACTGGATTTGGGCCTAAATTGGATGAACTTTTTTGTTAGAATCAAATTACGCATATTGAAATAGTTCAATATATGAGAATTTACTAGTAAGGTTTTAATATTTGTTAAAATGAATCAAATTTCTAATCAGTTATAGTAAAAATAATTTGATAAACCGATTATATAATCATTAACCAATAAAATCAAAGTAATGTATTGCAGTAAATTTTAAATTTGCTCAGAATTATAAAAATCTGAATCTGGCTGAAATTATTAACATAATTATATTCAATTAAAAATACTTTATATTCATTTTCACAACCTTTATCACTTGAATTTTTTAGTATAAAAAAGCTTTTGATGTAATTGTGTCATTCCAAATTTATTCAATTTCTTTATTAATTAGTTATAGTTGTTTATCAAACATCTATATGTATTTTGATCAAATTTAGAACTGTTTAACTGATTTAGAAAATGCACAATATGAAAATTGTTTTAATGTTTTATATTATATAGCTTATACTATATGCTATATGCATATTAAATATATTGTGTATTGCATATTGCATATAACTTATTGCGTCTTTAATATCAAAATAGTAAAATTGCAAGAAAACCTCTTCTATAGCATTTCATTATGTGTTAAATTGGGCTATCAAATAATGGTTTTGCAGTAAAATTTAATTTTGTAGATCATTTTTAAAAACTTAGTTTCGTAATGAATTAAAAATTTTTAAAAGTTGATTTTTTGAATCAAGAATTCACCACAGTTTGTTTATTCTTACAAGATATATTTAAAAAAACTATTTTATTATGATTTCATTTTATTTACTAATTTAATCAGCTAAAGAAATAAACTAAGTATAATTTTTTTCAAAAATATCAGTTCAAGTCAATTAATAAAAATGTTGGAATAAAAATACAGTTTATAGATAAGTGAATTGTCATACAAAAGTTATTTACCAGTCATTTATCATTGGAATTTTGTATTTCTAATTAATAATCATGAAAAAATTCCATACAATAATAATAATCAATTTATGTTTAATTATAATATAATCTTTTTAAAAATTTTTTATTCTATAATACACAAATACTTTAGTCAGATTCGTAAATGACTAATAAAAATAATCATCAGAAAGTCATAGAAATTTAAAATAACCTTTCAAAGCTTAAAATTTTGCAAATAATTTTAATTAGTACCAACTATCCTAATTTTAGCAGAATTATCCGCCCACAATTTTTTGCTAAATGAAAGCATTAACTAAAGTCTATATATTTATATATATATACTCTTGAATACAAATTAATAGATTATTCAAAAAAAAAAGTTATATGAAAAACACAAAAGATTTTTTATTTTAGGGCATAACGACTTCAAAATTGCAAATAATTGCTATCAATTAAGTAAATTTTTCTAAGATTCCATTTTTCATTTTTCAAATTAAATAATTCCATGAAAACAAATTTTAAGAACTTAAAAATATATTTATTCTCAAATTATTAAGTAAAAAAAAATTCAATTATTGCTCTAATTGGTGCATAAATCCCAATTAACTTCTTTATTACGTATAAAGAAAAATATTTTTTTTGGGATCAGCAGAGCTTTGTTAATGAAACTGCGCTAATGATTTGTATTTATTCCATATTATAATACCATAAACTCTTCAAAAAATACAAGAATATGATAAAACATAATTTTGAAAGCACCCTACCAGCAGGTCAAATGCTAAAACATTTAAAATACTTATAGAAACATCAAGCTAGCAAAATATGATAAAATGCATACCTTATTTTACACTCGTACATATCAAAGTCATTAAAAATAATAGTGATAAACAATTTTTCAATAATTAACTAGGGCTCTTTAGTACAGTTAGTGAGCTTAGTTTAAATATATTGACAGTTAATCAATTGTGGTATTTTTATTGTTAAACCTTGGTCTGAGTCCTTGGCAAATTTTCATTGCTAAATTTTTATCATCACTTGCAACATGTGTGGCAGTGGTAAACCTGAATAATATTATTGTCTAAATAAATGCTTAGCATGCAATACCTGAACAGATAAATCATGTTTACTTAGATCGATTATTTAAATGCTTTAAGATATGACTTTATATGCAAATATTTAATCCCTATTTATTTTTGATTAGTTTAGATTTCCATATATTATATATATGTATATTTTAATTTCATATTTGTGCTCCAAAAAATAACCAAATTAATCTAAAAAATTTTGAATTTATCTATAAACATTTAAAGTGTAAAATATGCAGTATGTTAAATTAGTGTTTATTAAACATTTATTGTGTAAAAATAAACATGATTTTGTCTGTCCTGATATGTCATAGTAACAGACAATCTGTCTGTATTATTTAACCACATATTTCACATATAATTTTTTTTACTTTGATCCAAAAAATAAACAATTAGATAATAAGATTTTCATTATCATCATCTCATTCCTCCATCTTCTTCTAAGCTCTCCCATGACTCAAAAAGTCAGGAAGATGAGATTGTTAATCTTGGATGCCCTATAAAAAAAGAATGTCCGGAAATTGACATCGAAAATGTCCAGAAAATGTCTGTCTATCCAGAAAATATCCCGGATTTTGCAATATTCCGGACATTAGGGTTTGGGTCAAGTGTCCAGAAAATGTCCGGAATATTGCAATATTCCGGACATTTTCTGGACATTCTTTTTTTATAGGGATGGTGAAGGTCCACTCAAACGTTGTCCACGTTTTTGCATGGTTGTCGTAAAGTAGGTGAATTGACACCCGGGCTAACTGAGTCGAGTATTAATATAAACTCAGAATCGACTCGAATGTCACGTGACTATAAGATCCTTAAATAAAACTCGCGAACTGACCCGTGTTGACTCGACTTGAATTATAATTTAATAAAAGACGTTTAGCAACGTTTATAATTTGTCAAAAAACGTTGCGAAATGTTTTTTAACGTATAATTTAATAAAGAAGTTTAACATACAAAAAAAACGTTTCGCAGCGCTTTTTTGATAATTTGATAAAAAACGTTGCACGTTTTTTGATATCGGATATATATAATTTAATTTCAAAAAAACGTTTCGCTAGAGCTCCGAACCTGACCCGACTGGCAGTGTTAATCGGGTACCTGAACTGACCCGTTGACCCGACAAAAAACGCTGAAAAAAAAACGCCGAAACTATTAGTCCCGACGTTTTTATATTTAAAGTTTGGCTAAATCGGCTTTTTATTACTAAAAACGATTATTAAAAACGATTAATAATTTTTTTTTTTGTTATTAAAAACGATTAATAATCTTTTTTTTTTGTTATTAAAAACGATTAATAATCTTTTTTTTTTTGTTATTAAAAACGATTAAGAAAATCCTTTTTTTCTTTTGTTATTAAAAACGATAAAGAAAATCGTTTTTTTTTGTTATTAAAAACGAATAACAAATCGTTTTTTTCTTTTGACGATTAAGAAAATCGTTTTTTTTGTTATTAAAAACGATTAATAAATCGTTTTTTTCTTTTGTTATTAAAAACGATTAACAAATCGTTTTTCTCTTTTGTTATTAAAAACGATTAAGAAAATCGTTTATTTTTGTTATTAAAAACGATTAAGAAAATCCTTTTTTTCTTTTGCTATTAAAAACGATTAAGAAAATCGTTTGTTTTTGTTATCAAAAACGATTAACAAATCGTTTTTTTCTTTTGTTATTAAAAACGATTAAGAAAATCGTTTTTTTTTGTTATTACAAACGATTAACAAATCGTTTTTTTCTTTTGTTATTAAAAACGATTAAGAAAATCGTTTCTTATTATTAAAAAAGATGTCAAATCCTTTTTTTCTTTTGTTATTAAAAACGATTAAGAAAATCCTTTTTTTCTTTTGTTATTAAAAACGATTAAGAAAATCCTTTTTTTCTTTTGTTATTAAAAACGATTAAGAAAATCCTTTTTTTCTTTTGCTATTAAAAACGATTAAGAAAATCGTTTATTTTTGTTATTAAAAACGATTAAGAAAATCCTTTTTTTCTTTTGCTATTAAAAACGATTAAGAAAATCGTTTGTTTTTGTTATTAAAAACGATTAACAAATCGTTTTTTTCTTTTGTTATTAAAAACGATTAACAAATCGTTTTTTTCTTTTGTTATTAAAAACGATTAAGAAAATCGTTTCTTATTATTAAAAAAGATGTCAAATCCTTTTTTTCTTTTGTTATTAAAAACGATTAAGAAAATCCTTTTTTTCTTTTGTTATTAAAAACGATTAAGAAAATCGTTTGGTTTTGTTATTAAAAACGATTAAGAAAATCGTTTGTTTTTGTTATTAAAAACGATTAAGAAAATCGTTTGTTTTTGTTATTAAAAACGATTAACAAATCGTTTTTTTCTTTTGTTATTAAAAACGATTAACAAATCGTTTTTTTCTTTTGTTATTAAAAACGATTAAGAAAATCGTTTCTTATTATTAAAAAAGATGTCAAATCCTTTTTTTCTTTTGTTATTAAAAACGATTAAGAAAATCCTTTTTTTCTTTTGTTATTAAAAACGATAAAGAAAATCGTTTTTTTTTGTTCTTAAAAAATCGCTTTTTTTTGTTATTAAAAACGAATAATAAATCGTTTTTGTTATTAAAAACGATTAAAAAATCGTTTTTTTCTTTTGTTATTAAAAACGATTAAGAAAATCGTTTTTTTTGTTATTAAAAACGATTAATAAATCGTTTTTTTCTTTTGTTATTAAAAACGAATATAAATCGTTTTTGTTATTAAAAACGATTAACAAATAGTTTTTTTCTTTTGTTATTAAAAACGATTAAGAAAATCGTTTATTTTTGTTATTAAAAACGATTAAGAAAATCCTTTTTTTGTTTTGCTATTAAAAACGATTAAGAAAATCGTTTGTTTTTGTTATTAAAAACGATTAAGAAAATCGTTTGTTTTTGTTATTAAAAACGATTAAGAAAATCGTTTGTTTTTGTTATTAAAAACGATTAACAAATCGTTTTTTTCTTTTGTTATTAAAAACGATTAAGAAAATCGTTTTTTTTTTTTGTTATTAAAAACGATTAACAAATCGTTTTTTTCTTTTGTTATTAAAAACGATTAAGAAAATCGTTTCTTATTATTAAAAAAGATGTCAAATCCTTTTTTTTTTTTGTTATTAAAAACAATAAAGAAAATCGTTTTTTTTTTGTTATTAAAAAATCGCTTTTTTTTTGTTATTAAAAACGAATAATAAATCGTTTTTGTTATTAAAAACGATTAACAAATCGTTTTTTTCTTTTGACGATTAAGAAAATCGTTTTTTTTGTTATTAAAAACGATTAATAAATCGTTTTTTTCTTTTGTTATTAAAAACGATTAATAAATCGTTTTTTTCTTTTGTTATTAAAAACGATTAATAAATCGTTTTTTTCTTTTGTTATTAAAAACGATTAATAAATCGTTTTTTTCTTTTGTTATTAAAAACGATTAATAAATCGTTTTTTTCTTTTGTTATTAAAAACGATTAATAAATCGTTTTTTTCTTTTGTTATTAAAAACGATTAATAAATCGTTTTTTTCTTTTGTTATTAAAAACGATTAATAAATCGTTTTTTTCTTTTGTTATTAAAAATGATTAATAAATCGTTTTTTTTTTTGTTATTAAAAATGATTAATAAATCGTTTTTTTTCGTTATTAAAAAATCGTTATTAAAAACGAATATAAATCGTTTTTGTTATTAAAAACGATTAACAAATCGTTTTTTTCTTTCGTTATTAAAAACGATTAAGAAAATCGTTTATTTTTGTTATTAAAAACGATTAAGAAAATCCTTTTTTTCTTTTGTTATTAAAAACGATTAAGAAAATCGTTTATTTTTGTTATTAAAAACGATTAACAAATCGTTTTTTTCTTTTGTTATTAAAAACGATTAAGAAAATCGTTTCTTATTATTAAAAACGATGTCAAATCCTTTTTTTCTTTTGTTATTAAAAACGATTAAGAAAATCCTTTTTTTCTTTTGTTATTAAAAACGATTAAGAAAATCCTTTTTTTCTTTTGTTATTAAAAACGATTAAGAAAATCCTTTTTTTCTTTTGTTATTAAAAACGATTAAGAAAATCGTTTATTTTTTGTTATTAAAAAATCGTTATTAAAACTATTAATAAATCGTTTTTTTCTTTTGTTATTAAATACGATTAAGAAAATCGTTTTTTTCTTTTGTTATTAAAACGATTAAGAAAATCTTTTTTTTTTCGTTATTATTTAAAAACGATCAAGAAAATCGTTTTTTTATATTATTTAAATTTTTTCATATATAAAATTGTTATATAAAACGGGTCATGAATTTGATGACCCGACTTGAATATCATGGGTCAGGTTAAGTCAATTACCCGACCCCATCCGCCCGTTCGGAACTCTCCATTTCGCAACTTTTTTTTGATATTTTACTGATAAAGTTGCAAAAACGTTTTTTGATGTATATTTAACCGCGGATTTTTAAGTGATAATTTCCGTAATTAAAAAAAAAAAGCGTTTCGCAACGTTTTAACGTTGCGAAAACGTTTTTTAATACATAATTTAATTGAAAAAATGTTTTGTAACTTTTTTTTGATATTTTATTAAGAAACGCATTTTTTGATATATAATTAAATTAAAAAACGTTTTTTTTTTTTAATAACTCGATAAAAAACGTTACGAAAACATTTTTAATGCATAATTTAATTTAAAAAAAAAACGTTTCGCAACGTTTTTTTGTGTTCATTTATTAAAAAGTGTCATGAAACGTTTGTACAATGTTTTTTTTTTATTAATCTAATCATTCGAAGTAACCCGAATACTTTTGGGCCAACGGGTAGGGTCAGATCAGAGCAGGTTACCGAACTGAACCGACCCGAAAAAATTCTTCAGTTCAGGTTGACAAGGTAACCCGAACCGACCAAACCTGTTCGGAGCATTAAATTTATTAAATGACAAAAAAAACGGATTTCTCGTTTTTTATTATCACAAATCAATTCGGTAAAATCGGTTCAGAAAATCGTAAAATTGACATAGTGATGAATGTTACAGTTCGATCGATCGGTAATTACTGAAACTCTAATTTGTACCCAAATTACTCTAGTTCGTTTAGTAAAAGAGTCAAAGCCTTTATTTATCAATGTTTTTAATTCGTTTTGGCAAAAAAACCTATCAAAAAATGCTTATTTAGCATTTTTTGAAAAAAAGTTTATTTATTAACGTTTTTTGATTTATATATTTGTATTAATAAAAAAAACGTTAAAAAGCATTTAGTTAATATTTTAACTCGTTTTAACTTTTACTTTTTAAAAAAAGTTAGAAAAACGTTAGTTACCATTATTTAATTCATTTTAGTTACCATTTTCCAATTTGGTTTAAAGAAAAGTTTTTTTTTAACTTCATTTTTTTAAAAAAGAAACGTTTTTTCAATTCTTTTTTAAAAAAAGGAAAAAAAATGTAGTTACCTTTTAACTCGTTTTTTAAAAAAAACGTAATTGACGTTTTTTTAACTCATTCTTTAAAAAAACGTAGTTAACTTATTTAACTCATTTTAAAAAAAAAAGTTAAAAAAATGTTCGGTTAACGTTTAAAAACTTCGTATTTTAAAAAATGTTAAAAAAGTGTAGTTAACATTTTAACTTGTTACTATGTTTTTTTTTTAACTTGTTTTAAAGAAAAAAAGTTAAGAAATCGTTCGGTTAATATTTTCTTAATTCGTCTTGATAATATAATATTTAACGTTTTTTAGGAACTGAACTGGATGTCCAGATAAAATTGAAGCAAATTTTTTTGGTCTGGTCCCGTATTACTATTCAATCCAGACTAATCCAGGCTTTAAAAAAATGGGTTTAATCGTTTCATTATTTCTTTTTCTCTTAAATAAAAAAGAAAGAAACAGTTTTATAAACCGCCTTGTACATTATTTTTTTCATTATTCTTTTCAGGTTAACAAGCCACCCGATGCCATATCATGATTTTGACAACCTGACCCGAATGGATCCTTACCCTAATCGTTTCAATTAAAAAATGAAAGTAAAAATGATTTTTTTTTCTAAATCGTTTAATAAAAAAATGGGTTTATCCGTTTTTTCCTAAATCTTTAAAAATTTCTTCATATTTATCATCAAAATTTATTGTATTTTTTTTTTTTTTTGCAATAAATTAAAAAAAAAAAATTAAATTTTTAAAGATACTAATTTTTAATGATTTGTAACAATTTATCGTTGATTGGCAAAAAAGTTAAAAAGTGCAAATAATTTATGATTATAAAGCTAACAACTATTTTCGCTGGCACAGGAAGGGGTTTTGCAAAAAGTTAGTCTAAAGATGTGCTCAAGCTTAAGCTTAAGCTTAGGCATAAGCAAAGCAAAGCCTAAGCTAAGCTCAAGCTTAAGACTATATATATATAAAACTAGAATATGCAGTTTGCGGGGGGACTTCGTCCCCCCCAAGCACAAATAATTTTAAATATTTAGGCGGTTTAATCAGAAAAGTGCCTTTTTTAAGCGCTTAATTGAAAGAAAACGCTTTTTTTTAAGCGTTTGATTAAAAAAGAAAACGCTTTTTTAAGCGTTTAATTTAAAAAAATGCCTTTTCTTTAAGCGTTTAATTAAAAAAAAAAACGTTTTTTTAGGCGGCTTAATCAGAAAAAGAGCCTTTTTTAAGCGCTTAATTGAAAAAAAATGCTTTTTTTTAAGCGTTTGATTAAAAAAGAAAACGCTTTTTTAAGCATTTAATTTAAAAAAATGCCTTTTCTTTAGGCGTTTAATTAAAAAAAAAACGTTTTTTTAGGCGGCTTAATCAGAAAAAGGGCCTTTTTTAAGCGCTTGATTAAAAAAGAAAACCGCTTTTTTTTAAGCGTTTGATTAAAAAGAAAACGCTTTTTTTTAAGCGTTTGATTAAAAAGAAAACGCTTTTTTTTAAGCGTTTGATTAAAAAGAAAACGCTTTTTTTTAGGCGTTTAATTAAAAAACGCTTTTTTTAGGCGGTTTGATCAGAAAAAGTGCCTTTTTTAAGCGTTTAATTGAAAAAGATGCTTTTTTTAAGCGTTTAATTAACGTTTAATTAAAAATATACGCTATTTTCTTAAGCATTTAATTGAAAACCGTCTTTTTTAGGCGTTTGTAATTAAAAAAAAATGCATTTTTTAGGCATTTAATTATAGAAACGCATTTTTTAAGCATTTAATTGGAAAAAGTGCTTTTTCTAAGCGCTTAATTAAAAAAACTTTTTTTTTAAGAGTCTAATTAGCTTTTTTTAGGTGTTTATTAAAAAAAGAAGCCTTTTTTTAGGCGTTTATTAAAAAAAAGAAGCCTTTTTTGTTAGGCGTTTAATCAGAAAAAGTTTTTAAGCGTTTAACTAAAAAAACGCTTTTTTAAGGGTTTAATTAAGAAAACGCTTTTTTTAAAACATTAATTAAAAATTCCTTTTTTTAATTAAACATTAATTAAAAAAGAACCTTTTTTTAAGCGTTTAAATTAAAAGAAAAACGCTTTTTTTAATTGTTTAATTAAAAATTGTTTGTTTTTAATTGAAAATGATTAAGAAGAATTTGCACTTTTTAATTAAAAATGATTTTTAACAAAGTTGTTGAAATCGATTCTTTCATAATAAAAACAATTTAATGGTTTTTATTATGATGACTAAAAGAAATTATTTAAAAAAATAATTAGAAAAAATAAATGATTAAAATCGTTTTTAATTAAAAATGATTAAAAAAACTTTTTTTTTATTATTGCAAAAATAAAATGTTTTTTATTAAAAATGATATAAAAAAAATCATTTGTTTTACTATAGTGACTATTTTAAATGATCAGCTTTTTTACCTCAAATTACCTGCGTTATGATCGACAAAATCAATTTTTTGCAGCAAAATCGTTTACTTGATGGTTAAACATAATTAACAACAAAAGTGGCACAGGAATGCTTTTTTTGCAATTTTATTCTAATGATATCAAAAGATGCAATATAGCATAATGCAAATAATCATCACTTTTATTTTTGAAAAAAAATAGCGTATAGATAGATATACTGTAGCTATGGCAATAACCATATGCATATGCATATGCATATGCATTGCTATTGCATTGCTATTGCATTGCATATTGCAATTAAATAGCTATATAAATTTCAACTTTAAAGTTCACATTGCGCATTTCCACTTTCATGAAAAAATGCTTGAAGATCGTACAACAATTTCCAAATTAAGCAAAAAAGTACATTAATTTGGAAAATGATCGGCAATAATTTGTCGGTCAAAAACATACTATCGCCAATTAACTGAAGCTTTTTTTACGAAAAAGGCAATTTTTTTTGTATCCATGGCAACTGTGCATGTGGGTCATCATCGAAAGTGGAATAGAAAATTTTAGTGAAAATCTGGCCAAAATAAAAATGATTGACCAACATTTTTTCCTATTATAGAGGAAAATCGCACTAAAAGCTTATCTGGTTGTTAACCAAGTCTCTTACGTGCAAAAAACTCTCTCCTGTTACTGTCAAAAATTGTTGAAAATCCGCAGTAATTCTCGAGAGACCTAACTTTTTTTACGTGTTTAGTTTAAGTTTAAGATGTCTAACAACAACAGAAACAACAACACCAGTGCTCGTACCTTGCGAAGCAACTCAAAAGGTGCGCAACCTGCCGCCACCTTTGATTTTACCTTCACCTCTAACGCTGCTGACCCTCCACCGTGGTCTAAAGATACAGCTACTAATAACGCTTTAAAGCTGACCTTGCAGCTGATAAAGAGCGTATTAAGCAGAGCAACTTGCAATCTGAAAGGGACGTTGCCGGTGACCTTTTTGCAGACACCCCCAACCACCCGCCTAAGACCTATTCTTCTAAGGGAAAATCTAAGTCCAAGAATTCTCGCTCGCACTTGTCACGTGCTCAAGCGCCTCCCAACAAAATATAGTAAACAACCTAGATGGAACTAATCGTATTCCCGCTCCTGCAGCTCCTGCAGTTACTCCTGAAACCACTGTTCAAAATGATCAACAACAGAATGGCCAACAACCAGATAAGGAAATTGTCAATTCCGCCATGGATGTTGATCCGCCTTCTGACAACAATGAAAATTCTGATCAACAGTCGATCACTATTGAAAAACCGTTAGATTATGTTGCTCTCGTGGCACTTGATGATATTACTGGTTCTAAACCCTCAAAACTCATCACCATTAAGGAGGCTCTTGCTAAATATAATGTCAAGTACAACATCAACTTGGGTATTACGCGTCTCCAAAAACAGGCAAAAGTCACTTTCAATGACAAGGATTCTTACGACAAATTTCTTAAAATGGAAATTATCCTGCAACTTAAAGAGGAAAACTCGGATGATATTAAAAATGTCACCCTTAAAATTTCTCCGCTTAAACCAGAAAAGCAAGTCACGACTCCTGATCAATAAAAAGAGAATACTAACCATCGTACAATTCAGGTAATTGATATCCCTGCATACCGAAAAGCTGCTGAGATTAGAGCAAGCTTCGAAATCTTAGGTGAAATTGAAAGAATCTATACTAAAGGCGCTGGTTTTTACCAAATCGCCTATATTACTTACAAATCTCAAGAGGCCCTTACCTACTTTGCGACTAACTGGGGATATCATGTGGGAAAAGACACTGTTAGAGTTCTTCCTCTGTCTCTCAACCAAGACGATCGCGCTTTACGTAAACAATTTCCTCTCAAACTATCTGGATTAGCCTACAACACTAGTGGCTATGATCTTGAACCTGTCCTACTCAAATGCAAAGCTAAATCCTGCTTTATTCCTGCTGCTATGATCAGAGGAAGATATTTTAAATGTCGCTACGTATATATTCACTTCTCTTGTGATGAAGATCGACAGGCTGCGCTACAACTTTCGATCAATTTCAAAAAGGGCAATATAGATTCACGTCGATTATATTGGAGCCAAGAATCAGATCGCATATGTAACATCTGTGGTAATCCTTCCCACATGGCTGCTACTTGTAATAATAAGAATATTAATAAACCCCCTGGCAAAAAGTTTGTTAGTGGCGCTGATAATTGGAAAAATCTAAAGAAATCGTACGCTGATGCTGCTAAATCTAAAGGTACTAATAAATCAGCAAGACCTTCTCGCTCCACTCAACAGCAGAGAATTGATCGTACTACTCAACAACATGAGGAAATGGATGAGGATGAACCTTGTTTTGACCAAGACCCCGCCATTCTCCACTTTAAAGAAACAATTCTTAACAGTTTACGTCAACTAGAGACAAAGATCTTGAATATCAGTTCAACTCTTGAAAGTACTGATAAACAAATCGCCGCAATCGTTACTGCCCAGAAAGCTTTACACATTGAAAAGAGTTCTAAACTGGAGGGTACTATGAAGAAAAAATCCCTCACACAGTCCTCTACAGCTTCATCACCTGATCAAGCCAAGAAACACGTTAAGAGCGCTGATGACTCTGATCAAGAAGCTGAACTTATCCAAGACACTCAAGACCTTCGCCAATCAGACGCTCAAATTCAGACTCTTCTGACTCAACAAAATGAAATGAAATCATCCTTTCAATCTATCTCTTCAACTATGACCAAGATGTTTGAAATGCTCACTGGTACCTTTGCTTCATCTTCTTTGGGGGAAGACGATGAAGTTGCTGACGTTTTTGATCTTGCATAATCATTTTTAATGATGGACAACAATATTCCCTCTAGTTCCTCTTTATCCTCTCAATTAAAAAAAAAACAATTCCCCCAAACTTGACTCACCATCAATTTTTCATTCAAAAAGGGATCTTTTAGATTCCACTATAACGAAAATCGCATCTACAAATATTCGTACTTTAAATAAAAACAAATTTATCGGCTTAATCGATGCTATGAAAGATCATAATATCGACATTTATGGGCTCTCAGAGACTAATTGTTCTGAACGACAAGCAACAACATGGCAGCATCAATTAGGTGTTCGCGGTTACTTTGAATATTCACAATTAGGGGCAAAGGCCAAGGCGTAGGCATTATCATTGACGCCAAATTTGACATATTTGTTCACAAGACAGTTGGACATAAAGGTAGAATCCTTTATTTGGACTTATACTTCAGCGATAAGTGTAAACTTCGTTTAATTCAGGTTTACCTTAATGCTAATCAAAAAGAAAGACCACAAATTGAAGCTTTATACAAATACATTGACGATACTATCAGCGATGCTCAATCACGTGATATGGAAGTCATCATCATGGGAGATTTTAATATTAACTATAGAAAATACTTAATGGCCTTTGTCAATAATAAATGGCAATTTTCCTTGTTTCGCACTCTGGAAAGTAAAAGATTGTTAGATACCATTCCAATCTTTAATGACAATGATGAAGAAATGTATACTTACACACCAGCTGATTCTAATAAACAGGAATTAAGATTAGATTATATTTGGGCGTCTTTATCTATGTTAGAGAAAAGTGTTAATAGCACAGTGATAGAGAATGATCATTTTAATACTGACCATAAAACTATAACGTTGTCATTGGACACAGTACAGATGACAGGTGTTTCCTTGAATACATCCAATCAAAAGAAGAAACATATCACAAGGACCGTATTTCAATACGATGAAATGGACAAGGATGATGAACATACCTGGGAGAATTTCAGCACCCAATTGGACCTAGAGATTGAGAATACACTAATGAAAGCCTTTTCCATTGTTAAACCTCGCCACATCAATACCCTCTGGGACATGTTTAGACAAACCCTCATGAGAGTAGCTAAATCTCGTATAGTCAACAAGCAAGTCACTAGAAATAAAGTTAAAACTACACCAGAAAAGAAGCTTTCAATCTACTTCGATCTAAGATATATTATTAATCGTATACTAGAAACATGTTCGATACTGAATGCTTCCACTTCTATTACTTATAGTGTCTCTGCTAAATGGTCCAAGTTCCAACGTCTTGTTAACACGACATTGGATAAATATGAATGCTCAGACCTTTCATCGTCCTTTACCTTTCTTATACTTGACGACTTCAAATTATTTTTGAAGAATCTATGTAAAATTAGAAAACACTTGCAACTTCTTTTCAAATTGGAACTTGATATTATGGTTCAGGAACAAATAGTTTCTAATATCAAGAAACACTGTACTAATTTTAAGGACAACCAAGCCTTGATGATTCGCTCGATCACAGAAGAAGAGATGGTACATATCTCGATTGAAAAAATATATAAGAAAGACACCCAAGGCAATGAATCACTGATCACAGGTGAATCAGCTGTTCTCAATGAAACCAATCATCATTTCCAAACTATTGCAGGCTCGATTAATAGGAAAAAGCCACTTCAAGGCCGTTGGAAAGATCAATATCGACCTTTACATCATGTTAACGAGAATATTTACTCAAACCTCATGGACCTTTCATCACGTGATGAATGGCTGGATGTTATTAGAAATCTTCCTAAAGGCAAAGCTACAGGCCTCTCAAAAATATCTAATGAAATGTTACAACACCTTAGTCCCACGGCTCATGATATTTTATATTATTTGATATGTAAGATTATACAATTTGGTTACTTACCAAAACAATGGAAAGAAGCAACCGTTTTTCCTATCGCCAAGCCAAAACCCTTTAATTGTGAATTATCAAACTCTCGTCCAATCACCCTACTTGAGACTGCTCGTAAAGCGCTTATTACGTTACTCAATCGTCGCCTAACTTCAACGTTGAAACAATATAATGTTTTACAGACTAACCAATTCGCTGGTTTACCTAAACAATCTACCTTTGAACCCATAAGGATCGTTAATGAAATCATTCAGGACGCTATTGATAACAATAATGAACTTTGGATCTTATCACAGGATATGGGTAAGGCCTATGATCGTGTCAATACCTTCCAACTAAAGAAAGCGATGGATAGAATCAAGTTACCTCAGCAATTCACTCATTTAATTTTAGATTTGTTTAAAGATAGAACAAACCAAGTTATCACAGCCTATGGCAAGACGACTGCTTATGATGTTCTTACAGGCATAGACCAAGGAGAAGTTATTTCACCTGTTTTATAGTGTATTTATTACGATCCTTTACTTGCTGAAATTAACAAACATAATTTGGGATACACGGTATCATGTAACAACATACAGCAAGTACCACAGTTGAATTCAGCTGTGATAGAACAACATGTCCTGGCCTTGGCATTTATGGATGACACGCAGTGGATTACTGATAAGAAAGATAAGCTGGAATCTATGCTCTCCATCGCTGACTCCTTTTATAGACTAAATGATATCCAGATAAATAAAGAGAAATCTGAACTTATGATGAGAACCAAGATGTATAAGCGTCGTTATTCTCACATTTATAACAATAAGATCAATATTCAATTTGGAAGGGAATCTATTAGTATTAAGGCCAAACACCCTCATAAACCCACTCGTATCCTGGGTGTTTATTTTAATATTGAAAATGACGAACAATTTTTAATTTCTAAAGTTAAAGCAGAAATTGATCACCTAACGAACCTTATGTGGAAAAAGAAAATTACTGATAAACATATCCTGTATATTTTCAATAGGATTATTATACCTCGTGTTGAATACTGGTCACAGGTTTTCGTCCTATCACCAGATTTAATTCATCGTTTATTTGTTCCTTTTCGTCGAATGTTTAAAAACAAGCTCAAATTTGCTCGTACTGCCCCTAATGCGATACTAGATAATTCTTATATATATGGTTATCGTAATCCTTACGAGAATCAACTTCAAGCAAAAATTACTAATTTTTGCATTCAATTAAATGACAATGGAATCTTAGGAAGAATTATTGAAATTCGTTTGAAACTGCTACAACAACTACTCTGGTGTTCCCGACCGCTGATAGAGGGTATTCCTTTTGATAAAATCCCTAAACGTATGAAGAATAATTATTTACTTAATATGATCAACTTAATGAGACAGAATGATTTTACACTTCTTGTTATAGACAAAGGCAGATTTCCTACCATAGCAGGAGGAAAAAATGATTTTGCATCTGTAGCTACTTTTGATTTTTTGTCCAAATATAGTACAATTTTACGCTCACGCCAAATTATGTTTGTAGAACAAATTATTTCAGGAGACAAGCGTCGCTTACTCAATTGGACTGATATATGTAATAAACATTACTTTCAATCCATTCCTGGTCGTGGTAACAAAGAAGAAAAATGGTATATGGATATTCAAAAACTCATTACAGTGGATGGGCTTAACATTAATCCGCAGATTTACAATAAATTTACTACATTCTTTGATAATATTGAAGATACTAAAGCTTATGATACAGAAAAACAAGATAGGTCATTATCTGTCGTATATAGCCTTCAACACAATTCAATATTATTTGGAAAAGTTCAACGACTTATTGATGAGGACAACATTCTTCTTCGACATTACCATGCAGATATGTCTCAATCAACATCAACATCTACTCACGTTACCATTTGTGATGATACACTTTGTGCTGCTAATACTGTAAATCGTTCAAGTATGGGTGTTTGTGCTTTTATTGCTAATCCAAAGCATATTGTACCGCTTCTACCGGCTGCTAAATTTACCAAAGAAGATGTTAAACGTAAAAAAATGATTAATTTTAATATTTTTAATCTTTTTGATCAGGCTAAGAAAAAATATGCTCTTTCTCAAAGTACGTTAACGAGAAATCACGTGATCAAACAAAACAATATTATTTTAGAATTGTTAGAACCAGGACTTTCTAGGAATGAATTACTTATAATTCAACGAAAACTTGCTATATTTGATAATCCAAATTGCTGTATTTTTGAATTCTTCACTGACGGATCTCTTATTGAATTAGGCACTGAACAATGCAACATTAGCTGCACGTTTGCTCATCTTGATAGATCATTTGGTGTTCCTCAAGTGGAATTTTATACTACGATTGATAAATGGCCTTTAGCATATCGAGGCGAACTCTTAGCAGTCATTTTAGCTCTTATGGTAGTCCCTTATAGAAGTAAAGTGAGAATCAACATTGACTCCTTAAATGTGATTACTATGTTTGAGGAATTTAAATGTAATAATTTTTCCCTTACCTCGCGAGATTATTTCAAACTTAACAATAGCTATCTATGGTCAATTTTGATTAGAATTATTCGTCAACAGAACTTACATGTAGAAATGTTTAAAGTAGCTGCACACACTGATTGCGATGGCAATAATTACGTGGATAGACTAGCAAAATCTGCTCACATTGATCAAGATAGATTTATTAACTTTATAGATACTGCTCCTGACATTAAAGTACTTCTGTTATGGAATAATATCATCATTGAAACTCATTTGCGAAAATTCATCAAGATGGTTAGTCATATTAAAGGACTGGAAAAATTTATCAACCTACATAGGAATACTAAATATCGAAAATTAGAAGTTGATTGGACTTCTACCTTTGAATGCATCAATTGTGATATTGCTAATAATGAAACTTCAATGTCTTCTTCTAAAGTTAAAGCTCATAAAGTTCATCTCCTTATAGAAGAGATTCCTACAATTGAACAAATGAAGAAATCATTCCTAGAATTATACGATGGATGGAAATGTCCTAGTTGTGGATTGAAAGATGAAACGTTTGATCACGTGTGGACATGTGATGAACATCGATCTCTTCTTTTAAAGATTAAAAATAATACAATTGATCTTTTATTATCATTGTTATTTGAGTATAATCCAGATATTACAGAATATTCTGCCTTATTGACGCTTAATATATGGACAATTAGTACAGATCCTGACAATTTTACTTTTGTGGATCTCATCAAAGGCTTTATACCATTGGAGTTGAATCAAATTCTCAACTTGTGGATTTCTCGTAAACAATTACTGTTAGTCATTATTGAGATCAGGCAGTACATTTATGAACAAACATTTAAAGAAATTTGGATACGTCGTTGTTTTTTTATAAAAGAATTTGAACGTTCGTTGGGTATTACAAAAAAGAAAAAATTAACTTTAAAAAATTTTCGACCGTTTAATAATATTTTGAATAGTGATAGAGATTTAGAATATAAATTTGATGCTCTAGATAGTATTCGTAATAATATATATTTTGGTAAAAATATTATTGAATTTTACAGTAATCTTACTTCGTAGCGCTAGTAGTTAGTTAGTATACTTTATATAGAATTTTATATATGGTTTTTATTACTTTCTTTTCTGCAGAGCGGGCTTCGGTTTACCTGGTTTTTAACTGGCTGTAAAAGAGGTAGTGGGTTAATTATTGAATGTTTCTAGAAGTAGTTGGTTATTTTTAGATAGTTCGTTATATAATTACTTCACCGTCAAAGTAGATTTAGTTCGCTTCTATTAGTTTGTTTCATTTTTTATTTTCATGTATTAATTTTGATGTGTTTATAATTTATGTGTTCGCTTCTAATATCTGTTTAATAAAAAAAAAAAAATAAAAATAAAAAATAAAAAAAACCGTCTCTTACGTTTGTTATTATTAACCGATCGGTAAATCAGTTCAGTAATCGCAAATAAAAAAAAATGCTTTTTTTATGCATTTAATATAAAAGATAGAGGTCACGAACGGGTCAGATAGGTCGAGTAATTGACTTAACCCAATCTGCGATATTCAAATCAGGCCAACAAATTCATAACCCGTTAAGGGTACCTGAATTTCATATATAAAACACCAAAATGTTACTGTTTCGGAGTTTTTTTTCAAACTGAATAAAAAACCAATTGTTTTTAATATAAAAAATAAAACAAAATTATTTCAAAAAAAAAAGATTTTTTGATCGTTTTTAATAATGATTTTTGATCGTTTTTAATAATAAAAATAAAATGATTTCTTAATCGTTTTTAATAATAAAAATAAAATGATTTCTTAATCGTTTTTAATAACAAAATTAAAATGATTTCTTAATCATTCTTAATAACAAAAATGAAATGATTTCTTAATCGTTCTTAATAACAAAAAAAAATCAATTTCTTAATCGTTCTTAATAACAAAAAAAAATCGATTTCTTAATCATTTTTAATAACAAAAAAAATCGATTTCTTAATCGTTTTTAATAACAAAAAAAAAGACTTCTTAATCATTTTTAATAAAAAAAAAACAATTTTAAATAACAAAAAAAAATCAATTTCTTAATCGTTATTAATAACAAAAAAAATCAATTTCTTAATCGTTATTAATAACAAAAAAAATCTATTTCTTAATCATTATTAATAACAAAAAAAATCTATTTCTTAATCGTTATTAATAACAAAAAAAAATGATTTCTTAATCATTTTTAATAACAAAAAAACATTGATTTCTTAATCATTTTTAATAACAACTAGACTAATATGCGCTTTTTTAGGGGACTTCGTCCCCTATGATATATAAGCATACATGCTGCAACGGTATTAATATCTTGTTAATAATCGTTTTTAAGTAAAAAAGTGATATTAATATTTTTTGCTAGTCATTTTAGTAAAAAACGATATCTGATATTGATACTTTTTTTATTGATCGTTTTGATAAAAACATTTTGACATTTTTTTAACAATTATTTTTACTTAAAATCTCATCCGATAAATGAGTATTATTTTTATCAAAATGATAAAAAATAATTAATTTTATTTTGTTAAAAATGATTTTAACAAATGCCTTTTAGCTTTTTTTTTATTAAAATAACTTAATAAAAAGGTGGAGATTGTTTTTTTTTATTAAAAAATTACAAAAAATGCCAATGAAGGAATTTTTTTGCTACATTATTAATAAAAACATTTTTTTTAATTATCAAAGTAAATAATTAAAAAAAAAAATTAATTTATCTTTTTTTAACATTTGTTTATTAAACTGGATAATAAAAAAATCAATTTAATTTTTTTTTAATGGCCTATTAAATCTCAAACCAGATAACCAAGAAAAATTGTTGTCTTTTATGTCTTTTAAACTAACTAATGCTTAATCAAAAAATATTTTAATGGTTTATTATCAAATAATTGAAAAATTTTATTTATTTATTTTTTTTTAATGATTATTAACAATTTATTTTTTGTTTTTTAATCGAATAATTAAAAAAAAATAATTTAACAATTTATTTATTAAACCAGATAGTCAAAAAAAAAAAAAAAAGATTTTTAACGATTTTTTAAACCTATTAACGAAAATATTATTATTTTTTTTAATAGTTTTTATACAAATAAAAGCAATTTTTTTCATTTTAAAATGATTAATAAATCAATCATTTTTTCATTTTATTAAAACAATTAACCATTTTTTCCATTAAAATGATTAATAAAAAAAAATTGTTGTTTTAATAAAAAGAACCAAACCCATTTTTAACATTTTAATGTTATTTTGATAAAAAAAAGGTTAATAATTTTCAGCATTTTTCTTTGATTTGTTTTGATAAAAAAAATGTTTTTTTATTAAACGACTTAGGAAAAAATGGTTTTCATATTAAATGACAGAAAAAAATGGCTAAATTCATTTTTTTATTAGACGACCAATAAAAAATTGGTTTTTTTAAAACAATTAATACCATGAAAATTGTACTTTAGTCCTGGAATAACTGCAAATGAAAAATGAGAATTCTGGTGATATAAGTAACGGGTTATTGAAGCATGCTCCAAATGTGTTAATGGAGAAAGAAATGGCAAATACTGATGCATATTTGTTTTATGCGTGATCATCATATTAAAGCGATTAATTAAAAAAAAGTTGGTTTTTTTTGTTAAAATGATTAAAAAAAAGTCATTTTTTTTAAAACAATTAAATAAAAAAAACGATTAATAAAAAAATCCTTTTTTTTGTTAAACTGATTAAAAAAAATCATTTTTTTGTCATTTTTTAAGTGTTTAATTTGAAAAAAATGGCCCAAAGTTAAAAAAAACATTTTTTTGGCGTTTTTTTTTAAATTAAACTCTTTAAAAAATGCTAACTTTTGAAAAATTAAACGCCTAAAAGAAATACATTTTAGCGTTCTTTTTTTTTAAAATTAAACGCCTTAACAGAACTCATTTTTTTTAATTTAAATGCTTAACACTTAAAAGAAAGCGGTTTTTTTTTAAAAAATAAAAAAAAAATTAAACAACTTAAATATTTTAGCGTTTTTTTTAAAAAAAAATCAAACACTTTTAAAAAACGCATTTTTTTAGCTTTTTTTTTAAATTAAACACTTAAAAATGCAATTTAACGTTTTGTTTTAAATTAAACGCTTAAAAAAATTAAACGCTTAAAAAAAGCATTTTTTTTTAATTTAACGCTTAAAAAAAGCATTTTTTTTTAATTTAACGCTTAAAAAAAGCATTTTTTTTTAATTTAACGCTTAAAAAAAGCATTTTTTTTTAATTTAACGCTTAAAAAAAGCATTTTTTTTTAATTTAACGCTTAAAAAAAGCATTTTTTTTTAATTTAACGCTTAAAAAAAGCATTTTTTTTTAATCAAACGCTTAAAAAGAAGCATTTTTTTTAAATCAAACGCTTAAAAAGAAGCGTTTTTTTTAAATCAAACGCTTAAAAAGAAGCGTTTTTTTTAAATCAAACGCTTAAAAAGAAGCGTTTTTTTTAAATCAAACGCTTAAAAAGAAGCGTTTTTTTTAAATCAAACGCTTAAAAAGAAGCGTTTTTTTAAATCAAACGCTTAAAAAGAAGCGTTTTTTTTAAATCAAACGCTTAAAAAGAAGCGTTTTTTTTAAATCAAACGCTTAAAAAGAAGCGTTTTTTTTAAATCAAACGCTTAAAAAGAAGCGTTTTTTTTAAATCAAACGCTTAAAAAGAAGCGTTTTTTTTAAATCAAACGCTTAAAAAGAAGCGTTTTTTTTAAATCAAACGCTTAAAAAGAAGCGTTTTTTTTAAATCAAACGCTTAAAAAGAAGCGTTTTTTTTAAATCAAACGCTTAAAAAGAAGCGTTTTTTTTAAATCAAACGCTTAAAAAGAAGCGTTTTTTTTAAATCAAACGCTTAAAAAGAAGCGTTTTTTTTAAATCAAACGCTTAAAAAGAAGCGTTTTTTTTAAATCAAACGCTTAAAAAGAAGCGTTTTTTTTAAATCAAACGCTTAAAAAGAAGCGTTTTTTTTAAATCAAACGCTTAAAAAGAAGCGTTTTTTTTAAATCAAACGCTTAAAAAAAAGCGTTTTTTTTAAATCAAACGCTTAAAAAAAGGTGATTTTTTTTAATTAAATGCCTAAAAAGGTGTTTTTTTTAATTATACGCTTAAATGAAGGCTCACTAACTGTACTCAAATTGCCTTAGTTACATTTTTAAAAAACCTGATTTTTAATCGTTATATTTTTAAAAAAAATGATTTTTTTAATCTTTACATTTTTAAAAAAATGATTTTTTCAATTTTAAAAAATGATTTTTATAATTATTACATTTTTAAAAAAATGATTCTTTTAGTCGTTACATTTAAAAAAAAAAAATGATTTAACGCTTTAATGATCTTTGATTAATAAGAAAATAATTTTAATGTTTATTTTTTTTTCTCTGAAAAGACCTATTTAATAATTTTCTTAATAAAATGTATGTTTTTGATAGTTCTAGTTGTTTTTTTTTTGTAGAATTTATTTTATTAATAATTTCAATTTTTAATTGGCACATTTAATATTTTACTTTTAACAATGTTTGTAATTTTACGATAGGATCAACGAAATTGAAAAAAATTAAAAAATTCGAAAAACCTATTATTTGATGGCTCAACTAAACATGCAATAAAAGTGGCACAGGAAGGCCTAAATCGCAATTTTACTCTTTTGATATCAAAAGAAGCCTAAGCATAAGCATATGCATCAATCATTAGGCATAAATGCTTTACGCTTTAAGCATTATTATAAACTGCATTTCTTGAGTTCACATTGTGCATTTCCTAATTCAGACGATTTTATATTGAGTCTTGAAGATCAGTACAACTAAAAATCCAAATTGAGTGAAAAAGTCGATTAATTTAGAAATGATCTAATCACTTCAAAATCTTCTTTACGCTAATAAATAATAAAATACAAAAATTCATAAAAATGTTTCCTAATAATATATAAAGAAAAGTAAGTTGGAATTGGGCTATCTATATTAATTGGACATTTGTATATCTAATTAAATATTCATCTATTGTATTTTTTTTTTTTGATTTTGATATACCTAATTGTGAATTGTCCAATTAAAATTGCAAATCCAACAATATTAGTTAACTGTCTTTCTTGATACAAATACCATAAGGACGCAAATCCGCTCCATCAGGAGAAATCCAATATTCACCAATTCCGGTTTCTTCCTTTGGAATTCTAACTAAATTATTTGGATTAACCCTATTTTGAAACACGACCCTATAATTCTCTCCTTTATGAGTAAACGTAGTAGCATATTGATATGCAACATCAATATCTGGAGTAGAATAAATTCCATGTCCAAATAAGAATCGTTTACCCTTACACAAGTCATAACCATCTTCAGCGATTGATTTACAGTTATGCTTCGCAGTTCCATGATAAGAAACTATAATTAAAATTCATATGATATTGATTGATAAATGATGAAAAATATACAGTATATCACATATTAAATATTTATTCCTTAATCCTTACCTGGCCATTCATTTTGTACCGAACTTGTTGTATATTGTCTATTATTAACACCGAGCCAATTGTTATCATTATATTTATCAAGAACTTTAAGAGCAATTCTTTTCCATCCACAAGGACGTTTATATTCGAAATTTCCTCTCATAAAACTTATTCCTTTATCATCTACATTTGTAAAATCATAATCATAATGTGGGTCAAGAAGATCCGGATGAATAAACAATCCTCCCATATCACCACCACCTCTTAATCTCAATACTAAATGCAAGGTATCTTGAAATTTTACATTATTATCCGCTAAAGTTCCATCTGTAACTATTTTACCAGCAAAAATTAATCTTTGTTGGTCTGTTGGTATGCCATCTTTCTCTTGAATTTTTGCTTTTAATTGATCAATTGGTTCATTAGAACCAACACTTATTGTTATGACTTTTCCCGTTAATGTTTTAACGAACACGACTCCTTCGTGATAGTCATAGTAGTCGTATTCTTGTTTCATACTTGATTTTTCACGTCGATTTATTGACCTTTTGGATACGTCTTGTGATTGATCATTTGTACTTCCCATATTACACACATCATTAACTAGTATTCCTCTATCACCTGAATCAAAATGTTGTGATCTTTGATTCAGAATACGAGAAGAATTTAGTGAACTTTCATTCTGAATAAAATCAAATTGTGATGTCATTGCACTATCCTTTATATTATCAGTTGGCACCATACCACCAATCAAATGAGATTGATGAAGAGATTCTTGATCCAATTGAGTATAATAACCACTGTTCTGTCCTTTGCAATAATCATCGTAAGAAATGACACTATTTCTCGTAATAGCACTTAATGCTGCGGCTAAGAGCGAGTCTGACATTTTCTTGATTTTCTTTTAATGGTGAAAAAAAAATATTTTTTTTTTTCCTTTTTCTTTTGCGTGTACTCAATTATCGGATTTTCACTTTCTTTTTTTTTTAAAAAAAAAGGAGTAAATTATATTTCATTGTAATCAACATTATTTCCATTATTAAAAAAGATTATAATGCAGGAGATGAAACACAACGTGATAAACAAAACTAAAATATGTATGTACATGTGCTCAACCGACAATTATCCCGAATTTGGAATTCCAGCGAAGCACGGAAGAAATTCATGCAACAATACTTAAATGAAATAATTAGTTATTACGAATTCAAAAAAAAAAAAAGGAAAGAAAAAACAATTAAGGGTAGAGGACGTTATTAATACTTCGCATTTAAATGTATAGTTGAAAAAAAAAAAAAAAATAATTCATTCGAATTTCGCAATATTTGAAGCCAAATAATTTACGTTGATATACCTGCCTGATACATGTAAACAGTTTAAGATTGGTTTATTTTGTTCTAATGTTTTTATACAAGGCAAGGGATAAACAATACATTACCGTTCCAGATAAGCTGCATCCAAGTTAGTCACTAGACCCTTTTACAATAATCATCATAAGAAATGATAGTAATATTCGAAATGGTATTTAATACTATATAGCTAAGAGCGTGTCCTTTAATGTGAAAATAAATTTTTGTATATTATATATTTATATTATTTTCTTCGCCCTTTTCTTTTTTAAGAAAAGGAAGAATTAGCTCACATTTAACCATTTTATGTAATATTGTAATAATCAGTTATAAAAATAGAAATTTGTTTTATTTATTTATTTTTCGCATTCCATTTTTTTTTTTACTTCTACCATTTTGTAAAACACTTTTAGGACCAAAATTAATACAGGCAACTGGCTGGCAGCTATCTTTCAAGACCAGCAGACCTATGATAATTCGATAGTTTTAATAAAAAAGGAAAGATTTATATGATTTTTGTGGTTGTACGCAAATTTAAACCATTTTCGGACCTAAAATATTCATTAATAATGCTAAAAAGCACCTATTTGTAATTAGTTTTGTTCATCATTACCAGCACTTCTCGAAATTTTCCAATTTTAAGTGATATACTGTATATATTAGTACAGTATTTATAATTTGATTTATTTTCAAGAAATTGATAATCTATTGTCACTACAATAACTGATATAAATGACAATACCATAATATCTTATAATAAGAGTAATTATGTAAAATAGTTGTAAAATACATAAATTTATTTGATTCATAAACACAATAATCACAAAATTTTACATAAGTATTTTCTAATAGATAATGATAAAATACAAAATTTATATAATTAATTGGATATCCATCTATTTATTGTATACATTATCTAATTGGATTTTGATATATACTAAATAGTTATTGGAAGGGGTAGTAGATATATCGGTCGAAGACTGATATTCCATCTAATAACTGAGTTATTGTAGGAATAATGAGGTGACCAATAGAAATTAGGACAATATTGGATTTCTTATAAACATACCCCCACATATTCATAATCGTTTGAACGACAATCAATTGTTATTAGATGTCCGATGTCCAAAATGTACCTTCTTTCTTGATGCAAATACCATACGGACGTAAATCTGATTCGTCAGGGGAAATCCAGTATTCTCCAGCCCCGGTTATTTCATTTGGAATTTTCTTTAAATTATTTGGATTAACTCTATTTTGAAGTACGACTCTATAATCACTTCCTTCATAAGTAAATTTAGTAGCATATCGATATGCGACATTTATATCCGGAATAGAATAAATTCCACGACCAAATAAGAATCGTCTACTCTTACATAAGAGGTAACCGTCTTCAGCAATTGTTCTACAGTTAAGTTTTGCGGTTCCATGATAAGAAACTATTATAAAATATTGAGGAAATAAGTAAAATAAAAATATATTATTACATATTATTAAATATTACAAATACTTCCTTACCTGGCCATTCATTTTGTACTGAATTTGTTAAACGACGTCTTTTACTAACTCCAACCAACCAAGTGTTATCATCATATTTATTAAGAACATTGAGGGCAATTCTTTTCCAACCGTAAGGACGTTTATATACGACATTTCCTCTCATAAAAGTTAATCCATTATCATTAACATCTGTAAAATCGCAATCATAATTTCGATCAAGAAGATCCGGATGAATAAATAATCCATAAATACCACCATCACTTAATATCAATAAATATAAGGTACATCCAAATTGTATATTATAATCCGATAAAGTATCTTCATCTTCAATTACTTCACCTCCAAAGATTAATTTTTGTTGATCTATTGGTATACTTTCTCTATTTTGAATTTTCGCTTTTAAATGATCAACCGTTTCATTTAAATCAACATCTATTGTTATAGTTTTACCCCATGATGATCTAATAATCACATAACTTGGTAATTCAATATCCGTATTATCAGTTGGCACTTTACCACCAATTAAATGTGAATGATGGAGATAATTTTGATCCAATTGGATAAAGCCTTTATTTCTTCCTTTACGATATTTATCATAAGAAATAACAGGACTATTAGTAATAGCACTTAATGCTGCGGTTAAGAGGGTGTTTGACATTTTCTTTTTAACGTGTGAAAAAATTTTTTTTTTTTTTTTCTTCTTTGCGTGTGCTTATTTATCGGATTTTTCGCTTTCTTTCTTTCTTTCTTTTTTTTTTTTTTGAAAAAAAAAAAATTGGGTACTAAGGAAAATTTGGTTCATTTAAATAAATATTTTAATTAATTAATTCTATTTTTAAAATTTTTTAGATCATTATATCAGGCATATCAATTTTATTAAAAAAGAAAACAAAAGCAAATTACAAAAGGAAACCATATCAGTCGGTGGTCATGTCAGGGATCGGCATGGGGAGTCTATTTTAATTATATGATCGACATCCATATTGAACACTTTTTGTAAATCGGTTTTTAGACTAAAAAAAAAAATGCTACATAATAACTTATGCTTAAATTTTACACACAATTTCACATTATGTCGAACTTATAAAATATCAATTTTTATTATGATTGAACAATTATTGAATAACTTTTACTATAGACAACCTATTTGGCGAACAAAAAATTGCCAAACTTGACAATATTCCAACATACAAAAATGTTGTTTAACCATGGTTCGTAACACTAGGAAAAGCGTTGCAATGAGATAAAAAAAGATCATTTTTGTCTTCATTTTGGTAAAAGTAGTCTTAAATAACTTGCATCTCAAGTTCCAAATTGCCTATTTTTTGACAAAACAAAATTGCTAATGTCAGAACAAGAATACGAAATTTCCTCTCCTCCACCTTCTCTATTTTTTGTGAACTTGTCAGACGAATACAACGGTGAAACAAGCAGTAATGAAGAGTTTGAACAAGAAGAATTTTCATTAGGAGACAATAATAGTATTAGTGATATAGACTCTGAAGACTTTGAAGAAAATGAGAAACGTGACTATGAAACATTTGAAAAAGAAGAAATTATAGAACATTTGGAAAATATAGAACTTACTCCATGTGTAATCGTTGATTTTGTTAATGGTAAAATTCAGCGATGTGAAGATTCAACGAAATTAAGACCATTATACAATTTATTTGGTACATGGCAAGTTGATAGAAATGCAATTAAAGAAGTTGATGGCATTTTACCAAGATTGGGGGTGTGTGATTCTCATTTTCAATTTGATAACAAATATTTACATAAATCACAGAATAAAAAATTGAAAGATTTTAATCAAGGAATTATTCAATGGCGTCGGTGTATTTTTTGTGACAAATATGTGACTTATTTTTCGCGAGGTGCAGGATGCAATATACATTCTTGGAATTTGAATGGCCAAAATATTCAAGTAGCTTGCAATGGTCAATTTGCGTGCGAAGCATTAAAAACGTGTCCATCTTTATGCGTACGTGCATTTGATATTACAAAACCTCGATGTATTTGTTGTTCATGTTACGAAGATTTGGGTGGGCACATTCATCATCGTCCTGGAAGAGGAAAAAAGGCAACAACATGTATTACCGAAAATTCACATGAGAAAGATATAACAAAAGGACTCGAATTTTTAGGCGATTGGTTAATTAACATTGCACAAACAGGACATGATGAAATTAAAAAAGATCTGTTAATCGAGGCATTCAAAACTTTTCTTCCTTTTGTTAATAAATTGTCTACCATGCCCAGTGAAACAGATTCTCAAACCACTAATACGTCAACAAATCAGGAAATCTATCTAAATGAAGCACCTAGCCTATTTATGATAAAGACAGTTTTTATAGAAACTTCTAAAAAAAATAAGAAAAAAAGAAATGAAAAAATTTTGGAAATAAGCGACTTTAAGGTAATATGCTATGTATTTTGTCCTAGTCAAATAAGCAATTAGCATCTATAGAGGAAAAATTTCGATTATTTGTAACTTTTTTTTCAGGAATTTGGACGTGAATTCGGACAAAAATTATGGAACTCACGATCAGATATCAACTCAAAAAATCTGCGTTAGAATCTCCAAAAACTATCCAGGAATATTGTGATGGATTTCCCGAATTTTTAAACAATTTCTTCATTGGAATAATTGATGAATTGTATCAAAAAAAGAACGCAATATGCAACTGGCAGCGAAAAAGACGTAACAACTTACCAAAAACTACATCTTCCGAACAGATAATGAAAATCGTGACATTCATCACATCTATACTTTTAGGAATCGCCTTTCCTCACCTGAAAATTTGGATTCCTCGAGTTTTGGCCAGCCTTGGTCGTATGCCACGATTATTGGGTTCCTTTCGACGGTTGCTAACAGTTTGTCATGTAACATCACACAGTGACCGACATGAACGAAAGCTTGCAAAAGTCCGAATGGAAAAATCAAATCCAGCAAGCCGTCTCATTCAAGGTAACAATGTTTGGAATTTAGCAACCATCGATAACATTGACTTTAAGGAAAAGAGCTTCAAGTTTGGCAATATTTATGATGTTACACGTGATAATTCACACGCCACTCTAAGAATGGTGTTTCAAGCTCAATTGCCAATCGAAATAGAAACTGGTCCAGAGGAAGTTATCGAATTGACAGCTGAAACTTCGTTATTTGGTATGAATCAGGGTATTGATGGAACGTTAACTATGTTTCGGCAAGTCATTTATGAATTGCTAGATTTTAAAAACATCAATGAAGAATTAGTTTACAAGACAAATTTCGATGCAGAAACCATAAAAAACATTATACTTACTAGATTAGATCGTGGATGTTGTGGACCTTCTCCTAACATTGTAATCTTGGAACCAGGTGCCAGTCCAAATTCAGATGAAGAGATTTTACGCGTGGCTGAAATGTACAAAGATGACTTTGCGTTAGAAAGTCATTCTTTTCTGGACATTGTTGCAGATGAAGCTATCTTTCGTCGATTAATCAAATGTCGGGCAAAATGGCCAAATATAAGGCCTCTCCTTGGACAATGGCACACGTCAAAGGATTTTTGCTCTGTTTTATTGGTTTTATTTTCTAGTTACGGTTTACTAAGTTTAGCATCGCGTTTAGGCGTTCGTTTCTTAGACAAATTTGAATCTGTAGTTGACTATCGTTCAACCGCAAGAGTACTCGATCTTTTATGGGTCGCAGTCGGAATATCCATTAGTATCTATATTACCAAAAAAGGAATATCTTTTAACGAAATAATGGATAGTGAAAACGGCTCACACATTTGTCTCAAGGTATATATTTTATTGGATAATATTTTACAGTATTTTTAATGAAAAGAAGCACTTAATTTAGCTATTGTTAAACTAGTTTCTTGTTTTATTTATTTAAAAATATGTATTATTACAAATGAAAAATAAAGTCAATATTGAGCACTATTACAATTATAAACAAAAAATTTTATTAAAATTTACATACATTAGGTGTGGTATCTATATTATGAATGGGCTGGAATATGGAAGGCACACCGAATGGGAATGCGTGTAGGAAACTTTGATTTACAACAAAATTCATTGTCTGCAGCGGGACCCCTTTATGCAAGCGCAGCTAAATCAAACTACACAACGGCCATAGCTCATTATCTCAGTATCATAGCCGCTCATCCCAAACTAGAAGAAAAACTGCGTTATTGTGGTGCATTTAAGATTCCCCATGACATTGACGAAGATCCTAACAATGTACGCCATGTTTGTTTTGGATTTGATGAAGCTTTGGAAACCTTTGGCGTAAGATTCATCAAGCAGAATGTTAGTGGAAACATATTTGATGAGAAGAATCTTAGGGATCAAATAAAAGCTTCCCAAGATGAAAGAGAGAGAATAGATTTACTAATGAGCGAATACCTTGATGATTATTCGGTGTCACATAGTGAACGGGCTGTCAAGTCACGCAAGGAATCTTTATGGGAACTCGTAGATGATCTTGTAACAGTGTTTGGAATGGCTGACCCCTTATCTCACCAACTATTTCAAGAATATAAACCTACAGAAATGCATCAGGAAGGGCTTAATCGGCTGATTGCTTGTTATCCAGATGGGTTAGAACGAATAAAAGCGGTATATCGTCAAGAAGTTTTAGAGATAGAACGAAGAAATCCACAGGGTAGAAGGACAATAGGAGTTGTTAGAACAAAACCAAAAGATTATAACAAAAAGAGTGTTGGAAAGAGGACGAGAGTGGTGGCAGAAAATTCAAATGAAATATCACCTACTACCGAACCACAACCAAAACGAAGAAAAACAACAGGCACCAAACGCAGAACTACTGAAGATGAAACTGCGATCCTTTGTGCATTGAAAATGTACAAAGATAACCTTCCAGATGATGCCATTACTTCCGTTCGTAAGAATTTGTCAGAAGTTTGGACCGTAAAAAAGGTGCGAGAATGGTGGAATTATCATAAGAACAGGTAGATTGCAAAAATAATTTTGTTACCAGAAAATAAAGAATGTAAATTTTTTTACAATTTTTGCTAGTTTTCTTCTTTATTTTGTAATTTCTACGAAGATTATACTGGTTAATTAATTAATAAAATGAAAATTAGCTATTTGCCATAAAAAGTACTATTCTAACTGCTTTTTATCGACTAAATAAGTTGATTGCGCTTGAAAAAATACACATAATTATGTGTTCAAAATAGCTTTTAAAAAGTATATAAACTTGCATCTCGAGGTTTAGGTCAAAAAAATAGGGAAAGTTGGCCTAATATAAAGTTTTTATACAAGTGTCATACTGTAGAGAAAAATATTGGAATATGTAGGTAGAAACCGTAAGAACAAAAGTTCCTTAAGGTTCGTTGGTAAGCGAGTTGAAACAAAATGTCGTTACATTAGACGGTAAATTTCTGATTTTTAACGTTACACAAAATTTTAATTAGTGATTGACAGGTGATCTGACATGACCACCGACTGATATGTAACATAACCGGTTAAATTCTCCCGATTGATTATAATATATCCGGAATTTGAATTCCAGCGCAGCATGGATGAAATTTGTACAATAGATTGATAGGCACAAGGGATCCACGAGCGAGTACAGGAAGTTGCGATGATCATATATTTATTTGTACCGATTCGGGTAAAATTTTTGAAATTTATTGAATGGTAAAATTTTAAAATGTACAAATAATGGTTATAATATTAACATGTGTTGAAAAATTTTAAAATATTCTATAATTAATTAAATTGTATACAATTAATTAATGAATCTAATCGATTAACGGGTTTCTTTAGTATCATTCATCTATATAACTAAAAAAAAAAAGGCATATTTAGATTACTCTGTATAAATAATTTTGTATTGTGCAACGAATGATTTACCTGCGCCTGATCTATTTAGTTGGAAATTTGATCGGCAAATTCATATTAGTTCTGTATATTTACTGACCGCCATCTCGCAATCGCAAATTGTGTAAAGATTACTAATACAGAATAATATGTTATAATATGTCGAATATGACATACAAACGCGTCGCGTCCTTGTGATTATAATCAATAAATCAATCAATCCAAATCAATCTATCACATTGACTCACTCAAATATTTTCCCATGTACGATTTCTCATACATAAAAGAATTACTTTTTCCTTATTTCTTACATTTAACTTGCAAGTTTTTACTTTTTAACTTGTTAATAAGCCGGTCTCATCACAATATAAAAATAACGGATATCTTTTCAAATTTCAACTTTCATCATATTAAAGGTATGTCGAACCATTTTTGTAAAGCTAAAGAGAGTGGGCTTATCTGCGTTACCCTCGTTTCTGGTGAATGTGAACAAGTGGATGCAATGATCAAGGAAGTTATGGCAACCTTGTGAGCTGGCAGGTCTATCTATGATAACTCTGTTAACTGACGGACCTGGCTGAGATACGAATAAGATCTTCTCAGTGTCTAGGAGAGATGTCAGCGAAAGAACTCAATAACCTAAAGCTGTGTTTTTGCAAGTTCTTTCAAACAGATACTCGTAACTTTACCTTTTATTGTGCAGTTTTCAGGGCCGGACGGTGAAAACATCGACACTAATATATAGGAAGAAGATCCGAGCTGCTTCGTTATGAAACTTGATACTTTAGAAGGATACTGCCTCACGTCACCTTCCAGATGGTGGTACAAATTTTGAAGTAGAGTACTTAGCAAAAGCTAACCATCATTTTTAATTTATAGATGCCCCGCAAGAAATTTGTAAGAAAAACATTTATTTATAACAAAGAGCCGGATGATGATTCTGGTTTATTAACTTGTGCAGGACAAATGAATTCCAACATTATCCAACTCAAAAAAATTTTAAAGATTATGAAGATATCAAATCAATTTTTTTCACCAGAATATGGAATGTCATCTCAAGAAAATAGTAATGAATTTTTTCATTTATTAAAAGGTATAATAAAAATGTTTAAATAATGTATCTAAATATAATTATTAATAATTGTACTGTACATTAGGAGAATTTAGAGACAAATTATTTATCATACTTTGTACTACTCCTGGACTAATGATCAAATTTCAAGATATGACAAAAATTACAAAAATTAACGACCAAGAAAATGTTGATTTGTTGTTTGTAATTTCGAGTGTTGGTATAAAAAGTGATGCATTAAAATTTTGTGAAGAAAAACAAATTACATATTTGAAACTTGAAAAAAATATGTTAGAATTTATTAATAAATTTATTAATTTGTTTTAAGATAAAGGGATTAATATTTTTACTAAATATTTGGGCACAGTTATTGTATCATTATGATCGTTAAATCATTAATTTCGTATTCAGAAGTAATAGTAATTCATCTTTTTATAGATTTTATGACATGCATGTCAATTTTCTTTTAAAAGATTAAGACACCTAAAAATATATATATAAAAATGCAGCTGCTGTGCGGTTGGGTCCAGGCCCCACATCTGATTGGTCTTGTATGATTCTAAATCATTATTGTTATTGTTTAATACAGTATATGAAAAAAGTATATAAATGTATCCGAATTTTCTCTTTCTTCCAAGTTTTCTATAACTATATTTTATATCATAACAACAATACTTTATAATGCGATTATTTGTGTTGAATGAAATTCTCAACCTCCATAAATTGGAGGAGTCAAAAATAAATAATGGACTTAATTATTTTGGTATGCAATTTCCTTTCTGAATTTCAAAAAGGTTTTTGTTTAGGAAAAATGGGAACGATCAACATTGGCCTCAGCAAGTCTCGTTTCTGTGTTACATCACAAGATGGGTAAAACGGGTAAAGTTACTATTAAAAATAGCTAAAAATTATTGTTATGGGTTAACGATCTTGGTGATCATTTTTTATTCTAGGTCCCGTTATCGTAGTGGAGGTGCGCAGAACATAGGTCCCAAGCCTAAACCCGGTCCCCACAAGCAAATAAGCCTATATTGTGTATATCTTTCCTTTTAGATATTTTCAGCCAGAATTAGCTAATAGCTTGACAAGTTTATGCTTGGGTCCTATAAGAACATTCTCCCAATTAAAAATTCCCCCCCCCCCCCCCTTCATTTATTATTTATAAAGTTGAGTAAAATGATTTTAAACTAGAAAATTAATAAAATTCTATATGAGGGAAATGAATGGCGAATTAAGATTAGGCGATTCCGAATTATCATGGGGGTTAATTATTCTGCTGTAATGTCAAAATGAATTATGTCACCGCAATGTCGAATTGCCAAATTGTCGAAACGTCAAAATGGATTTTTCTTACGTCGGTAAATATCGGATAATCAGAAAATAAATTTTGTAACTAATGAAAATCTGCCACTTTTATCATAAAAATACAAAGCTGTAAATTAAAATTGGAATAGAAAATCATCTTTTAAAAGAAAAATGAATCAACTGTGAGAAAATGAATAGTTTCCTTAAAAATAATAAAAAAAAATTAAAATGAACGGTAACTCACGTTCCTAAAGTTTTAAAGACGATATTAACAATTTTACCGAACCTACTTATTCCAAAGGCCGTTCTAGAAGAGCAAAACGAGACCACAAACATAACTATTCCAAGGCATAATACTAACATAAATAAAAACTGCGAGAATATGAATAGCTTCCTTAAAAATAATAAAAAAAATTAAAATAAACGGTAACTCACGTTCCTAAAGTCTTAAAGACGATATTAACAATTTTATCGAACCTACATATTCCAAAGGCCGTTCTAGAAGAGCGAAACGAGAACACAAACATAACTATTTCAAGGCATAATACTAACATAAAATAAGATAAGTAACGAATGATATCATTACATTTATAATAAATTCTGATTGACGAAATATAAGAAACGGTAGGATGAAGCTCTAAATTTTAGTGAATTAAATTCTATTTCTTTCATTCATGATTCGTCCTTATAAAGTTTTACGCAATTATTTAACACTAAATACATGCACAATGTATACTTATGATATACGAAATCTATATTATATAAAATCTTGCCTACGCTATGAATAAAATACTAAAATAGAAACTCTGTAAAAAAATTTTGTAAGTGAAGCTGAATTCTAGCTCGACCAGGATAAGATAATATTACTAATGGACAAAGTCTTGATGGTAAATCATTCCATAATTTTACTGTTGGATATTTTATACCATTGACAGTAAATGCACAAGCTTTTACACTCATATCCAAATGAACAGTAACAATTGTACTACTTTTAAACGGTATGCAATAACTCATTTCACGTCTATAGTCACTATTGTCATAACAATTACCATCAGAACATAGTATCCATTTATTAGCTAAGGATTTGGTAATTTCATAAACAAAATTAGATTCTAATGGTGTACATAATCCAACACAGTAAAAATTAGTACCTTCAATAATGACATCCCATTCGAAAATACCTTTATCTTCAAATATTACTTTTGATTTGATATCTTGAAATTTACAATCAATTTTTGTGTTTGCAACTTTTCCGTTTTCCTCAACAGTAATTTTTGATCCGCATACTGTCTCATCCCAAACATAATCAATAAAATTATGTGATGTCTCTTGAATTTCTGCTATATTTAACCTTGCTCTTCGTCGATAAGTATTTAAAAATATTTCTGTTGGAATAATGTTTAATGGTTCAATGATATCAGATAAAATTTCTGCATCAATCTTATCAAAATCAATAAATTCGATCAAAGGTTCTAATTCTTCAGAAATTTTTTGATGATTGGTAATAATTTCATTCTCCTTCCAGTTTGAATCCTTTATTTCTTCTAATTTCGGAAGTAGTTCCATAAGAGTATTAAATGCATCATCAGAAACTTGTTGTGCTGCTAATATAGCTCCGTACCGAAGAACTTCATATTCTGAAGTCATAAATGGACCATTTTCTTCATATTTGTATAATAAAATAGTTTTAAACGCTGCAATAGACAATTGATCAAATTCAATTTTGTTTAATGGCATAATTGCTACTGCCTTAACCAATAAATCAAGAAGAATATGGGAATCTCCTGATAATATCGTATTATTCACAATTTTAGTTAATAATTCCGGTAAATAATTTTTAGTATAATTCCTTTCTAAAATACTTATAATTATTTTTGTAATAAAATTCTTTATATTTTCTAATTGAAAATAATCCGCAGCTTGGAAAACTTCAATAATATTATCTTTAGTTAAATATTCATCTTTAATAGAACCTGTATAAATATATTCTAATATAATTTCCATTACAGAGGAATTAATTGTTGGAAAAGAGACTTGTTTTTCGTAAGTTTCTTTCATTCCATTATAAAATAATCCTTCAAATACTTCTGATCTTGCTGCTAAAATTGATCTAGAACCATATAATATTTTTTTATCTTCACATAAAATTTCTATATCACTATATTTTGGGTTATTTATTAACGATTTTAAATCTTGTACTAATGAGTATCCTTTTATCATTGTAAGAAGATTTTTTTTTTTCGTTTGAAATGAGTTGAATATGTTCTTATATAGTATTATTTATGAGGACTGATTAAATGATTTATTGGATTAGTAATATACTAACATATAAGAGATAATAATTAGTATTATTTTAGAAACGATTAGGGATCAGATACCTAATTTAGCACTGAAATGATATCATGTAAATATGAAAACTAATCAAACTAATCACTAATCGTAATTGAGATCAGTCAACAAAACTCCGAAATTCGAAATCCCGATAGTACATTACTGTACCAATATTCTAAATCTCAAAAATTTTGTAATCTTAAATTAACAGTTCTAAACCTGTTTAATCATGACATACCCCCGAAATGTCATAATTCGGCAATTTATAATTCAGAAATAAAAAATCACGACAATTCATAATACCGATTGAAATATGAAATCCCGAATTTCAAATACTGAAATGTTTAGTAAAAAAAAAAATGGTTTATTATATAATAATTCCATAATCTTGAATTCCATAATCCCGAACTCGATCAAATGTTATTATTGTTCGTAATAATTATTTGATAAGTAAATAAATAATACTACATATCTTGTAATAATTTTTCTCAATAAATAAAAAATTTATAATAAATGTAAATAATTAAGATAACTAATTGGAACCGTAGCGAAAATTGAAAAAAAGATGGACGCGATCTTTAATCATTTTTTAATTTTACATCATTGGTGACGCTCACGTGACGGAATAAATTCACATGATCGTTCTTTTTTTTCCATAGTGAGATGAAATCATGATCTTTTATACTATTTTGGAATTATGACAAATCGGCAATTCGAAATTTTGGATCTCGGGACTCAGGATTTAGGATGTCGGAAGAATGTATGGAATCGTCACTGATATTTCTCCTATAATAACTAACCACATTCGAAATTATTGGTTAATCTTCAAATCGTATCGTATTCACTTCAAAAACAATATTGGAATTTTCCTCTATTTTATAATATATGCAGATTGGTATCACTTCCATAATCAACCATACGAATTTGTAAGAGAGAATCTCAATACTTTATACGAAATAGTTAAATACAGTATATAGTAAATTTATTTACGTATGATATAAAAATATACAAAGAAAAAGTATGAAGACTTCTACATAAATAACATAATTACAAAAAAACAACATAAGAACATAAATTTAGTTATGTTCCTGGATCTCAATACTGGTGTTATTCATGGCATTATCCGTTGCAACGTTAGAATTATTTTTCGGCTGACTTAAAGGAGTAAGTTTATCTTCTCCAAATTTTTGTATTCTTAATATAAGATTGTAGTATAACGCACAAATAACTATATACGAAATTATAGTTAAGAAACCATAGACGATAGTTATAGTATCGGGTTCGGATTTGAATTTCAAACTAACTGTAAATGTTATATCATATCTTTAAGTAATAATAAAAAAATCAATAGAATAATATTTTATCTTTCTTACCATATATTATCCATAAAACTATTTCAAGGCTTTTTTTTTAAAGAAAAAAAGAAATATTAATTGCGATTTTGATTATAATTATTTTGTCCTTTATTACAAAAACTTACCCACAACCAATATAATCACTAAGATTCGGTGCATTGTTCCATTTGTATTCCATCCTGATAATATAATATCCTAAATTACGATACAATAATTTATTAATATTGTGGAACAATTTAATCATAACGTAAATATTATTTTAACCTCACCACAGAGTAAAAAAGATATAAGATCATTAATCAAAAAATACGCGGCGGGACTAAAGAAAAAGGAATAAAGAAAAAAAAATTAAAGATTAATGTCAATTAAAATTAAACAAAAAAAAAAGCTTTAAAAATTTAAAGAATTTGCAAACTAGTACCCTTGATAGCCAATATTAATACCAATTGTACTAGTATTATCACTAGCTATATTAGTATTCACACCGCTAATGTTTACATATAACGAGTCTAATAAAAAAAAAACATTATATGTATATTAAATTTAGGAAAAATGATGAAATCGTTTTTTAGAATATTATACCTAAAGTTAAACACACTAAAGTAAACGCGAATATCAAAATTCTAACGTGAATTATGGGAAGACGCATTTTTAAATTCTATCAATTAATGAAAAAGATTTTTGAAAAAAAAAAAAATAATTACGATGGCTTTATATATATATATATATAATTTCCATTATAAAAGTATTGTTTGTTTTTGTAGATATTTACGTTATCAGGAAATTTAATAATGAACCTACCTAATTCGGTTAAAATATTGTTGTGACAACAAATAATTTGCTATATATGATTGTAGTATATAAATATAAAAATGAGAATCTTCATAATAGCTAATATTTTAAAATTACAACTGATTTTTGCAATATTTGTATAAGTTCAAGTGAAGTAATGATTCTTTTCTCCGTTCTCTCCGTTAATGAAATTTTAAAAATCGTAATCATTCTCGCAGATCTTTATTAATAGGTGCGTCACTCCATTATTTTTTTTCTTTTTCCCATCCAATTCCCTAATTTGATTTTAAAAATATTTTAATATGCTGCATTATTATCTCAAAATTGATTTTCGATCAACATACATTATCATCGAAATAGGAAATTCCATGTGATTATTTGCGTTACGTTTTGATTGTCATGCCACCTTTGTTTTGATGATAAATCAAATAATGGAACGTATGACTGATAAGAGTTGCAAATGAATATCTTTAATAAGTATCTGGCGTAAGTTAAAACAAAAAATTGTTCCCTCATGATTTTCTTGGCAAAATAGTAAGTCCTGATTTTTTGGGTGGTTCATTTAATACCTATCATTTGAATTTTATGTTTGTATCACCTTATTATCAAACCAATTATTTTGTTTTATTTTATTGTTTATTATCTGATAATTCATTTATATTCGAGCGTTAAAATATCAAACCTTATCATCGCTTTTCGTCCGTTCTAATCTCCGATTACGATATATTAAATACTACTTACCCTATTTACCGCAGTAAATAATAAAGATTATGTCGCCGTATTAAAATTATTTGAATTGACTTTCACTTTTTCAACGAAAAAAAAGCACGTAAACATCAAGGCACAATCCATTATGTTTTACATCGAAATTGATCAACCATAATTCTCAATTTGGATGAAAAAAGTCGTAAATAATTTTATATATTGTTAGTACGACGTTTTTTTGTTGTTGGAAATGGGAATCACTTTCTGTTTTTGATTCTCTTTTCGTAAAAATAAAGTTGAAAGTTTTTTATCAATATATTATAAAATAAAAAATGACGACCACTTTCCAATTTTTTTTTATTTATTTATTTTTATTTTTTTTTTTTTTTCGTCTTGAAAATTTCAAAATAAAAAAGATCACTTTCTATTGATTAATTTTTTCTCTCTTCGTAAAAAAAAAAAGTTGTCAGTTTTTCAACACAATAGCACGGATCAAACTACTGTCAGAAACATGTGATTAAACTAAGCGTCCTATCACAGAAATACATGATGAATTATTGAAACTTGCTATCGCTAACAAATAATACAGTGCATGCTTATACACAACCTATATTATGAAGCTGAAAATAAATGAAAAGAAAAAGAATAATGATAGAAATTATCAGTTAAAATTTGACATAAATAATGTTATGAATTTGAAGTATTATATTAATTTATCTTTGTACTGTACTTATATGAATAATAAAAGGATGTATAAGAAAAATTTATATGCCCAACACTATATACACATGATTTAAAAGTAAAATTTGATTGGCTAAGTAATTAATATTGTAGTCGCAAAAAGTCATTAAATAAAATTTATATTATATTTTAATCGGCCAAAATTCAAAAAGAAAAAAAAAAGTACATTATGTAAAAGAACCGACCAAAAACAAAGACTCAGAGAAATAAACAAATAAATGATAAAATAAGAACTACCAAAATCAAAGACTAAATAAAGAAAGTTTGACGAAAAAAAAAATAAAATTAAATTTAAAGTAAATCCAAGACTTCTATTTGCCGAGTAAGGCGTCAAACTAGAAGTTTAAAAAAAGAAATGATTAATTAAGAAATAAAATATAACAAAACAGAACAAATGAAAGAAAAGATGTCAATTAATACATAAACGCAAATTAACAAAAAGAGCTGCCGGAGAAGCTTATAGGCATAAAAGGATTACCTACAATTAGTAACGCAAAAAAAAGAGAAAAATTTAACGCATAAATCTTAACATAAAATTCACGATTTTGATCAGGAATAGTCACTAGACTGCCCGAGATGTAATTTTAAATATTCTCTATATTAAATGACTTAACTCTATTTCTTATTATTACTTATAAACTATTAAAATGTCATCTAGGCTGAATTCTTAAAGATCTCCAAACTAGGGATTGGAACACCAATTTTTTAAAATATTTCCATACAAAGCTTTTTTCAGACTTAGAAGATTTTAGTTTTTTTAATTGCTGCTGTTGACTGCCAGTTAACAATTCTGAATCTATAAATGAAGACCTTTTAGAACCTGCGGAAGGTACAACAGATTGTTGTCTTGATGACCCAGACTGAGATTCATCAATGTATCTATAGTCAAGATATTCCTGAATAATTATCATCCATATTGTATAAAGATAAAAAAAAAAATATTTTAAAAAAAAATTTCGGAAAAAAATTGAGCTAAAGGTTCAATCAATTTATTTTAGTTAAACTGATATAGGAATATCGGAAGTTTCCAATTAAAAATTATAAATATTTAGCTATTGTTATCACGGGTTTAGTCTGTGGTGATAACTGACGTACTGTGGTTAAAAGAGCTCAAGCTTTCAATAATATAACCTCGAATAGAAAGGGTTAAAGTTTCTTAAGAGACACGAAATGTATAAAAGAAAATAAAATAAAATGTTCACGAATATAATACTCAAACACTACAAACTAACTACTACAAATAAAACACACCACAATAAAACAAAAACAATAACTACTAATACTTCGGATAACACAATCTAAACTTCCTGTTAGATTATCCTGGTGTTAATCATCTTTTATTAGAGAAAAATACTGCTCTTTTATATTTTTATTCCTAATCTACTTGCACATGTAGCAATTTCGCGCCTACAAACTTACCAATAGCACCATTATAATCAAGTACAATTAAATGCTCGATTACTATTCTATAAGTTTCACATATCCATATAATTCGTATGATCTAACATTCCAGGCCTAACTAATTAAGTAATTTCACTAATATTATAATAATTAACCTGACACTTATAATTGAATACTTATGAGTCAAATGATAATAATACTAAATGTGTGTTAAAACTATATAAACTAAAGATAAATGTTTCATATTATAATATTACTCAGCCATAACCATGAGACTTCTGCGCAATACACCAGGTGACTTATTCGATCTCCAACTATTTCCATGGGTAACCCTGGTAACAACTTGAATAATTTTCACTTCCGCCTAAAATTTTGGTAACACTATCTTCATATTTAACCGGTTAACCGTTTTTTGGATTGTCTTAATTGGTTAACCGCTTTAACCGGTTCCAATCCCTACTCCAAACAATTAGTAATAATCCGGATCATAGGTTTCAATGATATTTTTAGCAAGAATTTTAACCAATACAAACTAAAATTCATTAAAATTAATTCAGTTTAAACGTGCTTAATAATAAAGATGATTAATTTTTTGAGGATCATAGTACTGTAGTTCTATAGATCAAAACGAGATAGTAATTTAGTAAATATTTATTATCTTTTGATTAATATTAATTTCGTATTTATAATATATATTATATTATAAGACGTGACAATTCAATACAAGAATTAGAAAATATGAACAATAATGATATTTTAGATGATGCCAATCAGTCAACAGTAAGTTAAAAGGGTTTTATTTATTTTTAATTTTTAATTGTTTATTGTATTAATTTAATTAATTTAATTTATTCTGTGTAGGATACAATACTCAGAGTACTAACACCATTGACAAAGATAAATTCCGATATTTAAGAGAAGAAATATAGAATGTTGAAGAACAATAAACATCTACTTGAATATCCAATCAATGATTATGTATGTCTAGCAATACTCAAGATAGATCGAAACAGTATTGACAGATGCACATTACCACCCTATGAAAAAAGAATGTCTGGAAAATGTCAACTAAAGTGTCCGGACAATTTCCATACATATTGGACAATTTCCGGATACTTTAGGTAACATATTCTGGACATTCTTTTTTCATAGGGTATAAGATCTGAAATCCACATTATGTGGATTCTATTTCCACCTACAACATAAATATGAACAAGAAAAAATGAAAGGTTGATGAGGCACTCGATCCCAACTACGACTACGTCTATGGTATAGTTAGTATTGGAACTGACTGGTACTTTATTCTTCATAGCACCAAGGGATCTATAGTACAAGCAGGACTGAGTATCGAATTTCCCTAACAAATGTACTCAAAGATGATACAGAATTGCATAAGAGTGTTAAGAGGATTTTAGAAGCGATCCTAGGATTATTAAAGGATAGAGCAGCCCTATGAAAAAAGATCATTCAATATTTGTGCAATATTTGTTCAATTCTGTGTGAAAATCATTCAATTATTGCAGTTTTTTGGATAAAAATGACCATGCAGTTATTTATAGTGTGTTAAAAGTGTGCAATTTTTGTACAATTGAAAATAAACTTAAATTTAAAATATAGAAAATGTTTAATTTTTGTGCAATAAATATTTTAGGGTATAAAATTTGTATTTAAGATACAGAAAGCATTCAATTTTTGAGTAATCCTATCATACAATATTTGACCACTTTTTGGGGCAAATAGACCACTTTTAACCATCATTATGAATATATTTTCCTAAGTGATTTATGCAGTAAGTTTACACAAAATTCAACTGCATATTTGTTTATAAATGGGTATCTTCTGGACCTATTGGTACAATTTTTGTAATGCTTCGTAACTAAAAAAAGTCCAAACTTTTAAGTTACAGAATTAGTTCCGGCCAGAATTATAATTTGGCCAGATTTATGCATCTTAAAATTATATATTAATCACGTGATCTGATCGTCAAAATAAATATGACGCGAAATGGTTGTTTTTTTTTTTTTAAACCTTTTAACTTCAAAATTCCAGGTAAGAAAAACTTGTTTTCTATTATCTTTTTATTTATTTTCCTAATTTTTTTACATTTTAACGTTATTAACTTGCTTATTTACTAACTTCATACTTTCTTTACTACTAACACTAATAATTTATTATTACTTTCAACACTTGCTAATCATATTTTTTATATATTACTATGATAATACTAATAATTTACTTTTCAACACTACTAATTTGCTTTCTTTACTAACTTCATACTTTTTATTTTAATACTAATAATTTTCTTACACTAATAATTTACTCTTCTTTGATACTCTGCTAATTTACTGTTACTAACATACTTTATTTTATTTTCTTATATTTTCTACATTTATGATTTATATCAAAATATAGTATTTTATTTATGAATATTTTGTATATTTTTATTTTTAAATTAATAAATATTCGTAATTTTACTTTATAAATTTGCCTGTCATTACTGTAAAATTTTAGTATTTGACCTATCATAATACCTAAAATTCGGCCTAAAATTTGGCTCAAAAATTGGACAATAATCGTATAAATTCAGGACACAAATAGGATAATTATTGTACGAATTACCATGCAATTATTGTGTGATTTATTGCAATTTTTAGCACAATTATTGCACAATTATTGTACGATCAAATATATAGAAATTGTAGTGAAATTGTAATAAATTTAATTGAATGTTAATTCAACAAAAATCACACACAGTTTTTTCATAGGGCAGTAGCTAGGTAGTGAAAAAATAACTAGCGTAGATGCCATGTATTATTTTTGCATGTATTATCATAATAAAAATTTTTTCTTAGCAAAAGTGATTGGCGTGACGAATCGATGTGCGGAATACGATAGATGCAGAAAAATGGAATGTACACTAGACAGTAAAGGAAACCATTATATATTCAAGTTGTCAAATTTCGTGTATGATGGTCTATTTAATATCTGGCTGTTGAAGGAAGTACAAAAACTGGTGGAAGCTTCGTAAAATGAAGTAAAAAGGGCAGTGATCTTGCGAGAAAATTGAATTAGAATTTAGAGGTATGCAAGACTTGCTGAGGCCAATGTTGATTGTTCCCATTTTTTCTAAACAAAATCTTTTGAAACTCAGAAAGGAAATCGCATACCAAAATAATTAAGTCCATTATTTATTTATGACTCCTCCAATTTATGGAGGTTGAGAATTTCATTCAATTGTTGTTATGATATAAAATATAATTGTAGAAAACTTGGCAGAAGGAGAAAATTTGAATACATTTATATAATTTAACAAATCTTTTTTCGCAATAACAATAATGATTTTAGAATCATACAAGGCCAATCAGATGTGGGGCTGGACCTAACTGCAAAGCAGCTGCATTTTTATATATATATTTTTAAGAGTCTCAATCTTTTAAAAGAAAATTGACATGCATGTTATAAAATCTATAAAAAAATGAATTACTATTACTTCTGAATACGAAATTAATGATTTTACGATTATAATGATACAATAACTGTGCCCAAATATTAACAATTTTGTTTAGTAAAAATATTATTCCCTTTATCTTAAACAAATTAATAAATTTATTAATAAATTCTAACATATTCAAATATCCATTTTTTTCAAGTTTCAAATATGTAATTTGATTTTCTTCGCAAAATTTTAATGCATCGCTTTTTATACTAACATTCGAAATTGCAAATGACAAATCAACATTTTCTTGGTCTTTAATTTTTGTAATTTTTGTCATATCTTGAAATTTGATCATTAGTCCAGGAGTAGTACAAAGTATGATAAATAATTTGTCTCTAAATAATATATCTAAATATAATTATTAATAATTGTACTGTACATTAGAGAATTTAAACATTTTTATTGTACCTTTTAATAAATGAAAAAATTCATTACTATCTTCTTGAGATGACATTCCATATTCTGGTGAAAAAAATTGATTTGATATCTTCATAATCTTTAAAATTTTTTTGAGTTAGATAATGTTGGAATTCATCTATCCTGTACAAGTTAATGAACCTGAATCATCATCCGGCTCTTCGTTATAACTAAATGTTGTTCTTACAAATTTCTTGCAGGGCATCTATAAATTAAAAAAGATGGTTAGCTTTCGCTAAGTACTCTACTTCAAAATTTGTACCACCATCTGGAAGGTGACGTGAGGCAGTATCCTTCTAAAGTATCAAGTTTCATAACGAAGCAGCTCGGATCTTCTTCCTATATATTAGTGTCGATGTTTTCACCGTCCGGCCCTGAAAACTGCACAATAAAAGGTAAAGTTACGAGTATCTGTTTGAAAAAACTTGCAAAAACACAGCTTTAGGTTATTGAGTTCTTTCGCTGACATCTCTCCTAGACACTGAGAAGATCTTATTCGTATCTCAGCCAGGTCCGTCAGTTAACAGAGTTATCATAGATAGACCTGCCAGCTCACAAGGTTGCCATAACTTCCTTGATCATTGCATCCACTTGTTCACATTTACCAGAAACGAGGATAACGCAGATAAGCCCACTCTCTTTAGCTTTACAAAAATGGTTCGACATACCTTTAATATGATGAAAGTTGAAATTTGAAAAGATATCTGTTAGTTTTATATTGTGATGAGACCGGCTTATTAACAAGTTAAAAAGTAAAAACTTGCAAGTTAAATGTAAGAAATAAGGAAAAAATAATTCTTTATATATGAGAAATCGTACATGGGAAAATATTTGAGTGAGTCAATGTGATTGATTGATTTATATTGATTGACTTATTGATTATAATCACAAGGACGCGACACGTTTGTAGATTTTATATGACATATTCGACATATTATTCTGTATTAGTAATTATACAGAACTAATTATGAATTTGCCGATCAAAATTTCTAACTAAATAGATCAGGCGCAGGCAAATCATGCGTTGCACAATACAAAATTATTTATATGGAGTAATCTAAATATGACAGTTACAGTATATGTATAGGGCTTAGGATAGAAATGTAATACGTGCAAAGTTCCGTTCATTTTTATCTGTACTATAATAACATAATAAAATATTTTTACACATGATGGTGTAGACTACACGTCTAATTCGTAAATAAAAATATAAGGCCTGATCATGCGCACAGATCACTTCTATTTCTTTTATGTAGGTTAATCGTTCCGTTTTCTGGTCCATTGATATCAATCTATAACTTTTTTCCAATTTATCATCAGGTACATGAGAGTCTTTATTTTGTTATCAAAACCCAATTTCGCGGACTAGTCTTTTTTTTATTGATTCATGAATTTTCCTAAAAGTTTGTTACTTTACAGATTGAAATATAGAAAATGACTACTAACTGGAATGCTGGACTTTCACGTGATATTCGAAGGTGAGAAAATGCGCCACATTACTTGATCGACAAAGATATGTTACAAATATGCCTCGAAAATTAGTGACAGTCGGGCATTTTAGTATTTTTAATTTGTAAGCAAAATATAAATATAAAAGTGTACTGGAAGTATTTTTTTTATTATCTGCTAATTTTGCTCGTGAGCAATACCATACATATATCATCGTATTGTGCAACATAAAATTGTCATTGCATAATTTTAGTATTGCTTTAGTGCTGCATGTGAATACTCAGTTTGTACATACTGTTAAAAACAGTACTTTATTACATGTACTAATTTATTCCTGTTCAATAAAATAAAAATAAAAAGTTTTCATTTATGAAGGGAGATCCCGTAATACGACCCAATCCTAGCAGAAATTGAATCCCTATTTTGGGTTACGAAATCAAAAAAAAAGAACGTTCAAAATTATTCCGAAGAATTGTACGAAACAGCGTCTACCGCATATTTAGACAATACGCAGGAGGTAACTTCTTCACAACTGGATATAGCTGACTCAGTTTATTCGTTGAACGATGTACAGTACAAGTCAATAAAGAAAATTGGAACTCCTATCACAGAGAAAAAGAACAAAAAAGAAAGACAATTTTTAAATTTTGGAAATCACCATATTGAAAAAAATCAACTACGACAAATGAGAGTAGACGTATACTAGAAATTCAATTTAACGTACATATATAACGATTAAAAGATACAAAGATGAAATTAAAAAAAAAAACATCGGAATCTTTAAACGGGAAAAAATTACCCATAAGCATATGGAATATGTATATGATCGATTAATTATTCCGCGAATAGAATATTGGACGCAAATTATTAACAGAAAAACGGAAACATAATTTGTTTTTTAAATATTTTCTTATTATACTATTAAATGTTTCACGTTCCGAACGCTATTAAAAATATAAAAGAATGAGAAATCAATCGAAACTGAATAACTAATTTTTCAACGTATTACGATTAAGAAAATACAACTAGAAGAATGGAATATTAATAAAAATACCAGATTATATACAGCAAAGCTTCTGTATAATACCCCCCTATCTATAGTACCATCCTTTCCTTAGAATGCATAATGAACTTTGTAATGCAATACATAGTACTTTGGTACAGATTTCTAGTTGAAAAATTTTTTTTTTTATTAAGATCATGTAAACTTTAAAGTAATGAAACTAAAATTTAAATTTGCATTTTAATAAAGAAATACACTAATTCAATTTCATGAATTTACATAATTTTCCATAATATCATTACAAGTACACAAATAGTTCGTTTTTATTTAATAGTCCGATAAGTGCCCGATCATAATACCCTCCCAGTATAGTACCCTAAAAATCTATATAATGTACTGTATCCCAGGCACTATACAAAACACTTTACGGTAGTTAAAAAAATCATTTAATCAAAACAAATGATTTTAAATCTATGTAAATAAAAATAAGTCAAGAAAACTAATATTTAAATTTACTAGTTGCCCGTCAATCAATTTTAAAATCTGATGTAATAATTAAATAACAACCATCAAGCTATCCTCTGTCCTACGACGATTATACTATATAAGAACATTATTGAAACATTTTACCTTAATATATATATATATATATTTTTTTTTAAAAAAAAAAAATGTTCAGAGGAAATTCATTAGAAAGAGATTTAAAATTGTTAATAAATAACCAAAAGTATAGTGATATAGAAATTTTATGTAAGGATGAAAAAGTATTATACGGTTCTAGAGCAATTTTAGCAGCAAGATCATTTGTATTTGAAGGTTTACTTTATAATGGAATGAAAGAAAGTCGTGAAAAACAAATCTCTTTTCCAACAATTCATTCTTCAATAATGGAAATTATATTAGAATATGTTTATACAGGTTCTATTGATGATGAACATTTGACTAAAGATAATATTATTGAACTCTATTATGTTGCAGACTATTTTCAACTAGGAAATATACAGGATTTCATTATGACAACTATTAGGAAAATTTTAGAAAAGAATCATACAAAAAATTATTTACCAGAATTATTATCTAAAATAGTAGATACAAAGGCACTATCAGCAGATAGTACTCTCCTTAATTATTTGGCTGAAACAGTTGCACTTATTCCATTAAATAATATTGAATATGGTCAATTGTCCATTGCAGGACTACAATATCTTTTATCATATACACATGAAAAGAATAAAGTATTTGGAACTCCAGAATATGAGGTTTTTCGGTATAGTTCTATATTGGCAGCAAAACAAGTTTCTGATGATGCATTTCAAGTTATTATGAGACAACTGCCAACTTTAGAAGAAATAAAGAGTTCAACATCTGGGTGTCAAAATTCAAAACAGTCCATCGCGAACCGAATAGAACCTAATCATCAAAAAATTTGCATAGAATTAGAACCTTTAATGAGGTTTATTGATTTTAGTAAAATTAATGTTGAAATTTTGTCTGATATTATTGAACCATTGAATATTATTCCAACTGAAATAATTTTAAATACTTATCGACAAAAAGCAAAATTAAATAAAACGGATTTGGGTGGATTTCGAGGAATACCATATAATTTTATTGACTATGTTTGGGATGAGATGGCGTGCGGATCAAAACTTGTGGTTGAAGATAATGGAAAAGTTGTAACTACACGAGACGATTGTTTTGATCAAGGCATTAAATCAAAAGTCATATGTGAAGACAAAGGTATTTTCGAATGGGATGTTATTATTGAAACAAACAGCGATCTTTCTATGATTGGATTTTGTACACCAGAAAACTTTGATTTTGAAAATACTACTACTCAATCTGTTGAATGGGTATTAAGTACTGAAGGTAATTGTTATAATTCAGGTCTCGATGAAGCTTATTGCTCTTCATTTGGAGATGGTGCATGCATTACTGTTCATTTAAATATGAATAAGAGATCTTGTGCTTTTACAGTCAATGGTGTAAAGTATCCGGAAGTAGCACGTTGGAATAATTTACCTCCAAGGCTTTGTCCGCTAGTAATATTGTCACATCCTGGTCGAATTAGAATTAAATCTCATTTGGAAACATTATTTGACGATTTTGATGAAATTACCCACAATTAATATAATATTTGATTTAAATGAACCTCACAAAGGTATTTGTAGATGACATTAATTTAAATTAAATAACTGATATTGTTACATAATAATTTCACTGACATTTGGTGCTTGGTTGTATTCAGATGGTTAAAACGTCCTTCGGTACGTTTGGTGTCTTAATCTTCATTTTATAATTTTTCCTAATGCCGCGAGCGAAAGTGCTGAGTTTGTACTGATCTGATTTATATTAGGTATCATCGTTAGTAGCGGCTTAGTATAATATAAGTATCATTTACAAATAGAGAAGGATTTGATTAATGACGCGATACATAGAACTGTGTGTTAAATTCTATTCATAATTTTTATAAATAAGTTATTACGCGCTCAATATGACAATATTGCATTTATACATTGTTAAATGGAATTCTGGGATTGTCGAAATAAAATTTCATATTGTAAACGTTAATTGTTATGTACTATTTGCATTATACAGACGTGCATCATATTGGTGATATAATAATTAACTTCAAATCATCCGGACTTAGCATTGGCACTATGCAATCCGCATGCTACTTTGGTTCGTTCTACAGTATGTATTGTTCTATTTTTATTTTTTGGTCTTCACGTAATTTCACGTAGTTTGTATAATTTACAGTATGTGCTTTAGCAATATTTTTCAGTCCCTATCCCACATTCATGACGATATCCCAGATTACTTATCGGACGAATATGTACTTTTCAACTGCTTTTTTTTATAAAATTCAAGTGCTGCCTTCATTTACTTCAACTCCTATTTCATGCTCGTGACAATATCATATAATACATTAATATGACCGTCACAACTCGAATATTTTCTTTTCCAGATTGATAGTAATTTCCAAGTTTATTTAATGAATCATTATGTCCCTTTTCGCTGCTTCGTTATATAATATAAATGGTTTAATCAATTTTCTTCAGTTCTTAATCCTTGTTGATAACAATTTCTAAGACTATTTATTGCTTTAATTACATTTTTTCGTACCAGTAACATGTTAATGCCAAAGTTATATTGAATTAAAATAATCTTTTTTAGTCGTATTTTCATATATTCAACGCTTTTATTTCATCCTTTTTAAATTTCTATCCCATATTGATATCTATATTCAAGTTGAAATATAATAAATTCAGCAAAATCTTTTTCAGAAACCCCTTTACATTATTCGAATGCTTTAATTCTATGTTTTTTAGTTCCTGTCCCATATTTAATTGATTGAATATAGGTTTCGATTTTATATTATAGAATTTTTCAATGTGATAATAATAAACCCTTTTCAAAATCATCATGTTAATGGATTCGTGTATCAGAAGTTGAAGTTTCTCTTTTCCTATAAGTTTGTCCTGATGACACCTCCCATAAAAATATACCTACATTTTATTTTTTTTTTTTTATTCGCATTAAAATGATTCTTATTACTTATCGTCATTGGTTTGTTTTTAAAATGTCGTGGATCTATATAAGGAATCTTCCCAAATATATCTTTTGAAGAATTCGGCTAATCTACGTGTGCGAAAGTCAAAAATCTGTATTCTAATGAGTCAAATATATATTATTTGAATGTTAAATATTAGACATATATACAGTATACAGTATATTTATAAATAACTAATAATAAAATAAATAAAATAATAACAGATAACGATAATAATAAATAAATGTTGAATTAAATATTTGTCAATTTTCTAAAATAAATTCTTACTAGATTGTGATGAATGATGGTTTTCTTTTTGTGTAAGATCGCATCAGGAAGTTCATATAGCAAATATTCCAATCTAATTTATTAACTTAATTTCAGCGTATTCAAGAATTACTAGGTTAAATCTGGATCTAAATTACCTTCATTACCTATAATATAAGTTGATTAATAATTAAAATTATTAGTAAAGATCATTTGTTAAATATGATGATATATATTACTATTTAGACGTAATTGGACGAAAAAAAAAATCAAAAAAAATAAAGTATTGTATATAAATTATGCGAATCACAAAATTATTGGCATTCTTTATTAATATTACTTTTTTTACTTTTAGTAGTGCCAAAAAATTCATTGAAATTGGGTTAAAGGTAGTAGTTGTAATTAGAGAATAAGTCGGTCCATTTATTACTAATTTTTACTGAACGAATAAAATGTTAATTATAATATATCTTCTTACCTGATTAATAATTTCTATAATATATAATTATCATTTCTAAAAGATTTTAATGCAATAGTGTTGTCAAATTGCTCTATACATATTACTAAAAATCCTGGAACCTGTACGTCTAATGTTTGAAATTCATTACCGTAAAGCGTTCTATATGTATAGTACTCTCCCTCTTTAGAATAGATGCCACCCAAATCCAAAATAATTTGGGATTATGGCAGCCAAAATGTACAAACTAATTTGGGCGGCATCTATAATCCTGGGTACTATAAATGTTGCGCAATGTATAGTACTCGGGGTACTGATATATTACGATTTTTTAATAGTACGGTAGTAGTATTCTCTGATCATCATAGTACAACCCCTCTGGTCATAGTACCCCAAAAATCTATAGAATGTATTGTATCTCAGGTACTATGCAGAACGCTTTATATATTCATGTAGCATTTTGAAATTCTGACCTCAATTTATCGTACTATTACGTTCGCTTTCCATCATATATATAAAAAATGTATGTTGGCGTCAAAATGACGTACATTAATAATTGAGTAAAAAGTTTTCGTGTTACGAATGACGATCAATAATTAGAATTTTTAACAAGATTAACGTAATTTTTAATTCTAATTCCGGCTAAAGTTAGCAACTCGATTCTCGACCAGAATTAAATGTTGTTAACTTTTAACGCTAGCCCGGATTAAGTTAACCGATCGATTAACGTAAATTTTCTATTTAATTTCTTTACATGAGGTTGATGGCGTAAGTAGTGATTATGTCACCTCGGATTAATCATGATGTTATATTACGACACAAATAATTGTAACATTACGGTAAACTACACTAATCTGGTACGTCTTTATTGGATCGACTTATTGTACGTACAACTTTGAGCCATAATCAGAAGGCTATGTGAGGCTATGGATCAAAAAAAAAAAACCAAAAAAGTTTTGACATTCTGGAATAAATTAAACTAATTACTATTTTTAAGTATATATTTCATATAATAAAACTAAAACAATTATGGAAACTAATTAAATAAATATTCCATTTTTTTTATAAAAATTCATAAAATTCGCGCTATTTTTAAATTGTTTACGTAATTAACTATGATCATTTATTTATGTGTGTTTGTTTATTTATTTTTTTTTTTTTTTTTCCTAAAAAAAATTAATAATATAAGAACTTTACTATATATAAATAGGTATTGATATAAAATATGTGATAAAAAATATCATATGATACGTTAATAAATATCGCGTGGATTAGTTTGTTTTTTTTTCCGGAATATTTAATGTTATATTCTAATTTTGTGCACCAATCCTATTAAAGGATAATATTTTAATATTGCGGAAAAAACAAATTATCGTGGGCGCAATCTAAATGAGTAACACCAAAATCACATGGAAAAACGAGCGGATAATCCGCTAAAGTAATTATCCAGAAACGTTAGCCGCATGTACACGGAAAGTCTTATGGAATTCCATGAAGACACGGAAAAACAACTTAATGTACGTCATAAACGTCATAATAATAAAATTCATATGATGATATGATACAGATAGCAAATCAATTAACGCGACGCAATTTGTTTCGTCCCAACGTTCGATTAAGTAATTTAGTTATAACCTATTATATCAAATTAATGTAGCTATTTCTTTATTTCTTTGTTAAATTTTTTTATTATATGGTAAGATCATTGTTAGATCAACATAAGGGGTTCGTTCTTCGTATGATCGCCGCGGAAAAGAGAAAAGAAATTATATCTAGAAGGGTTGTCGATCATACTCTTAAGAAAAGACAGGACGATTTTATCGGGCAAATTCCCTACTGAAACGAATATATAAATATTTGAAATTTATAACAAACAAATACATTGTGAGTCGTTCAGACAAGTTAAATTAACTGCTAACAGGAATTATTTCTCTACTTACTCGGTATTGTTCTTTGTTATATTAATTATTTAACAACAAAATAATTCCAGTTAGGAGTTAACCCGTTACATGATCAACAAAATCTAAGCCAAGCGATGTACTGTGCAGTACCTACAAAAACCAGTAAAAACCATCACTTGATAACCTTAAAATATAACAAGTATTTTTTTTAAATTCGACCAGAATTAGAGTAAAAAATTCCGAAATTAAATTCCGTTTCTATACTAGCCAGTTACGAGATTATCAGACTTCTTTATTTGTTTCTTTTTTTAATGCTGTGAAATAATTGTAAAGTTTGACTAATACAGTTTATTATACAAGAAATATATTACTTATTATCAACTTCAAAACATCGGTTTGGGACTTTACCTTAAATCAACTAACTTAATAATTTGCATAATTGTTATTTATATCAAATGAATTAACCAAAATTCTTTTTCTTTTCTTGTTTTTTTACATCTCTTGCGAAAATAGAAAAACTATTAATAAGATTGTATTCACCAATGTGTTAAAAAAAACATTAATCTAAAAAAAAAAATAATAACGGATAATTTCGGAAATAATATCGAGAAACAGTCTATAAAAAATTTCAAAAACTTAATTAAAAATATAGTGGATTTACTTTTTTTATTACTAAAAAAAAATTTCATTGAAAGCTGCGCCGCTACTGCGCTTACTAATTGGATTTGGACAAACTATGAATGATTGTTGTAATGAATCTAAAAAATCTAAAATAACTTGATTAACCACAATCAAATGGGGTTTATTTATCAATTGGGTAAATTTTTTACATCTAAAGACTTTACCATTTTAAGCCGTTCGGGTCTTGGCTTCTTGGATTTTTCTTTCTTATAAATAAATTATTTGAATTTCATTTTACTCTATTAAGATTTGTCAAAAAGAAGCCATCCATCCAAACTTAACATAAATTATCCATAACAAGTTATAACATGATTTAAAGGGGTTTAAATTCAAGTATTATTCTTGGAAAGTTACGTATTTGTGATTTTGGGATGACAAACTATGGATCATGTAAATCATTTACTAAAATTCACTAAACCAAAATTGGTATATTGGCGTTCAACAAGGTTTTATAAGGCGCAATCGCATTATTTATATTTATATAAAATAAAATAAAAATATTCGTGCACAATTTTTAAATGTAGAACAAAAAAAAAATGTATCAAAAATATAAAAATATTGGACGGGAGTTTTTTCCAAAGTTGGCTTAGATTACGGTAAACGTAAATTTTCTCTCGGTTAACATCACGTGAATGAAACATAAAGTAACTTGCCGTTTCTTACATAAAAAAGTAATTTGATTCCTAAGAAAGTAGGAAAATCGAATATAGTAATCTATTTCCTTAAACTCTTTATTTGTAAAAAATGCGTTCCGATAATCTTTTTAACTTTATCCCTGAGAGAATGATTTTTTCATTTTTAATTATGAAAATAACGCCAAGTGACTAAATTCTATAATGAATAAAAACAAATTCCTTTATTTGTCATTTATCTTATGCTGAAAAGCGCGAGACTATGAAATTACGTCACGAATTATTATTATCATTGTAAATACCGGTAATTAAACCATTCTCCCATTAAAAATTTAACATATAAGGTAAAGCTTGATTATCAAGAAAATGTTGTCCATCGTAACCCCCTTTTAATTTTTCTTTTTTTTCTTTTTCTTTTTTTCTTTTTTTCTTTTTTTCATTTTTTCATTTTTTTTTTTTATACATATATATATATATAATTATAAATGATGTATATGTATTTTTCTTAAATTGCGCCATTTTAAATTGTGATTATATAACTATACTATAATAAGACGTTTGTTTATTTATATTTTTTTTAAATAATAAATATCATTATTAATATTAAGGGACTTTAGTGCCTAAAAAAAAGAAAAAAATTTTTTTGTTTTTTAATCCCCTTTTTTCTTTTCTTTCTTCTTTATTTGATGACAAAATGGATTATGTTCTTATTTCACAATTTTTTATAATATTATTATCGTTAACGATATCGGTGGAATCATCAACAGTTGCAAGATATGGACACTCATCAGCATTAATTAATGATCGGTTATATATAATAGGAGGTTTCTCTATTAGTACACAGCCAAAAGGATCAAATGATGTATTTTATTTGGATTTAACAAAACCATTTAATACGCAAAATCCAGCATCAGCGTTAGTAGACATAACGCAATCATCAGGAATGCCATTATTAATTGCATGGGCGAGTAGTACAGTATTAGGAAGTGATGGAATATTATTATTTGGAGGATATACTTGGAGTTTAAGTACTGGTAATTCGGATACTAGTGACAATGCTTTATATTTATATAATACAACTACAGATCAATTGACTATACCAACTGTAACTGGTGTATCACCAATTAGAAGAAGGGAAATGAAGATTGTCTGTGATAATAATGAAAATATTTATATTTATAGTGGAGTTTCTTTGGGTGAAATTCCTCAATGGTTTACCGATATGAATATTTTAGATGCTAATTCTGGTTTTAAATGGGTGTTAGTTCCAATGAGCAATGCTCCAACTTATCCTAGAGCTGATTATACTGCTACCATGTTACCAAATGGTGTGATTGTTTATATTGGTGGTAGAACTCATATGGTGACCGATGGTTTAGTTATTGAAACTGAATTGAATATAAATCAGGTATCTTGCCGCTTGGTCGATTCCTTCCTTTCCTTGGATTATTTTTTATAAAGGAATTTATTAATTTTATTATTGATTTTTTTTTTAGCTTATATTATATGATACAAAAGATGCTACTTGGTATCCTATGGTAAATATTAATCTATATATCTATGTATTATATACATGTATATATTGTATTTATTTATTTAATCGTTGCATTTTGTTAGCAAGCTATTGGAGCATCAATAGATAATAGGAATAGTCATTCAGCTGTATTAACACTGGATGGAAAAATAATAATATATGGAGGAGCGAAAGGTCCTAATTTAACAACGGTAACCCCAAGTTTAGCCATACTGGATACAAGTACTACAGTTTATACGTGGTCAATACCTCAGATATCTTCACAGTTTTATCCTCCTCCATTGATGCTTCACACCGCAGATTTGTTTGGTAATTACATGATTATCGCCTACGGTCAGTAAATTATTTTAATTTTTGTCTTTTCAAATATTGAATATTGAATATTTTTTTTTTTTTTTTTTTTTTTTTTGTTATTTCAAATTAGGTAACGTAACTAACGGAGCAACAAGTCCCGTAGAAGTAAATCAAAATATATATATGCTTGATACAGGAACATTTTCATGGATAACCTCATATACCCCAAATATTTCATCAGTAAACACAAATCATTCAACTTCAGTTGGATTATTAATAGGAATAATTTGTGCTGTAATAGTATTTCTAGTAATAATTAGTATAATAGGATGGTTACTTTATAAAAAATATAAGAAAAGACAACTAATAAGGAATAGTGTTATTGCCACACCTGGTAGTGAAATTGATAGGAATTATATGGTTGAAAGCGATGAAAGAGATGAAAGAGATGAATTTAGTAATATCAATAATAATAATAATCGAATTAGTAATCTTACTAATCTTACTAATCATACTAGTGTTAGTGATACCAGTAATCGTGAAGATCATAGAAATAGTTCAACCACAGATATTACTATTATATCTCATTCTAGACCTTCTTCTACTTATAAAGATACTTATGGAACATCCTATCATCCTTCATATTCCAATGGCCCACCATCCTATTATACTCCACATGGTGGTTTTACTCCTAAAAGTCCTCCGTATAGTACAAGAAATTAATGTAAATTATTATTGTTTTTTTTTTAAAAAAAAATAATCTAATAGAATTTGTAATTATAATAAAAAGCACTTTTGATAAATATTTTTATGTGTTTAGAAATTTTTTCCAAAATTTTCACTTTTGATATGTTTGTTGTTCAGAAAATTTTTCGGAAATTCTCGGGATTTAGCCTATTTTGATTTTCTTAAGTCCGATTACTCCGATGCATAAAGTTATTTTTAAAATTTGGATTTCTGTTTAGAACTTTATAAAAATAGGTTTGTTTTGTATATGTAATACAGTATGAAAAATTCTTAAAAAAATCAATTAATCATTTTTAAGAGGTTAGTTAACCTATAAATGTTTTTTTTTTCGTCTAGTATTTGTTTCCAAAATTTTAAAAGGGTTTTTAGGGAAGGAGTTAATTTACCGGCCTTATTTTTTCCCCTGGAATTCAAATAGTTTTACCAGCAGATTTGTTTGTATAAAGGTACGAAGATCTTCATTATTGTATTCCATGGGTAACTTTTAAAAAAAAAAAAAAAAAAAAAAATTAAGAAAGGCGCAGCAAAAAACAGATTTGTCTCTTAATTTATTCATTGATTTCGTAACAATATTTACAAAAAAAAAAATATTTAAATAAATTGAAGATCCTTATTAATCATCGGATTCAATTTATTTTACCGGCCGACGGTCAACTTACCGACAGAGTGTCCTCCCGAAAATTACTATCATTTCCGACTATTATTCTACCGATAAAGTTATTTCACCGAAAATCACTTCATCGAATTTTTAATTTTTAATATTAAACAATTATAGTCATAATATTTAAATTATTTTTTTTTATTGTGAAAATAGCATAGCCACAATTAAATAAAAGTGATAATATTATTAATCATTTTTTATTAATATACACATAAATGAAATATTATGTAAAATTTGATTCTTGAGTTGATCGGTCTTCTTATAAATTGAGATTCTAAATAAAGATTAATATTCTAAGATAGCGTTTTCAAATGAATTCCACTCAAATATTTTTTTCTAACTAATACTATTATACTCTTAATTTAATTATAAGCAGTATTATTGGATTGTGATTATAAGGTAAATATTTGTATTTAATTTTTATTAAATTATGAAATAATATTTTAAAAATTAATAAAAAAAAAAAAAAATACAAAAAGAAAAAAAAAAGAACTATACATTATTTTTTATCATAAAAATGTTATTTATTTTAACATTTGTCGGTGAAATAATTTTCGGTGAAATGACCCGTCGGTAAAACAATTGTAGGGAAAATGATCCCGTTAGTCGAAATCACTGTCGGTAAGTTGATTGTTGGTGAAATAATTTTCGACAAAATAAATGCGTCCACTAATCATAGTATCATTATTAATACATACAAGTTTTTTTTTTAAAAAAAAAATATATATACATATAACATTTATTTTAACTGATACCGATGATATTTTATAGAAATGTAACCGATTGGCGTTGTTAATAATAATTTAAAAAAAAAAAAAAACAGAAAAAAAAAGAATAAGGTTTTTAGAATTTTTAAAGAATTAAATAAATTTGGTAAAAAACTATATCGCGGACGCCATAAAAAATCATAGAAGAAAATAATATAGCATTATGCAATCAATGAAACACTAAGGGGTGAAGTCAAAATAGGAGAAATTTTTAAAGATGATGATTATGGAAAATTTTATTCTCATATTTAAAATATTTTTAGAACAACTTTTTATAGAAAAGTCAAGAGCCCCTATTAAAATTGAAGCACTATGACGAAATTAGGTAATAATACGACCAGAAACGGTATAGCAGATTCAAGAATATAATATGCTGAAAATAATTCCTCTTGGAAAATAAAAGAGATAGAGAATTAATATATAATACAGCGACAAAAATAAGCTGATCACGTGGAATATCTCAAAGTAAAGATCCTAGAAAGATAATACTAGAACATTCAATAAGAAAGAGCCTAAATGGAACATCTAAGGACTTCGACTCACCTTTCCTGAAACAATGCTAAAGTTGCATTACAACATAGGAAAAACAAAAAGAAAAACATTAAAAATCAATGCTTAATAACATATGCTAACACATCATGTGCAAGTGGAGCTAAATATAGAAAAGAAAACGACATAAAGAAACCATACGAAAGTTATGACAATATTATGAAATCTAACGAGAAAATAATCAAAAAGGTTAAAGATGATAACAAAATGGATAAACAAAGATGATACCTTTGCAGCATTAGGTTTTATATTCTATCAAAATGCAAAATTAACGAAATAAAAAAATGGTTCTTAACAGTATAAAACTATATTACTGGCATAATAACTGGAGGTTGTATAATTAAAAAAAGGTATAAATTACACGTTAGATGGCTTTATAGACTTATAAATTGAGTGAAAAGTAAACCGAGAGGAAAATGATAACAAAAGCTAAAATATCAAGTTTCAATGATATTGTAAAAACATATTTAATATCATTAATGCTAGCACGATCTAATTGATCTATTGACAGAAGTTCATTCGCATAGATACTAACATTTATAAATAATTGTCAATATTTAATATTTCCTTTTAATAAAAACAAAGGGAACGAAAAAAAGTGAATACAAAGAAATGAAAATATATTTATAAATATTTTTTTTATCGTGAAGTATATACAGAAAATCTTTTTTTTTTTTTAAAAAAAAAAATCATTTCGTACCTTTTTCTTATTTCGAAAAAAAATAAGGGGAAGTTCATATACACAAATTCACTGGTTTTATCAGTGAGAAAAGAGAAGAGGGCGTCAAAACTTAATACTTTGATTTAACTGATAAAAGAACAATAAAGATTTTTTTTTTTAAAAAAAAATTCTTACGGTTCCTCCCTGTAAAACATCCATGCAAATAATTATTTGGTTATTTATGTAAGTGTAATTATTTACGGGATTTAACAAGGAAATTAAGAATTTAAAAGAATTCTAAGAAGAAACAACAACAAAAAATCAATTCAACCTATCAACATTCTAAGTTTAAAAACTTTATAATCAAAAGGAAGTAATTATCGCATAGTATTAACACATATCGTGTAAATATACATTCTCTATTTTACTAAAAAAAACTAAGTTTATTTGGTTTGTATCGGGATCACAACCATTGTGCTACATTAATTATATTAATTATCTCGTACAAGACTTTCAAAGTTTTGTCAAAGAAATTCCTTTGTTTCTTCCCGAAATTAATAAATAAAAAAATAGTAGCTGGACAAATATCAAATTTATCAAATTTATATTTCAATTAAAAAAAAAAAAAAATCTCATTTTTTTTAATGAAGTAAAAAAAAAATAAATAAAAGAAAATAATTATTCAAAAAAACTGCCTTTTATTGTTCACCGATCATTACACATATATAACACTTATCAGGGGATGATTCCAAACGTTATTAAGCATTGCGTGACTAAACAAAAGTAGATTAATTCCATTTATGTACAGGTATTATATGATTATTATTAAATAGCGAAATGAACGTTGTTTCATTTTGTAAATACGAATGGCCATTAAATGTTGTTAATATTTTTATCTGGATATTAAACGAGTTTTACAGGCATGAGGAAGAGAGGATAGCTGACATACAAGTAAGTAATTGTTTAAAAAACTGGTATCTAATGGTATCGTTAGCACTTAGTAATGTAATATGAAAATTCATCGTGCCACTCCGGGTGGTACTGTACAGTACATTAATTTTTTGCCAATCCTTTCGATCACGTGGAAGTTAATCTGTTTACTTGATAATCTTTTTGATCTTTTTAGTTTTTTTTAGATTTTATTTTATGAGAATTACTAAACTTAACCGTGGGGAATTTCCTCCCCCCTTTGGCTTGTGTGGCACAGTTATGTGTTACATGATCATGTTTATTTGTTTATCAATTTTTAGATGCCGCGTGCGTCTTTCTCCAGAACGTTTAATATATTTTTTTCTTTAAACCTTTCGCTCGAGGTGTGTTCTTTTCTTTCTTTTTTTATTTTTGTTTGTTTCTCACAACTAGTTCTTTACTAACTTTTTCGCTCTTATTAGGTTCTTTGACCCTTCTGGTTTCGTAATTAAGGTATACTAAGGAATGTTTGGCACTACAGGCCGATTCATATTTTTTTTTTTTATCTTTTACACTTCGTTCCTTACATTTTATTTTTTGTATTTCATTCCTTTTGTTCTTTTTAGGTCCTTTAATGATTTAGTTCTTTTCTGCGATTAAGGTATATTTATTTTTTTTTTTTTTTTTTTTTTTATTTTCGCTTATTACATTTCATTCTTTACTAATTTTTTCCATTTATTTTTTTTCTTCCTTTTCACCCTTTCTTCGTCTCCCTCTTTCTTTTTGTTTTTCCATTGTTTCCCTCTTCCTTTTCGTCTCCCTATCATTATCCTCATTCTTTTTCGTCTTCATATGCGCCGATTTGAGGAATTTGCCGATCATCAATTATGTGGCGCAGTACAGATTAAAATCGATCAAAACCGTCCCTACATAAGAAAAAATAAGCCAAAAAATACTTAAAAAAACTTTTAAGACCTTTTCCAAAAAAATTTACCTCTTTAACCTGAAACCAGTAGAAGAAATTTCTAAAAAAAGGAATAAAAATATTATAAAATTAGTTTATTTAAAAAAAAAAGTAAGAATAAGCACCAGAATAATGATTTAACGAAAAAAAATTGATTGAAAAATAATTAATAATGAATATCAAATAGATTTTAACTAAATAAACTAATCAATATATAATTTAAATTCACTAAAACATCGTTATTAATCTTAGAATTATTTATTTATTGAAAGATTATTTTTGAATAATTTTGCTGCCTAAATAAATTTTTTTTTATAAACTATTGAAAAAAAAATAAAAAAATAGCTCCAAGTTATATTTAATGTAAAATAACTACTAATATACTTGCCAAAATTCTCAACTTACATAATGTAAAAACTGGTGGAAAAGTTTGATGGGGAAGTTGATGGGGAGTTTAATATGGAGTTTACGAAAGAAAAAAATTTTTTAACGCTACTTTTGTTGAAGTAATTTCTCGATATTTGTGTCATATGATCATGTAGCACAAGAGTGATCCTTTTTGTGAAACTTATTTAACTTAATTTTTAACTAATTATCATCAAATTCCTTAATTTAGGCTAATTTTGTTAATTCTGAAAATCGGCGGATATGTCTCACTCTATCCTGTCTCTTCTTTTTCATCTCCCTATTGTTTTCCCTCTTCCTTTTCGTCTCCCTATCATTATCCTCTTTCTTTTTTGTCTTTCCACTTCTATACTCCTCTTCTTTTTCATCTCCCCATGTTATCTCCCTTCTTTTCGCATCCCCATTGTTATCTCCTTCCTTTTCGTCTCCTCATCGTTATTCTCCTTCCTTTTCATTTTTCTATCTTCCTTTTTGCCTTCTTATCGGTTTTCCCTTTTTGTGCCCTTCTTTTTTTCATTTTTCTTCTACCCTCCGATTATTTTCTTTCCCTTTCCTTTTTTGTTCCTCCTTTCTTTTTTCCTTTTTTTTCGTCCCTCTTCATTTTACTCCTTCCTTTTTATTTCCTCATTGTTATTTTCCTTCTTTTTCGCCTCCCATCATTATTCTCTTAACTTTTCATCTTTCCATCATTTTTCCCTTTCTTTTCGTTCCTCCTTCATTTTTTTTCATTCCTTTTTGCTCCTTCCTTACCTTTTTCACTCCATCTTTACACTTTTCGTTTCTTCTTCACCCTTTCATTCTTTTCAATCATTCCTTTATTTTTTCTGTTACCTCATTATATTTTCATTCCTTGTTCTTCTTTTTATTGTAACTCTTCTTTTTTTATTCATCTTATTGTTAAGAAATAACATTTTTAATCAATAAAACATGTGAACTCTTAAATTAATAAATTGTTTTGACACTATATCATAAATTTTAACAGTTTATAAATAAAATTTTATTATATAAAAATTTTTCGAATAAAAAATTTTAAGTTTTTCTTAGCGCCAAGTTTCTAAAAAAAAAAAAAATAATGTGGCGCATAAATCACGTGATATGGGAGGAAATTCCCCCGGTTAAGATTAGCAATGCTCATTTTATTTTATTTTATTTTATTTTATTTGCTCTTTACATAAATATTGGTTATCTTTCTTAGTTAAATCGGGCAGATCTATATAAAAAAAGATGATGAAACCTAAGTTTAAAAAAAGTGCAGAACCTAAAAATAAGAAAATCAGGATAAAAATTAGTAGCAAAATGGAAAATAAACAAAAAAAAAAAGAAAAAACAACATTAACCTGTTCCTAACAAACGGTGAAATGGAGGTTGATATTTGGCTGTTCTTTCATTTTTTTTCTTTTTTTTTTTGTCATTTTCGCGACTAACTTTGTCTTCCCTTCCTTTTTTTGGGTCTTTAAGCTCTTCTTTCTTTAGGTCACAACTAATAAACGAAGCGAAGAGAGAGGGAAAGGTTGAAAGGAAATGTAGATTGATTTTTTTTCGTTAAACTTTTCGCTTTCTTTTACTAACTTTCTCCTTTTTTTACAGACCGTTATGTTTTCTGGTTTACCGAACTTTTACCTACTAAATGGTGTTAAACTAAAACTGGGGAGTAATTTTTCATGGTATTCTGCACTATCATGATGGTGAACTAGGACATTGAAAATTAAAAGAACGGAAACTTTTGCTTAAATAGGTTTCTTTCCTGGTGTCTTTACTTTTTCCACCTACATTTTAAAATTTTAAGTACATTTTAAGTACATTAAGTATATTTAGGTACTCAAATTCATCAATAAACGCTTTCTAAAATCTTGTGTCTCGTTTGACTCATTGGAAAACACGATTTTTAAATATGAGGATAAAGCTTTCTCTGTACTTAAAGAAAGAAATAGACTTGAGGTCTAATTTCGAATATGATTGTTAAAAGCTCCAGATACTACATCACAAACATTCGGAAAAAGTTGGCACTAATAGTAAGTAAATTATTCTATTCTTTCTTATGGAAGAAGAGGTGCAGAAGCACGAATTAGATGTGGCATAACTAATTTACAAAAATGCGCAATATTCAAATACACTTATAAGTTGTAACTGATCAACAGTTACAGGTGATAGCACAACTTATAACAACAAGATGACAAGAAACAATGGACTCGCAAGCAATTTTGAGATTTGGTCAATAAAGAAGTATTCTCAACATTGAAATCTAGTGATATAGTTTGTTTGTTTGTTTATTGTTAAAGATCGGAAATCTAGTGATATAGCAGGTCCTTTGGTTTTTTTCTAAAACCAAATCTGTTTCACGTGTGATCTACTTAGCGATCGACATTACATATAGTCCATGTTTTACAGATTAATAATATTAGATATAGTTGTAGTTTTTACATAATCGTGTACAACATTTTTTTATTGTCTATGAATCTATAAATGCACTTCGAGAGAGGGGGAAAAGTATTGATAACGCAACTGAACTTCAATAACTGCACAGATGGTACTTCTTAGCTTTAAAGTGTAACTGAAATTGAATTTTAAGTGACGTTCAATTGTTATTATAATTTTTATAAGGAATAATAATTATAATATCTGTTATAAATCTAAAAAATAATACCTGTTAATTAGATAAATTGCAAAAAAAAATAAAAACTAATACAAATACTGTAAATATTATTTAATAGTTATCTAATAAAATTTGTAAAAATACATAATATAATATTTTTATATAATAAATAATTACACAAATAAAGAAAAATAACAGAATCAGTAATTTTTAATTATATCATACAATCCAAACAATTAGAAATTTCAGTAAGTTTACGACTTGTATAATATGCTTGTGAATGAGATTGTACAATGGTAGTAGAAATATTAGTAGCTTGTTCTTGTGATAAAGTATTATTAGCTTTTACAAATTCAAATATATCATTTTTTAATTTGTTATTGGCATTAGGTACTTCAATCTTATAACTTCCATCCCTATTTATTCTATAATATTCACCAATAGACCGAACCCATTCAGATATTTTATGCTCAAGTTCAATTATAGTTGGTCTATTGGAAGGATTTGAATCCCAACATCTTTTCATTAAATCTGCATAACAGTTTGGAGTATTTCTTATAATTTCAGGACGTAACCCTTTACAAATATCCAAGATAAGGTGGTAATCATGTGCTCTATCATTAAATGGAGGAATACCTGATGTAAATTCCCACATTATCATTGAAAAGCTGTAAATATCACTTGCTTTAGTATAAGGTATTTTTCTTAATATTTCAGGTGCCATATAAGGCAAAACTCCATAAATTTCTTTAACTTTTTTATCAGAATCTTGTAAATCACTTATGGGTTTGCATAATCCTAAGTCAATAATAAATAATTCATTATGATTATCTGACATCAAAATATTACCATCATGAAAATCACCATGAGTTAAATTTGATTCATGAATTACTTTAAGTCCTAATATAATTTTTTTCAATAATTGTAATTTGTCTTGCCATTTAAATTTAATAATATCAGATAAACATTTTCTCAAATTTCCTTTTTTTGCATAACTCATTACTATTATATAATTCAAATTACATGGGTCTTGGGTAATGCCAAAGAACTGAATAAATTTTGAAAATGATTTTTTCTGACAGTTATAATGATGTTTCCACTATATTAATTATAAAAAAATTAATAATCTTACAAAAAATAAAATTACTTTTAAATATAAATACTATACCTCATCCAGAAAGTCACTCTTTAAACTTGATGAATTATTAAGTGTTTTAAGAATAACTTTATAACCTGTTTGAAAGTTCCATCTATTCCAATATTGTTTATTAAAATTCCAACTACAGATAGGTCCATCTAACCAGTTGGCCCTATGAATTTCACTAAACCCTCCTTTATCATGATAACTAATGTCTGATAATTTATTGTAAGGTATCCATTCCAAAACTTCATAACTATTTTTAGCATTTAACTGTGCTTCTTGAATAAATTTATCAATAAATTCATTTTTACTAGTCCACTTTGGAAAATCATTTTGAAATTGTCTAGAATTACATTGCTGGCACCATTGATAGCCAGTATATGGCTTTTTACATATATTACAAACTTTAAGTCTATTCTTAAAACTTATTTTATTACTACTTTCTGCTGCTTTTTGATACCAATAAAAGGCTTCTTCTGAATTCTTTTCTGTACCCACTCCATCATAACAATCAACCAAACTAAACATTGCTTCATCACAGCCATTTTCAGCTGCTTTTTGATACCAGTGAATAGCTTTTTCTAAATTCTTTTCTGTTCCGTCTCCATTGTGGTAACAAATGGCTAAACTAAACATTGCCTTTTCATGACCATTTTCCGCTGCTTTTTGATACCAGTGAAAGGCTTTTTTTAAATCCTTTTCTACTCCCACTTTATCATGATAACAAATGGCCAAACTAAACATTGCATCTTCATGATCATTTTCAGCTGCTTTTTGACACCAATAAAAAGCTTTTTTAAAATTCTTTTCTGTTCCCTCTCCATTACAGTAACGAATAACTAAACTGAACATTGCATCTTCATTACCATTTTCAGCTGCTTTTTGACACCAGTAAAAGGCTTTTTTTAAATTCTTATCTGTTCCTACTCCATCATAATAACAAATGGCCAAGCTAAACATTGCCTTTTCATGATCATTTTCTGCCGCCTTTTGATACCAGCGAAAGGCTATTTCTAAATTCTTTTCTGTTCCATCTCCATTGCAATAACGAATAGCCAAACTAAACATTGCATCTTTACAACCATTTTCTGCTGCTTTTTGACACCAGTAAAAGGCTTTTTCTGAACTCTTTTCTGTTCCCATTCCATCATGATAACAAATGGCCAAGCTAAACATTGCATAAATCTGATTTTTTTCTGCTGCTTTTTGACACCAGTAAAAAGCCTTTTCTAAATTTTTTTCTATTCCCACTCCATTGCAATAACGAATGGCTAAACTAAACATTGCATCTTCATGACCATTTTCTGCTGCTTTTTGACACCAATAAAAAGCTTTCTCCAAATTCTTTTCTGTTCCAACTTCATTGTAATAACAAATGGCCAAACTATTCATTGCATCAATCTGGTTTTTTTCCGCTGCTTTTTGACACCAGTAAAAGGCTTTTTCTAAATTCTTATCTGTTCCTTCTCCATTATAGTAACAAATGGACAAACTAAACATTGCATCAATTTGATTTTTTTCTGCTGCTTTTTGATAACAGTAAAAGCCTTTTTCTAAATTCTTTTCCGTCTCCTTCCCATCGTAATAATAATTGGCTAAATTAAACATTGCATCAGCCTGGTTTTTTTCTGTTGCTTTTTGATACCAGTAAAAGGCTTTTTTTACATTCTCTTCTGTTTCCTCTCCATTACAATAATGAATAGCTAAACTAAACATTGTTTCGTTATGATTTTTTTCTGCTGCTTTTTGACACCAGTGAAGGGCTTTTTTAAAATTCTTTGCTATTCCCGCTTCATTGTAATAACATCTGGCTAAACTAAACATTGCATCTCCATGACCATCTTCTGCTGCTTTTTGATACCAGTAAAAGGCTTTTTTTAAATCCTTTTCTGTTCCCTCTCCATTGTAATAATGATTTGCCAAATTAAACATTGCCTTTCTATGACCATTTTCTGCTGATTTTTGATACCAGTAAAAGGCTTTTTTAAAATTTTTTTCTGTTTCTTCTCCATTGTAATAATGATTGGCCAAATTAAACATTGCCTTTTTATGACCATTTTCTGCTGCCTTCTGATACCAGTAAAAGGCTTTTTTTAAATTTTTTTCTGTTTCCACTCCATTGTAGTAATAAATGGCCAACCTAAACATTATATCTTCATGACCATTTTCTGCTGCTTTTTGATACCAATAAAGTGCCTTTTCTAAATTTTTATCTGTTCCTTCTCCATTGTAGTAACAAAAAGCTAAAGTAAATATTGCATCTTCATGATCATTTTCTGCTGCTTTTTGACACCAGTAAAAAGCTTTTTTTAAATTCTTATCTGTTCCTTTTCCATTGTAATAACAAATGGACAAACTAAACATTGCCTCTACATGATCATTTTCTGCTGCTTTTTGATACCAGTAAAAGGCTTTTTCTAAATTCTTTTCAATTCCCATTCCATTGTAATAACAAATGGCCAAATTAAACATTATGTCTTTATCTTTATGACCATTTTCTACTACCTTTTGATACCAATAAAAAGCTTTTTCTAAATTCTTTTCTGTTGCCATTCCACCATGATAACAATAAATCAAACTAAATATTGCATCTTTATGATCATTTTCTGCTGCTTTTTGATACCAGTGAAAGGCTTTTTCTAAATCCTTTTCTGTTCCCTTTCCATTATGATAACAAATGGCCAAACCAAACATTGCCCTTTTATGACCGTTTTCTGCTGATTTTTGATACCAGTAAAAGGCTTTTTCTAAATTTTTTTCTGTTCCCTCTCCATTATAATAACAAATGGCTAAATCAAACATTGCTTTTTTATTACTGTTTTCTGCTGCTTTTTGATACTGGTAAAAGACCTTTTCTAAATTCTTTTCTGTTTCTACTTCATTGTAATTATGAATGGCCGAATTAAACATTGCATTTTCTTGACTATTTCCTACTATCCCGTGATTGGTGATTCTTTCAAAATTCTGCCTTAAATTATTACTTGACATTTTGATATTTTTTTCCAAATAAACTAAGAATGAAAAAGCATTATAAAGTCTGGAGTGCAAATGTTTATATTGAAATGTTACATACATACAATGCTCTATATATGCATAAACTCATAATATGTAGTGTAACAGAGGTCCTCAACTGATTGTTATATTGCAGTCTAATGATAGTCGATTTAAACCTAAATTGGTTTTATTATACAGCCTAATAGGATTATGCTAATATCAGTTGACCGTTATTTACACTAGTAGATAAAATAACTTAAAAATAACTAATATCATAGCAAAAAAATAATTATCATAGCTAAAATAACTAATATTGTAGTTAAAATAACTAAATGTCAATATTTAAAAATAATGAACATAGTAGTTAAGGATAAACAAATGTAATTTAAAAATATAGAATATTTATAATATTTATTAACGGTTTATTCCATATTTAATTTTTTTACTTTAAATTTACCTGTAAATTAATATTTTGAAAAAACAGCACTTGCCAATAATTCTTTTAACTGATCTGGTTTCATATTAATTTCAAGTGAGTTATTAATAGGTTGAAATAATGTTTTTTGTTTCTTTGAATTAGTAAAATCGTCTTAAGTAATTTTGCGTTTCATAACTAAATAAAATATTTTGAAAATCTGTTCCTCAAAATTGTTAAAATGAATACAATTTTTTTACCTTCTTTAGCCGCATCAAAAGTTTCATGATCTAATGTTTATTTTTTGATGATTCTAAAGTGGTCTCTATTTAATAAAAAGAAATTGTATCATTATAGATGAATGTATTTGATACAACTATTAAGATTAAAAAAATCACAAAACAAACCGCTATCATTAGAAGAATACAATTTATTCACATAGTTTCCTATGATTTCACCTTGTTCGTTATCTTTTGGAAGAATATAATAAGCTTCTAGCCCAATATCAGTTTAAGACGAGATAGCAATCTTATTTGTTTTTAGTTTTTCCTGTTTGTGTAAATTTTGGATCATACTTTTTCTTCCTGTATGATTACTAATCTTTTTTTCGCCTATATCAACTTTTCAAAATTGAATTATGTCATTCCATAAATGATTGCAAACTTTTTTTTCCAATATGTTCTCTTGTACCAAATTCCTGTCTAATAAAAAATATTAACATTAAATTCACTAGATCCGTCATCCGACGGATAATCACATTTTAACAATTAAATGTACATTTAACTAATAAAAAGGGGTATTTTTTTTAGGTATCTTATGAACATATCTCAATGCATAATTTAATAAATTTAAATCTCCCTTTAAAAAATGAAACAAAAGAGAAATTAGAAACGGATTAAAATATCATTCGGCAGATGAAAATGAAAAATTCAATCCGACAAAATTTACACCTATTTTTTTATGTTTAATTAATAAAATAATGTATAGTAGAATCATTCTATGTTAGTTGCAACTCTCAATGTACAATTTAAGAAACGTAAACATCTCCTTCCGAAAATTAATGGAAAGAGATTTGCCACCCGTCGGATAACGGATCTTAGCTCTAACTAGGATAATGATTGAATAAACAAACTAACCAAATTCTTCATCATTTTCCTGTAAATAAAATTGAAGGTCAGAATTATAAGGACGCAAAGATAAATATTTATCATAGTCTTTAATTATGTCAGGTTTATTTGTATAACTAAAATTTCAGCTTTTCCATGTCTCATGCTAATTCAGGTTGATTTGTTTTAGATCTACTGTATATAGGGTTACTTCGTATCCACCATCTGATTTTTTCTTAAAATTGTTAGCATAAAGTAAATAATGTTCACTTCCCCGAAGTCTTAACAAGCATGCATTATGAAAAAATATTCTATAAACAAGTCGTTGAGGAGTAGGTCCATCCATATATAGGCTAGATAAAATTTGTTTTATCTCTAATTCGTCAAGTGCATCTGCTCCTTTTATTATACTTTTATCAATATCCGTTAAATATTTTACTTTACCATCAGCAACATTCTAGACCAATAAAATTCTAGAATCATTGTACAAATCAACATTTACAATTCTTTAATTTTTTTTACAGCGACCTTGACTGAACTGACGGAATATTCACTAACATCCTTTCTATATAAGCAATATAAGAGCTTAATTGTACATTTAATGACTTGATGTCTTCAATATCTTGAATTTTTCCTTCATAACTTTCTTTTTCTCTAAAATTCTCCCAAAGATTAGTGGCATTTACTGTATTTTCCACTTGACTGAGGTTTTGAAAGTATTCAACCTTTTCTTTTGTACTGGTACTTTTGTATGTTGTATCAATAACCTACCAACAATATAAAAATTGCATTAATTTATATAATAAAATTATTAAACTTGTTTAATAATAATTACTTTTGCACGTTGCATCATAGAGAGAGCAAGTTTTATAATTTAAATTAAGAGGAAGAGTTTAAGCAAGAGTTTATATCATAAACTTTTTTTAAGCTTTCGGTACCCAAATGTAGAAACGATAATTACAAATCAGCATGATCTTGAGTGGCATGCATAATAATACAGTTGAGGGCAGTGATGGCAAATGACTTAAATGACAAATGACCTCAAATGACTAAGTCATTCAATGGTCATTCGGGGGTCATTTCAAAATAGCCAAATGACCTGGTCATTTTCCATCACTGGTTGAGGGTAACATAACGGTCAACGCTACGGGGTGACCGTTATTTTTACTCATCCAATAATTATAATTTATTACAATTAAACATGTACTACTTTACTGTAATATATACATATATATTAATACTATTTTGTTCATATCAATAATTTATTATTTATATTGATTTTTTGAACTAATTGAAGAATATTTAATTATGAACTTGTATGTTATAGTTTCAAATCTATCATTGACTTATCAATTGTAAATGCATCCTTATTTATTAATAATTTATTCTAACTGTTGCATCTACTTATTGCAATATATGCTTATCTTTACTTCTATTATCACTATAATATTGGAAAACTTTCTTGAACTTTAATAATATCACCTTTTTAAATTTTTGCAAATCATCATATTGAATCTTCTTATTAGGACAAAATGTAACAATATGGACAACATATGTTAATTTTTTGATTCTGCCAATGATTGTTACTGATAAGTTTAATTAAAAAATTCAGTAAAATCCGCTCAAAGACTGATTGAATATCAACGGGAGGAAAACTGACAAAAATGAGTAAAATCATTTATTATAAAAATAACGAAAATGTAGTCGTACTTGACGCGAAATGAGTTTAAGAACTTGTTAAAAGTGGAATAAAAAGAAATGAGAAGAAACTTTAGAAACATAGGTAACTGTCCACGTAAAAAATTTTGTGAAAATATAGACAAAAAGTTTGGCCAAGCGAAAAGAATCGAAAGTGAATATTATGACCGTCTTTCCTACATACCGCGACCCAGGAACGCTAGAGTTAATACAAAAAAGTATAGAAGAAATAACAACAGAGGTATACGCAAGAGGTATAGAGTCTATAGGAAAGCAAACGAAAACCTCCGCAGCTGGCTTCGAAAGACGCAGCAAAAGAATAAAGACATTACGTTGAGAAAAAAAGGAATAGAGCTAAAGGATAAAGAACGAATAATATTGCAGAAAAATGAGAAAATAGAACAATTAACAAAAATTGATTCAAATCTAAATTTGGCAAAAATGGCGAATATTTAAAACAAATAGGTTGATCGGTTAACGGACACAAAAAAGTAGTTCGCATAAGCGTACAAAAAAAGCAATATAAACACATAGTGATACGTGACATAATCATATGTGATTGACTGATAGGTGAAACTATGAATACATACTTTTAAATATTCGCGTCAGAGTGCTAAGTTTTAGACTATTCGTGGTTTCGAAGAAATGTTCCTGCGACAATGTAAAATACAGAATAAAAAAAGGAGTAATTATGGTTCGGTCTAAGTACAAGTGGTCGTTGGCCTTTCTCAGTTTCTACTGGGCGTTCAATAAAGAAATAACAAAAAAAAAAATTTGATAGTAATTAATAATTATTTAAACAAAAACATTTTCCAATTTGCCACAATGTAATGTTTGATCTGTTTCAACTAATCCATTTTGAGTTAAGCACCTCTTATTTAGTTTTTTTTTTTCAAAACAAAGTATAATTCCAGCGATTTTTCACCAATTAGCGGCGAAACGCCTTGGAATTTCAGAAATTTTCGCAATTTAATTCTGGAGACATTCTATTAATCAGCAGTATAGTGCCTTGTAATTCCAGTTATTCTACTAATTAGCAGCGTCGCTCCCGGTCTTTAATAAAAATTAAATTATCGAATTCTATCACAATTACTAATTTATTAAAGTTTTTTATATTTAAACAACCTTTATTTATAAAACAAAAAAAAAAGTTTAGTCTTTCACAGATACAGATGTAGACAGATACAGGCTCAATATAGATTCAACTTCTTACACATACTCAAATACAGATACTACAGATACAGGTAGATACTGTTACTTAGGACACACAAATTAGGATTTTTTTTTTTTGAAAAAAAAAAATTGTTTATTAAACAAAAATGACCAACAATTTGGTAAACATATATAACCCGGAACACCCGAGGTGGCAGGTGAGTTGACCTGTTAGATCACCTGTCAGGTCACCCATTTAGTCATTTATTTTATTCATATAAAATAGTTTATTTAATAAAATAAAAAATAATAATCACTTCTGTTCTGAGTAAATGTTTACTTCTGATACAGGAAACCAAATTACTTCTAAAGAACTTGTCATCGCCTAAAGCAGTAATTGTTAAAGAAATAGTTTGTACTGTAAAGCTTGGAGTCAATAATATTTGAAATATAATAATTTGTCTTTTTGATAATAAGGTTAATTTATAATAAACGAAATTAATACATGTAAAAAAAAAAAATAAATAATATGGATCACAGATAAATGGGTGACCCGTCTTTCACCAGGTGACACGCGGATCCAAGACCTGGGTAGAGATTTTTTTGGATAGGTCCAATCTCTAGTTCTTATATATGTAACATATATAAGAACAAAAATTATGGACGGCATAAAACATTTCACTTATTTATGTGTGGTGTGTTTTATTGGAATAGTGAAGTGGTCATTGGAGTCAAATAATCACGTTCATGAACGTTAATTTATAATATATCCGAAAGCTAAATCTTGCTTAATGCGGAAGTTGTAGTAAAGAAGTAGTAGTAAAGAGGATGTATGGTTAAATTACTATTGGCCCTAGGATATTATCTTGGAATGATGATGGCTTTTGTTTACAAATCCTTAATAATTATCATTTAGACAATAAGAGGTGATTGTGGTACAAAAATCTTCGACTAATTCAATGGAAATTTGTTCATTTGAAGGAGTATTATCAAGATTTCCAAGAGATATGACATTAGTAACAGTAATATCAACGAGGAATGGTTACTCTAGCATAACATTAAGAAGAGTGAAAACTTTTGAATACAATATTTTATCGTCGTTTTCAGATGATGTACGCAGTTATATCTGAATAAAATGAAAACTGAACGATAAATAAATGAAAACCGGTCGAATATTGGTATTCGAATATTCAATCATTAATAAATTGCCCACACCATTTTGAAAACGGCGATAAAATAGAATAGAATCCGTAAAACTTATCTTATTATTTAAATAATTATTTTTCAAATTTCACTATGCTGTATATTATACTATAACACAATCCATTTATTACGCTCCAAATAACTCAAGTTTTAGTTTGATTGCCCTGCGATTTTATTATCTAGTACTATCTTAATTCTTAATTGTATTGTATTATTAACGAAATGTATTGTTGCAAAATGACAACTATTTTCGTAACGTCAAGAAATATAAAGTGTGTTCGGCGCGAACAATTGCTGTATATCATGTGAAAAAACTTAATTATTACGATATGTGGCTTCTCACGAAATATTTTAAATAGCTGTTTTTTCAATTTGAGATGTGATAAATTGAAAAATACCATCACTATATATTCTTTTTTTCCTGAGAAAATATCGAAAATTAATTTATTTTTATCATGTAAAACAACTTAATATCATTTTATCATATACTGTATATCAAAAAAAAAAAAAAAAAATATGACTCGTAATGATTATCAATTATGCAAAAATTTTGCACGAGACCTCTATAGGGCGGTAACACAAATCTCTATAGATTTTCATATCAGAGGTGATTTTTTTGGAAAAACATTTATCTAAACTAAGCATTTCATTCTAACATACTAAATCGGTGTCATCATTTACATCAATGTACCCAAATCAATAAATATTCTCACTTAGTTTACTATTAGATTCCTTCGATGTTTGTTACAATATAATACGATTATCATACGCAGATTTAAAATAAAAATCGGTTACATGACGCACAAATATGCAGATTTGGAAATCAAATGATAATAAATCGAAAATCATATTAGAAATTTCTATTCGGAATGTACTTTTCCTAAAAAAAATTCTATTTTTTTCTTAAAAATAAAAATAATAAAAAAAACTCGTATTTTCATGATTTTATTTTATGTTATATAATAATAAAAAAAAAAAAAAAAAAAAAAAAAAATATGGTTCGAATACCTAGAATATCTAATAATTTATTTTTATCATTTTTATTTAAATTTATATTAAATTTATGGATTATAATAATAAATATCAATAACGTTCAATCACAATTTACGCTTAAAAGAAGATTTACACATAGCGCTCATTTAATTGATAATCAATTATGGTTTTTTGGTGGGGGGACTATGATAAATGGAATACTTTCTCCAACTGGAGATGTATTTTATTTAGATTTAACAAACTCATTTGATACGACTGACGTTCCATATGTATCTAAAGTGGCAAGTCCATTTTTATGCGCGTGGTGTCAAAGTGCGATTGGAGGATCTAATCAATCAAAAATATTTTTCTTTGCGGGTGCAATGGTTAAACAGGAAACACCTAACACATTAACGGATTCAATTATATATTCTTTTGATATTAAAACTCAAACGTGGTCACCAGCACCACCAATGACGGGAATGATATATACTAGACGTAGAGAGTTTCAACCTGTTTCTGATAACAATGGAAAAATTTATTTGTTTGGTGGTGGATCTGATATGTTGTTAGGTTTACCAACCGTTCAAGTCTATAATACTATGGATATTTTTGATTCTATTGCTTATAGTTGGACTTTAGGATCTTTAATTGATCCTCCTTTTTCTAAAATTGATTATACTGCTTCTTTATTACCGAATGGAAATATTGTTTATATTGGAGGTACTCAATCTGACGTGAATACAATTCAGCTTGATCCTATTAATATGAATAAGGTTGGTATCAAATTTTATGATTAATGCATTTTGTTATCGCTGATATTAAGGTTTAACTAACTACTATTCTTTTTTAGATTGATATATATGATACTGTTGGGAATTCTTGGTCATCAATGGTAATTATATAAATAATTATCGATGGATTTAATATTTATTATTAAAATATTAGGTCAATTAATATAGATAGCAACCGGTCCACCTATTACCCAAAGAACGGGTCATACAGCTGTATTAAGTACGTCATTTCTTATTTATATATTCGAACAAAATGATATTAATTACTTACTACCTTTTTTTTTTAATCACAATTTATAGATAATAAAGGAGAAATAATAATCTTTGGGGGAATGTATGTACCAACTATGGTCGCATCTCAACCACAAATTGCTGTATTGAATACTGCAACAAACCCTTTTCAATGGACCATCCCTACAGTGAATTCTAATGAAATAAGTCCACCATCACTCGTATTTCATACCGCAACTCTTTTTGAAAATTATATGATTGTTGCTTTCGGTAATTTTTATATTTTATTTATATAATCAACTTATATATTTGATCGCTTATACATATATATTTTTTTTAACATTAGGAAATGTAACCAGAGACAATATAGATGTAATGCCAGTAATGCCAGGACAAAGTGATCAATTATACGTTTTAGATACAAATACATTCACATGGGTCAGAATTTATAATCCTCCTAGTAATAGTAATAATAATAATACGACTGGCAATCAAGTACCACAACCAAACAACGCTATGGATAAAATAATGATTATTACAATAGTAGTTATAACTTTTGTTGTAATTGTTGGCGTTATAGCTGGCGTAATAATTTATCGTCGTAAAATCAAAAAATCAGATGATGACATAACAATAAATGTTCAACCTTATGTAATGAATCAACAAACTCTCGCATCTCCAATAGACTCTGAAAGTATTTATTCATCAAGTACTAGTAATAATGTTCCAGTGACATCAAAAAATATACATCAATTTAATGAAGAAATCAAACATCAATATATTACTATACCAAGTAGTTCAAGTGAGACATCATCTGTTAATTACCACAGTGACGCTAATATAACACGTGGTGATGATAATACTGCACGTCAATATGTGGATAATAATACACGTCATTATATGGGTGGTAATAATATGGGTCATCAACATTATCAATATGTTAATATGGGCGATATGGCTACAACAAATTATATTTCTGATGCTAATATAGCACCGACCCGTGAAAGATTTAATTCGCCACCTAATCAACCCTATCAACCTTATCGCGCTGTTATGATGAATACTCGATCTGGTGAAATGTATGTCCCACCAAATGGACGAACCACTTCCAACAATAATAATTTTAGCAATCCTAACGATAGATTTTCACGACAATAAAAATAAGATATGGGCTTGGAGAACCCTTGAGTTAGAAAGATCTTTTGATGTTAATAGAGTAATTCTATTGTATTATATGAACTACTTATATTGTATTATTTATATGTAAATTAGTCGTTTTATATGGACAATAAAAAAATTTTGTATTCCTTCAAGCTTAAGCAAGAGAGCGTATTTATAGTAAATCAATTATAACGTTAATCCCAATCTTAATTTTCAACTTTTTGGAACGGAATTAATTAAACGGTTGCTGATAGTCCATCATTTTCAATGTTAGCACGTATTTAATTAAAGGGGGTGCAATGCACAAAGTACATAGGTAAGTCATAAAAAATTTTTTTCTATAATTAAATGCTTTAAATTATTTCAAAGTAATATTTATTAAAAAAAAAAATGTAACCCATATAGTCGAGAATGCATTCTTGCTAAATTATTATTAGAATACCTATTTTCCTATCAGGAAAATACTTTCGTTCTTAGTTAGAATTGACTATTTTCTTGTTAATCCCTTCGTATACTGATGATGTCTAAAATTACCTTAATTATCTGATAATAAGAATTTCTTCATCCGGCAGATCTTTTAACTTTTCGAAAGATTTATTGGATCGACACAAAAAAAAAAATAAAATAAAATGATAGATTGGTTCATTGGGCAAGTTTATGTCGAAAATCGATATTATGTTCTTTAAGTTAAAACTTAAAAGTAAATGTGCTGATATTCGCTAATTTTACTAATTACGTAAGAAATTTTATTTAATAAAAGTCATAAAATCCAAATTATGTTGTGATGTAATAAAGAAAGGCTCAACATCTATTTAACTAAAAAAAAAATGTCACGTATAAATAATTTTAAATCGTGTAATGTTTGATTTGCCTGCGCCTGATCTATTCTGTTTTAACAGTTAGAAAATTTGATCGGTAGTTCCCATTAGTTGATGTTTTTACTAATATTAATAAGTAGCGGATAATTAGTATAGATCAGATTTTCATAATCAATATGTGATCTATATAACTAAAACATTAATCTATCATTTTCTTGGTTAGATATTTTTTTTTTTTAGGATCATATTGCGAATTCCGATTATTTCTATTGGCTACAATCTATATCTATATTACTTAGATAATAATTTTGAGTTGCGATCGTATGATGCATTTGCGCCAGCAGAAATTAGTGGCCGGTTACAAATTTTTTTTCTTTTTTTTTAAATTTAATTTTTCATAAATTTTATTTTTTTTTTTAATATTTTTATTTACACAAGTCTTCTTGTATCAGTAGACAATTATTTTTTTTTTTTTGTTTTTTTTTATTTCTTTTAGCAAACATTTTTAATATTTCATTTTTCTCTTTTGTAGCACCAAAAAAACAGCTGACAAAATTGGTTAAATGGCACAATTGATGATGTTTGCAAAGATGCCACTTTAGTTTCTTTAAATTTCACCAGCTAATTCACCAAGTAGAAACTCCACAAGTGGCTAACCCATTGTTCAGATATATTTCGAAGTTTTTATTCAAAACTTTTTTAAATATTTTTTTTTTTTTTTTTTTTGTTTCTTTTCTAAGTGGTTTTCTTTTCTTTTTTTTTTTTTTAATAGATATCAGCTCTATTTAATTCGATCTTTTGGACTTTGTGGATAGCTTTCGTTTGCTTTGAAACTTTTTTTTTTTTAAGCTTTTTTTAATATTTTTTATTTTAAACTTTTTTCTAAGTTTTTTTTTTTTTTTTATAGATATTATGGACCCTTTTTTTAGTGACTGGTTTCCATGATTTCTGTAGTAACAATTCATTCTGTAAACACGTGTATTTTGAAAAGATATTAATTGCGCTAACACATTTAACATTACCAAATAATGAAAAATATTCGGTTGAATTTCTTTGATGCAGATTTTGGTACATAGATTCTGATAGGAAATTGGAAGATTTTTTTTCAATTAGTTTATTTAGCGAAGCATTAATTAACATTTCGATTATTTCTTTTTTTAGGTGATAAGTTTCTTAATGTATGGAAATATCAATTTTTTTAAATTGATTTATTTAACAAAATGTTAATTAATATTTTAATTATTTTTTTTTAGATGGAACATATTTTTATTCATAGTCCATTGACTATAAAATTTCACAAAATTTAAAAAAAAATATAAAAATGAATAAGATTTTTTGAAACTCTTGGACATGGAGTTTGGTAAAAGTGGAAATATTATGAATTGTTGTACAGAGTATTTATTAATATTTTGTTTTATTTCTTTTTCTTTATGAAATTTTTTTATCAGGTTTATATGCATTGAATTTCGTTGATTAGTTTTTTATATTTTTTTTAATAAAACGTTTCTCACATTTCTTATTTTCTTCTTCTTGTAGACTGGCAGTTTTTGGAGTATTTAGACATATGGATAACCTAATATTTCATTTATTTTCTTTTGTAGCCTTCAAGATATCAGACATATGGGATACAAAAAAATGGTAAGTTTTGCAACAGATGTTGTAATACTTTAATTTTTATTTATTTTTTTTAAAATTGGAAACATTTATTAATATTCTTGATTTTTTTTTTGTAGATTCAGGTTCCAATATTGGAATATTAGATGGTAAGTTACTTTGATTTTTTTTAATCAGAAACGTTACTAATGTGTTTATATATTTTTTGTTTGTAGACTTTAGTGTTAAAACTCTGTAAATACCAAGATAGTAAGTTTTGTAATGTGAACCTATTATTTAATTAGAAAAATTAATTAATATTTTTCTAAAAATTTTTTTTAGGTTTTGGCATCAGGATACTAGAAACTTTAAAGTGGTAAATTTTGCAATTTTTAGTTATAAACTTTAATTTTTATTAATTCTCTTAAATGAGAATGTCTATTGATGTCTCTTTGTTTCTTTTCTGTAGTTTTTCAGGTTCAAGATATTGGAGCACAAAATATATAGTAAGTATTGCGACACCACCGTTTTTTACTTTTTTTTAACAAATGTTACACTTTTCATTATTCTTTTGTAGATTACTTTTGATTCCTTTCAGCTATTGAATACTGGTAAGTTTGATATCATTTAAAACTTAATTTTTTAATTAAAAACTAATATTTTTTTTTTAAATGGAAAAATGCCTCGTTTCACAAGTTTCGCAAAACTTATTAATTTTAACTTTTTTACTAACGGTTTACTCGTTTCTTTAGATTTCAAGTTGGAAATATACTGAGAATGCTTGAAATATATATTAATGTTTGTTAATATTTATTATACAGTTATTCTATTTTTGTTATTTTTTTGGATAGACCAAAACTTGGCAGTTCATTTTGTTAACACTAATACAGTAAGTAATTAATAAATTATACGTAATCGCTATATTAACATTACTTCTTTTTAATATATTGTATTTATTTAAATATCCATTGTAAAGCAATGGGTGGCTGCTAGTATAATATCTAAACAAAAGTGTCATTATCATATTTTAATTATTCTTTAAAACTGTGCAATACTTCTGCATATTAATTTGTGTAATATCAATATAGCTATGTATAATAACATTTCGCAAAAAAATGGTTATCATTAATTTAATTTGAAATTAATTCAAATTCGCTAAAAAAATAATGGTGTAGTTAGTCAATAACTCAACTGAAGGTGCAGTAAATTTTCAGCTAACAACACTCAGCCAAAAAATATTTTGTTCATTCAACTACTGGCTGAATATTTTTGGCCAAATATACTTTTTTAAGTAATAGTGTAGTAAGCTGAACTATCTTTAATTTATTTATTAGCTTTAAATTAATATTTTAAAATCGAGAATTGCTTAAATCTCACTGAAGATGATTTTCATCACATAATGCCGCCGAAGTTAATTTGTGTAATTACTTAGGAATATTTATTTCATAACGGTCAAAAGTAGTTAATTTACCCTAAAAGTGGTCAAATATGACTACTTTTAGATTTGACTGCTTTTAGAGTTGTATGGATCAACTTTAGACCGTCAATTTAAGGTAATAAATTCATCCAAATTATTATTTATTATTGAAATTAATTTCAGTTATTAGATTTAAAACTTACACTAATTTCAATAAAAGCTTTAACATACAGTACAATTAAAATCGCTAAGTTTGACAGAATGTTTAAATATTTTCTTTTTTAATGAAAATTTTTTATTAGCTTATTTATCATAAATAATTATTGTGATATTAAAATAATTCCTATCAAGAAACAATAATAATGCAAATAAATTATCATTTAACAGATCGTTACATTTAACTAATTTTTTCTAATTATTTTTCAAACACACACACACACATATATATTTTTTTCTTCATGTTATTTATTTTCAGGAATAATACATTACTGGAATATTTACCAAATCAACAATACTTCTCTTACCCATTATTTACCAGTGTTGGCAAGTGACATGAAATGATACAAATGATATTAGTGACATGTCACATGTCATTATATCATTTCAAAAGGCAAATGACAAATGATTGTCATTTAAAATATATCATGTGACCTGTAATATATTTCGCATATTTATTCTGTTAACTTTTTATTACATTAGATATTTAATTCAAGTTTATCATTGAACTAACATAAACTGGCATTTCTAAAGATTCATTAAACAAATTAAGTAGATTTCATTTAGCTAATGGATTATCTACTGGATGAGTATCCTACCCACCTACTTGAAAATTATAAGTTTCTTCATTTATAACCATCATCGCTATCTAAATGATTTTCTTTGTCAACCGACAAAAACGCGAAAAAAAATTAAATCTTTAGATTCATTTTGCATAAAATAAAATATTATCACTTATTTTTTTTTCCAAATTTAATAAACAAAATATGTTCATTAAGCTATTTTTGGTATACACGCCTAAAAGAATTACCATTAATAAATATTTTTGCCGCAAAATGGATCATCAAATGATAATGACATTATCATTTAAAAATGACACATGTCATTTCGTCACTTGTCATTTGTAAATGACATTTATTTTAAATGATACGAATTCTTATATCATTTTGATATCATTTGGGATCATTTAAAAATTAGTCAAATGACATTGTCATTTGCCATCACTGTTATTTACTATTCCGGGTTCACGTTGTGAAAATTAATAAATTGTCATTAATTCTTCATCTTTGTATATAATTTCAATAAAAAAATATTTACTAAACTATTTTGGTGAACTGTTCCTGCTGTATTTTATCCGGTTTATAAATAATCTTCAGATACTCCTTTGGATAAAGGAAGAATTGTCATAATAACAATATTATTTATAAATTTCATGCATTTCTATAATAGATAAAAACATGTAGCTAGAAGTTTGGTAAGATAATTTTGTTGCAAAAAAAAGAAATGTTTGTTAGATAATTTTGCTAAAGAAGATGTGTTTGCTGAAAAAGATTAGTAGATAATTTTGTTGCTTTTGCAATAAATACTACTTCAATAAAGAATACTAAAAACGAGAAGAACAAGTTCTATTACTAAATTTGCGGTAACAATTCAATCTCAATATTTTTACCTTAAAAATTTTGTGGTATTAATAGGCAATCAACAGCCCATGTAATCAATCACATGTTAGGCTGTTCCAATTTAATTGTTTGCTTAATGTCCAAAAGGTTGAGGTAACTGATTGCTGTAAAAACATTTTGATTCATTAGAGTATTTAACTATAGATACAGACACAGTTGATTTTATTTATTTTATCACAACTTTATCTTTATTTTTTAATAAATTTTTAGAGGCATCTTTAAGCAAAATTTATAAATCGTATCACGATCATATCCTATGAATTTATTGTTATGATTTTTTTTTAATATTGCAATGCGAATATTGGCCCGATATACATAACTTCTAATTGATATTTATCATATATACAGGTTTGAATTTCATGTGCAACTAATTTCCACAACATTAGTAATAAAAACAATAGTTTCGAATATTGTAAAATTGTGAAATGCAATGCAGCCAGTTATTTTCAAGCTTGTAAAGTAATAAACCACGAGATATATATTGCACGATCTTTGACTTAATAATGAAATACAAAAAGCATTCTTTGGCAGTAATTAGTAATTATGAAACAAAATCATATACTAATATTTATAACCTAGTGGCTATAACAACATATGATCAAAAATTGACTGTAATATTATCAATTACTATGATGCAAAATGACACGCACAATTATAACATATCATATAGCTCTAACAGCTATTGATGATATATATACAAGATGGGTAATAATAAATATATTGGAATCATTTATTATGATACATATACTTTATGAATCATTGAACTCAATATTTGTAAAAAGAGTTTGAGTCTGAGTCATAGTTTCAAATTAGAGTCATAGTTTAGAATATATATCATTGTGCTTAATTCTCATAATTTTTGAGTCACATATTTTCCATAAAGTATATAAGTTCTCTATTTTTGGTTTTTTTTTTTCAAAAATTTATCAATCTTTTTTTATCAAAAAAAAAAAAAATCAAGACTGATACACAATTATCGATTCAAAGTATTAAAGACAAAATATACGATATAGAGAACTTTGGTAAGTTTCAGGTGTTTTATAGCTGATCTTACTTAGTATGCCTTTCCATGTTTGGTCTTAGATCTGTAAATACCCCATCCCCTGCGAATCGAGATTCTGAGGACAGGGGTAGCATAGCGCCCAGAGACTACTACTAGTAGGAGGGGGGGTTCCTTAACCTTGGTCGAATGATAAGTACGACCACTATAATCTCTGGCCAGGATTATAGGATCGGCAGAGTACTGTACATCATTTGATATGGAAATATCTGCTAACACCTTTTTAGTATTCTAATTTTTAGATGACTGGCTATAAAAAGAAGTTGAAACCTGAAAACTTATATCCATTTTAAACCTATAATTTATAACTGAAAATATAAATAGAACACAATAGAATTTACATTTAAATTAACTTAATTTAAATTATACGTAAAGAATATATAAATCATTTAATAAAATTTACATTACATCTAATTTTTAAACCTGTGAATTATGATTTGTTAAGGTTTTTTAAATTATAACTGATGCACATAAAGCACTTATAATTTTTCACATTTACTTAGCCTAAATTTTATGTAAAGGTTAAAACCATTTAATAAAATATTTATGTATTTTATAATTTTTTTAATTTTATAACAGATACACATAAAACACTAATAATTTATAAAATTTATTTAGTTTAAATTATATGTAAAAGATTATTATATATATATAACTTAATAAAATTTATATTAAAATTTATATTTTTTAAACGAATTCACTTAGTTTAGATTATATGTAAAGATTATAATTTAAATATTTGTTTGGTATTGAATACATTGAAAATAAGCAAAATGAAAAAAAGCGAAAATAATGAAAATGAAAATAAAATAAAAATAAGCGAAATATATTTTATTATAAATTGGCTATAGAATTATTTGTCAATTCTTAACGTAATGTTTTTATTGGAGTTTACAATAAGCAAGCATATATAATAAAATTGAAAAATATTGGGAAATTTTGGAAAATTTCAGAAAATTATAATAGAAACATCTGATATTATATGTTTATTATGTTTATTCCAATCAGATTTTAAGAAAATAGAGGGTGGGTGCAATTAAATTGGAGCGGTATTACTTGACAGAAAGTTCGAGATTAATTGTTTTTTTTTTTCAGGTAACTACACGAAAAATAAATTCTAGTAATATACTATTTGAAGTTTATATTAAATGAATCAGATTTAAATGGTATCTAGGAATGCCAATCTATAGGAAATGGGATCAAAACTTATTATAATACTACTAGCTTTTTTAGGTTATATGTTAAGGAAAAAAAAATACGACTACGGCAATAAAAATTAGGAAGACGAAACCTAGAAGGAATCTGACCCGAGCAGTTTAATCCAACTAATCCGGAGCAGTGATCGTCAGCTCGAAAGATTTTTGCTGAGCCACATGTACCACTAGTGCCTTATTTTTTCTGATTGAAAAATCTTCGAATCATATAAAATGCATGCAGTTAATTTACTTGATCAGCTTGCGCCAGAAGTAGTAACTGTTAAGTCATTAATTGACTCCAAATCTTACTATAGCAGTATTAGTAAAGATAACTATTTTCCGAACTTCCCACCAATATTAATGTAATTTATGATAAGTTAAAAATACATATATTTTAAATTGTATAGTGGTTAGAGCACAAAAAAAAAAAAAAAAATTATGAATTAGGGTTTTGTGATCAATTCTTAAGGTAAAAAATTTTTACATATCCATTATTTTAGACATTTAAATTCGTCCTAGCAGTTAATGAATTATTCGATTGTCGTTTTTCACTGGTTTATTGTCAAATAAAATATTCTTTTTTTCTTTTTTCCATCTATCGCGTTTCTAAAAGCATGTTTTTTTCTCAAATGAAATTGTATTCGGTACAATTAGTCATAAATTCAAGACTTTCAAATGACGGCCCGTCATTAGTTTTAATAATCACAATATATTACTCAAACGGACAATACTAAACTTAAATTCATTATTGGTTTAAAAATAGAGAAGTGTTTAAATTATTCAATGTACAGTACAGTATATTCTTAAAATATAGTATATACTGAACCCATTTAAAGAAATAGAGGTGTTAAGTTTGCTGAGTTATTAATAGTAAAAGTATATTATTTGAAAATCTAGCATACATTACTAATTATAAATGTTACCTAAAAACTTATTACTGTTGATCGAAAATCGAATTATACGAATTGATCGTTATGATTGGTCAATTTTAGCAATCTCATAATACCATCAGATCTTTTTTTAGAATATTTCCATGTCTATCAATTCGATCCTGCAATGATCGGCAGCAAGTTTAAACTTTTTTTCTCACAATATTCAAAGATTTCAATGTGATATGAACCGTATGATAGATTTCTATCTATAATTATTGAATTATTGATTGTCATGATAATAATCTTTCAACAAAATTATTTCTTATATAAAGGTTACGTCTTACTCTCTTTCTGTTGTAAGAAAATTTTATCATACTGTTAAAAATATTATAAAAAAAAACTACAAGAAAATTCTATCGTATTGTATAAAGAAAATAATTACAATGAAATTTTACAATATGAATTTATCAACTCTCTTCTTCGTTTTCTTTATAACATTAAATGTACTATTAGTACCTGCACTATCAGCACCACTTCGTTTTGTTAAAAGACAGAAAAGTAGTATAATTAGTTATTTACGCGTTTAAAAAGTTTAAAAGTTAAATTTTTTACTCACGTTCCTTCTATTATATATTTTAATTACAGGTAATGTTTCTGGAAGTGGACCAAGCTGTTGTACTAATGATCCTAACATAGGTTGCCCTAGACTCATATCCTAATCTTTATATTAGAGGTATTATAATTATTTACTTGCACGTTTAAAAATGTTAGATTCTTTTCTCATATTCCTTTTAATAATAATATTATTATTATTTTAATTATACAGTAGTCGACTGTCCAAGCCGAAAAAAATATTGCATGATCCGTGTGTTTGAATCACCTAACATACTGTATACACGTCGTTCATCGAATTCATATACTCAATTATATATCATTTTTTTATATCATTTTATTCAATATTGTTTTTATTTTACATAACATTGTCATTAATAAAGTAATCATTATCTGATTTTTTTTTTGTTGTAATTTTATTGATCCATCATAAATAATTATTTGTCGCCAAAAAAATGGATTTATATATTTCTAGAGAATATGGGTCAAGATATCCTGCAGTAAAAGACCTTGGCATTGGCGCAACAAATGCAAGCAAGAAAGTGATGAGAAAGGGATGGGTTGATAGAGAAGAAGTTTCAGTCACTTTGTCAAATATCTTTGATGAGATAATACCCCCTTCATATTTGGGAATTGGTACAGTAAATTTTGTAGTTGTGGACAAGCCTAAATAAGATTTGGTTTTAGGTAATAATTAGGATTGGGATATAGGATTGATAAACGTGATGCAAGATATTGGGAAATAATGAAGAGAAAAGTCTTTATTATGTAAGAAATGAAATTGATATACTGTCTCCATTATATAAATTCTATGAATTGTTATTCCCTGATTTCACCGAAATTAATTCGGATGGAAAAGTCATAATAACCAAATTTTTCAAACATCATAAAGTTATGAGAAATCTTGATCTAAGTGAGTATTATGATTCGGAATACACTGAAACAGAGTCTGAATGTCATGCCTCTAAAACTTAAATATTGTTCAATAAGTTTCTTCCTAAAGTTATATAATATAAAAAAGTGTTCGAGCCTGACCCCGATGATTTATGGACACGGCTGATGCTCCGAACGATTTTATTACCGCATTTAGTGATTTTCTTAGACAGGTTGATGGTGCCCAAAATATTATTTCTGCGTTTCTTAGTTGGGAATTAACACAACCCTCTACGGAATGGTGGTATTCTACCAATCTAACTAGTCCGGAGCAGTGATCATCTACTTGAATTTTTTTGCAGGGCTACATGTATGTACTATGTGCGACAAAAAATGCGGAACGTAACGAGGAAGTTCCGGTATATTCTGGAAATGTCATGTGAGTTGGCTGTGTTTGTGCGACAACAAAATACCAAGAAATAAAAATGCACTAATAACACCTCTATCTTTTTTCCCTTGAACAAATTGCGCGAGGAATGTGAAAATGTTTTGTTGCGACACAGGACCTACCGTAAATATTAATATTAACGCCAAAATCATATGTTATGAAGGGCTGAGAACTTCGCAATTTCAAGATCGTCAGGCGTAAAGCTAATTATGTGTCTTCAGGGTAGATCTATATGTGAAAAGGTATTAAGATTCCGTTTGTACGTGCAATTAAGGTTTTCTTGACATCATAAGACAAAGCTAATTACGCTTCCCAGCAAGATATAAAGCATGTAGGAGTGTGTGGAAGTTCAGTCAACATTCCCGCGAAAAATTAAGGTGAGTATATACCAGGAGTTACTATTTTGTGTAAATGAGTGAACTAATTTCTCACTAAGGGCCGCTTTCAGGAAACAAGGTGGCAACCACTGAAAATGAGAATAGCGATCATCAGTCTTAACCTCCGCTTCCGTAATAATCAGAATAGGAATGTAATTTTTGTGATCGAGTTTCCAAGAATGACTGAGCGGATATAGTTAGGGCCATATTATCACTCCCATCTTCCAGTCCGTCCTCACAACTTCCATTTTCAACAAATTTATCCTACCAGTATAGAAGAAGGCGTATGCAAGCAGAGTGTGCGATTTCTGATTATTTCCCTAAGAATCCCGATGAAGATTGATCCATATTTTTGTATTCCCTCCCCTTTCCCCCGAATAATAATTTTCTGCATCATGTAATAAGCGATACAATTGCATGTTTTATGTACTGCAAGTTGCAAGTCGGCAATGGTATATTATAATAAATAAAGCATTTATACCCGTTAACGAGTGTTCGATAAATGTCACGTGTAATGATGCAATATTTGTGCTACATAAAATCGTATATTAACGCCTGCTTTCCCAGAAATATTTTATACCACATCGGTCTCCTCCGAACGTAACACATTTTTTATCCGAAGTCTACTTCGACGGTTGAACACGACTCTTTCTTAGTTGAGAACTGGGATACAGAGATCAATATCGTACACTTGAAAGCGCAGGACCTTAAACTCGACGATGACGACTTTAAAATACTCCGCAACGAAAAAATTACTTTCTTGACATGACCAAAAAAGATTTTCAAAGTTATGATTTAAAAGGAAGACCAGCTATGAGACTTGCAAAAGAGGCCAAGGTCCTCAAAGACAATACGAAGCGCCCGTTCTCCTCGAGTTTGAGTGAGGTGTTGGCGAAGTATAACCTCGACTCTGAAGGAACAAAAATTATACCCCTTTTCATACCGCAAACCTATGAATCAAGGAGGACAATAAGCATTTCGTGCTGTGTATGGTTGATGTTAACTTACGGCTTCAGAGTTATGGAACGTTGGTGATGACAAGTTTGGAGTCCATGCGCAATGAGTACGTTTCAGAATACGAAATAATTGGGGATGAAAGTTGCGGACGGGTCGATTATGCAATCAAGGATGAGGAGAGTCTTATTTGTGTTACTGAAGACAAGGTTCAACAAAAGTTAACAGAAGGCTTTGCTCAGAATAGTATGAAACGAATAAGAGAAAACGAAAGCGGGGTGATGATTGCTTTGATTATCTTTACGGATCGTGACTTCTGCCAGAGATTGGCATTTCCTCCTCTATTCTCCAGGTGAAATTTTACAGGGCAAGTAAGACACCCTTTAGCATAGAATTTACCGAAGAATCTTTGGTTGAGGATTCCGAAGAATACCAAACATTGCGTAAGGGTTGAGGAAGGTTCTTGGTCGTGGGTTTGTTAAAAGATAGGGCATGTGCTGTGAAAGGAAAGGGTTAGGATTGAAGGTTATCGATCGAAAAAAATAATCATGTATATTAGCCTAGACGTCATGTATCACGGGCAAGTCCCGATTCTTTGTATTTATTTTTTGCATGTACTGTATCAATAAAATCTTGGCAAATTTCGCTTACGGCCCGTCAGAGAAAACACGTGATTTCTTTATTTATTACTATACTAACTCGAACTTTTGAACCCATCAGAACTTGATTTATTGAAGATTAACGTAATAACGTGATTTACCTATGCTTTAATTGTTAAGACCGCTTAATCGGCAAATTCATGATTACTAATATGTAGAGAAAAGGGTTTTCTTGGCGTTTTGCTAATCCTAATTAGCAACAATAGATAATTTTTTTAGCAATGAATATAATTATTTTTTAGCAATTTTTTTTGAATTGTTTTTGTAATAAGAATAAATTGTAAATATATATAAGTAATTAATAAATTCCACAGTTCTGCAACATCTATTTTTGTGTGATAGATATTAGTATAACACATAATATTATTTGTAATATTAAAATCAATAGTGCTTCTCTACAAAGAGTATTTGAAAGTGAAAGACATGATCAACGAAGAAAAAGATTCATAATAAAAGTCAAGCTACTTACTACAAAGAAGACAAAAAAATAGACATAGAGTGGATACAAATCCGTCTTGTATGCAGCCGAAATAGCAATAGCATAAATCATTATGAATTAGGGAGAATGGATCAGATTTGCGCTCATTGTGGAGCCAAGTTTTGGATGGATGAAAAAAATCAGAATAGCAGCCAAGCATCTCCAACTTTTTTGTATGCTATGCTGGTAGTAAAGTCAGATTACCACCTTTACTTAGACCACCTCCATATTTGATGAACTTATACACTTCAATGAATTCTGAATCTGATACTTCTTGCAAAAATGCCAGAAGTTATAACAGCCTGTTAGTATGCACATCTTTTGGAGCTGATGTAAATGAAAAATTTCAGAGAAATGGAGTGTCCAATATAGTCTGTTCATAGTCAGGCTTACCATTTTATTGGCTCATTGTTACCAAATGAAGGGCAAACACCTAAATTTGCTCAGCTATACATTTATGACACTGAAAATGAAACAAGAAATTGACTCAGTATTATGCAAGATTTAGATGCAACAATTCTACAAAACTTGCAGGAAATGCTTAATGCAATTAATTCTTATATTCAGGTCTTTAGACAAGCACAGAATATTATACAAGCTTTTGAAACTTTTGATATTTCAATGGTAATCCATAGTGATCACACAAAAGATTTATGTAGATATTTAATATGGAATACTTACATCTTCTGATGTTGCTGTTCTTATGATTGGAGATGGGTGTGGTATTGAAATATTAGATCATGAGTATTATTATTTCCAAGAAGTGATGATGGTTGGCATGCAAATATACCTCTTATGGAATAAGAAAAAGTAATACAGACTAATTTTATTTCTAGGTTGCAGATTAGAAATGGAAATTTGATACAAAGTGCTGGATAATTATATCAACAGTATATTATTGTTGATCAGTGTACTAAAATTGAGCAAAATTGTTTAAATTACTTGAGACAAAACCAGTCAACACTTAGAACTGAATGCAATACATACAGGAGATAATGCATTATTTTTCCATCAACATTTTCTGGAGGGCCATAACAAATGTATCAATTATATTAGGATGCAATAGCAATTGTATATTACTTTGACAAATCTGATCTTTTTATTACATTTACATGTAATCCTAAATGGCCAGAAATTATAAAAGAATTATTGCCATATCAGATTGCTACTAATAGGCCATGATATTTAACTGCCAGAGTTTTTTGTATAAAATTACAAGAAATGATAAAAAACCTATGTGAATTATTGCATATATTTATATATAATAGAATTTCAAAAAAGAGGATTGCCACATGTACATATTTTTCTAATAATATTAGATTTTGAAAGTAAAATACATTCAGTAAAAGAATATGACTCAATTGTTTCTGCAAAAATTTCTGATTATTAGCTTAATCCTTTAACTTATGAAATTGTAATAATGGTACTATAATGATGTATGGCCTATATGATATGTTAAATACATCATGTTTGAAAAATAGAAAATGCAAAAAGTATTATCTAAAAAGCTTTCAAGAAATTACACAAGAAAATTAAGTTGGTTTATAGATGCCACCCAAATTATTTTAAATAAATCCCAAATTAATTTGTACATTTTGACTGCCATAATTCCCAAATCCCAAATGTACAAATTATAAAATTTATATATGCAATTTGTAAATTAATTTGGATTTGTACATTTGGGCTGCTATAATCCCAAATTATTTTGGATTTGGGTGGCATCTATAAGTTGGTTATTCTATTTATTATTAAAAAGATAATGGCCATTATGTTAAAATTAGAAATGGAATTAAATTAGATAACAGATGAATTGTACCTTATAATATTAAATTAGTAGAAAAATATAATGCATATATAAATGTTGAAATCTGCAAACTTATTATTAGCTGTTAAATATTTATATAAATATGTATATAAATATCATAATCATGCAACTGCAACATTTTTTCAACATGTTAATAGAGTAAATAATCAAACAATAAGTGCAAATAAAACACTTGATAAAATCAAAATATATTTGGATATAAATATATAAAAGATTTTCATTATAAAATGTACGAATATAATTCCAAAATACAAAATTTAGCAGTCTATTTTCCAAATAATTAAATGATTACATTTCTGTAAATGCTGATTTGCATTATATATTTAATCAGAAAACTATACATAAAACAACTTTAACAGCTTTGGTTTGAAGAAATGCAAATAATACAAATGTATAGAATTACAAATACATTGATTTTCCAATCCATTATATATGAAATAAAACTAGAATTACAGAAAAAATACTACAGGAATAATAGAATAATTATATATAGTTCAACTGACAAAAGGTAAACAATATTTCTTACTTATATATATATTAGAAGCTATATCTTTTGATGATTTAAAAACTGTTAATGAATAAGTATGTAAAACTTTTAAAGAAACTAGCATTTATCTTGGTCTCCTTTAAGATAATTGTAAATGGAATATATATTCATGTAAAAGCAAGTGCTATGCAAATAGAAAGACAGTTATGTCATCTTTTTGTAATGATTCTTCTTATTTGTTAACCTTTAGAATCTCAAATATTATGAAATACACATAAATTAGCATTATATGAAGATCTTTTATATCATGCATAGCAATATTTACCAGACTAAACTATTACTTTAAATAGTATATAGAAAATGAAGCACCTAGTCAAATAGAGCATTATCTTCAATCAAATAATACATTTCTGAAAAATTTTCCTTATACCAATTTCTTCAACCCAAAATATATTATATTTTGATTTTATAATAATTGAAGAAAAATCATATAATACTTTTCAATTAACCAAACAAATACATTAAAATATTTCCTTATTAAATCAAGAATAGCATTTAAATATATAATAAAATTATATATATACAAGATAAAGGCTGTTGCTTTATTACATATGGCTCAGTTGATACTAGAAAAACATTCATTTATAACACTTTACTTGTTAAAATTAGACTAAATGGGATATTGCAATAGCAGTAGCATCTTCTGGAATTGCTGTTTTATTAATAAATAATAGTAGAATAGCACATATTCAATTTAAAATTCCATTAAAAATAAATGAATTTGTAATATGTAATATTTCTCACAATAGCCAATTAGTACATCTTATTGATATCGCAAACCTTTTTATCTTAGTTGTGTTATTAATAAATAGTGGTGGAATAGCACATTTTCAATTTAAAATTCCATTAAAAATAGATGAATTTTCAACATATAATATTTCTCACAATAGTCAATTAGCGCATCTTATTAATATAGCAAAACTTTTTATCCGGGATGAAGCTCCTATGATACATAAGTTTGCATTTGAGGCAATTGACCAAACATTTATGATATCATATAAGTAAACAAAGTTAACAAACCATTTGAAGGAAAAGGTGTTTGTTTTTGAAGGAGATTTTTGACAAATCTTACCTGTAATGCCAAATTCTCTTCATATTAATATTATTTCAGCAAGTCTGACTTAATTATCTTTATGGACCAATATTAAAGTAATGAAACTGTTGACCAATATAAGACTTTAGAAAATATCTAATTTATTGGAAACCAAAAGCAAGAAGATTTGCATATTTTCTACTAAAAATTAGTGATAGTACATATGCAATTAATCCTGGTACAGAAGATATAATTACCTTTCCTTTAAATATAGCAATAATTAAAGGAAATTTTACAGATATAATTGAATATAAACATTGATGTTACTCCAGAAATAATAATGGAAAAAATTCCTGAAGAATTTTTTATATACTTTAATGCTGATTCAATAGCTAGTACAATAGAATAATCCAGCTTTATCCAAAGATCTTTAAAGATTCTAGAACTTCCTTCTGGTGAATTAAAGTTAAAGCTAAGAGTATCAATCATATTCTTATGAAATTTAAATCCATCTGAAGGTCTTTACAATGGAACCAGATTAATTTGCTGTGGATTACGAAGTAAAATCATTGATAATGAAATTATAACAGGATCACATATTGGTAAACACGTACAGCATCAGAAAGTAAACTACTCTTTATTTTAAATCAACATCAATTTCCAGTATGTATCAATGACAATTAATAAATCACAAGGACAAACTTTAAACAGGGTTGGCTTTTACTTACCTGAACCTTTATTTGCATATGGGCAATTATATGTTGCCTTTTCAAGAGTAATCACATATCAATATATTAAGGTCCTTATATATAATAGTGAAATTGCAAAACAAAAACCATTGAATATTATGAAATATTTCATTCTATAAATAGAATTCAAATTTAAAATTTTAAACATTATATTTATAGCATTTTATATAATATTTTGTATATATAACATTTTATACGTATTATCTCATATATAATATTTCATGTACTGTATATACCATTTTATAAGTGCAGCATTTTATATATAACATTCACTCACATTCTCACAATTTACTATTATTAATATAAGCATATAAATCATGTAAATTTATTATATTTATTCTCTTTTAGCCTTATAATAAGCAAAAGATTAAAACTTTTTCATAACTAATAAAATATAAACACTTCATTATTATTTCCTTAAATTAATTGGCAGATTCCATCCCAGCGCAGCATGACAGGATACTGTTAGTTATAGTATAAGTTGCTACTTTTGATTTTAGTCATCTTAACTGTGATTTTTTATATAATTATCAAATCACCCTTCCATATTCTAAATATATTCATTTCAGTAAAATTACTATCATTGATTTTTGTTCTATATTATTAAACAGATTGTATGGTATCCATATTAAAATCACGTTTGATATTTTTAAAATTGTTTCTTTAGATTAAATTGCATTTCCAAAATCTTTACACCACACATAATATTATATTTGCACTTTTCGCAATATACTGTAATTTATATTCAAAAACAATAATAATATTTTACCCTATAAAAAATAAAATTGAATTTATTATTGCAAAAATATATATACAGTATATTGACAATTTCATACCTCAAATATTTTATTATCAGTAGTTCATAGTCTTTGCATTTTTTGAACATAATTATCAATTTTTATATTTCCACTAGTCTAATTTATAAAAAAATCTTCAAGCAAATTGTATGATATAGTCTACTACAATTAAAGCTTTTACTTATGTAGTTTTTATAACATTTATTATATTCACTACATACAATCTTTTATATACAGATTTTGAGAATTCTAAAAATTTTACCATATATGATATCCAATATATTCATCCAAACCTTTTTAATCTGTTAGAGTGTAAATTAATTAACTGGCTTTAATTAGATAATGATAGTCTCATACTCATTTAAAACTTTCTTTGTGATGATATGTTAATTAAAGTAACTATTATATACTGCTGATTTTTTGTATATTCATTTCTATATTTATGGTCCATCTTTTCATATGGTCAAATATACTTTATCAGAGCCTTCACCTATTTCTTTAATATCGCCAAATTGATCATATTGTATCTATTCTCTCAGTTTATGTCCAATTTGCAAAAATTGTTTTGAATTACGTATTTGACATGATTTACACCATTTATACTTTGCACGCTACCTTTCCTGTACTGATCGTTGTTGTCTTAGTATGACAAATTATTAATCGTAGAAAAATGAAAAGATCGGTAAACTCATATCACAAAAAAAAAGAAAAAGTATAGCAAAGTTCAAATAATTGTATCTGTACTAACAAGAAATTAATAAATCAAAAGTGATAGTTACTAGTCTAATATATGTAAATATCATCATAGCAAAATATTGCATTGATACATTTTTGACTTCTCTAGGAAACCCACAATGCTACATAATAATTTTACTGATAGATTTTAATGAGTAAAAAGAAAAAAGATATTGCCCTAATAAATTAATAGAATTTTCCGTTTATTATTAAATATTATCGTACAGTTACATATGATCATAACATGATTTAATTTTAGATATTGTATTGATTAAAGTTTATTATAGCATCAGATAAGCTATATAACATAATTATTTATTTATTACAATGTCAGAAAAATACATTTTATTGATTCATGTTAAAAGTAATATTACAATTATTAAAAGTATTTCCTTGTAAAAATTTTTTAATACAGTCTTCATCCAATTGAATATTTTGCGAATCTTTAATTTCTTGAAATGGCACGCGAGGTTTTTCAGATAATGGTAATGGTGAGATGTTATTTTCTATTATGTAATAAGCAATATGGTAATTTAAATACACCAATGCTTTAAATTTACAATTTTCACTTATACTGCCTTTATAAAATTCTAGAGCTGTTGTAAAAGATGTTGATTGATTTTTAGCTTCGTTTGTTACTACTATTAATAAATTTTATATTAATAAAAAGTATTGAAATTAATGAAAATTAAAATTCGTACCTCTTTTTTTATATATTATATCATTAATCTGTGTTAAAGTATTTTGCTGCAATACAGTTTTTAGTCTTTCATAATATGATAATGAATGTGGATTTTTATGACGTGAAACAGACATCACATCATTATCACTAATACCTCTGCTTTTAGAATATTGCACAAAGGTTTTTCGGCCACTATGATTTGAAAATTTTCTATCATCACAATTGATTCCTGTTACCAAAGCAATCTCATTCATAAATTTATTTAAGGAATTCCTTCCAACATGAGCAGATTTATACCAATAACCTGTAAATTCAACTTTAAATATTTTTAAGGACAATTTTAATATATTAACTTATAACTAAATAACAAATAATTTAATTAAATACCTTCAGCTTGATTACATGATTGTAAATAAAATGCATCATCACATTGTGGTGGCCTTTTAGTAAAATAAAGCTCATAATCTTTGATAATGTTTTCATTTGGTAGAATGGAAATAATCTCTGATTTGGGGGTTAGAATTTGACAGTCTGATTTGATTACATTTTGATTGATAAAAAATTACATCAATACCACCATCTTTTCTTTTGACAAAATGTTGTATTTTTAAATCATAATGTTCACCACCTCGCAAAGCTAACTCAAATGCATTATGCCAGAAAATACGGCGTAACAATCCTTTTGGTGAGTCAGTTTGCATTGCTGAATGATTAACAGTTAATTGAATTTCACTTTCTGTAAATGCATCAGCTCCACGAGATTCACCAAATCCGGATTTAGTTAAAATTTTGATTTTGCCAGTTATAGCATTATTGTATAAATCCGGATAGACATTTTTGTTATTAATATCTTGAGGACGTATTTTAGAGTATAAGTTAATATGGCGTGCAATTGCAAATCTTGCAGCTTTAATTGACTGTACAGAGTAATCTTTTCCATTTTGCTGCTTGCATGAAACAAAGAATAATACAAGCTGGCGTTCTAATACTTCTTTAGTATCGATATCCTCAATTTTGCCTGGTAATTGCAGATCATGCCGGAAGGCTTCAAGTGTATTTATCCAAGTATTGGTTGAAATATTTATTGATTTAACACAAGCAGCTTGTTGAATAGTTAGTATTTCTTGACTTGTCAGAGCAGTATAGATAAATGTTTTCTTGTTCTATGAATAATATATATAAGGTACTGTATATTATAAATAAATTTTTAATACAAAAACCTGAAAATAGAGTTCTGCACGAATTGGATCAGATCAGATTTTACTAGATTTAAATCTGATCCGACGGATCCAGATCTATCAATTTTAAATCTGGATCCATAATTCGGATATATATTTAAAATCTGAACCTGATCCACGGACCTAAATTTAAAATCCGGATCTGATTTGAGTTTGATCCGAATCTGACCTGAATCTGATCTGAATCTGACCAAATTCAGATTTAGATAACAATAAAAAAAAATGATTTTACGCTTTTTTAAAATCGTTAACAGTTAATAAAAAAATGATTTTACGTTTTTTTTAAAAAATTGTTTTAATGAAAGAATGATTTTTAACGTATTTTTTAAAAATCGTTTTAATAAAAAAACGATTTTAACAGTATTTTTAAAATCGTTTTAATAAAAAAATGATTTTAATGGTATTTTTAAAATCGTTTTAATAAAAAAACAATTTTTAACAGTTTTTGTTTAAATCGTTTTAATAAAAAAATGATTTTTAACAGTTTTTTTTAAAATCATTTTAATAAAAAAATGATTTTACGCTTTTTTAAAATCGTTTAATAAAAAAAAATGATTTACGCTTTTTTAAAATTGTTTAATAAAAAAAAAACGATTTTACATTTTTTTTTAAAATCATTTTAATGAAAGAACGACTTTAACAGTTCTTTTTAAAATCATTTTAATAAAAAAACGATTTTAACGGTTTTTTTAGAATCGTTTAATAAAAAAACGATTTTAACGGTTTTTTTAGAATCGTTTAATAAAAAAAAATGATTTTACGTTTTTTTTCAAAATCGTTATATTAAAAAATGATTTTACACTATTTTAAAATCGTTTAATAAAAAAAAAATGATTTACATTTTTATTTAAATCATTAAAAAAATCGTTTAATAAAAAACAATTTTAACTTTTAAAAAAATTGTTTAATAAAAAAATGGTTTTAACATTTTTTTTAAAATCGTTTTAATAAAAAAAAAATGATTTTACGCTTTTTAAAATCGTTTACCAAAAAAAAACAATTTTACTTTTTTTTTAAAATCAGTTTAATAAAAAAATGATTTTACGCTCTTTTAAAATCGTTTAATAAAAAAAAACAATTTTACGTTTTTTTTAAAATCATTTTAATGAAAGAACGACTTTAACAGTTCTTTTTAAATTTGTTTTAATAAAAAAATGATTTAACGGTTTTTTTAGAATCGTTTAATAAAAAAAACGATATTACGTTTTTTTCAAAATCGTTTCAATGAAAGTACGTATTTTTTAAAAAAATCATTTTAATAAAAAATGATTTTACGTTTTTTTAAAATCATTTAATAAAAAAAAATGATTTACATTTTTATTTAAAATGTTTCAATGAAAGAACGATTTTAATAGTTTTTTAAAAATCGTTTAATAAAAAACAATTTTAACTTTTTTTTTAAAAAAATTGTTTAATAAAAAACGATTTTTAACTGTTTTTTTAAAATTGTTTTAATAAAAAAAAACAATTTTACACTTTTTAAAATCGTTTAACAAAAAAAATGATTTTACCTTTTTTTTAAAATCGTTTTAATAAAAAAACGATTTAACGTTTCTTTTAAAAATCGTTTTAATAAATAAAAAACAATTTTAATGGGTTTTTCCTAAATCGTTTAATAAAACAAAACAATTTAACATTTTTTCTAAATCGTTTATTTAAAAAACAATTTAACGTTTTTTTCATTAATAAACGGTGTTATTCAAAAAAAAATGCCGATTTCAGCATTTTTTTCATAAAGTAATGTGAAAGACCACCGTTTTGGCATGTTTAATAGGTCGCAGTTCTGTTCTGGCATTTTTTTTGAAATTTTATAAATAAAAACGTGGAATCGCCTGTTCTGATGTTTGTTTTTTGCAACTTGGTATGTAAAAAACGCTGGAACCATCTGTACCGGCGTTTCTTTTGCAACTTCATATATATAAAATGCTGGAATTATCTGTTCCAGCGTTTTCTTTTGCAATTTTATAAACAAAAACACCTGGATTAACAGATCTTATGATCTGATCTGGATCTGGTAGATTTGATCCAGATTCAATTTGACGGATTCGGATTATACAATTTCAAATCTGAATCTGAACTTCAGATTCAAATTTGGAATCTGAATCTAATCCGCTGATTATAATACTATAATCTGATCTGGATCTGACCAGATCAGATCCAGATCGGATCTAATCAGATCAGATTTTTTGCAGAACCCTAACTGAAAAGAATTATTACCTTTTTTTGGGGGTGGCATCCTTAAAAGCAGAGAAGAGTAAAGAAAAGTTTAAAATAAAATAAAATAAACTTTTATGTAAACTATTTAGACTATTGGTAAACTTTTCTGTTATGGTCAGGTCATACGATAATAATATTATAGTATGTGGGCAATATCACTTATTTTTTATGGATTAATGGGTGATCGGCTATAAATTTTGCTACTGACATAACAAAATTTTAGCCAATCACCCATTAACCATGTAAAAATAAGTGATATTTCTCTCCCCCCATACTATAATACATTAATAAATATCACAAGAACATTATTTAAGAAAAAGTGTGTGCATTAGAGACCTGCATCAGGCCTGGTTTGAGTTGAATTGTGGACACTTATTTTTGGCCCATGCAGGCTTCTAGTATGCATACCCATGAAATTTTAAGGTACAGTACTGTTTGTTTCATCATGTAATCAATTTTACACACAAAAAAATATTATATTTTAGATTGTATTTTTATAATCACTGTGACAGAGGATTCATATGTGAGTCATGAACAAATATGTTTTAAGAGAAATAACATCTTTCTAATTGATTATGTTTCACTAAAAATTACCTCCAAAACTTAGTGAAATTTTCTTGATACTGACAAACTTATCAAATTTAATGAAACCTAATCAAAACTTCTTATTAGCTAAATTATTTTATTAAAATCAAGTATCTAAAATATTTAATTTTAATTTTAAACCAATAATAACTGAAACCAATAATTATTTCAGTTTTTAATAATTAAATTAAAATTACTGATGATTCAGTTTAAATTGAAATTAAATTACTTAAATTCAAATATTATATTGATATATAAATCATGTTTCATAACAATAAATGTTTACTTAGAAAAAAATCATTCGTGTCAAATACTCATACAAATATTATATTGAGTCATAATTGTTGTTAATAGTTAAATATAATTATAATAATTACCCATGTTGTGCCAATTTTTATCCATGCCTAGAAAGTATTATTTATTTAAAGGCCCTTCCATATCACATTTCACAATTTCTAGAAATATAAAAAATTTTTAGATTTTTAAATATACTTTCTTAAATATTCTAATAAATAATCTTAAATATTCTAATAAACAAATTCTTACTTTCTTAAATATTCTAATAAACAAATTCTTAAATATTCTAAATATTCTAATAAAAAAATTCTTAAATATTCTTAGAATATTCAAAATGAACTCAACCAACATAGATGGGCTTAATAATATGGATGAAAACAATATGGATGAACTCAACAATGCAGATTCTATCATGGGGGAACTCAACATAGTTGAATTTGACAATATGAATGAAAACAATGTAGATTCCAATATGGATGAATTTAATATAGATGAAATGCTTATTAATAATACAAATGAACTTAACAACATAGATGAAAATAACAACATGGATGAACTTAACAATGCACTTAGCAGCATGGATGAATTTAATATGGATGAACTTAACATGGATCAAATTAACGATACAGATGGATCTATTGATGAACTTGACAGTTATTTTGATGATTATATTACTTTATTTAATATGGATGGAAATACAGATGAACTCAATGATATGGATGAACTTAATTATTTTGATGTTCTTAATAATATAAATGAAATTAATAATACAGATGAATCCAATGATACAGATAATGATGAAAATTATATGAATGAACTTATTGCACTTAACAATACACGTATATCTCGTCAATTTTTTAATCAATACACCCAAATAAATGCTGTAACTAACAAATATCTTGGTCAAGACAGTAAGTTTCAATTTATGATTTTTGACTTATAATTCTCATCAGTTACTTACTAATCTTTAATCTTTAGTTATTATCACTTATATAAAGGAAAAGCATACTAATATATCATATCATGAATTTTTAATTTTACATTATGATGTTATTTTTATTTCATCATTATCATTTATTTCATCATTATCATTTTCAAACTGGAAGACTTTTGATAATTATTGGGCACTTAAATTTTTAGAAGAAGTTGAAAAATCAAAGTTAAACAAGAAAAATACATTTGATATTTTAAAGGAAAAGGTATATATAAAAATTTCTTTAAAATACATCTTAATAAATTTTAATTAGATTAATTTACTTTACTAATCCTAGTACTTCACTAATCCTAAACAATTTTTTTTAATTGAATAGATAAATAAAGAACAATTACAATATGAGAAATTTTTCCAAATATACTGGCAGGAATTAATCAAAAAATATAAGAAAGAAAATCTAATACCTGGTGCAACTTACACAAAAAAAACTATCAAGATTCATGACCTTCCTAAAATTATTAATCCAAACTTATTATTCTGTTATGAAATTCTTTGTGAACTTATAGGAAAACCTTTTTCTTTTCCATTTTATAAATATACTAAAGAATTGAATCCAGATTATTTTGATATTATAAATAATCAAATAGATTTATTTACTATTAAATCAAAATTAGAAAATAATCAATATTCAGATGCAAAAAAATTTAAGGAAGATATTGATTTATTAATTGCTAATAATTCTATATATTATGATATAAATAATGATGGTGGTGCATTTTATAATTTAACTATAATGTTTAACAGTACTTTTAATACAAAGTGGAATAAAAAAATACAAAGAATTTAAGAAAGATACTGATATTTAATATAATTTTATTAGTATAATTAATATATTAATGTAATATATTAATATACATATACATCACTTTTATGTATAATAATTAATTTATATACCAAATAATAAAAAAAGAAAAAATTATTTTGAAAAAATGCCCTCTATTTATATCTAATCTAGCCAATAGTTTTTTTCTAGTATCCATGGTAAGGATAAGTTGTTGAACTCTAATTGGTTAAAAAAATGTGTAATATTATTCTTGTTTGTATTTAACAATTAATAAAATTAAGATCGGTAATATAATGAAATCTAATTTAATATTTGTGAAGATTTTTAAAAATTTTTTCAGGGGGATCAGGTCTTTTGAATATGCTTTTAGATGGGTCATAATCAGTTCGATCTTTTTTTTTTTTGAAAAAAAATTCGTATATTTCATATGAGTTTAGCATGGCAAACTACTTTTTAAGTAATGATTTTTAAGGGAAAAGAGAAGTGTATCTTTTTTATGCAATCAACTTAGAAAAAAGAATTAATTAATTTAGTAATTAAGAAAATTCTAAATTTTGATGCAAGCTTTTATTGGCTTGTTTTATTTTAGTGGAGTTGAATTTTCTTTTTTAAATAAAGAATTTAATTTTTTTTTATTCAAATTTTTTTTTAAAAAAAAATGAAATATTTTTGTTTTTTTATCTTAATAATAGAGTTTGTTTACATATTTACTAAGATTATTACGAAATATTTGACGAATATATCTATATAACACAGGTCGAAAGATGTCAAATCAGATATCAATCAGTCATCAATCAGGTACCTGATTGATGGTTGATTGGTATTTGATTTGTTCAATTTGATACCAATCAGCCTGTCTGATTGATGGCTGATTTCTGCCAAAATCTGACACCAATCGGCTACCAATCGGCTAGCCCAATTGATGGTTGATTGATGGTTGATTGATGGTCAATTAATAGTCAATCGATGGTCATTTTATGGTTAATTAATGGTCAATTGAGGCCAATTTGATGGGCATTCATAGTCAATTTAATGGTCAATCGATGGTCATTTTATAGGTCAATTTGATGGTCATTTGATGGTCATTTCATGGTCAATTTAATGATCAATCGATAGTTAGTCAATGGTCATTTTATGGTCAATTTGATGGTCATTTGATGGGCATTTATGGTCAATTTAATGGTCAATTGATGGTCATTTTATAGGTCAATTTGATGGTCATTTGATGGTCATTTTATGGTCAATTTGATGATCAATCAATGGTCAATCAATGGTCATTTTGTGGTCAATTTGATGGTTACATTTTATGGTTATTTTATGGTTAATTTGATGGTCATTTGATGGTCATTTGATGATGACCGATTGGTAGTTTATTGATAGCAATTGATAACTTTTTATTAACCATATAACTAATAATAAATTTATTACAGTATATAATATTTATTACAGTATATAATATTTATTACAGTATATAATATTTATTAAAAGTGTAATATTATTAAATAATTAATATCTAAAATAAAAAACATTCATAATTTTTTAAAGTTAGTATAGTAAAGTACAAATATAAAAAGTTAGTAATATGAATATATATATATATAAAAAAAAGAAAAATACATAATAATGTTAGTAAAATATAAATATAAAAGAACATTAGTAAATATAAAAGAAATAACATTAGTAAATACTAAATATAAAAGAAATAACATTAGTAAATATAAAAGAAATAATATTAGTAAATATAAAAGAAATAATATTAATAAATATTAAAAAAAAAAAGAAGTATAGTGTTAGTAATACTAAAGAGTAAAATAAAATATAGTTCGTACAATGCCAAAAACACAATAATCATAAAAATAAAATGTACTTGTAAAAAGAGTAAAGAGAAAGCAGAAAGAGAGTGAGTGTATTTGAAAAAATAAACAAAACGCGTTTAATAATTTATGCATGTTAAAATCAGATCACATGCATAAAGATCAGGCCAAATTTTGATTGGTCAATAATAGATAAATAGTGACGTTTACTATAACAATATTTTAATTTGTAATTTTATTTATTTAATATATTTAATAAATCTTATTTTATAAAAACTGTGTTAAAATTTAAAAAAACAAAAATAATAAATCATTTGGTATTATATTTTTACCAGTCCAATATCCATAAGTAACCGAAGCCAGCACTTACAAAAGAAAGAAAGTAAAATTAATTAAAATTTTTAAAAAACGATTTAAAAAAGTAGTTTTCAAAGCTTTCATTTTCAAAACTTACTGATCAGAGTGCAATCCACATACAAGGAACCTAAGCCAATACCTACAAAAAAAGAAAGAAAAAAAAGTAACGTTAAAAATGTTACTAAAAAAGATTAAAAACAAACCCTTTCCTCCCCATTTACATTTAGTCTAAAGTCCAGTTCGTATAATTCGTCTGGCAATATTGATATCTACAAAAAAAAGAAAGTAACGTTAAAAACGTTACTAAAAAAAGTTTAAAAAATCCCCCTCCCATTTACCTTTCGCCCAAAATCTGATTCATGATTTATCCGGCAATATCGATTCAATTTACAAAAAAAAGTAATGTTAAAAACATTACTAAAAAAGATTAAAAAAACCCTTCCCTTCCCATTTACCTTTCGCCCAAAGTCCAGTTCGTATGATTCGTCCGGAAATATTGATATCTACAAAAAAAAAGAAAGTAACGTTAAAAATGTTACTAAAAAAAGTTTGAAAAAGCCCCTCCCCATTTACCTTTTGCCCAAAGTCCGGTTCATAATTTGTCTGGCAATACCTACAAAAAAAAAATTAATTAAATTTATTAATAATAATAATAATAATAATAGACCCTTCCGGTCTTCCCTTACCTTAATTTCAAAAATCCGGTCGTGTTTTTTGTCCGGCAACCCTACAGAAAAGAAAAAAAAACAAACTAGTTAGATTTATTAAAAAAAAATAACAAAGCTCTTTCCCTTGATCCCCTTACTTCAATTTCAAAAGTCCGGTCATGTTTTCTGTCTGGCAACCCTACAATAATGAAAAAAAAATAAACTAAGCTATCTTCAATAAAAAAAGAGAGAAAGTAACGTTAGTAACTTTTCTTTAATATTAAAAAAAATCACCTCTCCCTTTTTCAACTAACATTCTAAAGTTCGGGTTTGTCCAAGGAGTCTGGCAACCTAATACAAATAAAGAAACGTCAGTACATTTTTTTAATATTTAAAAAAACTCCCCTTCCCCCATTTCTTACATTCTAAGTCCAGGTTCGTCCAGGAGGCTGTTTTTATTTCATTTCAACAGAATTCATGTCCTGAAAGAACGACCCTAAAGTAAAAAAAAAGGACCATTAGGTACGTTCCTACAATTAAAATTAAACAAGTTAAACAACACTTCCCCTTTTTAACCTACTGTTTCACCAAATTCCAGGTCTGGAAGGTGCTCTAAAGTAAAAAAAGAGAAAAGGAATGTTAGTGACATTCCTACAAAAAAAATAAATAAATTAAAAACCCAACCTTTCATGTTTAGGGCGGGTTTATTTTTTCCAATTATAAACAATAAAAATGTTTTTTTTTAACCTTTTTTTTTAATAAAAAAAAAATTATCAGTTCAGTAAATTAGTACAATCAGTAAGGATGGTGCCGCAATTGATTGATCAAATCTGCAATATTGTGGATTTTGGAGTTGAATTGCGGCTAGTGACCCGCAATTCCGCAATTCACCTGATCAGTTTTGGCAGTTTACCAAACCGATTTAATAAAAAAAATGTTTACGCAACATTTTTTTAATTAATTTAATGAAAAAATATTGCGAAACATTTTTTTTTAATTAAAAATACTTTGAAAAAACGTTTCATAACGTTTTTTTCATTAATTTAAAGAAAAATGTTGCGAAACATTTTTTCAAAGTATTTTTAATTAAAAAAAACATTTCGCAATGTTTTTTTCATTAATTTAAAAAAAAATGTTGTGAAACGTTTTTTCAAAGTATATTTAATTAAAAAAAATGTTTCGCAACATTTTTTTAAGAAAAAATGTTGTGAAATGTTTTTCAAAGTATTTTAATTAATAAAAAACATTTCGCAACGTTTTTTATTTGATTTAAAAAAAAAATGTTGTGAAACGTTTTTTCAAAGTATATTTAATTAAAAAAAACGTTTTGCAATGTTTTTTCAATGTATTTTAATTAAAAAAACGTTTCGCAACATTTTTTAATTAATTTAAAGAAAAAATGTTGCGAAATGTTTTTTCAAAGTATATTTTAATTAAAAAAAAATGTTTCACAACGTTTTTTTGGATTACTTTAATAAAAAATATTGCGAAATTGCAAATAATTCGCAATTTCGCAAATGTGTCGCAATTCTGCAATTATTCCGTGGTTAGGGTTCTGCAAAAAATCTGATCCGATTAGATCTGATCCAGATCTGATCCGGTTAGATCCAGATCAGATTATAATATTATAATCTGCAGATCAGATTCAGATTCTAAATTTGAATCCGAAGTTCAGATTCAGATTTGAAATTGTATAATCTGGATCTGTTGAATTGAATTTGGATCAGATCCGCCAGATCCAAATTGGATCATAAGATCCGTTCATCCAAGGCGTTTTTATTTATAAAATAAAAAAAAATGCCAGAACAGAACTGCAACCTATTAAACACGCCGAAACGGCGTTATTTCGCATTACTTTATTCAAAAAAAATGCCGAAATCAGCATTTTTTTTGAGTAAGCCCATTTTTTAATAGAAAAAACACTAAATTGTTTTTTAAATAAACGATTTAGAAAAAATGTTAAATCGTTTTATTTTATTAAACGATTTTTAAAAGAAACGTTAAAATCGTTTCTTATTTATTAAAACGATTTTTAAAAGAAACGTTAAAATCATTTTTTATTTATTAAAACGATTTTTAAAAGAAACATTAAAATCGTTTTTTTTATTAAACGATTTTTAAAAAAACATTAAAATTCATTTTTTTATTAAAACGATTTTTTAAAAAAAATAAAATCATTTTTTTTATTAAACGATTTTAAAAAAGCGTAAAATTGTTCTTTTTTATTAAAACGATTTAAAAAAAAAAGTTAAAAATCATTTTTTCATTAAAACGATGTTTAAAAAAAAACGTTAAAATCGTTTTTCATTAAAATGATTTTTTTAAAAATAACGTTAAAAATCGTTTTTTTTTCATTAATAAAACGATTTAAAAAAAAAAACGTAAAATCGTTTTTCATTAAAATGATTTTAAAAAAAAAAGTTAAAAATTGTTTTTTGATTGATTAAATGATTTTTTTAAACAATTTTTTTAAAAAAAAAACGTTAAAAATCGTTTTTCTTCTTTCCATTAAAATGATTTTTAAAAAAAAACGTAAAATTGTTTTTTTTTTCATTAAAACGATTTTAAAAAAAAACGTTAAAATCATTTTTTATTAAAATGACTTTTTTAATAAAAAATGTTAAAAATCATTTTTTTTTTATTAATTAAAACGATTTAAAAAAAAATAACATAAAATCGTTTTTCATCAAAATGATTTCAAAAAAAAAGTTAAAAATCATTTTTTGATTAATTAAACGATTTTTTTAAACAATTTTTTTTAAAAAAAATGGTAAAAATCATTTTTTTTCTTTCCATATAAACGATTTTTAAAAAAAATACGTAAAATCATTTTTTTTTATTAAAACGAATTTAAAAAAAAAACGTTAAAATCGTTTTTTGATCAAATGATTTTTTTAAAAAAAAAACTTTAAAAATCGTTTTTTTTCATTAATTAAAATGATTTAAAAAAAATGTTAAAAATCGTTTTTTCATTAAAACGATTTTAAAAAAAAAACGTAAAATCGTTGTTTCATTGGAACGATTTTTTAAAAAAAAAACATAAAATCATTTTTTTTTTAATAAATGATTTTAAAAAAACAGTAATTATTATTTTTTTTATTAAAACGATTTTTAAAAAAAACGTTAAAATCGTTTATTTTAAATCCGAATTTGGTCAGATTCGGATCAGATTTGGATCAGATTCAGATCAAACTCAAATCAGATCCGGATTTTAAATTTGGGTCTGCAGATCAGATTCGAATTTCAAATATATATCCGAATCTTGGATCCAGATTTGAAATTGATAGATCCAGATCCGTCGGATCAGATTTAAATCTGATAAAATCCGATCTGATCCGATCTGTGCGGAACCCTATCTGTAGTACTTTGCGGAATTGCAGACAATTGCTTATTTGCGGCACCATCTTTAACGATCAATAAGTCATATGATATACCAAAACTGATCGGAATAAAATCTGCAAACCGCAGATTATAGTGAATGCTGAAACTATATGTATATCATATGATATACTATGCCAAAATGTCGAAACAGTTTCACGAGTTTCAGCAGTTTCAGCAGTTTCGCATACACCATCTTGCCAAAACCTCCTAGTTTTGGCAAACAACCTTACAATCAACAAGAAACTGAAGCTAAAATAATTTTTTTAAGATTGCAATTACAGATTCTGGAGTTCTGGATTGAAATGATCATCAATCGGTCATAAATCAGCAATATAACTGATTACTAATCGATTGCTGACTGATTGCTGATCGATTGCTTACTAAATCTCATCTGACACTAATCAGTCATCAATCCGATATAGCCGATTGATAACTGATAGCTAAATTGACACTAATCTGCTATCAATCGGTACCTAATTGGTTATATAACTGATTGGTAACCGATCAAAATTAGTGCCTGATTGATGACCGATAGGTAACAGATTGAAAGAATTGTCAACCAATCGGTTACCAATCAGTCACTAATCAGTCATATGACTGACTGATGGCCAATTTATTATATTTTGACCTGTGTGAGGGGAGATAAATTGATGCTCGATGTTTGGTTGTTCATTTCTTTTCTTTTTGTATACTATAACATGTAAATTTATTTTGTACGGGAAACAAAAAAGATTATAATGAAATATAGAATAAATTTATATAAGGAAGATCATTTGAAGTTTGATGGATGTTTATTTTTTTTTTTTTTTTTTTTTTGTATGTTGTAAACAGGTAATGAAAATTTTATTTTTTTTTATTATATAATAAACATCTGTTCATTAGAAGGGTGGTGTGCGAAATACTGTATCTTAGATTTAAGATTCAGATTCATTACTCCTAAATCTATGAACTGATTTAAATTCATTTTCTAGTAGATCATAACCAAAAAAGAGTATACCTTACAAGTGATTTGATGATCGTTCAGCCAGATTTACATTATTCTAAAAATATAAAATATCAAATTGAATAGCACAACAGACTACCGAATAGGAAAATGTTTCTTCACTATGATAAATAAAGCTATTAGGCAATCCATATTATCGTACGGTTACATATGATCATAACATGATTTAATTTTAGATATTGTATTAATAAAGTTTATTATAGTATCAGATAAACTATATACCATAATTATTTATTTATTACAATGTCAGAAAAATACATTTTATTGATTCATGTTAAAAGTAATATTACAATTATTAAAAGTATTTCCTTGTAAAAATTTTTTAATACAGTTTTCGTCCAATTGAATATTTTGCGAATCTTTAATTTCTTGAAATGGCACGCGAGGTTTTTCAGATAATGGTAATGGTGAGATGTTATTTTCTATTATGTAATAAGCAATATGGTAATTTAAATACGCCAATGCTTTAAATTTACAATTTTCACTTATACTACCTTTATAAAATTCTAGAGCTGTTGTAAAAGATGTTGATTGATTTTTAGCTTCGTTTGTTACTACTATTAATAAATTTTATATTAATAAAAAGTATTGAAATTAATGAAAATTAAAATTCGTACCTCTTTTTTTATATATTATATCATTAATTTGTGTTAAAGTATTTTGCTGCAATACAGTTTTTGGTCTTTTATAATATGATAATGAATGTGGATTTTTATAACGTGAAATAGACATCACATCATTATCACTAATACCTCTGCTTTTAGAATATTGCACAAAGGTTTTTCGGCCACTATGATTTGAAAATTTTCTATCATCACAATTGATTCCTGTTACCAAAGCAATCTCATTCATAAATTTATTTAAGGAATTCCTTTCAACATGAGTAGATTTATACCAATAACCTGTAAATTCAACTTCAAATATTTTTAAGGACAATTTTAATATATTAACTTATAACTAAATAACAAATAATTTAATTAAATACCTTCAGCTTGATTACATGGTTGTAAATAAAATGCATCGTCACATTGTGGTGGCCTTTTAGTAAAATAAAGCTCATAATCTTTGATAATGTTTTCATTTGGTGGAATGGAAATAATCTCTGATTTGGGGTTAGAATTTGACAGTCTGATTTGATTACATTTTGATTGATAAAAAATTACATCAATACCACCATCTTTTCTTTTGACAAAATGTTGTATTTTTAAATCATAATGCTCACCACCTCGCAAAGCTAACTCAAATGCATTATGCCAGAAAATATGGTGTAACAATCCTTTTGATGAGTCAGTTTGCATTGCTGGATGATTAACAATTAATTGAATTTCACTTTCTGTAAATGCATCAGCTTCACGAGATTCACCAAATCCGGATTTAGTTAAAATTTTGATTTTGCCAGTTATAGCATTGTATAAATCTGCATAGACATTTTTGTTATTAATATCTTGAGGACGTATTTTAGAGTATAAGTTAATATGGCGTGCAATTGCAAATCTTGCAGCTTTAATTGACTGTACAGAGTAATCTTTTCCATTTTGCCGCTTGCATAAAACAAAGAATAATACAAGCTGGCGTTCTAATACTTCTTTAGTATCGATATCCTCAATTTTGCCTGGTAATTGCAGATCATGCCAGAAGGCTTCAAGTGTATTTATCCAAGTATTGGTTGAAATATTTGTTGATTTAACACGAGCAGCTTGTTGAATAGTTAGTATTTCTTGACTTGTCAGAGCAGTATAGATAAATGTTTTCTTGTTCTATGAATAATATATATAAGGTACTGTATATTATAAATAAATTTTTAATACAAAAAACTGAAAAGAATTATTACCTTTTTTTGGGGTGGCATCCTTAAAAGCAGAGAAGAGTAAAGAAAAGTTTAAAATAAAATAAAATAAACTTTTATGTAAACTATTTAGACTATTGGTAAACTTTTCTGTTATGGTCAGGTCATACGATAATAATATTATAGTATGTGGGCAATATCACTTATTTTTCATGGATTAATGGGTGATCGGCTATAAATTTTGCTACTGACGTCGCAAAATTTTAGCCAATCACCCATTAACCATGTAAAAATAAGTAATATTGCTCTCCTCTCATACTATAATATATTAATAAATATCGCAAGAACATTATTTAAGAAAAAGTGTGTGCATTAGAGACCTGCATCAGGCCTGGTTTGAGTTGAATTTTGGACACTTATTTTCGGCCCATGCAGGCTTCTAGTATGCATACCCATGAAATTTTAAGGTACAGTACTGTTTGTTTCATCATGTAATCAATTTTACACACAAAAAAATATTATATTTTAGATTGTATTTTTATAATCACTGTGACAGAGGGTTCATATGTGAGTCATGAACAAATATGTTTTAAGAGAAATAACATCTTTCTAATTGATTATGTTTTACTAAAAATTACCTCCAAAACTTAGTGAAATTTTCTTGATACTGATAAACTTATCAAATTTAATGAAACCTAATCAAAACTTCTTATTAGCTAAATTATTTTATTAAAATCAAGTATCTAAAATATTTAATTTTAATTTTAAACCAATAATAACTGAAACCAATAATTATTTCAGTTTTTAATAATTAAATTAAAATTACTGATGATTCAGTTTAAATTGAAATTAAATTACTTAAATTCAAACATTATATTGATATATAAATCATGTTTCATAACAATAAATGTTTACTTAGAAAAAAATCATTCGTTTCAAATACTCATACAAATATTATATTGAGTCATAATTGTTGTTAATAGTTAAATATAATTATAATAATTACCCATGTTGTGCCAATTTTTATCCATGCCTAGAAAGTATTATTTATTTAAAGGCCCTTTCATATCACATTTCACAATTTCTAGAAATATAAAAAATTTTTAGATTTTTATTCCCTCTCCTAGAAAACGTGGGAAGGTGTAGGTATCACATCCTATTTACTCATCAGCTTTTGGTTTACTCGAGTACAAGCAACTAAATCAGCTCTGCAAGCCATTTTGGTTAACAGAGTAGGGGATTGGGCTTTTTTAATAGGTTTATTCGGTTTATTCTGGCTATTTGGAACTCTAGAGTATTCTACTCTATTTTCTATTGCTCCAATGATTCATGAGACTTTATTTACTCTAATAGCTTTAGGGTTACTAATAGGGGCAATGGCAAAATAGGTCTTCACACTTGGCTTCCTAATGCAATGGAGGGTCCTACTCCTGTATCAGCCCTTTTACATGCAGCTACCATGGTTGTAGCAGGTGTATTCTTATTTCTCCGAATTTCTCCTTTGTTAGAGTACAGTGAAACGGCTCTACTACTACTTCTTTGGATTGGATCTTTAACAGCTTTCATGGCAGCTACTACTGGTCTTTTCCAAAATGATCTCAAACGAGTGATTGCTTATTCAACTTGTAGCCAATTAGGTATGTTAATGGTAGCTTGTGGTCTATCTCAATACAATGCAGCCCTTTTTCATTTGGTAAATCATGCTTTCTTCAAAGCCTTGCTTTTTCTATCAGCAGGTGCAGTAATTCATGCTCTTAACGACGAACAGGACCTTCGAAAATATGGGGGATTGGTTACTTTATTACCATTCTGTTATGTTTTAATGTTGATTGGATCATTTAGCTTAATGGCTCTTCCTTTCCTAACAGGTTATTATTCTAAAGAGGTGATTATTCTATCCTCATATGCAGCATACTCTATAAGTGGACATCTGGCATATTGGATTTCTACAGTAGCAGCTGCATTCACAGCTCTATATTCTATTCGTTCTCTTTATTTAACCTTTTTAGGTCGTCCTAATGGTCCTAAAGTCAATTACCTTTCTGTACATGAACCACCTTTGATAATGGCTCTTCCCTTAGCAATTTTAGCTATTTTTAGTATATTCTTTGGTTATATTACTCAGCAGCTTTTTGTAGGACCTGGTTCAGCCATCTTTAGGGATGCATAGAGGGAAACTACTTAACTTTATAGTTATAAGGAATGAAGACTACTACTAACTAAAATGGTTAACCTATATAACTTATCTATCATACTCACTTTCCCATGGTACAGCTCTATCGACTTAATAAAGAAGGAAAATATACATACATAATTATGCTGTCTACTTAAGCTGCCCTACCTTACTATCCAACCATACAGAAGCCCCTTTCTATTAACCAATCATTATTTATGACTAATAATTACCTAAAATTAAGATTAAATAGAAGGGAAACCCTAAGAAACCCTAGACCTGTGCTAAAGGGATGGACAAGAGGTATAGAAGAGAAGAGAGGTATTGAAGAGATCGATCTTATCAGACCCTAGTACACTAAATTACTCATTGAGAACAGGTTTTATCGGTGAAAATACCCATCTGATTGTGATAGACATAGATTTGAAGGTCTCTACCTTTAAGAGATTGGCAGATAAATTGTTGGAGGAGTTCAAAGGATAGTTGACCCCCTTGGCGGCATAGGTACGCCTTTAGGGGGTTGATTTGAAAGGACTAGATAATACCAAGAGACATTATAGAAGGATTAATCCTATGTTGTGGTCTAGGAAGTGGATTGATACAATAGGTGAAATCATAAGGAAAGATAGCTACACGACATTTTGCAAGTTTGTAAAGATAATAGAAGCTAGACCAAGATGGATGAATAACAACAAGGATAGGGCGAGGTTGCTTTTGGTATATAGAATAGTTAAGGGGAAGTATCCTGATAATTTACAAGATGAACCCCCTTAGGCTACCTATGCCGCCAGGGGTCAATGTAAAAATACCCATTTATTGGATTCATCATCTAGCTCTTTCTCTGATTTCGGACGGACAGGGATTTGAACCCTGGAATGCGAGAAGCATTAGCCCATTTCAAGTGGGGCGCCTTTAACCAGACTCAGCCATCCGTCCCAAGCTAAAACTTCATTTCAAAGCTACTTATCCAACATACGATCTCTGTATCGTCCCCACAGGTTTACCAAGTTTAATACCCCTATCCTTTAAGGCACGTAACGCCTCTTTGGTTCTCTGAGATGTTACATTTATCTCAGGCTCTGCCATCATAGAAAATATGTGTAGGGTTAATTTTGTAGTAGGATTTGATAGAAGTAAAGTACACCAACAGTTTTGTGTTTTCATTCTGAGACTAATAAGTAGACAGTACCAGATGTATTTCAGATATTTAAACTACTTAACTATAACTGGTTAAAAAATAAGGGAAATAATTAAACAAACTTGACTTATGATTACCTCTCTATAAAAAATTTTTAGATTTTTAGATATAAAAAATTTTTTAGATATAAAAAATTTTTTAGATATAAAAAATTTTTAGATTTTTAGATATAAAAAATTTTTTAGATATAAAAAATTTTTAGATTTTTAGATATAAAAAATTTTTTAGATATAAAAAATTTTTAGATTTTTAGATATACTTTCTTAAATATTCTAATAAACAATCTTAAATATTCTAATAAACAAATTCTTACTTTCTTAAATATTCTAATAAACAAATTCTTAAATATTCTAAATATTCTAATAAAAAAATTCTTAAATATTCTTAGAATATTCAAAATGAACTCAACCAACATAGATGGGCTTAATAATATGGATGAAAACAATATGGATGAACTCAACAATGCAGATTCCATCATGGGGGAACTCAACATAGTTGAATTTGACAGTATGAATGAAAACAATGTAGATTCCAATATGGATGAATTTAATATAGATGAAATGCTTATTAATAATACAAATGAACTTAACAACATAGATGAAAATAACAACATGGATGAACTTAACAATGCACTTGACAGTATGGATAAATTTAATATGGATGAACTTAACATGGATCAAATTAACAATACAGATGGATCTATTGATGAACTTGACAGTTATTTTGATGATTATATTGCTTTATTTAATATGGATGGAAATACAGATGAACTCAATGATATGGATGAACTTAATTATTTTGATGTTCTTAACAATATAAATGAAATTAATAATACAGATGAATCCAATGATACAGATAATGATGAAAATTATATGAATGAACTTATTGCACTTAACAATACACGTATATCTCATCAATTTTTTAATCAATACATCCAAATAAATGCTGTAACTAACAAATATCTTGGTCAAGGCAGTAAGTTTCAATTTATGATTTTTGACTTATAATTCTCATCAGTTACTTACTAATCTTTAATCTTTAGTTATTATCACTTATATAAAGGAAAAGCATACTAATATATCATATCATGAATTTTTAATTTTACATTATGATGTTATTTTTATTTCATCATTATCATTTATTTCATCATTATCATTTTCAAACTGGAAGACTTTTGATAATTATTGGGCACTTAAATTTTTAGAAGAAGTTGAAAAATCAAAGTTAAACAAAAAAAATACATTTGATATTTTAAAGGAAAAGGTATATATAAAAATTTCTTTAAAATACATCTTAATAAATTTTAATTAGATTAATTTACTTTACTAATCCTAGTACTTCACTAATCCTAAACAATTTTTTTTAATTGAATAGATAAATAAAGAACAATTACAATATGAGAAATTTTTCCAAATATACTGGCAGGAATTAATCAAAAAATATAAGAAAGAAAATCTAATACCTGGTGCAACTTACACAAAAAAAACTATCAAGATTCATGACCTTCCTAAAATTATTAATCCAAACTTATTATTCTGTTATGAAATTCTTTGTGAACTTATAGGAAAACCTTTTTCTTTTCCATTTTATAAATATACTAAAGAATTGAATCCAGATTATTTTGATATTATAAATAATCAAATAGATTTATTTACTATTAAATCAAAATTAGAAAATAATCAATATTCAGATGCAAAAAAATTTAAGGAAGATATTGATTTATTAATTGCTAATAATTCTATATATTATGATATAAATAATGATGGTGGTGCATTTTATAATTTAACTATAATGTTTAACAGTACTTTTAATACAAAGTGGAATAAAAAAATACAAAGAATTTAAGAAAGATACTGATATTTAATATAATTTTATTAGTATAATTAATATATTAATGTAATTAGGGTTCTGAATAGATCGGATTAGATCAGATTTTACCAGATTTAAATCTGATCTGACAGATCAAGATCTATCAATTTTAAATCTGGATCTGTAATTCGGATATATATTTGAAATCTGAATCTGATCTGCAGACCTAAATTTAAAATCCAGATCTGATTTGAGTTTGATCTGAATCTGATCCAAATCTGATCCAAATCTGACCAAATTCAGATTTAGATAACAATAAAAAAAAAATGATTTTACGCTTTTTTAAAATTGTTAACAGTTAATAAAAAAATGATTCTACATTTTTTTTAAAAAATCAGTTTAATGAAAAAACGATTTTTAATGTATTTTTTAAAAATCGTTTTAATAAAAAAATGATTTTTAACGGTATTTTTAAAATCGTTTTAATAAAAAAATGATTTTTAATGGTTTTTTTAAAATCATTTTAATAAAAAAACGATTTTACACTTTTTTAAAATCATTTAATAAAAAAAAAATGATTTTACGTTTTTTTTTAAAATCGTTTTAATGAAAGAACGACTTTAACAGTTCTTTTTAAAATCATTTTAATAAAAAACGATTTTAACGGTTTTTTTAGAATCATTTAATAAAAAAAAATGATTTTACATTTTTTTTCAAAATCATTTTAATAAAAAACGATTTTACGCTTTTTTAAAATCGTTTAATAAAAAAAATGATTTACATTTTTATTTAAATTGTTTTAATGAAAGAACGATTTTAACAGTTTTTTAAAATCGTTTAATAAAAAAAAACTGATTTTACGTTTTTTTAAAATCGTTTTAAATAAAAAAAATGATTTACGTTTTTTAAAAAAATCGTTTTAGTAAAAAAATGGTTTTTAACATTTTTTTTAAAAAAAATCGTTTAATAAAAAACAATTTTAACTTTTAAAAAAAATTGTTTAATAAAAAAATGATTTTACGCTCTATATAGGACAAAATGGGAGTTCTGGGACAAATTTCACTGTATAGGTATACAGATGTGTAGCATCCACCCGACTACTTTCCCAATATACGAAATTTATGTAATCTTTTTTAACCCCAAATTTGTTCTCAAGACCAGGAAATATATCGAAATGCGATATTGAATTTAAGTTTTAAATCAGGCTGGGGCACAAATTTTGTTAACATATCCTTTTACCTAAATTTTTAGTTTTCAAGTTAAAGAAGATCACCATCTTTGTTAACGCGCTGGCCAATTTTTAATCTCAAATAATATAACAAAAAAAGTATGCTATATTGCTTGACTTTAAAAAAGTCTAAGAGCACCGAGGACCAAAGTGTCCGAGTGTGCTCGCAGGCCGCAAATGCAAGCTCATTTTGCATATCAGATTTTATGTTATCCTAGATTTAATTCTAAAACTGATTCATTGATAAAATCAAAAATTTTTTCATATGACTTAGTAAAGCTAAGTCATACGAAAAAATGGATAACAGGAAAGAGTTCTAAATATTATTATACTATATTCTAGCATATAAATAATTTTTCAATATGCAGGAAACCATTCTAGACCCATTTTCTTAATAAAATCATTAGGACAAATAAGTCATATGAAAAATTTTATAAGTCATACAAAAAATTAAGTCATACGAAAAAATGGATAACAGGAAAGAGTTCTAAATATTATTCTACTTTATTCTAGCATACAAATAATTTCACAATACGCAGAAAACCATTCTAGACCCATTTTATTAAGAAAAACATATGGTCAAATAAGTCATACAAAAAAAATTACACCTATAAGTCTCACCTCTAAATCATATGAAAAATTGCTAACTATTCTGAGTACACCGAGCCTTATCCCGAAGTCTGTTAACATATTGAATCACATAGTATCCTTTAACATGCAATGGGCACAGTCCTGAAGTAGAACCAGTAGGCTTACCACATTCACTACAAGGGATGCGTGGCTTAGCCTTCCAATGTAAATGACATCCTTCTGGTCGCATGCAGGGGACTCCATGGGCCTTGCCAATATTAAGTAAGTATGGACAGAAATATTCTCCGATCATTTTCACTATATAGGGAAATAATTAATTAAAGAGAAAAATCTGTAATGGTAATATATTGTCCTGAATATATACTATCACCTAGGGAATTAATTAATTAAATAAAAAATTTGTAAAGGTATTATATACAAATCAGCATGACAAGAAGTGATAAAAAAATTGAACTTGTGAACGATGTGGAAAAGAGTGTGCAAATCCTAATAAACTTCGTGAGCATTTAAATAGAAAGTTTAAATGCAAGCCAATACCTATTCAAACCCCCCACTCCACAGGTCAAAAACCAAGGGGGTGCTCCAGTAGTCCATGTCCGAGGAAAGGATCGAAGAAGGGAGAAATCTGAGCCTATTCAAGCTCCCATTCCGCAAGACAAAAATCAAGAGAATGATCCCAAAACAGGTTCCAGCCAATCAACCCAAGCAAATAAAGAAGAGCAGGCAGGATCTAGCGATGTCATTCAAGATAAGTTTATTGATAGGCATGCAAGAAAGCCTAGAGAGCATATGAAAACATGGGGTGCCAGATTGCGCCGAAGATGGTTTGAAGTTACTGGCGAAGAACTTGATTTGCCACTAAACTTAAAAGAATGTCAGCAACTACATCATGAACTATTACAAGCTGATGATGAGGCTTTCGAGGAAAATATTCCTCAAGAGGCAGGACCTAGCGAAGTTGAGCAACAAGACGCTTAAGAGTAAGACGCAATCCCAAAGGAACCTACTCAGACTGATATTATCTTTAAAGAATGTCCAGTTGGAAGGGATCCAGAAAGATCGCATAGAAATCGTTCTTTAATGAGCAAATGGGTGGGCAAAATTCCCCATCCAGATGACAATCCAACATATACTTTTATTCAACAAATAGCTAAGCCAGAAGAATATAAAAAATTACCGTACATGCCTCAACTTATAGGATTAATTCGTCCAAAAATAAAGGAAGTTCTTCAAACAGAGCTTCATAAAAAAGATCAAAAAAAAATCAGCCATAGTAGCATTGTGCCAATATTCAATTGCTAAAAGAAAGCCAGATGATACAAGCGAACCAGCAGAAGTAGAGAAATATCATAGAGGAGATATGCGAGCAATTCTTTTAGAAGAGGATATAGAGGAGCACATAATCAGAACTATTGGGGAAATAGATGTGCAAATTGAGGGAACATTAAAGAAAGGATCTCGTTATATTCTCAAACGAATTCTTGAAATATCTATTGAGACATATACACTTCGTAGAGCCCTTGGAGGGTCTTACATCCCTACTCCCAAGAAATTAGCTAATACAAAGAGTACAATCAATCCAGATAATCAAGGTCTCATTAATCCAGAAACAAATAGGCCTTCAGAAAGATGTCTTCAAGGTGCATTAGGTGCATATTTTGCTCATCAGGATGGACATACAGATCATCTAAAATGAATCTTTCGAGCTAAGAAATACAAGCCCTATTTAGATATTGTTAAGTTAGATGGTATCCCAATGCCAACTCCCATCTGTTCACGTATATTTGATAAAATTGAGAAGATGAATCCAGATATCTCCATCAGTGTCTGGGGATGAAATGAAGAATCGGCCACCCCAAAAGCTGTAATAGCTAGTAAAAACTTTAAAAGAAAACATAAAATTCGATTATTGGCTCTTACAGATATTATCAAATCTGAGGATGAAGATAAATACAGGCAAAAGAACCACTTTCTCTGGATCAAAAATCATAGCAAATTAATATATGGGGATACTGCGCATAAAGAAAAGAAGTATCTATGTGATGGATGCTTTCAAAGCTGGACCTCTGAAAAAACTCTAGAACGTCATTTAGAATGGTATCCAGGATTACATGAAAATGCACCCCAGAGAGTTGCAATGCCAGTGAAAGGGGTTAATGATTTTGAGGGGTTCAAAAACTATGGTAGGATGATCAATGCCCCATGTGTCATCATAGCTGATTTCAAGGCCGACAACAAGAAGTGTGATGAAGCATATGGAGGAAGCATGCGAAAACTAGCTGAACAGAAGGCTAATAGTTTCTGTTACCTGGTTCACTGGATTGACACTGGAGATGTATGGGGTCCATTCCTATACAGAAGAGAAAATGCCACCCAAGAATTTGTTCAAAGAATCGATCAGGAATTGGTCAAAATCAATGAGATCCTAGCTATCAAGCATGAGCGAATTGAGACTGAGGAAGACAAGAAAAGATTTGCTGAAGCTATTAGCTGTTGGATTTGCAAAGGTAAGTTCGATATAGATACAAATGAAATAGAGCGCTTAGAAGATAAAATAATCTATCTTAAAGAGAAGCTAAAAAACTTTAAAAAAGAGTCAGCAGAATATAATGCCATCCAAACAACTATTGATAAGGCAACTAAAGCTATTGACAGCAAAAAAGCTAAGACTAATAAGGTTTGAGATCATTGCCATATCACAGGTAAGTTTCGTGGATCAGCTCATAGGGATTGCAATCTCAAACTCCAGATTCAAGCTTGGAAAACCCCAATCCCAGTTATCTTCCACAACTTCTGGGGTTATGATTCTCACTTGGTTTGTGAATCTGTTGGACGATCAGCTAATGCTCTTCATATCCAAGTCATAGCTGAAACATTTGAGCGATATAAGGCTATGAAAGTAGGTCAGCTCAAATATATCGATAGCCAGCAGTTCATGAACAATAGCTTGGCAAATCTCACAAAAAACTTGGGCGACAACCACCCCATTACTAGCCAGCACTTTAAAGACTTTACTCCTGGCCAAATTTCCCTAGCAACTCGTAAGGGAATATATTGTTATGACTATATCGATTCTCAAGATAGATTCTTGGAGACTGAACTCCCACCAATTCACGAATTTATTACAACTCTAAAAGGGAAAATCTCACAGGAAGACTACCACCATGCACAAAAAGTATGGAAAACATATGACTGTAAAAATCTAGGTGAGTACCATGATCTTTATCTTAAAATTGACGTACTCTCTCTTGCAGATGTCTGGACCCAATTCCGAAAGACATGCATAAAATATTATGAGCTCAATCCCAGCCACTATGTCTCTGCTCCATCCTTATCCTGGGATGCGATGCTCAAGAAAACTGGGGTTAAGATCGAGCTATTTACAGATATGTCTATGCATGACTTTATCGAGAAAGCCAAGAGGGGTGGTATATCTAAGACTTGTAAGCGATATTTCAAAGCCAATAATCCCAAGATGGGTCAGGCATTCAACCCATCCAAACCCACATCATGGATATCATATGTAGATGCAAACAATCTATATGGCTGGATTATGAGCCAGTTCTTACCTATTGGAAATTATCAATGGGAGGCTAGCCGGGAATACCTTTTAAAAAACTCTGCTATGCAAAAGAAATATCTCAAAAAAATTCTTAAGACTAAAGCAAATGCCCCACACGGATATTTCTTAAATATTAAGTCTCACTTTTCTCTCAAGACCCATGATTATTTGAGAGACTTACCTCCAGCCGTAGAGAATGTCGCAGTAGGAAAGGATTGGCTTAGCCCATATAATGAGGAGCTTGTAAATAACTTGGATGGAGGACACTTCTCTAAGACGGAAAAGTTAGTCCCCCATCTTGGTCTGAGAAAGGATTATGTCATCCATTACCTAGAGCTCCAATACTATGTAAAATTAGGCATGGTTGTAGACGAAGTTTCAGAGATCCTTTCTTTTGACCAAACTAACTGGCTCGCCCCATATATTGCATTTAATACCGAGAAATGACAAGGGGCTAAGAATACCTTCGAAAAAGACTTCTTCAAGCTCATGAATAACTCAGTATATGGTAAGACTATAGAGAATGTTCGCAAATACCAGGATGTCAAGCTCATGAAAATGAATAATGAGCGAGATGAAAAGGCCTTCTTGAAGAAAGTCAGTAGCCCGAGATTCAAGTATGGACATCCGCTTGGAGATACACTGGTAGGAGCACATATGGGAAAGGCTAGTGTGACTCTCAATAAACCCATTATTGTTGGGGCATCTGTCTTGGGTCTTAGCAAGCTCCATATGTATCGATTCTGGTATGGATATGTAAAGGAGAGATATGGTGATAATGCCCAGCTTGGTTATATGGATACAGATTCCTTTATATTCCAAGTCGAGACTGAAGATATCTATAAAGATATGGCTGAGCATCCAGATCTCTTCGATCTCAATGACACTAAAACTATTGGGCTTTTCAAGGATGAGACTCCAGGTAATGTGATCACAGAATCTTTTCACATTCGAGCCAAGTCTTACCATTATGTCTTAGCCGATAAGTCTACAAGATCTAAGCATAAGGGGGTTAGTAAGAAGAGTATAGAAGAAATGGCAACAGACACATATATGCCAAGCTTAGAAGGGTCGCTTCTAGATGATCCAATAGATAAGTCTTTACTATCAGAGCAAGAAGCTATGCGAGCTGATGCAGACCCCATGACTCTAGTCTATTGAGACTATCTCTTTGGTAAGGAAGTATTCCATGCCAAGAATGTTGGTTTCCGATCAAAGAACCACATATTATTACTGGTCAAGTCTGAGAAAAAGGCACTCTGTCCAATAGATACTAAGCGCTGGATCCTATCAAATGGAATAACTACTTTACCATATTTCCATTGGCGCAATATGGTATATAAGTATATGGTAAAAGCTGATATTCCTCATGAACAGGCCGAAAAAAGAGCTATGAGGGCCAAGCTCCCAGAGAAATATCTAAACGAATGTGTGTCTCACATATCTAGCCTTCAGGCATAAGCTAGATAGTGATGTATAGTCAGATCACATACATTATTATATTATTTTTTCTTCCCATTAATTAGACTAACTTTCGCAGTACTGAAGGTAAGAATGAAAAGCGAGCGCCAAACCGAAAGGATCCCAGAGGGACCAAGTGAAAAAAATTTATCCAATAATTTACCTAGCGATCTGGAGGAGCTAACCAAAGTATTTGAGAAAAAAATGGAGGGACTAGAAAACCTTGTAAAATTGTTTAAAAGCGATGTGAGTAAAATGTTTGATATTTCCGATTCCAGTTTTCCAAGCAGTTCGATTAATGCTAGTCCAGAGAAATGATCATCATCTCAGAAGAATTGCTGAGCCATGCACTGCGCCTTCGGCCAAATTGTGCGACAAAATAAATTTTTTCCCCAAACAAACATGAGAAAAAATGTGAAAGAAGGTCTAGTTGCAACACAGGGCCTACCATATAAGTAAATAATAACGTTAAAACCATATGTTATGGAGGGCTGAGGGAGTCACAATTTCAAGATCGTCAGGTGTAAGCCAACTATATGTCTTGCAAAGTAGATCTCCATGTGAAAAGGTATGAGGATTTAGTTTACATGTGCTTTTATAGAACTCTTGGCATCAGACGACAATGTTAATCATATACCTGCTGGCTTTTTATTATTCCATGAGCCCAGAAACAAATATAAAGTGCGAAAAATACAGGTAGAAGTTGAGTCAACCTTCCTGCATAAAATTATGGTACGTATATATTAAAAGACGTGCTTTCATGCAAGCAAAGCTTTTCCTCACTATAAACATTATATTTAGGAAAGCACAAACGAAATCACTCTTAACTGTATTATTGTTCCTATTGGTCCACTTCGTGGTCTTCAACTCGATAAAGTTATCCCAGTCGTTACAGTTAACAAGAATCAAACAGTTAGCGTATTTGAAGTCGCAATTCAAAATACATTGCGGGCACCATTTAATAGTGTTTGCTTAAAACTTTTTCAAACTCCTGATGAGATGCGTATGCAACCGCAAGACTTGGTTTCCTCTTTTTTTAATACACAACATCGATTAGAGCATTATCATATCGTTGTTCATCCATTGCAAGAATAATTTTGTATCGTGTAGTGCGATAGGCCTAGACGTTATGTATCACGGGCAAAGTTCCAAACATTTGTATTTATTTTTGTATAATATATTAAAAAAAAAATTTTCTTGGCAAATGGAATCTCATTCAAGAACTTCAAAAGGCTATATTATACCAAAAATAGCCGAATAGGCACTGTATTTTTTTCCTGATTGCTGTCTGAACATTGTTCGATCTGTGATGAAACACTGTTTGAAACACTGTCAGAACACTGTCCGATCTGTGATGAAACACTATCTGAACACTTAACTGTTTTATAATGCTGTTTTAACCTACAGGAAAAACGGAATTCTTTACTACAATGCATGCATGTACGGTCTGCTAGTTTTTTTTACAGGTTCTGGCTCTTTTCCTACAGTAAAAACATTACGCTGAGATTTGTGAACAGATAGGAGGATGGTAATAGTCTTCCCATTTTGAGTTGCCTTGAATTCTCCCTTTACTAAGGGTTCCCATCCTGCACGATACTGCCATTGAGTTCCAAGAATAAATAGGGATAGTTCTTTTCCATTATCATCATATTCTGTAGGAACGACAGAGAATTCATCTGAAATGGTGTCTCTATTTTCTCCATCCTCAATAGTTACAGGAACACTATTAACTGTACCAAGAGAATGGGACTTACTTGCAACTCCATTAAGTCTATGAATCTTTTTCTTATCTATTTTTAGACCCAAATGCTTTGCTACATTTTCTGAGACTATTGACGAGTCTGATCCACTATCAATCATTGCATATGGTATAGTCACGCTCCCCACCTTACAGGAGATGGTCGCAACATCATCAGCATCCTTTATTTGTAAAAAATTTATCTCTAAGGACTTTGGCCAATATATGTAACTATTTTTTTTTTGAGCCGATGCATAAGCCTTAATAGCATGATCTAACCGAATACTTTCTGGTATAACATAGCTAGAAGAAGCAGTATTAATTTCCTTAATTTTAGATTCATTATCGGGAACTTGTAAAAGAGGCTTCTGCTCACTATTTACTGCCTGTAATAGTGGAAATAAGATGTCTTCAAATTTACTTGCAACAATTCTTCATGCTGATTCCTTTCTTTTTACCGTATCATTTGGTATACTAGTATTCAAGCAATGGTCTTTTATTTTGGGAAATATCATATTAATAAATTTCGAAATTTCTATAAGAATCTCTCTAGGACAATGAGGGACTAATGATGCTATTGAAGATTTTAAGGCTATTTGAAACATATAATTTGCAGCTGTGTCTATATTGCTAGTATGAGATTTGGAAGTAGGGGACTTCTTGGTACTCTTTTTTATTGGTACTCCACTTCGTGCCACTTTTTTTTTACAGCATAGCAGTTTTGGGATTCATCAGCATCAATATATTCGTCATCTTCTTCTACTTCCTCTTCTTCAGAATCCTCTATATATTCTTCTATGTATTCTTCTTCAGAGTCTTCAGGATCTTCTTCCTCATTTTGATATACATAATTAACTTTCTTAGACCGCTTAAGTCTAGGACAATTAATTTTTGTATGACCAGCCTTTCCACATGCTGAACAATGTCGGGTTTGCTTTGCAGATGCTTTTGGCATTACCTTTCTAACAACTTTCTTCGTGGCATATGCACTTCTGGGTGTAAAGGGACTTTTTCTAACATGAGCTGTTTGACCTCCTAATCTCTTTTTAAGTTCTCCATAAATAAAATTTTCTAATGTTGCATCATCTGTTCCTATTCCTGTATAAGCCAAATCTCTCGCTAGACGAATTTTAAAATCATCTTTTTGTGGTTGAGCTATATAATTAACTGGAGCTATTGTATGAGCTTGTATTCTTTTGCCTGCACTTTCATGCCATATATTACGCAAGTCTGTAAAAAATGCAATGACTGTAGCAGGATTAGCAATTCTAACTCCCATTTCTAAATCAGAAGACAATTGATTAAATAGATAAGGTAAGGCATCAGCATCTGGCATTGCTTGTACTAGTGGTTTGATTCGTTTTTCATAACTATCTGGAGTATCTGTCTCTAAAAACTTTTCATTAACAAGAGCAAATATAGCACTTCGGTTAGTCCCTACCATAACTTCTCTATATTTTTCACGCAACCAGTTTAGAAAAAGAGGTTCAGTATTAATAGCTGGATTACCTGCTGCATAAGGATCATTGGCAGGAACAGGTGCAAACCTACCTGTCATCTTATTTATCATAACTTGACATCTTGCAGCAGCATTAAAGGCAGCAACGGCTAAGGGACGTGCCATTTCATTTATATTTTTAAGCTTTTGATAATATACGTCTGGTGGTTCCTGCCCATCATAATTGGGTAATTGTGCAAATAATGGTGCTAATGTATGCATGACATCTTGTATTGTAGCCATGTTTCCTGGAGGATTGTTTTGTAAATTCAAAATAATTTGTCATGAATTTAATTCCCTACCCTTCCATTTTTGATATTTATTAAATACAAATGCCCGATTAAATTCTGCTAAATCTGCCTTAGCTTTGCGTCTCTGATTTATTAGCTGAAGGATGGTTTTTTCTCCTACTAATACATTTATTTGGTTTTATTTTCTTAAGGCTATTCTTTGACCATTAGTTTGCCTATCTTGAGCTATTTGCCACCAACGTTGACGCTCATTTGCCTCATTATTATATGCCAAAGTCAGTAGCTGAGCTCTTCGAAGACATTTATTTCTAACATTTGCCATATCATTCATAAGGTTATTTATCTGACCATAGGTATTATTAAGCAGACCATGAGCAGTAATAAGCTGACCTTGCATGTTAATAGCATCTTGAGCATGTCTTTGCATAAGTTTACGAGTAGTTGTTAATGAGATTCGTATTCCATTTAGTGTATTTTTGGGATTAAATGATGTATCCCCATCAATATATGCTTCCACCCGATCTAGTGCTGTAGCGATATTTATTAAAATATCAGGTATGGCCATATTTTCTTGTTCTTCTTCAGAATGTTTATTACTAGATTTAGATAATTCTTGTATACGAGATTTAAGTTTATCTATTGTGTCTTCTAGCTGGATAATTCGATTATCTTGAATAACTAATGCCTCCTCTTTTAGTTCCAAGTGATCCTGACATTTTTTAAGTTCACTTAGAATAACCTTACATTTATCCTTTAGCTGATTAACTTCATCATCATAAGATTGTATATTTTTTTCAAGATGAGAAATATATCGCTCACAGGCTTTAATTTCCTCTTCAAGTTTGCGGATTTTCTTTTGTACTAACTTTATCCCTAGATAAAGTTGCTGTTTAGTTGTTCAAGATATGTCTGATCAACTCCCATTGTTACCTATTATTTCTATAGATTCTGGTGAAACTCGAAATCTTGATATTTCTATTGCTTTGAAAAAGATTTATTATCAGCCTATTGGTTATTATCAAAATGTTAAAAAATTACATGAAGCTTCTCTTAAAGCTGGGTATGATTTTAGTTTAGATGAAGTGGAGGACTGGCTTGAAAGACAAGCTATACACCAAATACATAAGCCTCGTCCTAAATATATCCCTCGTGCAAGTTTTACCTCTATTACTACTCCCAATGAAGTCCATCAGGCAGATGTTCTTTACATGCCCTATGATAAAGTAGGACAAGTTACCTATCTTTTTGCCTTAATATGGTTGACGTGGCTTTGAGATATAAAGTCTCTATCCCTATTGGTGCATATAGTGTTAAGGATAGGCAGGGTATCTTAACTTCTGCTACTATTGCTCGATCATTTGAGAAAATCTATGATGATCCTGAATGTCCTTTGGTCTGGCCAAAATTATTAATTACTGATAGAGGATCAGAGTTTAAAGGTGATTGTGAGAGATTAATGAAAGAGCATGACGTGAAAATTCAGAAGGCCAAATCTAAGCATACTATGGGTATTGTTGAAAGGTATAATCGCACCTTAGTTGAAAAGCTATTTTCTTTCCAGGATGCTTCTGATCTCTTGACTTTAGATAGACGATCCAGGGCTTGGGTAAAGAATTTGCCGATAGTTGTTGAGGACATTAATAATTCTATCACACGTCAGCTTGGTATTTCTCCTGTTGATGCAATAAAGGAAAAAGAGGTCTTTGCTAAGCCTTCTTACCTTCGGGATGGTCCTATAGGCTTTGATGAGGGAAAGCTTTCTAGCGATGTATTAGTAAGATATTTGTTGTATCCTATTGATTTAGAGGATGGGAGGCGTCGTACTGGTGATTTGAATTGGTCTTCACATATTTATCATATCCAACAATCTATGGTACAAAAAAATCAGCCGGTCTTGTACTGGCTGGAAGAAGTCCCCTTTGGACTAACTGATGATGATGATTATATATTAAAACATCCTGAAAGATCTTTTGTTCGAGAAGAATTGATGATTATTCCTTATGATACGGAATTGCCTTCCCAGTGGGTTCTTACGAATTAAGAAAGTCTTCTGTTTCTTCATCAATTTTAGTTTCTATAATAAAATAATTTTTAGCTAATCTATAGTATAGCTTGTATAGTTCCATAATAGAGTTAAGAATCTTTGAATCTTTTCCGTAATATGATTTGTAATCATCCATAATTTGATGATATTTATCTTTATTAGGGAATATGGTTTGGGCTAATTTTAATACATACTCTTCTGGATCCTCTGCTTGGCGTAATTTTTTGATTCTCTCTTTATATGATTGCATGAATTTACCATCTTTTGGTCTTCTATAATAGATACCAGCCTTGACTACATTTATTAATGCCTGTTCGATTTCCTGAGATGTGGGCTTGGTATCGGATAATTGAATTTGTGTACTCATTGTGTATAAAGTTTTTTATATATTACCTTTACAGATTTTTCTCTTTAATTAATTATTTCCCTATATAGTGAAAATGATCGGAGAATATTTCTGTCCATACTTACTTAATACTGGCAAGGCCCATGGAGTCCCTTGCATGCGACCAGAAGGATGTCATTTACATTGGAAGGCTAAGCCACGCATCCCTTGTAGTGAATGTGGTAAGCCTACTGGTTCTACTTCAGGACTATGCCTATTGCATGTTAAAGGATACTATGTGATTCAATATGTTAACAAACTTCGGGATAAGGCTCGGTGTACTCAGAATAGTTAGCAATTTTTCGTATGATTTAGAGGTAAGACTTATAGGTGTAATTTTTTTTGTATGACTTATTTGACCATATGTTTTTCTTAATAAAATGGGTCTAGAATGGTTTTTTGCGTATTGTGAAATTATTTGTATGCTAGAATAAAGTAGAATAATATTTAGAACTCTTTCCTGTTATCCATTTTTTCATATGACTTAATTTTTTGTATGACTTATAAAATTTTTCGTATAACTTATTTGTCCTAATGATTTTATTAAGAAAATGGGTCTAGAATGGTTTCCTGCATATTGAAAAATTATTTATATGCTAGAATATAGTATAATAATATTTAGAACTCTTTCCTGTTATCCATTTTTTCGTATGATTTAGTGAAGCTAAGTCATACGAAAAAATTTTTGATTTTATCAATGAATCAGTTTTAGAATTAATTCTAGGATAACATAAAATCTGATATGCAAAATGAGCTTGCATTTGCGGCCTGCGACTCGGTGTACTCAGAATAGTTAGCAATTTTTCGTATGATTTAGAGGTAAGACTTATAGGTGTAATTTTTTTTGTATGACTTATTTGACCATATGTTTTTCTTAATAAAATGGGTCTAGAATGGTTTTTTGCGTATTGTGAAATTATTTGTATGCTAGAATAAAGTAGAATAATATTTAGAACTCTTTCCTGTTATCCATTTTTTCATATGACTTAATTTTTTGTATGACTTATAAAATTTTTCGTATAACTTATTTGTCCTAATGATTTTATTAAGAAAATGGGTCTAGAATGGTTTCCTGCATATTGAAAAATTATTTATATGCTAGAATATAGTATAATAATATTTAGAACTCTTTCCTGTTATCCATTTTTTCGTATGATTTAGTGAAGCTAAGTCATACGAAAAAATTTTTGATTTTATCAATGAATCAGTTTTAGAATTAATTCTAGGATAACATAAAATCTGATATGCAAAATGAGCTTGCATTTGCGGCCTGCGAGCACACTCAGACACTTTGGTCCTTGGTGCTCTTGGCCTTTTTTAAAGTCAAGCAATATAGCATACTTTTTTTGTTATATTATTTGAGATTAAAAATCGGCCAGCGCGTTAACAAAGATGGTGATCTCCTTTAACTTGAAAACTAAAAATTTAGGTAAAAGGATATGTTAACAAAATTTGTGCCCCAGCCTGATTTAAAACTTAAATTCAATATCGCATTTCGATATATTTCCTGGTCTTGAGAACAAATTTGGGGTTAAAAAAGATTACATAAATTTCGTATATTGGGAAAGTAGTCGGGTGGATGCTAGACATCTGTATACCTATACAGTGAAATTTGTCCCAGAACCCCCATTTTGTCCTATATAGAGCGTAAAATCATTTTTTTATTAAACAATTTTTTTTAAAAGTTAAAATTGTTTTTTATTAAATGATTTTTTTTAAAAAAAATGTTAAAAACCGTTTTTTTACTAAAACGATTTTTTTAAAAAACGTAAATCATTTTTTTTATTTAAAACGATTTTAAAAAAACGTAAAATCAGTTTTTTTTATTAAACGATTTTAAAAAACTGTTAAAATCATTCTTTCATTAAAACAATTTAAATAAAAATGTAAATCATTTTTTTTTATTAAACGATTTTAAAAAAGCGTAAAATCATTTTTTATTAAAATGATTTTGAAAAAAACGTAAAATCATTTTTTTTTATTAAATGATTCTAAAAAAACTGTTAAAATCGTTTTTTTATTAAAATGATTTTAAAAAGAACTGTTAAAGTCGTTCTTTCATTAAAACGATTTTAAAAAAAAACGTAAAATCATTTTTTTTTATTAAATGATTTTAAAAAAGCGTAAAATCGTTTTTTTATTAAAATGATTTTAAAAAAACCATTAAAAATCATTTTTTTATTAAAACGATTTTAAAAATACCGTTAAAAATCATTTTTTTATTAAAACGATTTTAAAAAATACATTAAAAATCGTTTTTTCATTAAACCGATTTTTTAAAAAAAATGTAGAATCATTTTTTTATTAACTGTTAACAATTTTAAAAAAGCGTAAAATCATTTTTTTTTTATTGTTATCTAAATCTGAATTTGGTCAGATTTGGATCAGATTTGGGTCAGATTCAGATCAAACTCAAATCAGATCTGGATTTTAAATTTAGGTCTGCAGATCGGATTCGGATTTCAAATATATATCCGAATTACAGATCCAGATTTAAAATTGATAGATCTGGATCCGTCAGATCAGATTTAAATCTGGTAAAATCTGATCTGATCTGATCCATTCAGAACCCTAATTACATTAATATATTAATTATACTAATAAAATTATATTAAATATCAGTATCTTTCTTAAATTCTTTGTATTTTTTTATTCCACTTTGTATTAAAAGTACTGTTAAACATTATAGTTAAATTATAAAATGCACCACCATTATTATTTATATCATAATATATAGAATTATTAGCAATTAATAAATCAATATCTTCCTTAAATATTTTTGCATCTGAATATTGATTATTTTCTAATTTTGATTTAATAGTAAATAAATCTATTTGATTATTTATAATATCAAAATAATCTGGATTCAATTCTTTAGTATATTTATAAAATGGAAAAGAAAAAGGTTTTCCTATAAGTTCACAAAGAATTTCATAACAGAATAATAAGTTTGGATTAATAATTTTAGGAAGGTCATGAATCTTGATAGTTTTTTTTGTGTAAGTTGCACCAGATATTAGATTTTCTTTCTTATATTTTTTGATTAATTCCTGCCAGTATATTTGGAAAAATTTCTCATATTGTAATTGTTCTTTATTTATCTATTCAATTAAAAAAAATTGTTTAGGATTAGTGAAGTACTAGGATTAGTGAAGTAAATTAATCTAATTAAAATTTATTAAGATGTATTTTAAAGAAATTTTTATATATACCTTTTCCTTTAAAATATCAAATGTATTTTTCTTGTTTAACTTTGATTTTTCAACTTCTTTTAAAAATTTAAGTGCCCAATAATTATCAAAAGTCTTTCAGTTTGAAAATGATAATGATGAAATAAATGATAATGATGAAATAAAAATAACATCATAATGTAAAATTAAAAATTCATGATATGATATATTAGTATGCTTTTCCTTTATATAAGAGATAATAACTAAAGATTAAAGATTAGTAAGTAACTGATGAGAATTATAAGTCAAAAATCATAAATTGAAACTTACTGTCTTGACCAAGATATTTGTTGGTTACAGCATTTATTTGGGTGTATTGATTAAAAAATTGATGAGATATACGTGTATTGTTAAGTGCAATAAGTTCATTCATATAATTTTCATCATTATCTGTATCATTGGATTCATCTGTATTATTAATTTCATTTATATTGTTAAGAACATCAAAATAATTAAGTTCATCCATATCATTGAGTTCATCTGTATTTCCATCCATATTAAATAAAGTAATATAATCATCAAAATAACTATCAAGTTCATCAATAGATCCATCTGTATTGTTAATTTGATCCATGTTAAGTTCATTCATATTAAATTCATCCATGCTGCTAAGTGCATTGTTAAGTTCATCCATGTTGTTATTTTCATCTATGTTGTTAAGTTCATTTGTATTATTAATAAGCATTTCATCTATATTAAATTCATCCATATTGGAATCTACATTGTTTTCATTCATATTGTCAAATTCAACTATGTTGAGTTCCCCCATAATGGAATCTGCATTGTTGAGTTCATCCATATTATTTTCATCCATATTATTAAACCCATCTATGTTGGTTGAGTTCATTTTGAATATTCTAAGAATATTTAAGAATTTTTTTATTAGAATATTTAGAATATTTAAGAATTTGTTTATTGTTAAGTGCAATAAGTTCATTCATATAATTTTCATCATTATCTGTATCATTGGATTCATCTGTATTATTAATTTCATTTATATTGTTAAGAACATCAAAATAATTAAGTTCATCCATATCATTGAGTTCATCTGTATTTCCATCCATATTAAATAAAGTAATATAATCATCAAAATAACTGTCAAGTTCATCAATAGATCCATCTGTATTGTTAATTTGATCCATATTAAGTTCATCCATATTAAATTCATCCATGCTGCTAAGTGCATTGTTAAGTTCATCCATGTTGTTATTTTCATCTATGTTGTTAAGTTCATTTGTATTATTAATAAGCATTTCATCTATATTAAATTCATCCATATTGGAATCTACATTGTTTTCATTCATATTGTCAAATTCAACTATGTTAAGTTCCCCCATGATGGAATCTGCATTGTTGAGTTCATCCATATTGTTTTCATCCATATTATTAAACCCATCTATGTTGGTTGAGTTCATTTTGAATATTCTAAGAATATTTAAGAATTTTTTTATTAGAATATTTAGAATATTTAAGAATTTGTTTATTAGAATATTTAAGAAAGTAAGAATTTGTTTATTAGAATATTTAAGATTGTTTATTAGAATATTTAAGAAAGTATATCTAAAAATCTAAAAATTTTTTATATTTCTAGAAATTGTAAAATGTGATATGAAAGGGCCTTTAAATAAATAATACTTTCTAGGCATGGATAAAAATTGGCACAACATGGGTAATTATTATAATTATATTTAACTATTAACAACAATTATGACTCAATATAATATTTGTATAAGTATTTGACATGAATGATTTTTTTCTAAGTAAACATTTATTGTTATGAAACATGATTTATATATCAATATAATGTTTGAATTTAAGTAATTTAATTTCAATTTAAACTGAATCATCAGTAATTTTAATTTAATTATTAAAAACTGAAATAATTATTGGTTTCAGTTATTATTGGTTTAAAATTAAAATTAAATATTTTAGATACTTGATTTTAATAAAATAATTTAGCTAATAAGAAGTTTTGATTAGGTTTCATTAAATTTGATAAGTTTGTCAGTATCAAGAAAATTTCACTAAGTTTTGGAGGTAATTTTTAGTGAAACATAATCAATTAGAAAGATGTTATTTCTCTTAAAACATATTTGTTCATGACTCACATATGAACCCTCTGTCACAGTGATTATAAAAATACAATCTAAAATATAATATTTTTTTGTGTGTAAAATTGATTACATGATGAAACAAACAGTACTGTACCTTAAAATTTCATGGGTATGCATACTAGAAGCCTGCATGGGCTGAAAATAAGTGTCCAAAATTCAACTCAAACCAGGCCTGATGCAGGTCTCTAATGCACACACTTTTTCTTAAATAATGTTCTTGCGATATTTATTAATATATTATAGTATGAGGGGAGAGCAATATTACTTATTTTTACATGGTTAATGGGTGATTGGCTAAAATTTTGCCACGTCAGTAGCAAAATTTATAGCCGATCACCCATTAATCCATGAAAAATAAGTGATATTGCCCACATACTATAATATTATTATTGTACGACCTGACCATAACAGAAAAGTTTACCAATAGTCTAAATAGTTTACATAAAAGTTTATTTTATTTTATTTTAAACTTTTCTTTACTCTTCTCTGCTTTTAAGGATGCCACCCCAAAAAAAGGTAATAATTCTTTTCAGTTTTTTGTATTAAAAATTTATTTATAATATACAGTACCTTATATATATTATTCATAGAACAAGAAAACATTTATCTATACTGCTCTGACAAGTCAAGAAATACTAACTATTCAACAAGCTGCTCGTGTTAAATCAACAAATATTTCAACCAATACTTGGATAAATACACTTGAAGCCTTCCGGCATGATCTGCAATTACCAGGCAAAATTGAGGATATTGATACTAAAGAAGAATTAGAACGCCAGCTTGTATTATTCTTTGTTTCATGCAAGCGGCAAAATGGAAAAGATTACTCTGTACAGTCAATTAAAGCTGCAAGATTTGCAATTGCACGCCATATTAACTTATACTCTAAAATACATCCTCAAGATATTAATAACAAAAATGTCTATGCAGATTTATACAATGCTGTAACTGGCAAAATCAAAATTTTAACTAAATCCGGATTTGGTAAATCTCATGGAGCTGATGCATTTACAGAAAGTGAAATTCAATTAATTGTTAATCATCCAGCAATGCAAACTGACTCATCAAAAGGATTGTTACACCGTATTTTCTGGCATAATGCATTTGAGTTAGCTTTGCGAGGTGGTGAACATTATGATTTAAAAATACAACATTTTGTCAAAAGAAAAGATGGTGGTATTGATGTAATTTTTTATCAATCAAAATGTAATCAAATCAGACTGTCAAATTCTAACCCCCAAATCAGAGATTATTTCCATTCCACCAAATGAAAACATTATCAAAGATTATGAGCTTTATTTTACTAAAAGGCCACCACAATGTGACGATGCATTTTATTTACAACCATGTAATCAAGCTGAAGGTATTTAATTAAATTATTTGTTATTTAGTTATAAGTTAATATATTAAAATTGTCCTTAAAAATATTTGAAGTTGAATTTACAGGTTATTGGTATAAATCTACTCATGTTGGAAGGAATTCCTTAAATAAATTTATGAATGAGATTGCTTTGGTAACAGGAATCAATTGTGATGATAGAAAATTTTCAAATCATAGTGGCCAAAAAACCTTTGTGCAATATTCTAAAAGCAGAGGTATTAGTGATAATGATGTGATGTCTATTTCACGTCATAAAAATCCACATTCATTATCATATTATGAAAGACCAAAAACTGTATTGCAGCAAAATACTTTAACACAAATTAATGATATAATATATAAAAAAAGAGGTACGAATTTTAATTTTCATTAATTTCAATACTTTTTATTAATATAAAATTTATTAATAGTAGTAACAAACGAAGCTAAAAATCAATCAACATCTTTTACAACAGCTCTAGAATTTTATAAAGGTAGTATAAGTGAAAATTGTAAATTTAAAGCATTGGCGTATTTAAATTACCATATTGCTTATTACATAATAGAAAATAACATCTCACCATTACCATTATCTGAAAAACCTCGCGTGCCATTTCAAGAAATTAAAGATTCGCAAAATATTCAATTGGACGAAAACTGTATTAAAAAATTTTTACAAGGAAATACTTTTAATAATTGTAATATTACTTTTAACATGAATCAATAAAATGTATTTTTCTGACATTGTAATAAATAAATAATTATGGTATATAGTTTATCTGATGCTATAATAAACTTTAATCAATACAATATCTAAAATTAAATCATGTTATGATCATATGTAATCGTACGATAATATGGATTGCCTAATAGCTTTATTTATCATAGTGAAGAAACATTTTCCTATTCGGTAGTCTGTTGTGCTATTCAATTTGATGTTTTATATTTTTAGAATAATGTAAATCTGGCTGAACGATCATCAAATCACTTGTAAGGTATACTCTTTTTTGGTTATGATCTACTAGAAAATGAATTTAAATCAGTTCATAGATTTAGGAGTAATGAATCTGAATCTTAAATCTAAGATACAGTATTTCGCACACCACCCTTCTAATGAACAAATGTTTATTATATAATAAAAAAAAATAAAATTTTTGTTACCTGTTTACAACATACAAAAAAAAAAAAAAATAAAAAATAAACATCCATCGAACTTCAAATGATCTTCCTTATATAAATTTATTCTATATTTCATTATAATCTTTTTTGTTTCCCGCACAAAATAAATTTACATGTTATAGTATACAAAAAGAAAAGAAATGAACAACCAAACATCAAGCATCAATTTATCTCCCCTCACACAGGTCAAAATATAATAAATTGGCCATCAGTCAGTCATATGACTGATTAGTGACTGATTGGTAACCGATTGGTTGACAATTCTTTCAATCTGTTACCTATCGGTCATCAATCAGGCACTAATTTTGATCGGTTACCAATCAGTTATATAACCAATTAATGACTGATTGATAGCAGATTAGTGTCAATTTAGCTATCAGTTATCAATCGGCTATATCGGATTGATGACTGATTGGTGTCAGATGAGATTTAGTAAGCAATCGATCAGCAATCAGTCAGCAATCGGTTAGTAATCAGTTATATTGCTGATTTATGACCGATTAATGATCATTTCAATCCAGAACTCCAGAATCTGTAATTGCAATCTTAAAAAAATTATTTTAGCTTCGGTTCCTTGTTGATTGTAAGGTTGTTTGCCAAAACTAGGAGATTTTGGCAAGATGGTGTATACGAAACTGCTGAAACTGCTGAAACTCATGAAACTGTTTCGACGTTTTGGTATAGTATATCATATGATATACATATAGTTTCAGCATTCACTATAATCTGCGGTTTGCAGATTTTATTCCGATCAGTTTTGGTATATCATATGACTTACCGATCGTTAAGGATGGTGTCGCAAATAAGCAATTGTCCGCAATTCTGCAAAGTACCATGGATAGGGTTCCGCACGGATCAGATCGGATCAGATTTTATCAGATTTAAATCTGATCTGACATATCTGGATCTATCAATTTCAAATCTGGATCTGAGATTCAGATATATATTTGAAATCCGAATCCGATCTGCAGACCCAAATTTAAAATCCAGAACTGATTTGAGTTTGATTCGAATCTGATCCAAATCCGATCCGAATCTGACCAAATTCGGATTTAAAATAAACGATTTTAACGTTTTTTTTAAAAATTGTTTTAATAAAAAAAATAATAATTACCATTTTTTTAAAATTGTTTATTAAAAAAAAAATGATTTTACGTTTTTTTTTAAAAAATCGTTCCAATGAAACAACGATTTTACGTTTTTTTTTAAAATCGTTTTAATGAAAAAACGATTTTTAACGTTTTTTTTAAATCGTTTTAATTAATGAAAAAAACGATTTTTAAATAGTGTGTCAATCCGGATGATATCCATCATCCGTTATCCGAATCCGAATCCGTTTAGTTCATCCGACTATCCGTAAAGGATATCCGAATTCATCCAGATATCTGTCGAATTCATCCGAGAATCTGTCGATTTACCAGATTTATCCGGATATCTGTCGGATTCATCTGAGTATCCGTCAATTTGCCAGATTTATCCATTTATCCAGATATCAGTCGGATTCATCCGTCGTTACCATATTTATTCGATTTTTTTTTTTTTTTTTTATTTTATTTTATTTTATTTAATAAAACGTTAAGACACTAGTACAATAAAAGTTTAGATTATTTAAAAATAACTAGTTAAAAGATCTTCCAAGTGGGTTTTTCTTCTTTTTTTTCCAACAAAAATGAACAAGTGGATTATTTTTCGGTGAAATGTTTTGGGATCTCGTTCAAAATAGATTTTTCATAAGATTTCCTTTCCACAGGATATTTTTTTATTTCTATCCTTCTTTTAACCGTTTCTTTTTTTACTTAGACTAACGGATGAATGGTTTGGGACTTTAAATGCTAGAATACATTAAGGTTAGTATTCTATTCGTTCATTTTGTTAACTTTTACTCCCTAACCTATTACTGACTACTTTTTTTTGTAAGGAACAGACCCAAGAGGTGAATTTTTTAAATCTTCAGAAGATATTAGAGTTTTTTTCGTTTCATTTGTCTTTTCTTTTACTCCTTTGTCCAATGAGCCCATTGCTAAACATTTGCTTTTGCTTCGTTTATTTTACAGGAATGGGGCCGGTAAATAATTATCCATCTCTCTCCACTTTTATTTTCTTTTAGATTATCTGACAGTCAGAATCGGTGCTATAGTCTTTAAAGGTCCCATTTGAGATTAGGGTTAATAATTGTTTTTTTTGTTTGAGGGTTTCTTCTTGTTCTCACAGCCCATTATTTACATTTTTTTCTTACAGAGATAGATTGATGGATAATTGATTCAAGATTTTGGTACATTTAACATTAAGGTCTGTGTTTGATTTTATTCAAAGAAATTTTCACTCTTTCAACTATTACTAAGTTTTCTTTTTCATTTTACAAGGGCAGCTTGATTTTCAGGATAGAGGTAAATATCTCATATTCGTTGTGTTTTGGTTTCTTATGTTACATTAATATTACTGTTCATTTTTAAAATAAATTTTAACAATTTTGATAGTCAATTTATAAGTTTTATTTATCATAAAGCACTGAACTATTTATAATAAATAACTTTTAAGCTTTAGATTTCGCTTATGCAAATTAAGGGATTATTTATCAAAAGATATAAACTTAAGATCATCTACTTATAAACAATTTCCTTTTCAGATCTTAAAAAAAACCGGAAGCCGGAAAATCCAAAAATTGATATATGATAATTGATTTACATGTGAAATTAAGATCACCGTTGCGTTGTTTTTTCATTCTTGAATTAAACACTACAAATTTCATTTTTAATTTGAAATGTCTGATCCAACTAATATCGAAAATATAGCTAGTGGTTTTAGTAAAAAAAGAACGAGACCAAAAAAATCATGGATCTGGCAACATTTTAAGGAGGAGGAAGTTGAAAAGCAAGGAAAAAAAATTACCATTATTAAATGTCAAGAGATGACTGATGATGGTCCATGTAGTGTTACTTACCAAAATACTGGAAATTCCACCGGAAATGCAATAAATCACTTACGCATAGTTCATAACCTCGGTAAAGATGGAGTGATTGAAGAAAGTACTGATAATAATAGTAAGGTTAGTAAATTTATTTGATATAAATAATTCAATAATTTTATATTAACATTGAATTTTTTTTTAAATATGGAATATTAAACTACATACAGAAAAACGGCAGAAAGAACTACGACAATTTTTAGTAAATTGGATCGTTAATGATTCTCAACCCATCCGTGTTGTTAAAAGTGAAGATCTAAGAATACTTTTTAAAGAATTAGACCCTGCATTTGTTGTTCCTAGTCAAGAAACAATCAGAAATATGATTTATGAGGCTTTTAATTATACTTTACCAAAACTGAAAACTCTAATAAAAAATGAGGCAATATCCATTTCTTTAACTTTAGATTTATGGACCTCCAGAAACAAACAAGGGTATCTTGGAGTAACATGTTTTTTCATTAATTCTAAGTGGAAATTAAAAGAACTTACACTTACTATTGAATATGTACGTTACCCGCATACAGCAGCAAATATTCGTGAAACTCTTGAATTAGTTTTAAAAGATTGGGATATTAGAGATAAAATATATGCCATCACTACTGATAATGGTAGTAATGTAAAGAAAGCAATTAATGAAATGGAAGAAGTAAAGTGGTTAGGATGTACAGCACATACCTTGCATTTGGTAATTGGAAAGGGTATGATGCCCGCTCAAATTTTAATTATGAGAGCTAAGCGTTTAATTAATTTCTTTATGCGTCCTAAACAAAGTGAGCGTTTAGAGGAAATCCAAAAAAAATTTCCTGATATTGGAAAAATAAAGAAAAATGATGATATTAATGTTAGAGGAAATGAAGAAGAAGATGAAGAAATATGTACATTATTAAAAGAACAGGTGAGCTCATTTTAATTATGATTTTTTTTAAATAATAAAATTTTTATTTATTCAATAAATTTTTAGAATCCTGGTCAAACTTCAGATTATTTGCATATTATTGCTGACATCACCACACGATGGAATTCTTCCTTTCTTGCTTGGCAACGGCTTCTTAGGTTAAAAGATTATATCAATGTATTAATTAATACACTCTCAACAAAAACTGATTTAGATTCTAAAAAAGATTATAAAAGATTAAGGAAAATCATGTTAGAGGAAGAAGAATGGAGTGCAATTAAAGATCTTATTCTAATTTTAAAGCCTTTTGCTGAAGCTACTAATTATCTTGGTGGTAGCAAATATTGTACATATTCTGTCATGGTTCCTACTCTTATTAGAATAATTAATCGGCTTCAACCTTCAACAATAGAAGATAAAAGATATGCATCAGAAATTGACTTTAAAAATTATGATAACATATTTGATGATGAGATTTCTATTGAGGATGATGATGAAGAAGACCCAAGTCCAACAGCAATTAGGAAACTTAAAATAAATAATCCGATTAATACACAAGACTTGGTCAAAAAGGTTAAATTAAGTTTGTATGCTGCAATGAAATATTACTGAAGTAATCTTATTACACCAAGATCACTTCTTCCAAGTCTTCTTGATCCTAGAATAAAAGATTTATCATTTGTCACTGCTAAACAGCGTCAGGACACAGAAGAACTTTTAAAAGATGAATATAATCAAGAAAAATTATCAGAATTATTAACTTCAAGTTCTATTTCTGATTCAATTGAAACAATTCAGGATGATGATGATGATTCTCAAAAATATGATTCTATTTTTGCAAGTTTTAATGCATCATCAGATACAGAAAAAGTCGATGAAGTAATTGATTATCTTGCTCTTAAAAAAACAAATTTTGAAAGTGATCCGCTTGAGTGGTGGCATGGGCAAGAAAAAAATTTTCCAATATTAAGTAGTTTTGCTAAAAAGTATCTTGCAGTATATGCGAGTTCCACATCCAGTGAAAGGCTCTTTTCAGATGCTGGGAACTTACTTACAGCGAAACGAAACTGAATGAATCCGAAGCTATTTCAAAAAATTATGTTTCTTAAGAGAAATGGTAAACATGTGGATTCAATTCATAAATAACTTTAGTCAATTTATTTTAGGGTTCTTAAATAATTGTAAATCAATAAATAAATAAATCACTAAATCATATCAAATTTTGAAAAAACTGATTTTTATTAAAATTGAAAATACATAGGGAGAATCACGATTTCAATAAAAAAGAAGGAAAAAATAACCAAGAAATAAAAAAAAAAAATTCAAAATTCAAAGGCTTTCAAATCACAAACTATTTCTGTAAAATTGAAAGAAAAATGATTAACGACCAAAAAAAAGAAAAAAAGAAAAACAAATAAATAAATATAATGCTCCTACAAGTAAAAAAATCAGTTATTGATGAAAAAAGTAACATAAGAATCTTTCAAAATAATGCTTCCAAATAAAATGCGTTTCCGTAAAAAAAGAAAGTATCGGTCAAGAAACAAAAAGAATAATTTTGAAACGAACACCTACTCCCTGCTCTTCAAAGTCCTGACCGGTTAAAAAATAAAACTTTTCAGTTCAAAACGATACTTAAGAACGAGGAGTTAGGTTAAAAAAATTATTTGGTGATAAAAAAAATTGACATTCCGTCATTCCGATTTCCGACGTTTTACAATTTAAACAGATTGAATCCAGATAATCCGTTAAACTATCTGTTTATTATCCGGATATCCTTCGGATGACGGATATCTGATAATTATCCGGATAGACACTAGACGGATTGACACATTAAATTAAACGGATATCTATAGATAATCCGTTATATTATCTGATATCCGCCTATCCGATCTGTTTAAAAAAATGGATTCGGATATCTGTCAGATTGCAGATATCTGATAATTATCCAGATAAACGCTTAACGGATTGACACACTATTTTTAAAGTTTTTTTTTTAAAAAAATCATTTGATCAAAAAACGATTTTAACGTTTTTTTTTTAAATTCGTTTTAATAAAAAAAATGATTTACGTATTTTTTTTAAAAATTGTTTATATGGAAAGAAAAAAAATGATTTTTACCATTTTTTTTTAAAAAAAATTGTTTAAAAAAATCATTTAATAAATCAAAAAATGATTTTTAACTTTTTTTTTGAAATCGTTTTGATGAAAAACGATTTTACGTTATTTTTTTTTAAATCGTTTTAATTAATGAAAAAAAAACGATTTTTAACGTTATTTTTAAAAAAATCATTTTAATGAAAAACGATTTTAACATTTTTTTTTAAACATCGTTTTAATGAAAAAATGATTTTTAACTTTTTTTTTAAATCTTTTTAATAAAAAAGAACGATTTTACGCTTTTTTAAAATTGTTTAATAAAAAAAACGATTTTATTTTTTTTAAAAAATCGTTTTAATAAAAAAATGAATTTTAATGTTTTTTTTAAAAATCGTTTAATAAAAAAATGATTTTAACGTTTCTTTTAAAATTGTTTTAATAAATAAGAAATGATTTTAACGTTTCTTTTAAAAATCGTTTAATAAAATAAAACGATTTAACATTTTTTCTAAATCGTTTATTTAAAAAACAATTTAGTGTTTTTTCTATTAAAAAACGGGCTTATTCAAAAAAATGCTGATTTCGGCATTTTTTTTGAATAAAGTAATGCGAAATAACGCCATTTCAGCGTGTTTAATAGGTTGCGGTTCTGTTCTGGCATTTTTTTTATTTTATAAATAAAAACGCCTTGGATGAACAGATCTTATGATCTGATCCGGATCCAGCGGATCTGATCCGGATTCAATTCGACAGATCCAGATTATACAATTTCAAATCTGAATCTGAACTTCAGATTCAAATTTGGAATCTGAATCTGATCCGCAGATTATAATATTATAATCTGATCCGGATCCAACCGGATCGAATCCAGATTAGATCTAATCAGATCAGATTTTTTGCAGAACTCTAACCACGGAATAATTGCGGAATTGCGACACATTTGCAGAATTGCGAATTATTTGCAATTTCGCAATATTTTTTATTAAAGTAATCCAAAAAAACGTTGTGAAACATTTTTTTTTAATTAAAATATACTTCGAAAAAACATTTCGCAACATTTTTTCTTTAAATTAATTAAAAAATGTTGCGAAACGTTTTTTTAATTAAAATATATTGAAAAAACATTGCAAAACGTTTTTTTTAATTAAATATACTTTGAAAAAACGTTTCGCAACATTTTTTTTTAAATTAATGAAAAAAACGTTGCGAAATGTTTTTTTTAATTAAAAATACTTTGAAAAAATGTTTCGCAACATTTTTCTTTAAATTAATGAAAAAAATGTTATGAAACGTTTTTTCAAAGTATTTTTAATTAAAAAAAATGTTTCGCAATGTTTTTTCATTAAATTAATTAAAAAAATGTTGTGTAAACATTTTTTTTATTAAATCGGTTTGGTAAACTGCCAAAACTGATCAGGTGAATTGCGGAATTGCGGGTCACTAGCCGCAATTCAACTCCAAAATCCACAATATTGCGGATTTGATCAATCAATTGCGGCACCATCCTTACTGATCGTACTAATTTACTGAACTGATAATTTTTTTTTATTAAAAAAAAAGGTTAAAAAAAAACGTTTTTATTGTTTATAATTGGAAAAAATAAATCCGCCCTAAACATGAAAGGTTGGGTTTTTAATTTATTTATTTTTTTTGTAGGAATGTCACTAACATTCCTTTTCTCTTTTTTTACTTTAGAGCACCTTCCAGACCTGGAATTTGGTGAAACAGTAGGTTAAAAAGGGGAAGTGTTGTTTAACTTGTTTAATTTTAATTGTAGAAACGTACCTAACGGTCCTTTTTTTTTACTTTAGGGTCGTTCTTTCAGGACATGAATTCTGTTGAAATGAAATAAAAACAGCCTTCTGGACGAACCTGGACTTAGAATGTAAGGAATGGGAGAAGGGGAGTTTTTTTAAATATTAAAGAAATGTACTGACGTTTCTTTATTTGTATTAGGTTGTCAGACTCCTTGGACAAACCCAAACTTTAGAATGTTAGTTGGAAAAGGGAGAGGTGATTTTTTTTAATATTAAAGAAAAGTTACTAACGTTTCTTTCTCTCTTTTTTTATTGAAGATAGTTTAGTTTATTTTTTTTCATTATTGTAGGGTTGCCGGATGGAAAACATGACCGGACTTTTGAAATTGAAGTAAGGGGATCAAGGGAAAGAGCTTTGTTATTTTTTTTTAATAAATCTAACTAGTTTGTTTTTTTTTTTTTTCTGTAGGGTTGCCGGACAAAAAACATGACTGGATTTTTGAAATTAAGGTAAGGGAAGACCAGAAGGGTCTATTATTATTATTATTATTATTAATAAATTTAATTAATTTTTTTTTTGTAGGTATTGCCAGACGAATTATGAACCGGACTTTGGGCAAAAGGTAAATGGGGAGGGGGCTTTTTCAAACTTTTTTTAGTAACATTTTTAACGTTACTTTCTTTTTTTTTGTAGATATCAATATTGCCAGACAAATCATACGAACTGGACTTTGGGTGAAAGGTAAATGGGGAGGGAAGGGTTTTTTTAATCTTTTTTAGTAATGTTTTTAACATTACTTTTTTTTGTAGATTGAATCGATATTGCCAGATGAATCATGAATCGGATTTTGGGCGAAAGGTAAATGGGAGGAGGCTTTTTTAAACTTTTTTTAGTAACGTTTTTAACGTTACTTTCTTTTTTTTGTAGATATCAATATTGCCAGACGAATTATACGAACTGGACTTTAGACTAAATGTAAATGGGGAGGAAAGGGTTTGTTTTTAATCTTTTTTAGTAACATTTTTAACGTTACTTTTTTTTCTTTCTTTTTTTGTAGGTATTGGCTTAGGTTTCTTGTATGTGGATTGCACTCTGATCAGTAAGTTTTGAAAATGAAAGCTTTGAAAACTACTTTTTTAAATCGTTTTTTAAAAATTTTAATTAATTTTACTTTCTTTCTTTTGTAAGTGCTAGCTTCGGTTACTTATGGATATTGGACTGGTAAAAATATAATACCAAATGATTTATTATTTTTGTTTTTTTAAATTTTAACACAGTTTTTATAAAATAAGATTTATTAAATATATTAAATAAATAAAATTACAAATTAAAATATTGTTATAGTAAACGTCTCTATTTATTTATTATTGACCAATCAAAATTTGGCCTGATCTTTATGCACGTGATCTGATCTTAACATGCATAAATTATTAAACGCGTTTTGTTTATTTTTTCAAATACACTCACTCTCTTTCTACTTTCTCCTTACTCTTTTTACAAGTACATTTTATTTTTATGATTATTGTGTTTTTGGCATTGTACAAACTATATTTTATTTTACTCTTTAGTATTACTAACACTATACTTCTTTTTTTTTTTAATATTTATTAATATTATTTCTTTTATATTTACTAATATTATTTCTTTTATATTTACTAATGTTATTTCTTTTATATTTACTAATGTTATTTCTTTTATATTTAGTATTTACTAATGTTATTTCTTTTATATTTACTAATGTTCTTTTATATTTATATTTTACTAACATTATCATGTATTTTTCTTTTTTTTATATATATATATATTCATATTACTAACTTTTTATATTTGTACTTTACTATACTAACTTTAAAAAATTATAAATGTTTTTTATTTTAGATATTAATTATTTAATAATATTACACTTTTAATAAATATTATATACTGTAATAAATATTATATACTGTAATAAATATTATATACTGTAATAAATATTATATACTGTAATAAATTTATTATTAGTTATATGGTTAATAAAAAGTTATCAATTGCCATCAATAAACTACCAATCGGTCATCATCAAATGACCATCAAATGACCATCAAATTAACCATAAAATAACCATAAAATGTAACCATCAAATTGACCACAAAATGACCATTGATTGACCATTGATTGATCATCAAATTGACCATGAAATGACTATCAAATGACCATCAAATTGACCTATAAAATGACCATCGATTGACCATTAAATTGACCATGAATGCCCATCAAATTGGCCTCAATTGACCATTAATTAACCATAAAATAACCATCGATTGACTATTAATTGACCATCAATCAACCATCAATCAACCATCAATTGTGCTAGCCGATTGGTAGCCGATTGGTGTCAGATTTTGGCAGAAATCAGCCATCAATCGGACAGGCTGATTGGTATCAAATTGAACAAATCAGATACCAATCAACCATCAATCAGATACCTGATTGATGACTGATTGATATCTGATTTGACATCTTTTGACCTGTGTCATATAGATATATTCGTCAAATATTTCGTAATAATCTTAGTAAATATGTAAACAAACTCTATTATCAAGATAAATAAACAAAAATATTTCATTTTTTTTTAAAAAAAAATTTGAATAAAAAAAAATTAAATTCTTTATTTAAAAAAGAAAATTCAACTCCACTAAAATAAAACAAGCCAATAAAAGCTTGCATCAAAATTTAGAATTTTCTTAATTACTAAATTAATTAATTAATTCTTTTTTCTAAGTTGATTGCATAAAAAAGATACACTCCTCTTTTCCCTTAAAAATCATTACTTAAAAAGTAGTTTGCCATGCTAAACTCATATGAAATATACGAATTTTTTTTCAAAAAAAAAAAAGATCGAACTGATTATGACCCATCTAAAAGCATATTCAAAAGGCCTGATCCCCCTGAAAAAATTTTTAAAAATCTTCACAAATATTAAATTAGATTTCATTATATTACTAATCTTAATTTTATTAATTGTTAAATACAAACAAGAATAACATTACACATTTTTTTAATCAATTAGAGTTCAACAACTTATCCTTACCGTGGGTACTAGAAAAAAACTATTGGCTAGATTAGATATAAATAGAGGGCATTTTTTCGAAATAATTTTTTCTTTTTTTATTATTTGGTATATAAATTAATTATTATACATAAAAGTGATGTATATGTATATTAATATATTACATTAATATATTAATTATACTAATAAAATTATATTAAATATCAGTATCTTTCTTAAATTCTTTGTATTTTTTTATTCCACTTTGTATTAAAAGTACTGTTAAACATTATAGTTAAATTATAAAATGCACCACCATCATTATTTATATCATAATATATAGAATTATTAGCAATTAATAAATCAATATCTTCCTTAAATTTTTTTGCATCTGAAAATTGATTATTTTCTAATTTTGATTTAATAGTAAATAAATCTATTTGATTATTTATAATATCAAAATAATCTGGATTCAATTCTTTAGTATATTTATAAAATGGAAAAGAAAAAGGTTTTCCTATAAGTTCACAAAGAATTTCATAACAGAATAATAAGTTTGGATTAATAATTTTAGAAAGGTCATGAATCTTGATAGTTTTTTTTGTGTAAGTTGCACCAGGTATTAGATTTTCTTTCTTATATTTTTTGATTAATTCCTGCCAGTATATTTGGAAAAATTTCTCATATTGTAATTGTTCTTTATTTATCTATTCAATTAAAAAAAATTGTTTAGGATTAGTGAAGTACTAGGATTAGTGAAGTAAATTAATCTAATTAAAATTTATTAAGATGTATTTTAAAGAAATTTTTATATATACCTTTTCCTTTAAAATATTAAATGTATTTTTTTTGTTTAACTTTGATTTTTCAACTTCTTCTAAAAATTTAAGTGCCCAATAATCATCAAAAGTCTTCCAGTTTGAAAATGATAATGATGAAATAAATGATAATGATGAAATAAAAATAACATCATAATATAAAATTAAAAATTCATGATATGATATATTAGTATGCTTTTCCTTTATATAAGAGATAATAACTAAAGATTAAAGATTAGTAAGTAACTGATGAGAATTATAAGTCAAAAATCATAAATTGAAACTTACTGTCTTGACCAAGATATTTGTTAGTTACAGCATTTATTTGGGTGTATTGATTAAAAAATTGATGAGATATACGCGTATTGTTAAGTGCAATAAGTTCATTCATATAATTTTCATCATTATCTGTATCATTGGATTCATCTGTATTATTAATTTCATTTATATTGTTAAGAACATCAAAATAATTAAGTTCATCCATATCATTGAGTTCATCTGTATTTCCATCCATATTAAATAAAGTAATATAATCATCAAAATAACTGTCAAGTTCATCAATAGATCCATCTGTATTGTTAATTTGATCCATGTTAAGTTCATCCATATTAAATTCATCCATGCTGCTAAGTGCATTGTTAAGTTCATCCATGTTATTATTTTCATCTATGTTGTTAAGTTCATTTGTATTATTAATAAGCATTTCATCTATATTAAATTCATCCATATTGGAATCTACATTGTTTTCATTCATATTGTCAAATTCAACTATGTTGAGTTCCCCCATGATGGAATCTGCATTGTTGAGTTCATCCATATTGTTTTCATCCATATTATTAAGCCCATCTATGTTGGTTGAGTTCATTTTGAATATTCTAAGAATATTTAAGAATTTTTTTATTAGAATATTTAGAATATTTAAGAATTTGTTTATTAGAATATTTAAGAAAGTAAGAATTTGTTTATTAGAATATTTAAGATTGTTTATTAGAATATTTAAGAAAGTATATCTAAAAATCTAAAAATTTTTTATATTTCTAGAAATTGTGAAATGTGATATGGAAGGGCCTTTAAATAAATAATACTTTCTAGGCATGGATAAAAATTGGCACAACATGGGTAATTATTATAATTATATTTAACTATTAACAACAATTATAATATTTGTATGAGTATTTGACACGAATGATTTTTTTCTAAGTAAACATTTATTGTTATGAAACATGATTTATATATCAATATAATGTTTGAATTTAAGTAATTTAATTTCAATTTAAACTGAATCATCAGTAATTTTAATTTAATTATTAAAAACTGAAATAATTATTGGTTTCAGTTATTATTGGTTTAAAATTAAAATTAAATATTTTAGATACTTGATTTTAATTAAATAATTTAGCTAATAAGAAGTTTTGATTAGATTTCATTAAATTTGATAAGTTTGTCAGTATCAAGAAAATTTCACTAAGTTTTGGAGGTAATTTTTAGTGAAACATAATCAATTAGAAAGATGTTATTTATGGCATACCGTAGAAGTCAAAAGGTTGTTGTAAAAATAACAAGTTAGTTATTGTAAATCAACAAGTAAGTTGTTATAAATTAATAAGTTACTTGTTGATTTACAACAACTAACTTGTTGTATTGATCGACATAGCGAGGTAACAAGTAACTTGTTGCTTTTTATGTCAATTACATTGATTTTTAAGGGAAAAGAGGAGTGTATTTTTTTTATGCAATCAACTTAGAAAAAAGAATTAATTAATTAATTTAGTAATTAAGAAAATTCTAAAATTTGATGCAAGCTTTTATTGGCTTGTTTTATTTTAGTGGAGTTGAATTTTCTTTTTTAAATAAAGAATTTAATTTTTTTTTATTCAAATTTTTTTTTAAAAAAAAATGAAATATTTTTGTTTTTTTATCTTGATAATAGAGTTTGTTTACATATTTACTAAGATTATTACAAAATATTTGACGAATATATCTATATGACACAGGTCGAAAGATGTCAAATCAGATATCAATCAGTCATCAATCGGGTACCTGATTGATGGTTGATTGGTATCTGATTTGTTCAATTTGATACTAATCGGCCTGTCTGATTGATGGCTGATTTCTGCCAAAATCTGACACCAATCGGCTACCAATTGGCTAGCCCGATTGATGGTTGATTGATGGTTGATTGATGGTCAATTAATAGTCAATCGATAGTCATTTTATGGTTAATTAATGGTCAATTGAGGCCAATTTGATGGGCATTCATGGTCAATTTAATGGTCAATCGATGGTCATTTTATAGGTCAATTTAATGATCAATCGATAGTCAGTCAATGGTCATTTTATGGTCAATTTGATGGTCATTTGATAGGCATTTATGATCAATTTAATGGTCAATTGATGGTCATTTTATAGGTCAATTTGATGGTCATTTGATGGTCATTTTATGGTCAATTTGATGATCAATCAATGGTCAATCAATGGTCATATTGTGGTCAATTTGATGGTTACATTTTATGGTTATTTTATGGTTAATTTGATGGTCATTTGATGGTCATTTGATGATGACCGATTGGTAGTTTATTGATGGCAATTGATAACTTTTTATTAACCATATAACTAATAATAAATTTATTACAGTATATAATATTTATTACAGTATATAATATTTATTAAAAGTGTAATATTATTAAATAATTAATATCTAAAATAAAAAACATTCATAATTTTTTAAAGTTAGTATAGTAAAGTACAAATATAAAAAGTTAGTAATATGAATATATATATATATAAAAAAAAGAAAAATACATGATAATGTTAGTAAAATATAAATATAAAAAAATATTAGTAAATATAAAAGAAATAACATTAGTAAATACTAAATATAAAAGAAATAACATTAGTAAATATAAAAGAAATAACATTAGTAAATATAAAAGAAATAATATTAGTAAATATAAAAGAAATAATATTAATAAATATTAAAAAAAAAAAGAAATATAGTGTTAGTAATACTAAAGAGTAAAATAAAATATAGTTCGTACAATGCCAAAAATACAATAATCATAAAAATAAAATGTACTTGTAAAAAGAGTAAGGAGAAAGCAGAAAGAGAGTGAGTGTATTTGAAAAAATAAACAAAACGCGTTTAATAATTTATGCATGTTAAAATCAGATCACGTGCATAAAGATCAGGCCAAATTTTGATTGGTCAATAATAGATAAATAGAGACGTTTACTATAACAATATTTTAATTTGTAATTTTATTTATTTAATAGAAATAATTTATTTACCGCCCCACGCGTTGCAAATTTTATGTTTATCATTGCCATTTTAAGAAATTTTTTATGTTTATCATTGTCATTTTAAGGGGGGTGCGGTGTATAAGCTGGTTGATCAACATAAACAATTTACAAAAAAGGAAGGATGCATTGCAACGCGGGTGCGTTAAATAAATTCACTCTATTTAATATATTTAATAAATCTTATTTTATAAAAACTGTGTTAAAATTTAAAAAAACAAAAATAATAAATCATTTGGTATTATATTTTTACCAGTCCAATATCCATAAGTAATCGAAGCCAGCACTTACAAAAGAAAGAAAGTAAAATTAATTAAAATTTTTAAAAAACGATTTAAAAAAGTAGTTTTCAAAGCTTTCATTTTCAAAACTTACTGATCAGAGTGCAATCCACATACAAGGAACCTAAGCCAATACCTACAAAAAAAGAAAGAAAAAAAAGTAATGTTAAAAATGTTACTAAAAAAGATTAAAAACAAACCCTTTCCTCCCCATTTACATTTAGTCTAAAGTCCAGTTTGTATAATTCGTCTGGCAATATTGATATCTACAAAAAAAAGAAAGTAACGTTAAAAACATTACTAAAAAAAGTTTAAAAAAGCTCCCTCCCATTTACCTTTCGCCTAAAATCTGATTCATGATTCATCCGGCAATATCAATTCAATCTACAAAAAAAAGTAATGTTAAAAACATTACTAAAAAAGATTAAAAAAACCCTTCCCTCCCCATTTACCTTTCGCCCAAAGTCCAGTTCGTATGATTTGTCTGGCAATATTGATATCTACAAAAAAAAAGAAAGTAACGTTAAAAATGTTACTAAAAAAAGTTTGAAAAAGCCCCCTCCCCATTTACCTTTTGCCCAAAGTCCGGTTCATAATTCGTCTGGCAATACCTACAAAAAAAAAAATTAATTAAATTTATTAATAATAATAATAATAATAATAGACCCTTCCGGTCTTCCCTTATCTTAATTTCAAAAATCCGGTCGTGTTTTTTGTCCGGCAACCCTACAGAAAAGAAAAAAAAACAAACTAGTTAGATTTATTAAAAAAAAATAACAAAGCTTTTTCCCTTGATTCCCTTACTTCAATTTCAAAAGTCTGGTCATGTTTTCTGTCTGGCAACCCTACAATAATGAAAAAAAATAAACTAAGCTGTCTTCAATAAAAAAAGAGAGAAAGAAACGTTAGTAACTTTTCTTTAATATTAAAAAAAAATCACCTCTCCCTTTTCCAACTAACATTCTAAAGTCCAGGTTCGTCCAAGGAGTCTGGCAACCTAATACAAATAAAGAAACGTCAGTACATTTCTTTAATATTTAAAAAAACTCCCCTTCCCCCATTCCTTACATTCTAAGTCCAGGTTCGTTCAGGAGGCTGTTTTTATTTCATTTCAACAGAATTCATGTCCTGAAAGAACGACCCTAAAGTAAAAAAAAAGGACCGTTAAGTACGTTCCTACAATTAAAATTAAACAAGTTAAACAACACTTCCCCTTTTTAACCTACTGTTTCACCAAATTCCAGGTCTGGAAGGTGCTCTAAAGTAAAAAAAGAGAAAAGGAATGTTAGTGACATTCCTACAAAAAAAATAAATAAATTAAAAACCCAACTTTTCATGTTTAGGGCGGGTTTATTTTTTCCAATTATAAACAATAAAAATGTTTTTTTTTAACCTTTTTTTTAATAAAAAAAAAATTATCAGTTCAGTAAATTAGTACGATCAGTAAGGATGGTGCCGCAATTGATTGATCAAATCCGCAATATTGTGGATTTTGGAGTTGAATTGCGGCTAGTGACCCGCAATTCCGCAATTCACCTGATCGGTTTTGGCAGTTTACCAAACCGATTTAATAAAAAAAATGTTTACGCAACATTTTTTTAATTAATTTAATGAAAAAACATTGCGAAACATTTTTTTTTAATTAAAAATACTTTGAAAAAACGTTTCATAACGTTTTTTTCATTAATTAAAAGAAAAATGTTGCGAAACATTTTTTTAAAGTATTTTTAATTAAAAAAAACATTTCACAACGTTTTTTTCATTAATTTAAAAAAAAATGTTGCGAAACGTTTTTTCAAAGTATATTTAATTAAAAAAAATGTTTCGCAACGTTTTTTTAATTAATTTAAAGAAAAAATATTGTGAAATGTTTTTCAAAGTATTTTAATTAATAAAAAACATTTTGCAACGTTTTTTATTTGATTTAAAAAAAAAATGTTGTGAAACGTTTTTTCAAAGTATATTTAATTAAAAAAAACGTTTTGCAATGTTTTTTCAATGTATTTTAATTAAAAAAACGTTTCGCAACATTTTTTAATTAATTTAAAGAAAAAATGTTGCGAAATGTTTTTTCAAAGTATATTTTAATTAAAAAAAAATGTTTCACAACGTTTTTTTGGATTACTTTAATAAAAAATATTGCGAAATTGCAAATAATTCGCAATTCCGCAAATGTGTCGCAATTCCGCAATTATTCTGTAGTTAGGGTTCTACAAAAAATCTGATCTGATTACATCTAATCTGGATCTGATTCAGTTGGATCCAGATCGGATTATAATATTATAATCCGCGGATCAGATTCGGATTCCAAATTTGAATCCGAAGTTCAGATTCAGATTTGAAATTGTATAATCTGGATCCGTCGAATTGAATCCAGATCAGATCCACCGGATCCGGATCAGATCATAAGATCTGTTCATCTAAGGTGTTTTTATTTATAAAATAAAAGAAAATGCCAGAACAGAACTGCAACCTATTAAACACGCCGAAACAGCGTTATTTCGCATTACTTTATTCAAAAAAAATGCCAAAATCAGCATTTTTTTTGAATAAGCCCGTTTTTTAATAGAAAAAACACTAAATTATTTTTTAAATAAACGATTTAGAAAAAATGTTAAATCGTTTTATTTTATTAAACGATTTTTAAAAGAAACGTTAAAATCGTTTCTTATTTATTAAAACGATTTTTAAAAGAAACGTTAAAATCATTTTTTTTCTTTCCATTAAAACGATTTTTAAAAGAAACGTAAAATTGTTTTTTTTTCATTAAAACGATTTTAAAAAAAAAAATGTTAAAATTGTTTTTCATTAAAATGATTTTTTTAATAAAAAACGTTAAAAATCGTTTTTTTTCATTAATTAAAACAATTTAAAAAAAATAACATAAAATCGTTTTTCATCAAAACGATTTTTAAAAAAAAGTTAAAAATCATTTTTTGATTGATTAAACAATTTTTTTAAACAATTTTTTTTAAAAAAAAATAGTAAAAATCATTTTTTTTCTTTCTATATAAACGATTTTTAAAAAAAATACGTAAAATCATTTTTTTTTATTAAAACGGATTTAAAAAAAAATCGTTAAAATCGTTTTTTGATCAAATGATTTTTTTAAAAAAAAAACTTTAAAAATCGTTTTTTTTTCATTAATTAAAACAATTTAAAAAAAAACGTTAAAAATCGTTTTTTCATAAAACGATTTTAAAAAAAAATGTAAAATCGTTGTTTCATTGGAACGATTTTTTAAAAAAAAACGTAAAATCATTTTTTTTTTAATAAACGATTTTAAAAAAATGGTAATTATTATTTTTTTTATTAAAACGATTTTTAAAAAAAATGTTAAAATCGTTTATTTTAAATCCGAATTTGGTCAGATTCAGATCAGATTTGGATCAGATTCAGATCAAACTCAAATCGGATCCAGATTTTAAATTTGGGTTCACAGATCGGATTCGGATTTCAAATATATATCCGAATCTCAGATCCGGATTTGAAATTGATAGATCCGGATCTGTCGGATTGGATTTAAATCCGATAAAATCCGATCCGATCTGATCCGTGCGAAACCTTATCTGTGATACTTTGCGGAATTGCGGACAATTGCTTATTTGCGATACCATCCTTAACGATCGGTAAGTCATATGATATACCAAAACTGATTGGAATAAAATCTGCAAATCGCAGATTATAGTGAATGCTGAAACTATATGTATATCATATGATATACTATGCCAAAACGTCAAAACAGTTTCGCGAGTTTCAGCAGTTTTGGCAGTTTCGTATACACCATCTTGCCAAAACCTCCTAATTTTGGCAAGCAACCTTACAATCAACAAGGAACTGAAGCTAAAATAATTTTTTTAAGATTGCAATTACAGATTCTGGAGTTCTGGATTGAAATGATCATCAATCAGTCATAAATCAGCAATATAACTGATTACTAACTGATTGCTGACTGATTGCTGATCGATTGCTTACTAAATCTCATCTGACACCAATCAGTCATCAATCCGATATAGCCGATTGATAACTGATAGCTAAATTGACACTAATCTGCTATCAATCGGTCACTAATTGGTTATATAACTGATTGGTAACTGATCAAAATTAGTGCCTGATTGATGACCGATAGGTAACAGATTAAAAGAATTATCAACCAATCGGTTACCAATCAGTCACTAATCAGTCATATGACTGACTGATGGCCAATTTATTATATTTCGACCTGTGTGAGGGGAGATAAATTGATGCTCGATGTTTGGTTGTTCATTTCTTTTCTTTTTGTATACTATAACATGTAAATTTATTTTGTGTGGAAAACAAAAAAGATTATAATGAAATATAGAATAAATTTATATAAGGAAGATCATTTGAAGTTCGATGGATGTTTATTTTTTTTTTTTTTTTTTTTGTATGTTGTAAACAGGTAACGAAAATTTTATTTTTTTTTATTATATAATAAACATCTGTTCATTAGAAGGGTGGTGTGCGAAATACTGTATCTTAGATTTAAGATTCAGATTCATTACTCCTAAATCTATGAACTGATTTAAATTCATTTTCTAGTAGATTATAACCAAAAAAGAGTATACCTTACAAGTGATTTGATGATCGTTCAGCCAGATTTACATTATTCTAAAAATATAAAACATCAAATTGAATAGCACAACAGACTACCGAATAGGAAAATGTTTCTTCACTATGATAAATAAAGCTATTAGGCAATCCATATTATCGTACGGTTACATATGATCATAATATGATTTAATTTTAGATATTGTATTGATTAAAGTTTATTATAGCACCAGATAAACTATATACCATAATTATTTATTTATTACAATGTCAGAAAAATACATTTTATTGATTCATGTTAAAAGTAATATTACAATTATTAAAAGTATTTCCTTGTAAAAATTTTTTAATACAGTTTTTGTCCAATTGAATATTTTGCGAATCTTTAATTTCTTGAAATGGCACGCAAGGTTTTTCAAATAATGGTAATGGTGAGATGTTATTTTCTATTATGTAATAAGCAATATGGTAATTTAAATACGCCAATGCTTTAAATTTACAATTTTCACTTATACTACCTTTATAAAATTCTAGAGCTGTTGTAAAAGATGTTGATTGATTTTTAGCTTCGTTTGTTACTACTATTAATAAATTTTATATTAATAAAAAGTATTGAAATTAATGAAAATTAAAATTCGTACCTCTTTTTTATATATTATATCATTAATTTGTGTTAAAGTATTTTGCTGCAATACAGTTTTTGGTCTTTCATAATATGATAATGAATGTGGATTTTTATGACGTGAAATAGACATCACATCATTATCACTAATACCTCTGCTTTTAGAATATTGCACAAAGGTTTTTTGGCCACTATGATTTGAAAATTTTCTATCATCACAATTGATTCCTGTTACCAAAGCAATCTCATTCATAAATTTATTTAAGGAATTCCTTCCAACATGAGTAGATTTATACCAATAACCTGTAAATTCAACTTCAAATATTTTTAAGGACAATTTTAATATATTAACTTATAACTAAATAACAAATAATTTAATTAAATACCTTCAGCTTGATTACATGGTTGTAAATAAAATGCATCGTCACATTGTGATGGCCTTTTAGTAAAAGCTCATAATCTTTGATAATGTTTTCATTTGGTAGAATGGAAATAATCTCTGATTTGGGGTTAGAATTTGACAGTCTGATTTGATTACATTTTGATTGATAAAAAATTACATCAATACCACCATCTTTTCTTTTGACAAAATGTTGTATTTTTAAATCATAATGTTCACCACCTCGCAAAGCTAACTCAAATGCATTATGCCAGAAAATACAGTGTAACAATCCTTTTGATGAGTCAGTTTGCATTGCTGGATGATTAACAATTAATTGAATTTCACTTTCTGTAAATGCATCAGCTCCACGAGATTCACCAAATCCGGATTTAGTTAAAATTTTGATTTTGCCAGTTATAGCATTGTATAAATCTGGATAGACATTTTTGTTATTAATATCTTGAGGATGTATTTTAGAGTATAAGTTAATATGGCGTGCAATTGCAAATCTTGCAGCTTTAATTGACTGTACAGAGTAATCTTTTCCATTTTGCTACTTGCATGAAACAAAGAATAATACAAGCTGGCGTTCTAATTCTTCTTTAGTATCGATATCCTCAATTTTGCCTGGTAATTGCAGATCATGCCGGAAGGCTTCAAGTGTATTTATTCAAGTATTGGTTGAAATATTTATTGATTTAACACGAGCAGCTTGTTGAATAGTTAGTATTTCTTGACTTGTCAGAGCAGTATAAATAAATGTTTTCTTGTTCTATGAATAATATATATAAGGTACTGTATATTATAAATAAATTTTTAATACAAAAAACTGAAAAGAATTATTACCTTTTTTTGGGGTAGCATCCTTAAAAGCAGAGAAGAGTAAAGAAAAGTTTAAAATAAAATAAAATAAACTTTTATGTAAACTATTTAGACTATTGGTAAACTTTTCTGTTATGGTCAGGTCGTACAATAATAATATTATAGTATGTGGGCAATATCACTTATTTTTCATGGATTAATGGGTGATCGGCTATAAATTTTGCTACTGACGTGGCAAAATTTTAGCCAATCACCCATTAACCATGTAAAAATAAGTAATATTGCTCTCCCCTCATACTATAATATATTAATAAATATCGCAAGAACATTATTTAAGAAAAAGTGTGTGCATTAGAGACCTGCATCAGGCCTGGTTTGAGTTGAATTTTGGACACTTATTTTCGGCCCATGCAGGCTTCTAGTATGCATACCCATGAAATTTTAAGGTACAGTACTGTTTGTTTCATCATGTAATCAATTTTACACACAAAAAAATATTATATTTTAGATTGTATTTTTATAATCACTGTGACAGAGGGTTCATATGTGAGTCATGAACAAATATGTTTTAAGAGAAATAACATCTTTCTAATTGATTATGTTTCACTAAAAATTACCTCCAAAACTTAGTGAAATTTTCTTGATACTGACAAACTTATCAAATTTAATGAAACCTAATCAAAACTTCTTATTAGCTAAATTATTTTATTAAAATCAAGTATCTAAAATATTTAATTTTAATTTTAAACCAATAATAACTGAAACCAATAATTATTTCAGTTTTTAATAATTAAATTAAAATTACTGATGATTCAGTTTAAGTTGAAATTAAATTACTTAAATTCAAACATTATATTGATATATAAATCATGTTTCATAACAATAAATGTTTACTTAGAAAAAAATCATTCGTGTCAAATACTCATACAAATATTATATTGAGTCATAATTGTTGTTAATAGTTAAATATAATTATAATAATTACCCATGTTGTGCCAATTTTTATCCATGCCTAGAAAGTATTATTTATTTAAAGGCCCTTTCATATCACATTTCACAATTTCTAGAAATATAAAAAATTTTTAGATTTTTAGATATACTTTCTTAAATATTCTAATAAACAATCTTAAATAATATTCTAATAAACAAATTCTTAAATATTCTAAATATACAAATTCTTAAATATTCTAAATATTCTAATAAAAAAATTCTTAAATATTCTTAGAATATTCAAAATGAACTCAACCAACATAGATGGGTTTAATAATATGGATGAAAACAATATGGATGAACTCAATAATGCAGATTCCATCATGGGGGAACTCAACATAGTTGAATTTGACAATATGAATGAAAACAATGTAGATTCCAATATGGATGAATTTAATATAGATGAAATGCTTATTAATAATACAAATGAACTTAACAACATAGATGAAAATAACAACATGGATGAACTTAACAATGCACTTAGCAGCATGGATGAATTTAATATGGATGAACTTAACATGGATCAAATTAACAATACAGATGAATCTATTGATGAACTTGACAGTTATTTTGATGATTATATTACTTTATTTAATATGGATGGAAATACAGATGAACTCAATGATATGGATGAACTTAATTATTTTGATGTTCTTAACAATATAAATGAAATTAATAATACAGATGAATCCAATGATACAGATAATGATGAAAATTATATGAATGAACTTATTGCACTTAACAATACACGTATATCTCATCAATTTTTTAATCAATACATCCAAATAAATGCTGTAACTAACAAATATCTTGGTCAAGACAGTAAGTTTCAATTTATGATTTTTGACTTATAATTCTCATCAGTTACTTACTAATCTTTAATCTTTAGTTATTATCTCTTATATAAAGGAAAAGCATACTAATATATCATATCATGAATTTTTAATTTTACATTATGATGTTATTTTTATTTCATCATTATCATTTATTTCATCATTATCATTTTCAAACTGGAAGACTTTTGATAATTATTGGGCACTTAAATTTTTAGAAGAAGTTGAAAAATCAAAGTTAAACAAGAAAAATACATTTGATATTTTAAAGGAAAAGGTATATATAAAAATTTCTTTAAAATACATCTTAATAAATTTTAATTAGATTAATTTACTTCACTAATCCTAGTACTTCACTAATCCTAAACAATTTTTTTTAATTGAATAGATAAATAAAGAACAATTACAATATGAGAAATTTTTCCAAATATACTGGCAGGAATTAATCAAAAAATATAAGAAAGAAAATCTAATACCTGGTGCAACTTACACAAAAAAAACTATCAAAATTCATGACCTTCCTAAAATTATTAATCCAAACTTATTATTCTGTTATGAAATTCTTTGTGAACTTATAGGAAAACCTTTTTCTTTTCCATTTTATAAATATACTAAAGAATTGAATCCAGATTATTTTGATATTATAAATAATCAAATAGATTTATTTACTATTAAATCAAAATTAGAAAATAATCAATATTCAGATGCAAAAAAATTTAAGGAAGATATTGATTTATTAATTGCTAATAATTCTATATATTATGATATAAATAATGATGGTGGTGCATTTTATAATTTAACTATAATGTTTAACAGTACTTTTAATACAAAGTGGAATAAAAAAATACAAAGAATTTAAGAAAGATACTGATATTTAATATAATTTTATTAGTATAATTAATATATTAATGTAATATATTAATATACATATACATCACTTTTATGTATAATAATTAATTTATATACCAAATAATAAAAAAAGAAAAAATTATTTCGAAAAAATGCCCTCTATTTATATCTAATCTAGCCAATAGTTTTTTTCTAGTATCCATGGTAAAGATAAGTTGTTGAACTCTAATTGGTTAAAAAAATGTGTAATATTATTCTTATTTGTATTTAACAATTAATAAAATTAAGATTGGTAATATAATGAAATCTAATTTAATATTTGTGAAAATTTTTAAAAATTTTTTCAGGAGGATCAGGCCTTTTGAATATGCTTTTAGATGGGTCATAATCAGTTCGATCTTTTTTTTTTTTGAAAAAAAATTCGTATATTTCATATGAGTTTAGCATGGCAAACTACTTTTTAAGTAATGATTTTTAAGGGAAAAGAGGAGTGTATCTTTTTTATGCAATCAACTTAGAAAAAAGAATTAATTAATTAATTTAGTAATTAAGAAAATTCTAAATTTTGATGCAAGCTTTTATTGGCTTGTTTTATTTTAGTGGAGTTGAATTTTCTTTTTTAATTAAAGAATTTAATTTTTTTTTATTCAAATTTTTTTTTAAAAAAAAATGAAATATTTTTGTTTATTTATCTTGATAATAGAGTTTGTTTACATATTTACTAAGATTATTACGAAACGAATATATCTATATGACACAGGTCGAAAGATGTCAAATCAGATATCAATCAGTCATCAATCAGGTATCTGATTGATGGTTAATTGGTATCTGATTTGTTCCTTCCTAAAATTATTAATCCAAACTTATTATTCTGTTATGAAATTCTTGTGAACTTATAGGAAAACCTTTTTCTTTTCCATTTTATAAATATACTAAAGAATTGAATCCAGATTATTTTGATATTATAAATAATCAAATAGATTTATTTACTATTAAATCAAAATTAGAAAATAATCAATATTCAGATGCAAAAAAATTTAAGGAAGATATTGATTTATTAATTGCTAATAATTCTATATATTATGATATAAATAATGATGGTGGTGCATTTTATAATTTAACTATAATGTTTAACAGTACTTTTAATACAAAGTGGAATAAAAAAATACAAAGAATTTAAGAAAGATACTGATATTTAATATAATTTTATTAGTATAATTAATATATTAATGTAATATATTAATATACATATACATCACTTTTATGTATAATAATTAATTTATATACCAAATAATAAAAAAAGAAAAAATTATTTCGAAAAAATGCCCTCTATTTATATCTAATCTAGCCAATAGTTTTTTTCTAGTATCCATGGTAAGGATAAGTTGTTGAACTCTAATTGGTTAAAAAAATGTGTAATATTATTCTTGTTTGTATTTAACAATTAATAAAATTAAGATTGGTAATATAATGAAATCTAATTTAATATTTGTGAAGATTTTTAAAAATTTTTTCAGGGGGATCAGGCCTTTTGAATATGCTTTTAGATGGGTCATAATCAGTTCGATCTTTTTTTTTTGAAAAAAAATTCGTATATTTCATATGAGTTTAGCATGGCAAACTACTTTTTAAGTAATGATTTTTAAGGGAAAAGAGGAGTGTATCTTTTTTATGCAATCAACTTAGAAAAAAGAATTAATTAATTAATTTAGTAATTAAGAAAATTCTAAATTTTGATGCAAGCTTTTATTGGCTTGTTTTATTTTAGTGGAGTTGAATTTTTTTTTTTAAATAAAGAATTTAATTTTTTTTTATTCAAATTTTTTTTTAAAAAAAAATGAAATATTTTTATTTATTTATCTTGATAATAGAGTTTGTTTACATATTTACTAAGATTATTACGAAATATTTGACGAATATATCTATATGACACAGGTCAAAAGATGTCAAATCAGATATCAATCAGTCATCAATCAGGTATCTGATTGATGGTTGATTGGTATCTGATTTGTTCAATTTGATACCAATCAGCCTGTCCGATTGATGGCTGATTTCTGCCAAAATCTGACACCAATCGGCTACCAATCGGCTAGCACAATTGATGGTTGATTGATGGTTGATTGATGGTCAATTAATAGTCAATCGATGGTTATTTTATGGTTAATTAATGGTCAATTGAGGCCAATTTGATGGGCATTCATGGTCAATTTAATGGTCAATCGATGGTCATTTTATAGGTCAATTTGATGGTCATTTGATGGTCATTTTATGGTCAATTTAATGATCAATCGATAGTCAGTCAATGGTCATTTTATGGTCAATTTGATGGTCATTTGATAGGCATTTATGGTCAATTTAATGGTCAATTGATGGTCATTTTATAGGTCAATTTGATGGTCATTTGATGGTCATTTTATGGTCAATTTGATGATCAATCAATGGTCAATCAATGGTCATTTTATGGTCAATTTGATGGTTACATTTTATGGTTATTTTATGGTTAATTTGATGGTCATTTGATGGTCATTTGATGATGACCGATTGGTAGTTTATTGATAGCAATTAATAACTTTTTATTAACCATATAACTAATAATAAATTTATTACAGTACTATATAATATTTATTACAGTATATAATATTTATTAAAAGTGTAATATTATTAAATAATTAATATCTAAAATAAAAAACATTCATAATTTTTTAAAGTTAGTATAGTAAAATACAAATATAAAAAGTTAGTAATATGAATATATATATATATAAAAAAAAGAAAAATACATAATAATGTTAGTAAAATATAAATATAAAAGAACATTAGTAAATATAAAAGAAATAACATTAGTAAATACTAAATATAAAAGAAATAACATTAGTAAATATAAAAGAAATAACATTAGTAAATATAAAAGAAATAACATTAGTAAATATAAAAGAAATAATATTAGTAAATATAAAAGAAATAATATTAGTAAATATAAAAGAAATAATATTAATAAATATTAAAAAAAAAAAAAAGTATAGTGTTAGTAATACTAAAGAGTAAAATAAAATATAGTTCGTATAATGCCAAAAACATAATAATCATAAAAATAAAATGTACTTGTAAAAAGAGTAAGGAGAAAGCAGAAAGAGAGTAAGTGTATTTGAAAAAATAAACAAAACGCATTTAATAATTTATGCATGTTAAGATCAGATCACGTGCATAAAGATCAGGCCAAATTTTGATTGGTCAATAATAGATAAATAGAGTCATTTACTATAACAATATTTTAATTTGTAATTTTATTTATTTAATATATTTAATAAATCTTATTTTATAAAAACTGTGTTAAAATTTAAAAAAACAAAAATAATAAATCATTTGGTATTATATTTTTACTAGTCCAATATCCACAAGTAACCGAAGCCAGTATCTACAAAAGAAAGAAAGAAAAATTAATTAAAATTTTTAAAAAACGATTTAAAAAAGTAGTTTTCAAAGCTTTCATTTTTGAAACTTACTGATCAGAGTGCAATCCACATACAAGGAACCTAAGCCAATACCTGCAAAAAAAGAAAAAAAAAAAAGTAACGTTAAAAATATTACTAAAAAAGATTAAAAACAAACCCTTCCCTCCCCATTTACCTTTAGTCCAAAGTCCAGTTCGTATAATTCGTTTGGCAATATCGATATCTACAAAAAAAAAGAAAGTAATGTTAAAAACGTTACTAAAAAAAGTTTAAAAAAGCCCCTCCCATTTACCTTTCGCTCAAAGTCCAATTCATGATTTATCTGGCAATATCGATTCGATCTACAAAAAAAAAGTAACGTTAAAAACGTTACTAAAAAAGATTAAAAAAAACCCTTCACTCCCCATTTACCTTTCGCCCAAAGTCCAGTTCGTATGATTTGTCTGGCAATATTGATATCTACAAAAAAAAAAGAAAGTAACGTTAAAAATGTTACTAAAAAAAGTTTGAAAAAGCCCCTCCCATTTACCTTTCGCCCAAAGTCTGATTCATGATTCATCTGGCAATATCAATTTGATCTACAAAAAAAAGTAACGTTAAAAACGTTACTAAAAAAGATTAAAAAAAACCCTTCTCTTCCCATTTACTTTTCGCCCAAAGTCCAGTTCGTATGATTCGTCTGGCAATATTGATATCTACAAAAAAAAAGAAAGTAACGTTAAAAATGTTACTAAAAAAGTTTGAAAAAGCCCCCTTTTTATTTACCTTTCGCCCAAAGTCCAGTTCATAATTCGTCCGGCAATACCTACAAAAAAAAAAAATTAATTAAATTTATTAATAATAATAATAATAATAATAGACCCTTCCAGTCTTCCCTTACCTTAATTTCAAAAATCCGGTCGTGTTTTTTGTCTGGCAACCCTACAGAAAAGAAAAAAAAACAAACTAGTTAGATTTATTAAAAAAAAATAACAAAGCTCTTTCCCTTGATCCCCTTACTTCAATTTTAAAAGTCCGGTCATATTTTCCATCTGGCAACCCTACAATAATGAAAAAAAAATAAACTAAGCTGTCTTCAATAAAAAAAGAGAGAAAGAAACATTAGTAACTTTTCTTTAATATTAAAAAAAAATCACCTTTCTCTTTTCCAACTAACATTCTAAAGTCCGGTTCGTCCAAGGAGTCTGGCAACCTAATACAAATAAAGAAACGTCAGTATGTTTCTTTAATATTTAAAAAAACTCCCCTTCCTCCATTCCTTACATTCTAAATCCAGGTTCGTCTAGGAGGCTGTTTTTATTTCATTTCAACAGAATTCATGTCCCGAAAGAATGACCCTAAAGTAAAGAAAAAGGACTGTTAGGTATGTTCCTACAATTAAAATTAAACAAGTTAAACAACACTTCCCCCTTTTCAACCTACTGTTTCACCAAATTCCAGGTCCGGAAGGTGCTCTAAAGTAAAAAAAGAGAAAAGGAATGTTAGTGACATTCCTACAAAAAAAATAAATAAATTAAAAACCCAACCTTTCATGTTTAGGGCGGGTTTATTTTTTCCAATTATAAACAATAAAAACGTTTTTTTTAACCTTTTTTTTTAATAAAAAAAAGATTATCAGCTCAGTAAATTAGTACAATCAGTAAGGATGGTACTGCAATTGATTGATCAAATCCGCAATATTGTGGATTTTGGAGTTTAATTGCGGCTAGTGACCCGCAATTCCGCAATTCACCTGATCGGTTTTGGCAGTTTACCGAACCAATTTAATAAAAAAAATATTTACGCAACGTTTTTTCATTAAATTAATTAAAAAAATATTGCGTAAACATTTTTTTTATTAAATCAGTTTGGTAAACTGCCAAAATCGATCAGGTGAATTGTGGAATTGCGGGTCACTAGCCGCAATTCAACTCCAAAATCCACAATATTGCGGATTTGATCAATCAATTGCGGCACCATCCTTACTGATCGTACTAATTTACTGAACTGATAATCTTTTTTTTATTAAAAAAAAAGGTTAAAAAAAAACATTTTTATTGTTTATAATTGGAAAAAATAAACCCGCCCTAAACATGAAAGGTTGGGTTTTTAATTTATTTATTTTTTTTGTAGGAATGTCACTAACATTCCTTTTCTCTTTTTTTACTTTAGAGCACCTTCCGGACCTGAAATTTGGTGAAACAGTAGGTTGAAAAGGGGGAAGTGTTGTTTAACTTGTTTAATTTTAATTGTAGAAACATACCTAACGGTCCTTTTTCTTTACTTTAGGGTCATTCTTTCGGGAAATGAATTCTGTTGAAATGAAATAAAAACAGCCTTCTGGACGAACCTGGATTTAGAATGTAAGGAATGGGGGAAGGAGAGTTTTTTTAAATATTAAAGAAATGTACTGACGTTTCTTTATTTGTATTAGGTTGCCAGACTTCTTGGACGAATCTGAACTTTAGAATGTTAGTTGGAAAAGGGAGAGGTGATTTTTTTTTAATATTAAAAAAAAGTTACTAACGTTTCTTTCTCTCTTTTTTTATTGAAGACAGCTTAGTTTATTTTTTTTTTCATTATTGTAGGGTTGCCAGACAGAAAATATGACCAGACTTTTGAAATTGAAGTAAGGGGATCAAGGGAAAGACCTTTGTTATTTTTTTTTAATAAATCTAACTAGTTTGTTTTTTTTTCTTTTCTGTAGGGTTGCCAGACAAAAAATACGATCGGATTTTTGAAATTAAGGTAAGGGAAGACTGGAAGGGTCTATTATTATTATTATTATTATTAATAAATTTAATTAATTTTTTTTTTTTGTAGGTATTGCCAGATGAATTAAGAATTGGACTTTGGGCGAAAGGTAAATGGGGAGGGGCTTTTTCAAACTTTTTTAGTAACATTTTTAACGTTACTTTCTTTTTTTTTATAAATATCAATATTGCTGGACGAATCATATGAACTGGACTTTGGGCGAAAGGTAAATGGGGAGGGAAGGGTTTTTTTAATCTTTTTTAGTAATGTTTTTAATGTTACTTTTTTTTTGTAGATCAAATTGATATTGCCAGATGAATCATGAATCAGACTTTGGGCGAAAGGTAAATGGGAGGGGGCTTTTTTAAACTTTTTTTAGTAACGTTTTTAACGTTACTTTCTTTTTTTTGTAGATATCAATATTGCCAAGCGAATCATACGAATTGAACTTTGGACTAAAGGTAAATGGGAAGGGAAGGGTTTGTTTTTAATTTTTTTTAGTAACATTTTTAACGTTACTTTTTTTTCTTTCTTTTTTTATAGGTATTGGCTTAGGTTCCTTGTATGTGGATTGCACTCTGATCAGTAAGTTTTAAAAATGAAAGCTTTGAAAACTACATTTTAAATCGTTTTTTAAAAATTTTAATTAATTTTTCTTTCTTTCTTTTGTAGGTGCTGGCTTCGGTTACTTGTGGATATTGGACTGGTAAAAATATAATAGCAAATGATTTATTATTTTTGTTTTTTTAAATTTTAACACAGTTTTTATAAAATAAGATTTATTAAATATATTAACATATCTGCCGATTTACGGAATGGAGAGTTGTACCACTCGGATGGTCAGGTGGTAGTATGACAATCATTATCATTATACGTTCCCACTTATATACAAAATTACATATAATATTTTACTATTAGTTTTTTATTATACTATAAATAATGGCACAGATTTTTATCACCATAATGACCTTCTTGTATATAGTTTTTTTAGTTCTTTTTTTTCTTTGAGTTCTTTGGTTACTGTAGACTCTGCCGGCCATGCCTAATGTGTCATATACATAATAGGCACGGCGACTTCTGCTAGTTTAGTTGGGGGTTGGTGTTTACATGTATTTAGACTTATTTATATTCTTGTGTTTATATTGTCTTGTGATTTGTATGCGCCCTGTCGTTGTCTACATTTTAAAAATAAAAATAAAAATAAAAATAAAATCTTTCACTTATATATATTCTTTAATTATTTTCGGTTATTACAGTGTAACATGTACAGATAAATGCTACACGCGTCGTTGCGCATCCACGCGTTTTCAAACCTTCTACGCTTTCTTTACTTGCAATGACAATCAAAAGTGTAAAAGAACTTTTAAATTTGTACAAGCAAAAAGTAGATTCCGAACTTCAAAAAGATTTGTATGTCTTTTATATATTTTTAGCACTAACAGGAGAACTTACTTTTGACTCGAGAGAGATGTTACAAATTAATTCAAGCTTCAGAGGAAACTTACAGGATCAGGAAGTAAGTATCTTATCTTTTTATGCATAATTTGATAAGAAATTCTAAGGATGATTATTCGAAATGTTGCCACACAAAACTCAAGTGTTGGAAATTTAATTTTGAATTTCCAACACTAGACTGTGCCGAAATACAATGAACACCCTCAAAGGGAGGGACTGGTTAATGTATTAATGAAATTAAAAGAAATATTTTGATGCCGCGTAAAAATGCAATAAACACCCTCAAGGGAGGGACTGGTTATTGTATTAATGTAATTAAAAAGAAATATTTTAGTGTCGCGTGAAAATAAACATCTTCAAGGGAGGGACTGGTTATTACAATATTTTTGCTTTAGTGGAGGGATTTAGTAAAATTCTGATGTAAAAATTTCTAAACTAGATTGTAATTTCTATATTACAATATAACGTTTTTTAATTACAATTTATATTTTATGCTTTTATTAGGGCGCAATATCTATTGAAGAATCGAAAGCATTCTATCATTACATTAAAATATTAAAGAATTCTAATCTCACCAATTATTTGAAATATGTAAAAGATTGCGCAAAGAAGAAAAATATATATCATTTGTATCAAGAAAACGCTGAAATTATTATTTTACAGACTTGTAATAAAAAAAATCTTGCAAAATTTGAGAAATGTGAGAAATATAGTGAACAAATTAATAGTGTTGCAAGTGACCTGGAGAATGGCAAAAGTGATGAATCTTTGGAAGATTTATCCATAATTGAATTCAATAGTTTCGAAATTAAGAAAAGAATATCAAAAGTTAGTATAATTTGTACTATTTTGCATTTAATGTTAACGTTAAGTAATTGAATCTTATATCGCATCATTTTATTAGTTTATTAGAAAATATCCCAACATGTCGAAAGTGTCGAGGTTGATATCAAATAATATTGAAAATGTTACACTAAAACCGTATGATTTACTTCCTAATGGAATAATAAATGCCAAACTTCTAAGAAAATATGACAAGCCATTATACAAAATCGTCAAGGACAATCAATGTCTTGATGAATTAACGTCATTTGATCTCGAAGAATATGAATACAACTTAATAGGAAAAGCAATTTATCAGTAATCATATCAGGCGTGGGTATTGTAATATGCCAAAAAGCAGCACGAATGTGATAATGTACTATAATTCATTGAATATGTTTTTATTACAAATGGAACGAGTGTGGATGTTGCCGTTGTACGAGCAAAGATCATCTGGAATAACGGAAAGTTCTTATTCTCACCAGGTGGTAAGGCCAATAATTGATTTTTTATTACATAACATTAAAGGGATCGATATTGAATTCAATGGCACGTCTTTGTCAACTATTCGTAGAAATGGTGGTGAAAATGGGCCGACTCGACGTCCAGACGTGAAAGTTTCAAAAAATTACCAACATGCGTATGCATATGATTGGGAGTTTATATTTTGCGAAATTAGTTATGGACCATATTCATATGATGAATTACACTATTTAGAAGATAAAGTACGATTAGGAAAATTTGGCAAGGATTCATGGAATAATTGTTATTTATACACTCAAAGTTTTGAAAATTCAGACAAGCTCGTACCTTTAATGGATAAAATCAATCTTTTGTTGATTCACTTTTACAGAACAAAAATGGACATTTATGTATTGGATTATAGTTTAAAGCCATTTCACAAAATGTGTTTGATAAAATCATTGGATATTCCTATCACAAATGATGATGATTTAACAATACAAAAAATGAATGTATTATGTAAAGAAATATTATTATTGAATAATTTAATAACTCATAATACTCAAAAAATCGATAGAATAAATACTCTAATCAATGATTTAATCCCTAATGTTGTAATACCTTCCCAAAATCCCCCAGTAACTAAAAATATATTTCCAACATTCTCTTCGCCTAATAGTAATAAAGTTGGTAATTATTTATAATCAATTATTCAATCAAATTTCTCTACGTGATGTTTTCTTTTAGTGGTTAGAAAACTATTGCCAGTAATTTTATTATTTCGTAAAATTGAAAAATCGTCATCATCGAGGTGTAAATTTTGAAAATTTTGTAGTTTAATAAAAGTAATTAATTCATTAGTATTTAAACGTTCAAGATACAGTACTTCGTTAAATCCATTGACGATAAAGGAAATGAACCTTAATAATTTATATTTATAATAACAAAAGTTTTATCAGTAACACACCTCTTTATTGTCAACAAATTTTAATTGCATATATTGTTGATGTATTTCTTCCAATTCGTGACACAAACAGAGGCGAATCTTCCAGAGCCAATTTCATTACCTTTAATTAAATTATGAGTCATATTGATCAATTATCTTGTCCCCAAGAATCTATTTAGACTTTCGGCATAATATTCATCCTATAACGAGTATTTGACGTGCGTGCAAATGGAATGTTCAAACTTAATGTATGCCAGGTTTGTGGCATAACGCAGTCAAAAAAAAAAAAGATTTTTTTATTACCATATGACTTTTAACTTGAAAAACTTTTTGCTGAGAGTTAGGCAAAATTAATCGTGTTGAACAAGTAATATTATTTTTTTCTCTTTTGAGGTCCAGAATTATGAGAGTTAACACGTTTAGCTGAAGTTTTCTCATTAGATTGAATGTTCATTATTGACAGAACAGGCAGTGATTCGATCCGGATTGGAAATAAAACAGTTACTTGATAATATTTTGTAGTATTAAAAAATCTTAACGGTTAAATATTTACATGTATAAACGCGATAATATATATATATATATATATTTTTAAATATTACACTAACAATAATAAAACTATAAAAGCATATAGAAAATTAATTCTGCAAAATGATGTCATATTTAATTATCTAAATACGCAAAATTATTGTTTACATGATTTAGCACTGCATAAAACATCACGCTCCAGTATAAATAAATATTTACAGTAAGGTCTTACAGTATTGCGTGATGTTTTATGCAGTGACATTTAACCAAATCTATCAAGATCGATATTTTTGCATCTAATACCGGTACTAATCTTTTTAACAATAAAATAATGTCTGGAAATACAAGTGATCAAGAAAATATTGAAAACGAAATTCAAATTGTTGAAGATTCCACATATCCACTTAACAACAATATTTTATATCGTGAACGCATAAATAACATTACTAAACGTAGTTTTAATTACAATATTATAAAAGAAGGAGTTTACCCTAATGGAATGGAGTCAAAGAGCGAAAAAACAAATAATACTTCCAGAAAAAGATCATACAAAATTCCACATGGTTATGTTGTAGAAACAACTTGGGGCCGGGGTGCTAAGAAACGAACTGTTTGTTGTGAAATTGATTATATTAATACAACACCTCAATTTCGTATCAAATATGGCGCTAATTTTCAACATGTCATTTCTTCAACTAAATCTACAACTTATACGGCAATTAAATATGAGCAAGCAAGTATTTTATTAATTGGAATATTTTTTATTATTTTATTATTATATTAGAATATATTAATTCCACACCTAATTAAACTATTTGCTTTAGTCATTAAAACCGGGAACTAAAGCTAAAATTTCAGGCCCTTTATTGTTTGGATTACAGTTAGATAGTGTACGAAGAGTATGTGAAACAAGAAAGAGAGGAAATTTAATTAAACCGGCTATTGACTGTATTCCATCAACACTTGAAAAGCGTGCCAAGAAAATCGCAGCGAGGATACAATTTAACTTCAAGAATGATGTCAAGGGAGTTTATCATCAATCTGATCAAGTTATATTGAAAAATGTTGAATTTTCCGTTAATGAAATGAATTATTTTCAAGTAAATTATGGATCTGAAAGCGAGATCAATAAAACCTACCAACTTCGTTCTGTAGTAAAAGCAGTTGATCAAGGTCAAATACCTAGAGATTCTTATCGAGAGCTAGCAGCTGTGGAGGCTCATTTACCACGTGAAAATTCTGTTTCTAATGAACGTATTGCAATCACTAATTCCATGAACCAATTAGTTAAAGTATCATTAATTGATATGAATGGAAAAGATAAATCAAAAGAAACTTTTGAATTTGATGATGAATCAGAATTTACAAATCCAGAAATTACTCAAGAGGTTATTGACACAATGGGCGTGGGTATTTACCGAAGTGTAAAAGATATTCTTTATTATATTATTCCTTATTTAAAAGAAAAAAAAGTATTGAAATCATCAGATCCCACTATACATCTACGTATATCTGGTGATGGACGTAATGTGGGACGTAAAATAAAGCATGTTATGATAACATTTATGATCTTAAATCACATAGAGCGACATCACCATGCAGATTATCACTATACAACAGTGTTGTACCCAGGGACTGAAAATTATCATACACTTGAGTTTATATTAAACCCTTTTCTTGATGAATTAGAGTCATTAAAGAACAATGGACTGGAGGTGGCAGGAATTTTGTGGAATTTTGAGTTATATTTCAGCTCAGATTGGAAGTTCTTGGCAATATGTCTTGGATTAAATGGTCCTACATCCAATTATTTTTGTCCCTGGTGCTCATGCTCAAAAAATCAACATAATGATTTAAGCAAAGATTGGCGTATTGAAAAAAATATGGAGCAAATTGTAACAAATTATAAGGATGTTAATGGGCATATTCACCCACCTCTCTTTAATATGATCGCAATTGATCATATAATTTTTGATGAACTGCACGTTTTTTTACGAATTACAGATCGACTTTGGGAGTTAGTGTTAGCTGAGATCAAAGGACATAATTTATTTAATGATCTAACACGAGAAGTAATCATAAAAGAAATGCAAAGATTGAAAGTACCTTTTTATTTTTGGGAAAATAAAGTATCTCACAATTGGGAATATACGTCTCTTACAGGAGATGACAAGGAAAAAGTTTTAAGATTCTTTAATTTAAAATTACTTTTTAAACCATCACGAGCAAAACTAATTCGAAAACTGTGGGATCAATTTTACCAAATCTATTATGCAATTCGTGATAACAATACTGACCCAGATCAATTAAAGATTCAAGCACTTGATTGGTTATCTTTATTTCTTACACCATCACAAGGAGATCCCAGTAATCTTAAAACTTTTGTGCAAGGATTATATTTACCAAGTCAAGTAACTCCTTATATTCATGCACTAGTATATCATGGGTGGGAACTTTTAGAAAAACATAAAAGATGGGGCCTTAAAGCATTTTCCTGCTCTGCCGTGGAAAAAAAAAACCATAATCAAGTTTCAACATTTTTTCGTAAAACACTTAAAAATGGAGGAAATCCGTTAAAAAGGAAATCTGCTATACAAGAAATTATTGAATATGAAAATCGTACACTTTATTATATTTATAATCCTTTACCTGAATCTATAAAAATTAAAAAGCTTCGTATTAAATAAAAATATATGTACTGAAAAAAATTTTTATTTTTCTTCACAATAAATTCTATTCTATTCTATTTTTTATTGTATATTTTGTGATTGTGCAATATAAAAATTGAAATGTATATATCCCACCATATTTACAATCCCATTAACTTTTGACCTTTTTTTTTTCCATTCAATTAAAATTTCTCCACGTAAAAATTTTGGTCGTCTAGTTTTAATCGTATTATGTTTTTTAATTGCAGATTGTAATAATTGTTCAAGTGGATCAATTTCCTCTGGTTGATTTTGCGAATCACTAGACCATGGAATTGGATCCAAACATACTACATATGTCTGTTGATTTTGTGAATAAATTCTTTTCCCCCATTGATCAGAATTTAAAATTTTACTTAAAATTTGATACGCGTCACAACCCTGAAATATACATCTATAAATCCCTCTTGCTTTGGAATAATAATGAATATTACCAGAAAAAATAGAGAAAAAAATACTTTCAGGACATGGTACAGAAAATGTTTTCTTTCCCATAGACCTAAAGTTTAAAGGTAGTCTCTTTTGTATTTCTGTAACCAATATTCGTTTAAATTCAGCAACAGTATTAACTGGCAGTTTGTCAAGTCCTTGTTGGCGTTTATTATATCTTTGTACGTTTTGCTGGTGTCGTGCCAGGCCCTTTGAATTCTTGAATTTTTTTTTGCAAGTAGCGCAAGTGGAGTTATTAGATTGAGGAAGCGTTGCTGAAGGCATATATGCTATAATTAATGTTATTTATTAGTATCTAAAATAACAAAGTAAGAACTGAGTAAATAATAGAACATTATTAATATTACATTTTATGTCTAGTGACGCGTATTTCTTAACTGAAAAAACAGATGGGTTTGTGAGAAAAGCGATGGGTTTTACCTTTCGTTTTGTTGTTTTAAGGTGACTTTTGGTGGTCGTTGAGGTATTCGTAATGATTTGTGATGTCACTAATCAGGTGTTTTTGTGGTACAAACAACCATTTTTGGGGTCAAAATTTGTGGTCAAAATCCGCAGATCGGCAGATATGAATAAATAAAATTACAAATTAAAATATTGTTATAGTAAACGTCTCTATTTATCTATTATTGACCAATCAAAATTTGGCCTGATCTTTATGCACGTGATCTGATCTTAACATGCATAAATTATTAAACGCGTTTTGTTTATTTTTTCAAATACACTCACTCTCTTTCTACTTTCTCCTTACTCTTTTTACAAGTACATTTTATTTTTATGATTATTGTGTTTTTGGCATTGTACAAACTATATTTTATTTTACTCTTTAGTATTACTAACACTATACTTTTTTTTTTTTTAATATTTATTAATATTATTTCTTTTATATTTACTAATATTATTTCTTTTATATTTACTAATATTATTTCTTTTATATTTACTAATATTATTTCTTTTATATTTACTAATGTTATTTCTTTTATATTTACTAATGTTATTTCTTTTATATTTAGTATTTACTAATGTTATTTCTTTTATATTTACTAATGTTCTTTTATATTTATATTTTACTAACATTATCATGTATTTTTCTTTTTTTTATATATATATATATTCATATTACTAACTTTTTATATTTGTACTTTACTATACTAACTTTAAAAAATTATAAATGTTTTTTATTTTAGATATTAATTATTTAATAATATTACACTTTTAATAAATATTATATACTGTAATAAATATTATATACTGTAATAAATTTATTATTAGTTATATGGTTAATAAAAGTTATCAATTGCCATCAATAAACTACCAATCAGTTATCATCAAATGACCATCAAATGACCATCAAATTAACCATAAAATAACCATCAATTGACCATTAAATTGATCATAAATGCCCATCAAATAACCATCAAATTAACCATAAAATGACCATTGACTGACTATCGATTGATCATTAAATTGACCATGAAATGACCATCAAATGACCATCAAATTGACCTATAAAATGACTATCGATTGACCATTAAATTGACTATGAATGCCCGTCAAATTGGCCTCAATTGACCATTAATTAACCATAAAATGACTATCGATTAACTATTAATTGACCATCAATCAACCATCAATCAACCATCAATCGGGCTAGCCGATTGGTAGCCAATTGGTGTCAGATTTTGGCAGAAATCAGCCATCAATCGGACAGGCCGATTGGTATCAAATTGAACAAATCAGATACCAATCAACCATCAATCAGGTATCCGATTGATGACTGATTGATATCTGATTTGACATCTTTTGACCTGTGTCATATAGATATATTCGTCAAATATTTCATAATAATCTTAGTAAATATGTAAACAAACTCTATTATCAAGATAAAAAAACAAAAATATTTCATCTTTTTTTAAAAAAAAATTTGAATAAAAAAAAATTAAATTCTTTATTTAAAAAAGAAAATTCAACTCCACTAAAATAAAACAAGCCAATAAAAGCTTGCATCAAACTTTAGAATTTTCTTAATTACTAAATTAATTAATTAATTCTTTTTTCTAAGTTGATTGCATAAAAAAGATACACTCCTCTTTTCTCTTAAAAATCATTACTTAAAAAGTAGTTTGCCATGTTAAACTCATATGAAATATACGAATTTTTTTTCAAAAAAAAAAAAGATCGAACTGATTATGACCCATTTAAAAGCATATTTAAAAGGCCTGATCCCCCTGAAAAAATTTTTAAAAATCTTCACAAATATTAAATTAGATCTTATTATATTACCGATCTTAATTTTATTAATTGTTAAATATAAACAAGAATAACATTACACATTTTTTTAACCAATTAGAGTTCAACAACTTATTCTTACCATGGGTATTAGAAAAAAACTATTGGCTAGATTAGATATAAATAGAGGGCATTTTTTCAAAATAATTTTTTCTTTTTTTATTATTTGGTATATAAATTAATTATTATACATAAAAGTGATGTATATGTATATTAATATATTACATTTAGGGTTCCGCAAAAAATCTGATCTGGTCAGATCTGGATCAGATTATAGTATTATAATCTGCGAATCAAATTCGGATTTCAAATTTGAATCCGAAGTTCAGATTCGGATTTGAAATTGTATAATCTGAATCCATCGAATTGAATCTGGATCAGATCTGCCAGATCTGTTAATCCAGGCATTTTTGTTTATAAAATTGCAAAAGAAAACGCCAAAACAGATAATTTCGGCATTTTATAAATATGAAGTTGCAAAAGAAACGCCGGAACAAATAGTTCCAGCATTTTTTATATACCAAGTTGCAAAAAACAAACATCAGAACAGGCGATTCCACGTTTTTATTTATAAAATTTCAAAAAAAACACCAGAACAGAACTGCGACCTATTAAACACGCCAAAACGGCGGTCTTTCACATTACTTTATGAAAAAAAAATGCTGAAATTGGCATTTTTTTTGAATAACACTGTTTATTAATGAAAAAAACATTAAATTGTTTTTTAAATAAACGATTTAGAAAAAATGTTAAATCGTTTTGTTTTATTAAACGATTTAGGAAAAACCCATTAAAATCGTTTTTTATTTATTAAAACGATTTTTAAAAGAAACATTGAAATCGTTTTTTTATTAAAATCATTTTTTTTTTGTTAAACGATTTTAAAAAGCATAAAATCATTTTTTTTTATTAAAACGATTTTAAAAAAACAGTTAAAAATCATTTTTTATTAAACAATTTTTTTAAAAAAAAGTTAGAATTGTTTTTTATTAAACGATTTTTAAAAAAACCGTTAAAATCGTTCTTTCATTAAATGTTTTAAATAAAAATGTAAATCGTTTTTTTTATTAAACGATTTTAAAAAAACGTAAAATCATTTTTATTAAAATGATTTTGAAAAAAAATATGTACTTTCATTAAAACAATTTTGAAAAAAAATGTAAAATCATTTTTTTTATTAAACGATTCTAAAAAAACTGTTAAAATCGTTTTTTATTAAAATGATTTTAAAAAAAACTGTTAAAGTCATTCTTTCATTAAAACGATTTTAAAAAAAAACGTAAAATCATTTTTTTTTTATTAAATGATTTTAAAAAAGCGTAAAATCATTTTTTTATTAAAATGATTTTAAAAAAAACCATTAAAAATCATTTTTTTATTAAAACGATTTTAAAAATACCGTTAAAAATCATTTTTTATTAAAACGATTTTAAAAATACCGTTAAAAATCATTTTTTTATTAGAACGATTTTAAAAATACCGTTAAAAATCATTTTTTTATTAAAACGATTTTAAAAATACCGTTAAAAATCATTTTTTATTAAAACGATTTTTAAAAAATACATTAAAAATTGTTTTTTCATTAAACCGATTTTTTAAAAAAAATGTAAAATCATTTTTTTATTAACTGATAACAATTTTAAAAAAGCGTAAAATCATTTTTTTTTATTGTTATCTAAATCTGAATTTGGTCAGATTTGGATCAGATTTGGGTCAGATTCAGATCAAACTCAAATCAGATCCGGATTTTAAATTTAGGTCTGCAGATCGGATTCGGATTTCAAATATATATCCGAATTACAGATCCAGATTTAAAATTAATAGATCTGGATCCGACAGATTGGATTTAAATCTGGTAAAATCTGATCTGATCCGATCCATTCAGAACCCTAATTACATTAATATATTAATTATACTAATAAAATTATATTAAATATCAGTATCTTTCTTAAATTCTTTGTATTTTTTTATTCCACTTTGTATTAAAAGTACTGTTAAACATTATAGTTAAATTATAAAATGCACCACCATCATTATTTATATCATAATATATAGAATTATTAGCAATTAATAAATCAATATCTTCCTTAAATTTTTTTGCATCTGAATATTGATTATTTTCTAATTTTGATTTAATAGTAAATAAATCTATTTGATTATTTATAATATCAAAATAATCTGGATTCAATTCTTTAGTATATTTATAAAATGGAAAAGAAAAAGGTTTTCCTATAAGTTCACAAAGAATTTCATAACAGAATAATAAGTTTGGATTAATAATTTTAGGAAGGTCATGAATCTTGATAGTTTTTTTTGTGTAAGTTGCACCAGGTATTAGATTTTCTTTCTTATATTTTTTGATTAATTTCTGCCAGTATATTTGGAAAAATTTCTCATATTGTAATTGTTCTTTATTTATCTATTCAATTAAAAAAAATTCTTTAGGATTAGTGAAGTACTAGGATTAGTGAAGTAAATTAATCTAATTAAAATTTATTAAGATATATTTTAAAGAAATTTTTATATATACCTTTTCCTTTAAAATATCAAATGTATTTTTCTTGTTTAACTTTGATTTTTCAACTTCTTCTAAAAATTTAAATGCCCAATAATTATCAAAAGTCTTCCAGTTTGAAAATAATAATGATGAAATAAATGATAATGATGAAATAAAAATAACATCATAATGTAAAATTAAAAATTCATGATATGATATATTAGTATGCTTTTCCTTTATATAAGAGATAATAACTAAAGATTAAAGATTAGTAAGTAACTGATGAGAATTATAAGTCAAAAATCATAAATTGAAACTTACTGTCTTGACCAAGATATTTGTTAGTTACAGCATTTATTTGGATGTATTGATTAAAAAATTGATGAGATATACGTGTATTGTTAAGTGCAATAAGTTCATTCATATAATTTTCATCATTATCTGTATCATTGGATTCATCTGTATTATTAATTTCATTTATATTGTTAAGAACATCAAAATAATTAAGTTTATCCATATCATTGAGTTCATCTGTATTTCCATCCATATTAAATAAAGTAATATAATCATCAAAATAACTGTCAAGTTCATCAATAGATCCATCTGTATTGTTAATTTGATCCATGTTAAGTTCATCCATATTAAATTCATCCATGCTGCTAAGTGCATTGTTAAGTTCATCCATGTTGTTATTTTCATCGATGTTGTTAAGTTCATTTGTATTATTAATAAGCATTTCATCTATATTAAATTCATCCATATTGGAATCTACATTGTTTTCATTCATATTGTCAAATTCAACTATATTGAGTTCCCCCATGATGGAATCTGCATTGTTGAGTTCATCCATATTGTTTTCATCCATATTATTAAGCCCATCTATGTTGGTTAAGTTCATTTTGAATATTCTAAGAATATTTAAGAATTTTTTTATTAGAATATTTAGAATATTTAAGAATTTGTTTATTAGAATATTTAAGAAAGTAAGAATTTGTTTATTAGAATATTTAAGATTGTTTATTAGAATATTTAAGAAAGTATATCTAAAAATCTAAAAATTTTTTATATTTCTAAAAATTGTGAAATGTGATATGAAAGGGCCTTTAAATAAATAATACTTTCTAGGCATGGATAAAAATTGGCACAACATGGGTAATTATTATAATTATATTTAACTATTAACAACAATTATAACTCAATATAATATTTGTATGAGTATTTGACACGAATGATTTTTTTCTAAGTAAACATTTATTGTTATGAAACATGATTTATATATCAATATAATGTTTGAATTTAAGTAATTTAATTTCAATTTAAACTGAATCATCAGTAATTTTAATTTGATTATTAAAAACTGAAATAATTATTGGTTTCAGTTATTATTGGTTTAAAATTAAAATTAAATATTTTAGATACTTGATTTTAATAAAATAATTTAGCTAATAAGAAGTTTTGATTAGGTTTCATTAAATTTGATAAGTTTGTCAGTATCAAGAAAATTTCACTAAGTTTTGGAGGTAATTTTTAGTGAAACATAATCAATTAGAAAGATGTTATTTCTCTTAAAACGTATTTGTTCATGACTCACATATGAACCCTCTGTTACAGTGATTATAAAATACAATCTAAAATATAATTTTTTTTGTGTGTAAAATTGATTACATGATGAAACAAACAGTACTGTACCTTAAAATTTCATGGGTATGCATACTAGAAGCCTGCATGGGCTGAAAATAAGTGTCCAAAATTCAACTCAAACCAGACCTGATGCAGGTCTCTAATGCACACACTTTTTCTTAAATAATGTTCTTGCGATATTTATTAATATATTATAGTATGAGGGGAGAGCAATATTACTTATTTTTACATGGTTAATGGGTGATTGGCTAAAATTTTGCCACGTCAGTAGCAAAATTTATAGCCGATCACCCATTAATCCATGAAAAATAAGTGATATTGCCCACATACTATAATATTATTATCGTACGACCTGACCATAACAGAAAAGTTTACCAATAGTCTAAATAGTTTACATAAAAGTTTATTTTATTTTATTTTAAACTTTTCTTTACTCTTCTTTGCTTTTAAGGATGCCACCCCAAAAAAAGGTAATAATTCTTTTCAGTTTTTTGTATTAAAAATTTATTTATAATATACAGTATCTTATATATATTATTCATAGAACAAGAAAACATTTATCTATACTGCTCTGACAAGTCAAGAAATACTAACTATTCAACAAGCTGCTCGTGTTAAATCAATAAATATTTCAACCAATACTTGGATAAATACACTTGAAGCCTTCTGGCATGATCTGCAATTACCAGGCAAAATTGAGGATATCGATACTAAAGAAGTATTAGAACGCCAGCTTGTATTATTCTTTGTTTCATGCAAGCGGCAAAATGGAAAAGATTACTCTGTACAGTCAATTAAAGCTGCAAGATTTGCAATTGCACGCCATATTAACTTATACTCTAAAATACATCCTCAAGATATTAATAACAAAAATGTCTATGCAGATTTATACAATGCTGTAACTGGCAAAATCAAAATTTTAACTAAATCCGGATTTGGTAAATCTCATGGAGCTGATGCATTTACAGAAAGTGAAATTCAATTAATTGTTAATCATCCAGCAATGCAAACTGACTCATCAAAAGGATTGTTACACCGTATTTTCTGGCATAATGCATTTGAGTTAGCTTTGCGAGGTGGTGAACATTATGATTTAAAAATACAACATTTTGTCAAAAGAAAAGATGGTGGTATTGATGTAATTTTTTATCAATCAAAATGTAATCAAATCAGACTGTCAAATTCTAACCCCCAAATCAGAGATTATTTCCATTCCACCAAATGAAAACATTATCAAAGATTATGAGCTTTATTTTACTAAAAGGCCACCACAATGTGACGATGCATTTTATTTACAACCATGTAATCAAGCTGAAGGTATTTAATTAAATTATTTGTTATTTAGTTATAAGTTAATATATTAAAATTGTCCTTAAAAATATTTGAAGTTGAATTTACAGGTTATTGGTATAAATCTACTCATGTTGGAAGGAATTCCTTAAATAAATTTATGAATGAGATTGCTTTGGTAACAGGAATCAATTGTGATGATAGAAAATTTTCAAATCATAGTGGCCGAAAAACCTTTGTGCAATATTCTAAAAGCAGAGGTATTAGTGATAATGATGTGATGTCTATTTCACGTCATAAAAATCCACATTCATTATCATATTATGAAAGACCAAAAACTGTATTGCAGCAAAATACTTTAACACAAATTAATGATATAATATATAAAAAAAGAGGTACGAATTTTAATTTTCATTAATTTCAATACTTTTTATTAATATAAAATTTATTAATAGTAGTAACAAACGAAGCTAAAAATCAATCAACATCTTTTACAACAGCTCTAGAATTTTATAAAGGTAGTATAAGTGAAAATTGTAAATTTAAAGCATTGGCGTATTTAAATTACCATATTGCTTATTACATAATAGAAAATAACATCTCACCATTACCATTATCTGAAAAACCTCGCGTGCCATTTCAAGAAATTAAAGATTCGCAAAATATTCAATTGGACGAAAACTGTATTAAAAATTTTTACAAGGAAATACTTTTAATAATTGTAATATTACTTTTAACATGAATCAATAAAATGTATTTTTCTGACATTGTAATAAATAAATAATTATGGTATATAGTTTATCTGATGCTATAATAAACTTTAATCAATACAATATCTAAAATTAAATCATGTTATGATCATATGTAACCGTATGATAATATGGATTGCCTAATAGCTTTATTTATCATAGTGAAGAAACATTTTCCTATTCGGTAGTCTGTTGTGCTATTCAATTTGATGTTTTATATTTTTAGAATAATGTAAATCTGGCTGAACGATCATCAAATCACTTGTAAGGTATACTCTTTTTTGGTTATGATCTATTAGAAAATGAATTTAAATCAGTTCATAGATTTAGGAGTAATGAATCTGAATCTTAAATCTAAGATACAGTATTTCGCACACCACCCTTCTAATGAACAGATGTTTATTATATAATAAAAAAAAATAAAATTTTCGTTACCTGTTTACAACATACAAAAAAAAAAAAAAAAAAAAATAAACATCCATCGAACTTCAAATGATCTTCCTTATATAAATTTATTCTATATTTCATTATAATCTTTTTTGTTTTCCGCACAAAATAAATTTACATGTTATAGTATACAAAAAGAAAAGAAATGAACAACCAAACATCAAGCATCAATTTATCTCCCCTCACACAGGTCGAAATATAATAAATTGGCCATCAGTCAGTCATATGACTGATTAGTGACTGATTGGTAACCGATTGGTTGACGATTCTTTCAATCTGTTACCTATCGGTCATCAATCAGGCACTAATTTTGATTGGTTACCAATCAGTTATATAACCAATTAGTGACCGATTGATAGCAGATTAGTGTCAATTTAGCTATCAGTTATCAATCGGCTATATCGGATTGATGACTGATTGGTGTCAGATGAGATTTAGTAAGCAATCGATCAGCAATCAGTCAGCAATCGGTTAGTAATCAGTTATATTGCTGATTTATGACTGATTTATGATCATTTCAATCCAGAACTCCAGAATCTGTAATTGCAATCTTAAAAAAATTATTTTAGCTTCGGTTCCTTGTTGATTGTAAGGTTGCTTGCCAAAACTAGGAGGTTTTGGCAAGATGGTGTATGCAAAACTGCCAAAACTGCTGAAACTCGCAAAACTGTTTTGACGTTTTGGCATAGTATATCATATGATATACATATAGTTTCAGCATTCACTATAATCTGCGGTTTGCAGATTTTATTCTGATCAGTTTTGGTACATCATATGACTTACCGATCATTAAGGATGGTGCCGCAAATAAGCAATTATCCGCAATTCCACAAAGTACCATGAATAGGGTTCCGTACGAATCGGATCAGATCAGATTTTATCAGATTTAAATCCGATCTGACGGATCCAGATCTATCAATTTCAAATCCGGATCTGAGATTCAGATATATATTTGAAATCTGAATCTGATCTGCAGACCCAAATTTAAAATCCGGATCTGATTTGAGTTTGATCTGAATCTGATCCAAATCTGATCTGAATCTGACCAAATTCAGATTTAAAATAAACGATTTTAACGTTTTTTTTAAAAATTATTTTAATAAAAAAAATGATAATTACCATTTTTTTAAAATCGTTTATTAAAAAAAAAATGATTTTACGTTTTTTTTTAAAAAATCGTTCTAATGAAACAACGATTTTACATTTTTTTTTTTAAAATCGTTTTAATAAAAAAACAATTTTTAACATTTTTTTTTAAATCATTTTAATTAATGAAAAAAAATGATTTTTAAAGTTTTTTTTTAAAAAAATCATTTGATCAAAAAACAATTTTAACGTTTTTTTTTAAATCCGTTTTAATAAAAAAAAATGATTTTACGTATTTTTTTTAAAAATCGTTTATATGGAAAGAAAAAAAATGATTTTTACCATTTTTTTTAAAAAAAATTGTTTAAAAAAATCGTTTAATCAATCAAAAAATGATTTTTAACTTTTTTTTTAAAATCGTTTTGATGAAAAACGATTTTATGTTATTTTTTTTTAAATCATTTTAATTAATGAAAAAAAAAACGATTTTTAACGTTTTTTATTAAAAAAGTCGTTTTAATGAAAAACGATTTTAACATTTTTTTTTAAAATCGTTTTAATGAAAAAAAAAATAATTTTACGTTTTTTTTTAAAAATCGTTTTAATGGAAAGAAAAAAAATGATTTTTAACATTTTTTTTTTAAAAAAATTGTTTAAAAAAATCATTTAATCAATTAAAAAACGATTTTTAACTTTTTTTTTTAAAATCATTTTGATGAAAAACGATTTTACGTTTTTTTTTTAAATCGTTTTATTAATGAAAAAAAAAACGATTTTTAACATTGTTTTTAAAAAAATCATTTTAATGAAAAACGATTTTAACGTTTTTTTTTAAACATCGTTTTAATGAAAAAATGATTTTTAACTTTTTTTTTAAATCGTTTTAATAAAAAAGAATGATTTTACGCTTTTTTAAAATTGTTTAATAAAAAAAACGATTTTATTTTTTTTAAAAAATCGTTTTAATAAAAAAACGAATTTTAATGTTTTTTTTAAAAATCGTTTAATAAAAAAAACAATTTTAACGTTTCTTTTAAAAATCATTTTAATAAATAAAAAATGATTTTAACGTTTCTTTTAAAAATTGTTTTAATAAATAAGAAATGATTTTAACGTTTCTTTTAAAAATCGTTTAATAAAATAAAACGATTTAACATTTTTTCTAAATCGTTTATTTAAAAAACAATTTAGTGTTTTGTTTTTTCTATTAAAAAACAGGCTTATTCAAAAAAAATGCTGATTTTGGCATTTTTTTAAATAAAGTAATGCGAAATAACGCCATTTCGGCGTGTTTAATAGGTTGCAGTTCTGTTCTGGCATTTTCTTTTATTTTATAAATAAAAACGCCTTGGATGAACAGATCTTATGATCCGATCCAGATCTGGCAGATCTGATCCGGATTCAATTTGACAGATCCAGATTAAAAAATATACTTTGAAAAAACATTTCGCAACATTTTTTCTTTAAATTAATTAAAAAATGTTGCGAAACGTTTTTTTAATTAAAATACATTGAAAAAACATTGCAAAACGTTTTTTTTAATTAAATATACTTTGAAAAAACGTTTCGCAACATTTTTTTTTTAAATCAAATAAAAAACGTTGCGAAATGTTTTTTATTAATTAAAATACTTTGAAAAACATTTCACAACATTTTTTCTTTAAATTAATTAAAAAAATATTGTGAAACATTTTTTTTAATTAAATATACTTTGAAAAAACGTTTTGCAACATTTTTTTTTAAATTAATGAAAAAAACGTTGCAAAATGTTTTTTTTAATTAAAAATACTTTGAAAAAATGTTTCGCAACATTTTTCTTTAAATTAATGAAAAAAACGTTATGAAACATTTTTTCAAAGTATTTTTAATTAAAAAAAAATGTTTCGCAATGTTTTTTTATTAAATTAATTAAAAAAATGTTGCGTAAACATTTTTTTTATTAAATCGGTTTGGTAAACTGCCAAAACCGATCAGGTGAATTGCGGAATTGCGGGTCACTAGCCGCAATTCAACTCTAAAATCCACAATATTGCGGATTTGATCAATCAATTGCGGCACCATCCTTACTGATCGTACTAATTTACTGAACTGATAATTTTTTTTTTATTAAAAAAAAAGGATAAAAAAAAACGTTTTTATTGTTTATAATTGGAAAAAATAAACCCGCCCTAAACATGAAAGGTTGAGTTTTTAATTTATTTATTTTTTTTGTAGGAATGTCACTAACATTCCTTTTCTCTTTTTTTTACTTTAGAGTACCTTCCAGACCTGGAATTTGGTGAAACAGTAGGTTAAAAGGGGAAGTGTTATTTAACTTGTTTAATTTTAATTGTAGGAACGTACCTAACGGTCCTTTTTTTTTACTTTAGGGTCGTTCTTTCAGGACATAAATTCTGTTGAAATAAAATAAAAACAGCCTCCTGGACGAATCTGGACTTAGAATGTAAGGAATGGGAGAAGGGGAGTTTTTTTAAATATTAAAGAAATGTACTGACGTTTCTTTATTTGTATTAGGTTGCCAGACTCCTTGGACAAACCCGAACTTTAGAATGTTAGTTGGAAAAGGGAGAGGTGATTTTTTTTAATATTAAAGAAAAGTTACTAACGTTTCTTTCTCTCTTTTTTTATTGAAGATAGCTTAGTTTATTTTTTTTTCATTATTGTAGAGTTGCCAGACGGAAAACATGACCGGACTTTTGAAATTGAAGTAAGGGGATCAAGGGAAAGAGCTTTGTTATTTTTTTTTTAATAAATCTAACTAGTTTGTTTTTTTTTCTTTTCTGTAGGGTTGCCGGACAAAAAATACGACCGGATTTTTGAAATTAAGGTAAGGGAAGACCAGAAGGGTCTATTATTATTATTATTATTATTAATAAATTTAATTAATTTCTTTTTTTGTAGGTATTGCCAGACGAATTATGAACCGGACTTTGGGCAAAAGGTAAATGGGGAGGGGGCTTTTTCAAACTTTTTTTAGTAACATTTTTAACGTTACTTTCTTTTTTTTTGTAGATATCAATATTGCCAGATGAATCATACGAACTGGACTTTGGGCGAAAGGTAAATGGGGAGGGAAGGGTTTTTTTAATCTTTTTTAGTAATGTTTTTAACATTACTTTTTTTTTGTAGATTGAATCGATATTGCCGGATGAATCATGAATCGGATTTTGGGCGAATGGTAAATGGGAGGGGCTTTTTTAAACTTTTTTTAGTAACGTTTTTAACGTTACTTTCTTTTTTTTGTAGATATCAATATTGCCAGACGAATTATACGAACTGGACTTTAAACTAAATGTAAATGGGAAGGAAAGGGTTTGTTTTTAATCTTTTTTAGTAACATTTTTAACGTTACTTTTTTTCTTTCTTTTTTTTGTAGGTATTGGCTTAGGTTCCTTGTATGTGGATTGCACTCTGATCAGTAAGTTTTGAAAATGAAAGCTTTGAAAACTACTTTTTTAAATCGTTTTTTAAAAATTTTAATTAATTTTACTTTCTTTCTTTTGTAGGTGCTGGCTTCGGTTACTTATGGATATTGGACTGGTAAAAATATAATACCAAATGATTTATTATTTTTGTTTTTTTAAATTTTAACACAGTTTTTATAAAATAAGATTTATTAAATATATTAAATAAATAAAATTACAAATTAAAATATTGTTATAGTAAACGTCTCTATTTATTTATTATTGACCAATCAAAATTTGGCCTGATCTTTATGCACGTGATCTGATTTTAACATGCATAAATTATTAAACGCGTTTTGTTTATTTTTTCAAATACACTCACTCTCTTTCTGCTTTCTCCTTACTCTTTTTACAAGAACATTTTATTTTTATGATTATTGTGTTTTTGGCATTGTACGAACTATATTTTATTTTACTCTTTAGTATTACTAACATTATACTTCTTTTTTTTTTTAATATTTATTAATATTATTTCTTTTATATTTACTAATATTATTTCTTTTATATTTACTAATGTTATTTCTTTTATATTTACTAATGTTATTTCTTTTATATTTAGTATTTACTAATGTTATTTCTTTTATATTTACTAATGTTTTTTTATATTTATATTTTACTAACATTATCATGTATTTTTCTTTTTTTTATATATATATATATTCATATTACTAACTTTTTATATTTGTACTTTACTATACTAACTTTAAAAAATTATAAATGTTTTTTATTTTAGATATTAATTATTTAATAATATTACACTTTTAATAAATATTATATACTGTAATAAATATTATATACTGTAATAAATTTATTATTAGTTATATGGTTAATAAAAAGTTATCAATTGCCATCAATAAACTACCAATCGGTCATCATCAAATGACCATCAAATAACCATCAAATTAACCATAAAATAACCATAAAATGTAACCATCAAATTGACCACAAAATGACCATTGATTGACCATCGATTGATTATCAAATTGACCATGAAATGACCATCAAATGACCATCAAATTGACCTATAAAATGACCATCAATTGACCATTAAATTGATCATAAATGCCTATCAAATGACCATCAAATTGACCATAAAATGACCATTGACTGACTATCGATTGATCATTAAATTGACCTATAAAATGACCATCGATTGACCATTAAATTAACCATGAATGCCCATCAAATTGGCCTCAATTGACCATTAATTAACCATAAAATGACTACCGATTGACTATTAATTGACCATCAATCAACCATCAATCAACCATCAATCAGGCTAGCCAATTGGTAGCCGATTGGTGTCAGATTTTGGCAGAAATCAGCCATCAATCGGACAGGCCGATTGGTATCAAATTGAACAAATCAGATACCAATCAACCATCAATCAGGTACCCGATTGATGACTGATTGATATCTGATTTGACATCTTTCGACCTGTGTCATATAGATATATTCGTCAAATATTTTGTAATAATCTTAGTAAATATGTAAACAAACTCTATTATCAAGATAAAAAAACAAAAATATTTCATTTTTTTTTAAAAAAAAATTTGAATAAAAAAAAATTAAATTCTTTATTTAAAAAAGAAAATTCAACTCCACTAAAATAAAACAAGCCAATAAAAGCTTGCATCAAAATTTAGAATTTTCTTAATTACTAAATTAATTAATTAATTCTTTTTTCTAAGTTGATTGCATAAAAAAGATACACTCCTCTTTTCCCTTAAAAATCATTACTTAAAAAGTAGTTTGCCATGCTAAACTCATATGAAATATACGAATTTTTTTTCAAAAAAAAAAAAGATTGAACTGATTATGACCCATCTAAAAGCATATTCAAAAGGCCTGATCCCCCTGAAAAAATTTTTAAAAATCTTCACAAATATTAAATTAGATTTCATTATATTACTAATCTTAATTTTATTAATTGTTAAATACAAACAAAAATAACATTACACATTTTTTTAACCAATTAGAGTTCAACAACTTATCCTTACCGTGGGTACTAGAAAAAAACTATTGGCTAGATTAGATATAAATAGAGGGCATTTTTTCGAAATAATTTTTTCTTTTTTTATTATTTGGTATATAAATTAATTATTATACATAAAAGTGATGTATATGTATATTAATATATTACATTAATATATTAATTATACTAATAAAATTATATTAAATATCAGTATCTTTCTTAAATTCTTTGTATTTTTTTATTCCACTTTGTATTAAAAGTACTGTTAAACATTATAGTTAAATTATAAAATGCACCACCATCATTATTTATATCATAATATATAGAATTATTAGCAATTAATAAATCAATATCTTCCTTAAATTTTTTTGCATCTGAATATTGATTATTTTCTAATTTTGATTTAATAGTAAATAAATCTATTTGATTATTTATAATATCAAAATAATCTGGATTCAATTCTTTAGTATATTTATAAAATGGAAAAGAAAAAGGTTTTCCTATAAGTTCACAAAGAATTTCATAACAGAATAATAAGTTTGGATTAATAATTTTAGGAAGGTCATGAATCTTGATAGTTTTTTTTGTGTAAGTTGCACCAGGTATTAGATTTTCTTTCTTATATTTTTTGATTAATTCCTGCCAGTATATTTGGAAAAATTTCTCATATTGTAATTGTTCTTTATTTATCTATTCAATTAAAAAAAATTGTTTAGGATTAGTGAAGTACTAGGATTAGTGAAGTAAATTAATCTAATTAAAATTTATTAAGATGTATTTTAAAGAAATTTTTATATATACCTTTTCCTTTAAAATATTAAATGTATTTTTTTTGTTTAACTTTGATTTTTCAACTTCTTCTAAAAATTTAAGTGCCCAATAATCATCAAAAGTCTTCCAGTTTGAAAATGATAATGATGAAATAAATGATAATGATGAAATAAAAATAACATCATAATGTAAAATTAAAAATTCATGATATGATATATTAGTATGCTTTTCCTTTATATAAGAGATAATAACTAAAGATTAAAGATTAGTAAGTAACTGATGAGAATTATAAGTCAAAAATCATAAATTGAAACTTACTGTCTTGACCAAGATATTTGTTAGTTACAGCATTTATTTGGGTGTATTGATTAAAAAATTGATGAGATATACGTGTATTGTTAAGTGCAATAAGTTCATTCATATAATTTTCATCATTATCTGTATCATTGGATTCATCTGTATTATTAATTTCATTTATATTGTTAAGAACATCAAAATAATTAAGTTCATCCATATCATTGAGTTCATCTGTATTTCCATCCATATTAAATAAAGTAATATAATCATCAAAATAACTGTCAAGTTCATCAATAGATCCATCTGTATTGTTAATTTGATCCATGTTAAGTTCATCCATATTAAATTCATCCATGCTGCTAAGTGCATTGTTAAGTTCATCCATGTTATTATTTTCATCTATGTTGTTAAGTTCATTTGTATTATTAATAAGCATTTCATCTATATTAAATTCATCCATATTGGAATCTACATTGTTTTCATTCATATTGTCAAATTCAACTATGTTGAGTTCCCCCATGATGGAATCTGCATTATTGAGTTCATCCATATTGTTTTCATCCATATTATTAAGCCCATCTATATTGGTTGAGTTCATTTTGAATATTCTAAGAATATTTAAGAATTTTTTTATTAGAATATTTAGAATATTTAAGAATTTGTTTATTAGAATAAATAAGATTGTTTATTAGAATATTTAAGAAAGTATATCTAAAAATCTAAAAATTTTTTATATTTCTAGAAATTGTGAAATGTGATATGGAAGGGCCTTTAAATAAATAATACTTTCTAGGCATGGATAAAAATTGGCACAACATGGGTAATTATTATAATTATATTTAACTATTAACAACAATTATAATATTTGTATGAGTATTTGACACGAATGATTTTTTTCTAAGTAAACATTTATTGTTATGAAACATGATTTATATATCAATATAATGTTTGAATTTAAGTAATTTAATTTCAATTTAAACTGAATCATCAGTAATTTTAATTTAATTATTAAAAACTGAAATAATTATTGGTTTCAGTTATTATTGGTTTAAAATTAAAATTAAATATTGATTTTAATTAAATAATTTAGCTAATAAGAAGTTTTGATTAGATTTCATTAAATTTGATAAGTTTGTCAGTATCAAGAAAATTTCACTAAGTTTTGGAGGTAATTTTTAGTGAAACATAATCAATTAGAAAGATGTTATTTATGGCGTACCGTAGAAGTCAAAAGGTTGTTGTAAAAATAACAAGTTAGTTGTTGTAAATCAACAAGTAAGTTGTTATAAATTAATAAGTTACTTGTTGATTTATAACAACTAACTTGTTGTATTGATCGACATAGCGAGGTAACAAGTAACTTGTTGCTTTTTATGTCAATTACATTTTGATTTCCATTTATGGAAAATGATCCATATATATAACAGATTACCGATTAACTGGGTTATTCGATTATATCACTTCATTCCCGTCAAAAGATAAAATAAAATATAATAGAGTAGAATAAAGCAAAATGAAACTAAAAAGAAAAATTTTAACTTCTTATTATAATTACAATATTTAGCATTATAATGAGATAAAAAAAAATTTCCTTTTACAATTTTATTAATTTTATTATATTTTATTTTATTTTTTCATTTTTTATTAATATCAACGTGAAAATTGGATAGTTGTGGCAATATGAAAAAAAAATTATTTTATTATATCATCATTATATGACTTTTAAGGAAATAATAACTAGAAATATGTGCTTATTTAGGGGATTTCATCCCCTATGGTATATAAGTATACATGCTGTACCTGGTACTCATTTATCAAATGCGGTTTTTTTAAGCTTTTAATCAGGAAAAGCTTTTCTAAACGCTTTTTTTTAAGCGTTTAATTAAAAAAAATGCTTTTTTTAAGCGTTTAATTAAAAAAAATGCTTTTTTTAAGCGTTTAATTAAAAAAAATGCTTTTTTTAAGCGTTTAATTAAAAAAAATGCTTTTTTTAAGCGTTTAATTAAAAAAAATGCTTTTTTTAAGCGTTTAATTAAAAAAAATGCTTTTTTTAAGCGTTTAATTAAAAAAATGCTTTTTTTAAGCGTTTAATTAAAAAAATGCTTTTTTTAAGCGTTTAATTAAAAAAAATGCTTTTTTTAAGCGTTTAATTAAAAAAAAGCTTTTTTTAAGCGTTTGATTAAAAAAAACGCTTTTTTTAAGCGTTTGATTAAAAAAAACGCTTTTTTTAAAGCGTTTGATTAAAAAAAACGCTTTTTTTAAAGCGTTTGATTAAAAAAAACGCTTTTTTTAAAGCGTTTGATTAAAAAAACGCTTTTTTTAAAGCGTTTGATTAAAAAAAACGCTTTTTTTAAAGCGTTTGATTAAAAAAAACGCTTTTTTTAAAGCGTTTGATTAAAAAAAACGCTTTTTTTAAAGCGTTTGATTAAAAAAAACGCTTTTTTTAAAGCGTTTGATTAAAAAAACGCTTTTTTTAAAGCGTTTGATTAAAAAAAACGCTTTTTTTAAAGCGTTTGATTAAAAAAAACGCTTTTTTTAAAGCGTTTGATTAAAAAAAACGCTTTTTTTAAAGCGTTTGATTAAAAAAAACGCTTTTTTTAAAGCGTTTGATTAAAAAAAACGCTTTTTTTAAAGCGTTTGATTAAAAAAAACGCTTTTTTTAAAGCGTTTGATTAAAAAAAACGCTTTTTTTAAAGCGTTTGATTAAAAAAAACGCTTTTTTAAAGCGTTTGATTAAAAAAAACGCTTTTTTTAAAGCGTTTGATTAAAAAAAACGCTTTTTTTAAAGCGTTTGATTAAAAAAAACGCTTTTTTTAAAGCGTTTGATTAAAAAAAACGCTTTTTTTAAAGCGTTTGATTAAAAAAAACGCTTTTTTTAAAGCGTTTGATTAAAAAAAACGCTTTTTTTAAAGCGTTTGATTAAAAAAAACGCTTTTTTTAAAGCGTTTGATTAAAAAAAACGCTTTTTTTAAAGCGTTTGATTAAAAAAAACGCTTTTTTTAAAGCGTTTGATTAAAAAAAACGCTTTTTTTAAAGCGTTTGATTAAAAAAAACGCTTTTTTTAAAGCGTTTGATTAAAAAAAACGCTTTTTTTAAAGCGTTTGATTAAAAAAAACGCTTTTTTTAAAGCGTTTGATTAAAAAAAACGCTTTTTTTAAAGCGTTTGATTAAAAAAAACGCTTTTTTTAAAGCGTTTGATTAAAAAAAACGCTTTTTTTAAAGCGTTTGATTAAAAAAAACGCTTTTTTTAAAGCGTTTGATTAAAAAAAACGCTTTTTTTAAAGCGTTTGATTAAAAAAAACGCTTTTTTTAAAGCGTTTGATTAAAAAAAACGCTTTTTTTAAAGCGTTTGATTTGATTAAAAAAAACGCTTTTTTTAAAGCGTTTGATTAAAAAAAACGCTTTTTTTAAAGCGTTTGATTAAAAAAAACGCTTTTTTTAAAGCGTTTGATTAAAAAAAACGCTTTTTTTAAAGCGTTTGATTAAAAAAAACGCTTTTTTTAAAGCGTTTGATTAAAAAAAACGCTTTTTTTAAAGCGTTTGATTAAAAAAAACGCTTTTTTTAAAGCGTTTGATTAAAAAAAACGCTTTTTTTAAAGCGTTTGATTAAAAAAAACGCTTTTTTTAAAGCGTTTGATTAAAAAAAACGCTTTTTTTAAAGCGTTTGATTAAAAAAAACGCTTTTTTTAAAGCGTTTGATTAAAAAAAACGCTTTTTTTAAAGCGTTTGATTAAAAAAAACGCTTTTTTTAAAGCGTTTGATTAAAAAAAACGCTTTTTTTAAAGCGTTTGATTAAAAAAAACGCTTTTTTTAAAGCGTTTGATTAAAATAAAAAAAACGCTTTTTTTAAAGCGTTTGATTAAAAAAAACGCTTTTTTTAAAGCGTTTGATTAAAAAAACGCTTTTTTTAAAGCGTTTGATTAAAAAAAACGCTTTTTTTAAAGCGTTTGATTAAAAAAAACGCTTTTTTTAAAGCGTTTGATTAAAAAAAACGCTTTTTTTAAAGCGTTTGATTAAAAAAAACGCTTTTTTTAAAGCGTTTGATTAAAAAAAACGCTTTTTTTAAAGCGTTTGATTAAAAAAAACGCTTTTTTTAAAGCGTTTGATTAAAAAAAACGCTTTTTTTAAAGCGTTTGATTAAAAAAAACGCTTTTTTTAAAGCGTTTGATTAAAAAAAACGCTTTTTTTAAAGCGTTTGATTAAAAAAAAACGCTTTTTTTAAAGCGTTTGATTAAAAAAAACGCTTTTTTTAAAGCGTTTGATTAAAAAAAACGCTTTTTTTAAAGCGTTTGATTAAAAAAAACGCTTTTTTTAAAGCGTTTGATTAAAAAAAACGCTTTTTTTAAAGCGTTTGATTAAAAAAAACGCTTTTTTTAAAGCGTTTGATTAAAAAAAAACGCTTTTTTTAAAGCGTTTGATTAAAAAAAAACGCTTTTTTTAAAGCGTTTGATTAAAAAAAAACGCTTTTTTTAAAGCGTTTGATTAAAAAAAAACGCTTTTTTTAAAGCGTTTGATTAAAAAAAACGCTTTTTTTAAAGCGTTTGATTAAAAAAAAACGCTTTTTTTAAAGCGTTTGATTAAAAAAAAACGCTTTTTTTAAAGCGTTTGATTAAAAAAAAACGCTTTTTTTAAAGCGTTTGATTAAAAAAAAACGCTTTTTTTAAAGCGTTTGATTAAAAAAAAACGCTTTTTTTAAGCACTTAATTGGAAAAAAAAACGCTTTCTGTTAAGCGTTTAATTTTTTTAAAGAGTTTAATTTTAAAAAAAGCGCTAAATGCATTTTTTAAAGCGTTTAATATAAAAAAAATGCCAAAAAAACATTTTTTTAACTTTGGATTAAACGGGTCAGACAGTCACCCGAATTGACCTGATTCGTTTAGAACATTAATGATGATTAATAAAAAAATCATCTTTTTTTTATAATTTTTTGATTTTTTTTTTAAGACGATTAATAAAAAAAACTGTCTTTTTGTTAAGACGATTTGTTTAGATGATTAATAAAAAAAAATTGTTTTTTTGTTAAAGAAAAGATGATTAATAAAAAAAAAATTGTTTTTTTTTGTTAAAGAAAAGATGATTAATAAAAAAAATCACTTTTTTTTTATTAAGACGATTAAATAAAAAGAAAACGATTTATAAAAAAATCAATTATTGTTAAAACGATTATATCAACATTTTTATCTGAGCGTTTAAAAAAACATTAAAAAAATTTTTTCTTAAGAATTTAATTAAAAAAAATAATAAAAAACGCTTTTTTAAGCGTTTAACTTAGAAAATGTTTTTTTTAAGCATTTTAAAATTTTTTTTAAAAAAAAACATTAAAAAAAAGTTTAATTAAAAAAAATGCTAAAATACGTATTTTAGCATTTTTTTAAAGTGTTTGATTAAAAAACAAACATTTTTTTAAGCGTTTAATAATAAAAAAAAAGTTAAAACTGTCCTTTAATGTATAAAATTAAGTTGGCAAAAAAGAGCCTTGGCTTTTTTGCATTATAAGAAAAACAGTTTGTCATTTTTTTGTATAAACTTCTGAAAAAAACATCAAAATGTTTCATTTAGTGTCAGTGTTTTCTTTTAATTTCGGGTTAAATGGATAAATCGGGTCAAATCCGATGGGTCTGAATTGACCAAACAGTTTTTTTTTAGCATTCTAAAGCTCACTAACTATATCTAGTTACATTTTTTTTAAAAAAAAAAAAATTTTTTAATTCTTACATTTAAAAAAATGATTTTTTAATTCTTACATTTAAAAAAATGATTTTTTATTCGTTACATTAAAAAAATGATCTTAATCGATTTTTTTATCGTTTATAACTAAATAAAATGATTTTTTATCATTTAAATCTAAAAAAAATTGATTTTATATTGTTTAAATCTAAAAAAAATGATTTTTTAAATCGATTTAAATTTTTTTTAAATCACTTTACATAAAGAAAAAACAGATTTTAATCGCTTAAAAAAAAATGATTTTTTTTAAAATTGTTTTTACTTTAAATGATTTTCACGATCTTTTTATTAAACAAAAAAGCATCTTATAATGTTCTTTAAATCATTTAACAACAATACTATTATTCATTATCCTTATAATTATCTTCTTAAAACCATTTAATGATGATATAATGAAATAATTTTATTTTCCATATTTCTGTGACTATCTATTTTTTTATGTTTATATTAACAATAAAGAAAAAATAAAATAAAATATAATAAAATTAATGAAACTGCAAAAAAAATTTTTTTTTTGTCTCATTACAATGATAAATATCATAATTATAATAAGTTAAAAATAAATATAATAGCAGAATAAAACTAAAAAGAGCAATTTTATTTTATAACAGAAGTGAAGTGATATAATCGAATAACCCAGTTAAAAAATCAAAATGTGATCGATATAAAAAGCAACAAGCTACTTGTTATCTCGCTATGTTGATCAATACAACAAGTTAGTTGTTGTAAATCAACAAGTAACTTATTAATTTACAACAACTTACTTGTTGATTTACAACAACTAACTTGTTATTTTTACAACAACCTTTTGACTAATGGAAGTGAAGTGATATAATCGAATATCATAAATAGAAATCAAAATGTGATCAACATAAAAAGCAACAAGTTACTCGTTACCTCGCTATATTGATCAATATAACAAGTTAGTTGTTGTAAATCAACAAGTAACTTATTAATTTATAATGACTTACTTATTAATTTACAACAACTAACTTGTTGTTTTTTATGGCATACTGTAGAAGTCAAAAGGTTGTTATAAAAATAACAAGTTAGTTGTTGTAAATCAACAAGTAAGTTGTTGTAAATTAATAAGTTTCTTGTTGATTTACAACAACTAACTTGTTATATTGATCAACATAGCGAGATAACAAGTAACTTGTTGCTTTTTATGTCGATCATATTTTGATTTCCATTTTTGATATTCGATTATATCACTTCACTTCCATTATAAGATAAAATAGAGTAGAATAAAGCAAAATAAAACTAAAAAGAGAAATTTTAACTTCTTATTATAATTATAATATTTATCATGGTAATGAGACGAAAAAACAATTTTTTTTGCAATTTCATTAATTTTATTATATTTTATTTTATTTTTTCTTTATTGTTAATATAAATGTGAAAAAATAGATAGTCACGGAAATATGGAAAATAAAATTATTTCATTATATTAGTATGGCCTGCCGTAAGTAATAATTACGGCATTTTGGATTACGATACGATTACAACTTGGGTTGCAACCTATTACAACCATTACGACACCAATTTTTTCCTATATGAAAATTACAGCATATAGTACTTATGACTTACACCAATTACGCTACAACCTATTACGGCAGGCAACACTACATTATATCATCATAAAATGGCTTTTAAGAAGATAATTATAAGGATAATGGATAATAGTATTGTTGTATAAATTTATTATATCTAACATGCATACATAAAGAAAACTATGAAAAAAATTTTATTAAATAATTAAATGATTTAAAAAACATTACAAGATGCTTTTTTGTTTAACAATTAAAAAGACTTTTTTATTAAATTAATTTTAAAATAACACTTTTTCATTGAAATGACAAAAAAAAAGAATATTTTTTTATTAAAATAGTTTTTTAGAACATTTAAATAAAAAAATCGTGAAAATCATTTAAAGTAAAAATGATTTTTAAAAAAAATCATTTTTTTTAAGCGATTAAAACCTGTTTTTCTTTATGTAAAGTGATTTAAAAAAATTTAAATCGATTTAAAAATCATTTTTTTTAGATTTAAACGATAAAAAATCATTTTTTTAGATTTAAACGATAAAAAATCATTTTTTTAGATTTAAACGATAAAAAATCATTTTTTTAGATTTAAACGATAAAAAATCATTTTTTTAGATTTAAACGATAAAAAATCATTTTTTTAGATTTAAACGATAAAAAATCATTTTTTTAGATTTAAACGATAAAAAATCATTTTTTTAGATTTAAACGATAAAAAATCATTTTTTTAGATTTAAACGATAAAAATCATTTTTTAGATTTAAACGATAAAAAATCATTTTTTTAGATTTAAACGATAAAAAATCATTTTTTTAGATTTAAACGATAAAAAATCATTTTTTTAGATTTAAACGATAAAAAATCATTTTTTTAGATTTAAACGATAAAAAATCATTTTTTTAGATTTAAACGATAAAAAATCATTTTTTTAGATTTAAACGATAAAAAATCATTTTTTTAGATTTAAACGATAAAAAATCATTTTTTTAGATTTAAACGATAAAAAATCATTTTTTTAGATTTAAACGATAAAAAATCATTTTTTTAGATTTAAACGATAAAAAATCATTTTTTTAGATTTAAACGATAAAAAATCATTTTTTTAGATTTAAACGATAAAAAATCATTTTTTTAGATTTAAACGATAAAAAATCATTTTTTTAGATTTAAACGATAAAAAATCATTTTTTTAGATTTAAACGATAAAAAATCATTTTTTTAGATTTAAACGATAAAAAATCATTTTTTTAGATTTAAACGATAAAAAATCATTTTTTTAGATTTAAACGATAAAAAATCATTTTTTTAGATTTAAACGATAAAAAATCATTTTTTTAGATTTAAACGATAAAAAATCATTTTTTTTAGATTTAAACGATAAAAAATCATTTTTTTTAGATTTAAACGATAAAAAATCATTTTTTTTAGATTTAAACGATAAAAAATCATTTTATTTTAGTTATAAATGATAAAAAAATTGATTAAAATCATTTTTTAAATGTAACGAATAAAAAAAAATCATTTTTTTTTTAAATATAATGATTAAAAAAATTTTTTTTATTTTAAAAAAAATGTAACTAGGTACAATTAGTGAACTTTAGAATACTAAAAAAAACTGTTTGGTCAATTCAGACCCATTGGATTTAACCCAAACCCATTTAACCCAAAATTAAAAAAGAAAACACTGACACTAAATGAAACATTTTGATGCTTTTTTTTAGAAGTTTATATGAAAAAATGCCAAACTGTTTTTCTTATAATGCAAAAAAAGCCAAGGCTCTTTTTTGCCAATTTAATTTTATATTGCCGTTAAAGGATGGTTTTAATATTTTTATTATTATTAAACGCTTAAAAAAATGTTAAAAAAAACATATTTTAGTGTTTTTTAATCAAACACTTTAACAAAAAATGCCACAATACGTATTTTATAGCATTTTTTAATTGAACATTTTTTTTAATATTTTTTTTTAAAAAAAATTTGAAAATGCATAAAAAACATTTTTTAAGTTTAAATGTTTAAAAAAGCGTTTTTTATTATTTTTTTTTAATTAAATTCTTAAGAAAAATTTTTTTAATGTTTTTTAAATGCTTAAAAAAAAATGTTGACATAATCGTTTTAATAATAATTAATTTATTTATTAATCATTTTCTTTTTATTTAATCGTCTTAACAAAAAAAAAGCGATTTTTTTTATTAATTGTCTTAACAAAAAAACGAATAATTGATTTTTTTATTAATCGTTTTCTTTTTATTTAATCGTCTTAATAAAAAAAAAGTGATTTTTTTTATTAATCGTCTTAACAAAAAAAACGATTTTTTTTATTAATCATCTTTAACAAAAAAAACGATTTTTTTTTATTAATCGTCTTTAACAAAAAAAATGATTTTTTTTTATTAATCGTCTTTAACAAAAAAAATGATTTTTTTTTATTAATCGTCTTTAACAAAAAAAATGATTTTTTTTTATTAATCGTCTTTAACAAAAAAAACGATTTTTTTTTATTAATTGTTTTTAACAAAAAAAACGATTTTTTTTTATTAATCGTCTTTAACAAAAAAAATGATTTTTTTATTAATCGTCTTTAACAAAAAAAACAATTTTTTTTTATTAATCGTCTAAACTAATTGTCTTAACAAAAAAGACAGTTTTTTTTATTAATCGTCTTAAAAAAAATCAAAAAATCATAAAAAAAAGATGATTTTCTTATTAATCATTTTTAATGTTCCAAACAAGTCAGGTCAATTCAGGTGACTGTCTGACCCGTTTAATCTGAAGTTAAAAAAACATTTTTTTGGCATTTTTTTATATTAAACGCTTTAAAAAAAATGCATTTAGCACTTTTTTTTAAAATTAAACTCTTTAAAAAAATTAAACGCTTAACAGAAAGCATTTTTTTTCAATTAAGAACTTAAAAAAGTCATTTTTTTTTTAATTTAAACGCTTAAAAAAAAGCGTTTTTTTTAATTAACCGCATTTTTTTAATTAAACGCTTAAAAAAATGCGTTTTTTTAATTAAACGCTTAAAAAAATGCGTTTTTTTAATTAAACGCTTAAAAAAATGCGTTTTTTTAATTAAACGCTTAAAAAAATGCGTTTTTTTAATTAAACGCTTAAAAAAATGCGTTTTTTAATTAAACGCTTAAAAAAATGCGTTTTTTTAATTAAACGCTTAAAAAAATGCATTTTTTTTAATTAACCGCATTTTTTTAATTAAACGCTTAAAAAAATGCGTTTTTAATTAAACGCTTAAAAAAATGCGTTTTTTTAATTAAACGCTTAAAAAAATGCATTTTTAATTAAACGCTTAAAAAAGCGTTTTTTTAATTAAACGCTTAAAAAAATGCGTTTAGAAAAGCTTTTCCCGATTAAAAGCTTAAAAAAACTGCATTTGATAAATGAGTACCAGGTACAGCATGTATACTTATATACCATAGGGGATGAAATCCCCTAAATAAGTGCATATTTCTAGTTATTATTTCCTTAAAAGTCATATAATGATGATATAATAAAATAATTTTTTTTTCATATTGTCACAACTATCCAATTTTTACGTTGATATTAATAAAAAATGAAAAAATAAAATAAAATATAATAAAATTAATGAAATTGTAAAAGGAAATTTTTTTTTATCTCATTATAATGCTAAATATTGTAATTATAATAAAAAGTTAAAATTTTTCTTTTTAGTTTCATTTTGCTTTATTCTACTCTATTATATTTTATTTTATCTTTTGACGAGAATGAAGTGATATAATCGAATAACCCAGTTAATCGGTAATCCGTTATATATATGGATCATTTTCCATAAACGGAAATCAAAATGTAATCGACATAAAAAGCAACAAGTTACTTGTTACCTCGCTATGTCGATCAATACAACAAATTAGTTGTTGTAAATCAACAAGTAACTTATTAATTTATAACAACTTACTTATTGATTTACAACAACTAACTTGTTGTTTTTACAACAACCTGACTTCTACGGTACGCCATAAATAACATCTTTCTAATTGATTATATTTCACTAAAAATTACTTCCAAAACTTAGTGAAATTTTCTTGATACTGACAAACTTATCAAATTTAATGAAACCTAATCAAAACTTCTTATTAGCTAAATTATTTAATTAAAATCAAGTATCTAAAATATTTAATTTTAATTTTAAACCAATAATAATTGAAACCAATAATTATTTCAGTTTTTAATAATTAAATTAAAATTACTGATGATTCAGTTTAAATTAAAATTAAATTACTTAAATTCAAACATTATATTGATATATAAATCATGTTTCATAACAATAAATGTTTACTTAGAAAAAAATCATTTGTGTCAAATACTCATACAAATATTATATTGAATCATAATTGTTGTTAATAGTTAAATATAATTATAATAATTACCCATGTTGTGCCAATTTTTATCCATGCCTAGAAAGTATTATTTATTTAAAGGCCCTTCCATATCACATTTCACAATTTCTAGAAATATAAAAAATTTTTAGATTTTTAGATATACTTTCTTAAATATTCTAATAAACAATCTTAAATATTCTAATAAACAAATTTTTACTTTCTTAAATATTCTAATAAACAAATTCTTAAATATTCTAAATATTCTAATAAAAAAATTCTTAAATATTCTTAGAATATTCAAAATGAACTCAACCAACATAGATGGGCTTAATAATATGGATGAAAACAATATGGATGAACTCAACAATACAGATTCCATCATGGGGGAACTCAATATAGTTGAATTTGACAATATGAATGAAAACAATGTAGATTCCAATATGGATGAATTTAATATAGATGAAATGCTTATTAATAATACAAATAAACTTAACAACATAGATGAAAATAATAACATGGATGAACTTAACAATGCACTTAGCAGCATGGATGAATTTAATATGGATGAACTTAACATGGATCAAATTAACAATACAGATGGATCTATTGATGAACTTGACAGTTATTTTGATGATTATATTACTTTATTTAATATGGATGGAAATACAGATGAACTCAATGATATGGATGAACTTAATTATTTTGATGTTCTTAACAATATAAATGAAATTAATAATACAGATGAGTCCAATGATACAGATAATGATGAAAATTATATGAATGAACTTATTGCACTTAACAATATGCGTATATCTCATCAATTTTTTAATCAATACACCCAAATAAATGCTGTAACTAACAAATATCTTGGTCAAGACAGTAAGTTTCAATTTATGATTTTTGACTTATAATTCTCATCAGTTACTTACTAATCTTTAATCTTTAGTTATTATCTCTTATATAAAGAAAAAGCATACTAATATATCATATCATGAATTTTTAATTTTACATTATGATGTTATTTTTATTTCATCATTATCATTTATTTCATCATTATTATTTTCAAACTGGAAGACTTTTGATAATTATTGGGCACTTAAATTTTTAGAAGAAGTTGAAAAATCAAAGTTAAACAAGAAAAATACATTTGATATTTTAAAGGAAAAGGTATATATAAAAATTTCTTTAAAATACATCTTAATAAATTTTAATTAGATTAATTTACTTCACTAATCCTAGTACTTCACTAATCCTAAACAATTTTTTTTAATTGAATAGATAAATAAAGAACAATTACAATATGAAAAATTTTTCCAAATATATTGGCAGGAATTAATCAAAAAATATAAGAAAGAAAATCTAATACCTGGTGCAACTTATACAAAAAAACTATCAAAATTCATGACTTTCCTAAAATTATTAATCCAAACTTATTATTCTGTTATGAAATTCTTTGTGAACTTATAGGAAAACCTTTTTCTTTTCCATTTTATAAATATACTAAAGAATTGAATCCAGATTATTTTGATATTATAAATAATCAAATAGATTTATTTACTATTAAATCAAAATTAGAAAATAATCAATATTCAGACGCAAAAAAATTTAAGAAAGATATTGATTTATTAATTGCTAATAATTCTATATATTATAATATAAATAATGATGGTGGTGCATTTTATAATTTAACTATAATGTTTAACAGTACTTTTAATACAAAGTGGAATAAAAAAATACAAAGAATTTAAGAAAGATACTGATATTTAATATAATTTTATTAGTATAATTAATATATTAATGTAATATATTAATATACATATACATCACTTTTATGTATAATAATTAATTTATATACCAAATAATAAAAAAAGAAAAAATTATTTTGAAAAAATGCTCTCTATTTATATCTAATCTAGCCAATAGTTTTTTTCTAGTACCCACGGTAAGGATAAGTTGTTGAACTCTAATTGGTTAAAAAAATGTGTAATGTTATTCTTGTTTGTATTTAACAATTAATAAAATTAAGATCGGTAATATAATGAGATCTAATTTAATATTTATGAAGATTTTTAAAAATTTTTTCAGGGGGATCAGGCCTTTTGAATATGCTTTTAGATCGGTCATAATCAGTTCGATCTTTTTTTTTTTTGAAAAAAAATTAGTATATTTCATATGAGTTTAGCATGGCAAACTACTTTTTAAGTAATGATTTTTAAGGGAAAAGAGGAATGTATCTTTTTTATGCAATCAACTTAGAAAAAAGAATTAATTAATTAATTTAGTAATTAAGAAAATTCTAAATTTTGATGCAAGCTTTTATTGGCTTGTTTTATTTTAGTGGAGTTGAATTTTCTTTTTTAAATAAAGAATTTAATTTTTTTTTATTCAAATTTTTTTTTAAAAAAAAATGAAATATTTTTGTTTTTTTATCTTGATAATAGAGTTTGTTTACATATTTACTAAGATTATTATGAAATATTTGACAAATATATCTATATGACACAGGTTGAAAGATGTCAAATCAGATATCAATCAGTCATCAATCAGGTACCTGATTGATGGTTGATTGGTATCTGATTTGTTCAATTTGATACCAATCAGCCTGTCTGATTGATGGCTGATTTCTGCCAAAATCTGACACCAATCGGCTACCAATCGGCTAGCCCGATTGATGGTTGATTGATGGTTGATTGATGGTCAATTAATAGTCAATCGATGGTCATTTTATGGTTAATTAATGGTCAATTGAGGCCAATTTGATGGGCATTCATGGTCAATTTAATGGTCAATCGATGGTCATTTTATAGGTCAATTTGATGGTCATTTGATGGTCATTTCATGGTCAATTTAATGATCAATCGATAGTCAGTCAATGGTCATTTTATGGTCAATTTGATGGTCATTTGATGGGCATTTATGGTCAATTTAATGGTCAATTGATGGTGTTTTTATAGGTCAATTTGATGGTCATTTGATGGTCATTTTGTGGTCAATTTGATGGTTACATTTTATGGTTATTTTATGGTTAATTTGATGGTCATTTGATGGTCATTTGATGATGACCGATTAGTAGTTTATTAATGGCAATTGATAACTTTTTATTAACCATATAACTAATAATAAATTTATTACAGTATATAATATTTATTACAGTATATAATATTTATTAAAAGTGTAATATTATTAAATAATTAATATCTAAAATAAAAAACATTCATAATTTTTTAAAGTTAGTATAGTAAAGTACAAATATAAAAAGTTAGTAATATGAATATATATATATATAAAAAAAAGAAAAATACATGATAATGTTAGTAAAATATAAATATAAAAGAACATTAGTAAATATAAAAGAAATAACATTAGTAAATACTAAATATAAAAGAAATAACATTAGTAAATATAAAAGAAATAAACATTAGTAAATGTAAAAGAAATAATATTAGTAAATATAAAAGAAATAATATCAATAAATATTAAAAAAAAAAAGAAGTATAGTGTTAGTAATACTAAAGAGTAAAATAAAATATAGTTCGTACAATGCCAAAAACACAATAATCATAAAAATAAAATGTACTTGTAAAAAGAGTAAGGAGAAAGCAGAAAGAGAGTGAGTGTATTTGAAAAAATAAACAAAACGCGTTTAATAATTTATGCATGTTAAAATCAGATCACGTGCATAAAGATCAGGCCAAATTTTGATTGGTCAATAATAGATAAATAGAGTCGTTTACTATAACAATATTTTAATTTGTAATTTTATTTATTTAATATATTTAATAAATCTTATTTTATAAAAACTGTGTTAAAATTTAAAAAAACAAAAATAATAAATCATTTGGTATTATATTTTTACCAGTCCAATATCCACAAGTAACCGAAGCCAGCACCTACAAAAGAAAGAAAGAAAAATTAATTAAAATTTTTAAAAAACGATTTAAAAAAGTAGTTTTCAAAGCTTTCATTTTCAAAACTTACTGATCAGAGTGCAATCCACATACAAGGAACCTAAGCCAATACCTACAAAAAAAGAAAGAAAAAAAAGTAACGTTAAAAATATTACTAAAAAAGATTAAAAACAAACCCTTCCCTTCCCATTTACCTTTAGTCCAAAGTCCAGTTTGTATAATTCGTCTGGCAATATCAATATCTACAAAAAAAAAGAAAGTAACGTTAAAAACGTTACTAAAAAAAGTTTAAAAAAGCCCCTCCCATTTACTTTTCGCCCAAAGTTTGATTCATGATACATCTGGTAATATCGATTCAATCTACAAATAAAAAAGTAACGTTAAAAACGTTACTAAAAAAGATTAAAAAAAACTCTTCCCTCCCCATTTACCTTTCACCCAAAGTCCAGTTCGTATGATTCGTATGGCAATATTGATATCTATAAAAAAAAAGAAAGTAACGTTAAAAATGTTACTAAAAAAAGTTTGAAAAAGCCCCCTCCTCATTTACCTTTCGCCCAAAGTCCGGTTCATAATTCGTCTGGCAATGCCTACAAAAAAAAAATTAATTAAATTTATTAATAATAATAATAATAATAATAGACCCTTCTGGTCTTCCCTTATCTTAATTTCAAAAATCTGGTCGTGTTTTTTGTCTGGCAACCCTACAGAAAAGAAAAAAAAACAAACTAGTTAGATTTATTAAAAAAAAATAACAAAGCTCTTTCCCTTGATCCCCTTACTTCAATTTCAAAAGTCTGGTCATGTTTTCTGTCCGGCAACCCTACAATAATGAAAAAAAATAAACTAAGCTGTCTTCAATAAAAAAAGAGAGAAAGAAACGTTAGTAACTTTTCTTTAATATTAAAAAAAAATCACCTCTCCCTTTTTCAACTAACATTCTAAAGTCCGGGTTCGTCCAAGGAGTCTGGCAACCTAATACAAATAAAGAAACGTCAGTACATTTCTTTAATATTTAAAAAAACTCCCCTTCCCCCATTCCTTACATTCTAAGTCCAGGTTCGTCCAGGAAGCTGTTTTTATTTCATTTCAACAGAATTCATGTCCCGAAAGAATGACCCTAAAGTAAAGAAAAAGGACCATTAGGTACGTTCCTACAATTAAAATTAAACAAGTTAAACAACACTTCCCCTTTTTTAACTTACTGTTTCTCCAAATTCCAGGTCCAGAAGGTGCTCTAAAGTAAAAAAAGAGAAAAGGAATGTTAGTGACATTCCTACAAAAAAAATAAATAAATTAAAAACCCAACCTTTCATGTTTAGGACGGGTTTATTTTTTCCAATTATAAACAATAAAAATGTTTTTTTTTAACCTTTTTTTTTAATAAAAAAAAGATTATCAGTTCAGTAAATTAGTACGATCAGTAAGGATGGTGTCGCAATTGATTGATCAAATCCGCAATATTGTGGATTTTGGAGTTGAATTGCAGCTATTGACCCGCAATTTCGCAATTCACCTGATCAGTTTTGGCAGTTTACCAAACCGATTTAATAAAAAAAATGTTTACGCAACATTTTTTTAATTAATTTAATGAAAAAATGTTGCGAAACATTTTTTTTTAATTAAAAATACTTTGAAAAAACATTTCGCAACATTTTTTTCATTAATTTAAAGAAAAAATGTTGCAAAACATTTTTTCAAAGTATTTTTAATTAAAAAAAACATTTCGCAACATTTTTTTTATTAATTTAAAGAAAAAATGTTGCGAAACGTTTTTTCAAAGTATATTTAATTAAAAAAAATGTTTCGCAACATTTTTTTAATTAATTTAAAGAAAAAACGTTGTGAAATGTTTTTCAAAGTATTTTAATTAATAAAAAACATTTCGCAACGTTTTTTTAATTGATTTAAAGAAAAAACGTTGCGAACCGTTTTTTCAAAGTATATATAATTAAAAAAAACGTTTTGCAATGTTTTTTCAATGTATTTTAATTAAAAAAACGTTTCGCAACATTTTTTAATTAATTTAAAGAAAAAACATTGCGAAATGTTTTTTCAAAGTATATTTTAATTAAAAAAAACATTTCACAACGTTTTTTTGGATTACTTTAATAAAAAATATTGCGAAATTGCAAATAATTCGCAATTCCACAAATGTGTCGCAATTCCACAATTATTCTGTGGTACTTTGCGGAATTGCGGACAATTGCTTATTTGCGGCACCATCCTTAACGATCGGTAAGTTATATGATGTACCAAAACTGATTAGAATAAAATCTGCAAACCGCAGATTATAGTGAATGCTGAAACTATATGTATATCATATGATATACTATGCTGAAACGTCAAAACAGTTTCGTGAGTTTTGGCAGTTTTGGCAGTTTCGCATACACCATCTTGCCAAAACCTCCTAGTTTTGGCAAGCAACCTTACAATCAACAAGGAACCGAAGCTGAAATAATTTTTTTAAGATTGCAATTACAGATTCTGGAGTTCCAGATTGAAATGATTATCAATCGGTCATAAATCAGCAATATAACTGATTACTAACCGATTGCTGACTGATTGCTGACCGATTGCTTACTAAATCTCATCTGACACCAATCAGTCATCAATCCGATATAGCCAATTGATAACTGATAGCTAAATTGACACTAATCTGCTATCAATCGGTCACTAATTGGTTATATAACTGATTGGTAACTGATCAAAATTAGTGCCTGATTGATGACCGATAGGTAACAGATTGAAAGAATCAGCAACCAATCGGTTACCAATCAGTCACCAATCAGTCATATGACTGACTGATGGCCAATTTATTATATTTTGACCTGTGTGAGGGGAGATAAATTGATGCTCGGTGTTTGGTTGTTCATTTTTTTTCTTTTTGTATACTATAACATGTAAATTTATTTTGTACGGGAAACAAAAAAGATTATAACGAAATATAGAATAAATTTATATAAGGAAAATCATTTGAAGTTCAATGGATGTTTATTTTTTTTTTTTTTTTTGTATCTTGTAAACAGGTAACAAAAATTTTATTTTTTTTTATTATATAATAAACATCTGTTCATTAAAAGGGTGGTGTGCAAAATACTGTATCTTAGATTTAAGATTCAGATTCATTACTCCTAAATCTATGAACTGATTTAAATTTGTTTTCTAGTAGATCATAGCCAAAAAAAAGTATACCTGGTAAGTGATTTGATGATCATTCAGCCAGATTTACATTATTCTAAAAATATAAAACATCAAATTGAATAGCACAACAGACTACCAAATAGGAAAATGTTTCTTCACTATGATAAATAAAGCTATTAGGCAATCCATATTATCGTACAGTTACATATGACCATAACATGATTTAATTTTAGGTATTGTATTGATTAAAGTTTATTATAGCATCAGATAAACTATATACCATAATTATTTATTTATTACAATGTCAGAAAAATACATTTTATTGATTCATGCTAAAAGTAATATTACAATTATTAAAAGTATTTCCTTGTAAAAATTTTTTAATACAGTCTTCGTCCAATTGAATATTTTGCGAATCTTTAATTTCTTGAAATGGCACGTGAGGTTTTTCAGATAATGGTAATGGTGAGATGTTATTTTCTATTATGTAATAAGCAATATGGTAATTTAAATATGCCAATGCTTTAAATTTACAATTTTCACTTATACTACCTTTATAAAATTCTAGAGCTGTTGTAAAAGATGTTGATTGATTTTTAGCTTCGTTTGTTACTACTATTAATAAATTTTATATTAATAAAAAGTATTGAAATTAATGAAAATTAAAATTCATACCTCTTTTTTTATATATTATATTATTAATCTGTGTTAAAGTATTTTGCTGCAATACAGTTTTTGGTCTTTCATAATATGATAATGAATGTGGATTTTTATGACGTGAAACAGACATCACATCATTATCACTAATACCTCTGCTTTTAGAATATTGCACAAAGGTTTTTCGGCCACTATGATTTGAAAATTTTCTATCATCACAATTGATTCCTGTTACCAAAGCAATCTCATTCATAAATTTATTTAAGGAATTCCTTCCAATATAAGTAGATTTATACCAATAACCTGTAAATTCAACTTCAAATATTTTTAAGGACAATTTTAATATATCAACTTATAACTAAATAACAAATAATTTAATTAAATACCTTCAGCTTGATTACATGTTGTAAATAAAATGCATCGTCACATTGTGGTGGCCTTTTAGTAAAATAAAGCTCATAATCTTTGATAATGTTTTCATTTGGTGGAATGGAAATAATCTCTGATTTGGGGTTAGAATTTGACAGTCTGATTTGATTACATTTTGATTGATAAAAAATTACATCAATACCACCATCTTTTCTTTTGACAAAATGTTGTATTTTTAAATCATAATGTTCACCACCTCGCAAAGCTAACTCAAATGCATTATGCCAGAAAATACAGCGTAACAATCCTTTTGGTGAGTCAGTTTGCATTGCTGGATGATTAACAATTAATTGAATTTCACTTTCTGTAAATGCATCAGCTCCACGAGATTCACCAAATCTGGATTTAGTTAAAATTTTGATTTTGCCAGTTATAGCATTGTATAAATCCGGATAGACATTTTTGTTATTAATATCTTGAGGACATATTTTAGAGTATAAGTTAATATGGCGTGCAATTGCAAATCTTGCAGCTTTAATTGACTGTACAGAGTAATCTTTTCCATTTTGCTGCTTGCATGAAACAAAGAATTATACAAGCTGGCGTTCTAATTCTTCTTTAGTATCGATATCCTCAATTTTGCCTGGTAATTGCAGATCATGCCAGAAGGCTTCAAGTGTATTTATCCAAGTATTGTTTGAAATATTTGTTGATTTAACACGAGCAGCTTGTTGAATAGTTAGTATTTCTTGACTTGTCAGAGCAGTATAGATAAATGTTTTCTTGTTCTATGAATAATATATATAAGGTACTGTATATTATAAATAAATTTTTAATACAAAAAACTGAAAAGAATTATTACCTTTTTTTGGGGTGGCATCCTTAAAAGCAGAGAAGAGTAAAGAAAAGTTTAAAATAAAATAAAATAAACTTTTATGTAAACTATTTAGACTATTGGTAAACTTTTCTGTTATGGTCAGGTCATATGATAATAATATTATAGTATGTGGGCAATATCACTTATTTTTCATGGATTAATGGGTGATCGGCTATAAATTTTGCCACTAACGTGGCAAAATTTTAGCCAATCACCCATTAACCATGTAAAAATAAGTGATATTGCTCTCCCCCCATACTATAATATATTATTAAAGCCTATACAACGCTCATGTAGCCAGTAATCATAGCCTACTAATACAGAAAGATATAAAATATGCAATATTACAAAAAAAAGAAAAAAAAAATTTTTTTAAATTAATAATAAAAATGGGTTAACTTTCAATATAAATTCACAAGTTCTTTATTTACGGAAACTCTTTCATTCAAATTAAATTTATGTACACAATTTTTTAAAATAAAAGATTAATTATAACAATGATGGTCTTTTTTCAGGACCATAATCCAACATCTTTTCACCAATTCTTGTATTCGACTTCTGTACCCTTAACGATTTCTGATCTTAGTTCTTGGCAAATAGATGTTACTTCTAAACTAAACAAATATATGTTTAGCGGCTTATGTATAGGGTCTATCACATAATGCTTTAGGAATGATATAAAGTAAGGATTACACCATAAATATCACCAGATTTAGAAGGCTTAAAATCAGCTCGTTCAAATGTAAAGAATTTGTTTTAGTGTAACTGTATGACAACATATCTTTCAAAATATCCTAACAATATGCGTTCCCCTATAGCTAAGTTTATATTCTTTAATAAGTCAGCTTGTTTATCGAGAAACCACAGGACTTGCGATTGAAGAGCTTCTGAAACGTTGTTTATCATCAACTGGAATTTTTCGCGGTTCTACGTTCTTTTAAATTCCGGAACCAGCGTATCTGTCGAAGTGAGTACATATTAAAGATGACAAAAAGACTATTTTTGTCTAGATAGTCTGATATTTCTTCAGAAAATTTAATAGGCTTTCCCATTTTATTAAATATGTCAAAATATCTCCATAGGCTAACTCACTCGATATAAATTATGCACAATATACTGTATATAACAATATATGTATGGCAATCGTTCACGTACTTCATCATTAGTGATTTCTTCCAATCTAATTATTTTGATATAAAAAATGTCCATTCACAGTATTCTTAATCTGCAAAAAATATTTATAATGGCGAGTCTCTTAGAAGGAACGAGGTCTCTTTTCAAGCGTCTTAACCAGCTCATGAATATATAGTAAACCACAACGAAACATTGATTGTATTTTATACCTTCACAACGATATCAAAACCACCCTCGCTTATTTTCTCAATCTTCTCAAAATTTTTTTCCTAAGCGATAGTTCTCTCAAGCTGGTAATTCTTTAGAACATGGTCTTTCTCTAAAATCCGAAAACAATGAGAATAATAATACGCCTTCTCCGAATAACAAACGTCTTCAATAGAGGAGCGCATAGAGAAAGTGACGGCAATCTGCACCAATAAACGCTTAAATACAGTACATCGAATTCTCTGCAATCAGGAAATATTATTCTATTTACATTTTCTTACTCGGAAACGATTTCTTTGCTACCGGGAAGTTTTACTCTATTTGACATGATTAATAAAAGGATCAGTGGGATACTTATAACTTAACGTGCTGTGTGACATTTTTGAAACATACTTATGATAGACGTATCATATCAGTTTACTTATGCATATGATTTACATTGTGGCTTATATGTGATACAAAGTCTATTTCGAATTTGTACAAGACATCATAGAATCATAATTTCGAAAATAAAACAACTTTGCTAGTACAGGATTAGTGTGAAAAAAACGGCGTCATGGCATATTGATAAATTAAACGAAATGGGAATAGTTTTTTCTTGTAGTCCAGCATCAGATATTTGCGCCCTTTTTTTTTAAGCACTAACCCAATTACTATAATACAATTTTCTTAAAAAAAACATTTGTTCAGAATGGGCTAACACCATTTTAAGAAATTTAAATATTAAAAAATTTCTTTACAACTAAGATGCATAACAAATTTATAATATTTTCCTGATATCCGATCTAACATTCTGTACTCATTTGAGTGACTAAATATAATTTTTTTTTGAAATTTCTCGTTTCTTCTGACTTTTTTTTTAAAGAAAGAAAAAATCTTATTATAATGGAAAGCATATCTCTTAATCAGCGAGCCAATTTCGCCACAGCTTCACGTTTATTAGCAAGTATTATAAATGAAGAAATGGTAGATACCATATTTGTATCAAACAATAATATATCAAAAAATGATTTCAAACAAATCAAACCATCCCGTGGAATGATTTTTGTTTTACCAGATTTCAAAAAATCGAATTTTAATAATGAAAATTACATTATTTCGGTTCAAACTTTATATAATCCCATGATATTTACTCAACAATTTGATAAAGTTGAATTCGTTGATCCATGGGATATGATTTTTCCTATTAATAAAATCAAAATTAAAGAAAATTTTTCATTTCAAAATAATGATGTTGAATCTTCAATGAATTTCATTTTTTCATCTTTAAACAATAATAATTCTGTTGAAGAAATTTCTGCTGTTGAATTGATGAGAATATTTGAAGTTTGGATAAACTTGGAAAATGATGTTGCCAAAGTACTTCGTGAGGAAATTGATGGTTCTGTTCGAAATCAAGGTAAGCATTTTTAATATTGTTTGATCGATCTTTCATATTTATCAATTTAAACTTTTCTTTTTTTTCCAACTAGAAATTGACTATAAAAATTATAAACATCAGCTTTCGTTGACCTCATCGAGTATTGAATGGGAACAAGGTTTGCTCGAAAGTCATGCGTTTCATCCGGTAATTAAAATTTTTAATCGCGATACTTTATTATTTATTTTAACATCATCATCTCGTCATAGATGCACAAAACACGCCGTGCAATACCGCCAATTCAAGAAATTGTGCCAGGAACGTATGATTTCATGAATCCATTAATTCGTTTTGTTGAAGTTCCACTTGACAAAATGGTGATTCGAGGATCATTTAAAGAGACCATTGAAAGGATCACAAAATTGATGGAATCACCACCACCTTCATCAGATAATACAATTTTAATACCAGTACACGAATTGCAAATTCCAAATATTGAATCAAAATTTCCATCTGTTAATATTTTACCAGAAAAATATTCTATTAGAGCAAAAGGTCAATCAGCACTTAGAACTTTTGTTATACCAGATTTAAATGATATAGCAATTAAGGTTTCATTGGGAATAAAAATTACATCAGTGTTGCGTACCGTACAACCTTGGACAGTTCATTCTGGAATAGCACTCGAAAATATTCTTGATAAAATTGAAATTGATCGGAATTTATTAAAAGTTAGTAAAGAATTTGCTGGAGCCTATCCTATAGAAAAAGATTTTAACATAGCTAGTCATTTAACTTGTATTATACGTGATGAAATAAATTCTGATAGTGAACGCGTTATTGTATGTGCTGCATTAGTCGAAAGGGACGAATTCGGTAAAAGTGTTTTGGAAAAAGTTTGGAATTTAAATACTGAACAAAAACGAATTGATTTTTTTGATAGGCAAGTAATTAATTTATAATTTAAAAAAAGAAAGGATGCTTTAGGTTCATCTCACTTTACAATATTCATCTTTCTCTATTATAGATTCATTTCGATTTTGTTTAAAGTATTCCTTCCACCAGTCTTTGTTAATGGATTTACATTCGAAGCCCATCTACAAAATGTTTTAGCAAGATTTGATTCAAAGAGTGGAGAACTTGTTGGATTTGTTGTTAGAGATTTTGGTGGTATTAGACTTCATCAGGATACACTTTTTGAAAGCATAGGAGAAAAAGCTGATGTATTAAAAGAAAGTTATACTGAAGTAAAAACTTCCCTGGAGGTATGTCACGTTTTAAATATTTTATGATTAAATTAGTGTAATTTATCCTTTTTTCTATTCAATAGGTTTATGATTGGATGTATATAACGTTGATATTTAATAATGTTCAACGTTTCGCTCGTGCATTACATCTTCATCATAATGGTATTGGTTGGGATATCGTTAGAAAATATTTCAAACAAATAGTTCCACGGGATCATTTATTATATAAAACATTTCTTGAACAAGATAAACTTAAATATAAATGTTATATGAAAACGAAACTTGGAGGATTATCTAGAAATGTAAGTATAAGATGTGTAAGATATAAAATGGGTATGATCCGTTTTTTGTTAAATTATTGTTTATTGATTAATTGTATACGTTATTATTATTATTTTTTTTCGTAGTTATTCTTTGTACAAAAACCAAATCTGATGTTATACGAAGGAGAAAGACGATCAAATTAAATTAATTTACAATAAAAAATCCTAATTTTGGTAAAAGATTTCTTACTTTCAATAGTTTCTCTTTAATAAGATGATGAAAAGTTTGAGCCCGATAAACATTTTAAAACCCCTGTTTCTGGATACATCCTTATAATATTCTTTAAAAGAAAATTTTTTTGAGAAAAAAAAACTAGTTGATATTATTGCATATATAAAGAAAGAAACTCGTATAATTTTTATAATGATTTAAAATAAAATTGTTTTTATTTTGTTTTTAGTAACGTCGTTAAAGGTTAAGATTTCGTTAAATAACACGTGATATAGTGAATTTAAAATAACAAAGTTTACAAGATGTATTAATCTTAAATGTCACGTACAATTATTGTCTTTAAAAAAAACACTTTTACCTATTATTGACCATAAATATTCGAGTAAAAATGATTGATTAGTAGTTAAAAAGATTTTTTTTTTATATATTTTTCTTTCCGCAGCAGTTATGCAGCACTGATTTTTCTTCATACGAAAATTATTATCGGAGATGGTCACATAAGCATTGAACATTTGTTGATTCCATCTAGAACTGGAAAATTAGGAATTGTTCTTAGAGAATATTGTTCACATCTGACTACAAAGTACAATACCCAGTTTCACTAAATGATTATAAACAAAATGTACTGTAGATAGATCGTGATTTTCTGAGGAACAAAGAAATTATGAAGGGGTAGTCTCTGGCTGAGCTTCGTTCAGCTTGGTACTCATTATGCATAACGTGGAAAATTATTTTTAGTTGTAACTACATCCCTGAATATATTTGATATTTGATGATGCTCGACTACAATTTCACGTTTGGTTCTCTTTTAGATGAATTCTATCTTAATTAAATTCATAATTTTATATTTCCCGATAAAATATAAAAGTTTTCTCGTTTGTTACAACTTTATTTTTATTTAATGTTTTTTAGTTACCATTTATTATAACTTATAGATTAAACATGGGGCCCGAAACCGAAACCTCCCGAAACCCTTTAGGTTTAGGTATATACCGAAACTTAGTTTCGGGATGTGCATCTATTTCCCGAATCCCGAATCCCGAATCCCTCCCAAAACTCCCCCGAAACCATATATACCGAAATATAACCGAGACTTACGTATTAATCATGTTATTTATTTTGATTTAATTGTAGGACTCAAGGTTCCTTTTAAGTAACAATAGTGATTACTGGTGTAATCCATTTAGCATTTATAATTAATAATAAAATGAAATTAAACATTCGTAATTTTCAAATTTTAATAAATTAATATTTTGGGTCCGAGTCATTATCTTGGCCAAAAATTATAGATAGTGCTGGCCAAGTCGAGCATAATTCGGGCCAAAACAGTTTCGGGTTTCGGAATTAATTTCGGGTTTCGGGAAAGGTTTCGATTCGTATATTCCGAAACCCGAAACTTTCGGAAATCCACTTGGAGGTTTCGGGTCCCATGTATATTATAGATTGTGTGCACCTAACTAAGCATTTTTTTTTTTGTCTTATACGAGAACACGCGAAACATAGTGTTTTTTAAGTGCAATTGAACTCGACAACTTTAACAACACTGAGGAAACACAAATCAAAATTTTTTTAACAGATCTATTCTTAAAGTCGAGCAAAACGTCGTTGTACCTAAGATTCCATTGTCTCCACTCTCCAATGTTACAATCTACAATAGAGTGTAACGCGACCTAACCCTAAGCATAAATTTAAAAACTTAACTTTTTTGCCCTTAAAAAGGTCTTTATGTAGGATTGCTCACTAGGACAAACTCACGTTATATCCTCTGTCCATACTGAAACTGTATGAAAAGAAAGCAGTAATTGAATTCCCATAGTCTGTTATGTAAGTTTTGTTAGCAATAAGATTATTCATTTGTAATTTCAAAATTATTTGGAATGCAAACAGCAAGTAATATAACTTTCAATCATTCTGTGATACTCCCAATAAATAATTACCCGTTGCATTTCTTTAATCTGTTAAAACTATTTCTCGGGTTCTCCAGATTCGTCAAAATACTTTATCTAGTCTGGATAGTTTACTATCGTCAAATGACGTAAACAACTAATCTCCCACGTTATAAATTCAAAAAAAAAAAAAATCTGCCTTTCTACTATAGAAAAATAAAATCGTGATTGAACAGGAAAATCAAAGAATCTTTAATTCAGAAAGAGGTCAAACACATGAGATGATGATTTTAGAATAGGAATCTCATCCCCTGTTAAAAAAAATAATCCCGTGATAAACCAGTTGACTATAAAGACCTTGCAAGATGTTCACAGCCGGTTGAATTTTTTATCCCTGACTTTTTTACGACAAATTTTTACTCCAACTATAATACTAATATTACAACAAAGGCTATAAAACCAGTCTATTGCAATAATACCAAGTTTAAATTATCTAATTCATAATAACTATTATTTAAATCACTTTGAACTCGAGTAATGGCTTGGCAAAACTGATATATAAATATATATTAGTTTTTAGAAGCAACTGAGAAATAATACATATTTATTTATTTATTTAATAGATGCGAGAATTTCCTCCATTTCAATAACCGTTTAATCTAATTCACATCGATAGAAATATTCATATTCACATTGGAATAGATATAATAGATATACAAAAAATTCCAACCAGAATGGACCATGTTTCCATATTGTGAATGCTATACTCTCCTACTATTGTTTAGGTATAGTTAGTAAAATTACTATATGTATTTTAGGAACTCTTTTGAGATGACAAAACTTGTCATAACTTCTAGAATATTATTTTGTTAAATCCTGCTAATTTATAAATAATTATACAATCTTAATTTGTAAGAAATTATAGTCACTTTTTATTAATTTTAACACAATCATTAATTTTGGTTTTGAAATTGTTCTTAGTAGAATAAAGCTTAAACCTTAAAAGGAATTAATATTGGCGGAAAAGAAAATTATTTTATTGCGTAAGCCTAATTGTATAAGAATGGTGGATGATTGTAAATCTTCGGAACTTGAAAATTTTTATAAGGAATGTTTCATCAATTTTGCCAACGTAAAAGATACGCATTGTTTCGGTAAAAAAAATCAAAACAAAAACTTTTTAAATGTGATCAAGATAATGAGAAAGTTTATTGGAAACGCATAATATTTTCTTTTATGAGTACGAAAAAAAAAAATGGAATGAAATTGAAATTACTAAACATTTGAGTCTCGACACATCATAAATACGTAAAGTTTTTAAAATGAAGATCTGATTATAGAAGAAGGGATAGGAAGCATGCATACAAAAGAAAGAAAAATATATAAAGGAAAGAAAACTTTATTGAAGAAAACAGAATCGATAGATGGTATAAGAAATAAGATCAATTTATAAAAGAAGGGGCAGATTTAGAAATTAAGTCCTTCTAATTCTAAAAAAGTCAGTTGATATTAAATATCAACAAATTAGAGAATGAAAAGAAGAAAGAGAAAGAAGAAAATAAAAAGAAAGAAAGATTATAGAAAGATTATTTATAAAATATACTATAAGTGGGAAAGTGTCAGCATATGAACGTATAGAAAGAAAGTATAAAAGCTTGTTAGGTATAGTAGATAGATAATTTATCAGTAAAAAAAAATTGATGCAAAAAAAAATAATACTTGCATCATTGCATCATCATTATTAGTGGCCTAATTTGAGTAACATATTTATGTATTAATAGTTCGATTTACAATCTCAATTGTAAATTTTTTTTTTTTTGGCCATGTCCGACGTAAATACTTCTACAAGTGCTCCTACAACTCTTATAGCTAGCTTCCAACAGTTGAAAAAATCAATGAGTGGAATCGAGATAGGGTTAAGGAGTTTTTGCAAGAGAAGAGAGCTGAAATAATGATAAAATACATAACTTTCAAAAAGACGATCTTTTAATAGAGATCAAAGATTTTATTCGTCTAATTAAAGAAGTATGAGCCTTTTCTTCCCGTACTATCATATTCGCAAATAATACTAAATACTCACCTATTCTTATACTTTCCTTCCTGTTTCTTATCATCATACTCACCCAAAAAAATAAATTCACATTATTGTAGAACAGCCAGTTGCTGATAAATAAGTCATAATAAAATATTAGCTAACGCAGGTAAACTTAACTTTTGATAACCACTATTTCATCTCGCCTGAGTTGTATCATATTATTTTTCTCCATCGTTTCATTTCCTAACTCTCGATTATCGTTTTAAACTACAAAAACTTTTTACCAAACAAGGACTTTTCCGAACAGTTCTTTCCATTCCTAAAATGCATTCGATTACAGAAAAGTCTTTGATAGAAGTGGCAACTAGAAAAGTTTCTAATATGGCGGTTATGTCATGGAATGGTTTTCTTACTAATTCCTCTTAACATCAACGTCTCTTGACACAAGTAAACATGTACAGTATTTAGTAGACCTAACATCATCACTGGAGCTTATCGAAAATTCTGCTGTTGTTGACTTATAATTAAAAACGATGGAAGCCATCAACAATCAAAGGTTAATTCCCAGAAAGTTGGGGTAAGAGTCAAAGACCAACCAGATGCTAATGCTCATAATGTGCATCGTTTGAATAATTTGGAATCTTCTCATATACTTCAGTAATTGAAGTTAAACCTGAACTCTTGATGAGAAATTTGATAACTGATGAGGTACAGCAATGGCAATGGAAGATGATTGAACAACAGTACGTACTAAGCATGAAAAATTATCAAATCATCAGGCAACTTTTTGGATATATGGTCGTCAATGACCTCAAATACTGAAACTTGGCTTGCTCACAACGTATATTCGAACATGCTTTTTTGTCGTCAGGATGACAATCCAGACAATCTTTATATTTTCCAACAGTCCATATCAATCAAAGTCACACGGAAGATAGTGCGTCGTTCCTTGAATGTATGTATTATTATTTCGAAATATATCCACGGATCCAACCGCACATTCTATGCCACCTAATACTGGAAAAGATAATAATGGTAATGATGGGGCGGCCTAGGGGGATAATGGAGGCGATGAGGACGATGGAGGTAATGGGGAGATGGTGACAACAGGGATGATTGAGGCGTTAGAGATGAAGATGAATACCGAATATAAGGTTCTGGGATGGGTGCTTTTAAGAGTACTTGGGGAGCAATCTCAAGAATAGGAGAAGTAAAAAAAATTATGAACGTAGCCAAATTTCTTCTGGCGATGTATTAGGAATGGCCGATCTGGAACTATTTTTAAAGCTAAGTTTCATAAAAAATGGGCGTCCTTAAGATGGTTGAACTTCAAAAAAAAAAGAATGTCTCTTATAAGAAATTATAAATGAGCTTAAAACGTACCTTGGACCTCTTAAGAATTCAAGGTATTTACGTACCAAAACTTCTAAATTATGGGGTTCTTCACGAGGAATTTATTTTTATTATTACGTCGCTTGCTGAGGAAACAATTGTAAATATAAATAATGTTACAAAGAGGAAAAGCAGTTAGCCATCAATGGCTTACTGGCGATGCAAAATAAAAGAGAGCGCGAAGCATGGTGACATTAAATTAAAGAATATAATTTAAAAAAGGGATGAGTTAACGGGTTGTTCTTGTGTGTGATGGGTTAATTTTGCGTGGAGTGGAATGATTGATAATACAAAAGATTTGGACATGGGGTTAATCAAATTGAACCGTTTGTTTGGTGTGAGCGGATCTCAGATCACAACGTAACAATTCTTAGCCGTTTTTTCTTCCTCAAGCATTATTATCCAATAACTGGATGCGAAAGTGTCCTTGATCGTATATTTACAAATTAAAATTTGATGAACTTCGCAAACATCATAAATGCTACTACATATCAAGTCCGAAATAACACAACACTTAATACTGTATCATAAAACTCACACAATGCTTTGCTCATATATCTTACCAAATTTCATGATGGGAAGCATTTGAAAAGTTATATTAGGCATACATAAAAAAAAAATAGTCTTTCAGAATATTATATCTTGTAATACTGGTGATTATTACCATGAATTAAATAGAAACCATTATTAATAATTTACGTTTAACTTATAGTTTTTATTTACTATATATTTGTGAGAAGTAAGATATATGTGTAAGTTTTTTTGTTTTAAAAAATGATCAGCAAGTTTTGGCCCGGTAAAAGGGAGCCTATAAAACACCCAGGAAGCAGGAACTTATTCATGAATAGTACTCGTAGGTACAGTGTGAGAAACCAGGTACTATTTTTTGGGGATTGTCACTCCCTTTGAAAAAAACGGACTTTCGTAAAATTTTGAAAAAAAAAAAAAATCAATCAAGAATAAAATGATTTAAAATATGATTTACATCTGTGACTAATATTTCTTTTTCTTTATCTTTGATAAAAATACTGTACGTTCACATTTTTCATTTTCTATAAGATCAAAAATTTCAAACCGCACTGTAAATATAATCGTTATACAAATCTAATAAAATAAACAGTTTATCTGGTTTAACTTTGAAAAGTTCGAGGGTACTACTAATTACCGGTTTTTTAGGGGGGTACTGTAATGTAAAAATCTGGTTTTGACCATAAAATTTTTTTGATTTATAAAATATAATACTTAAAAGGAAGGATCATTCATTAGGTTCATTAGGCTACCCTGCGTAGCTAACTGTGATACAGATATTTGAGGCGTATTTACTTTATTAAAGTTAGTTATACTAGGCTATATGGCGCAACTTCTAGATTAATCCTAAATGATCATTGAATTGTTTCACAATCATGAGGAACACCGTTTTGATTGTCTTATTACCAAATTTGTTAATAAATGGAACCAATTAGTAATTTAAATGTGGGTTAAAAATTCAGATATTATTAATAAATATATCTTTCTTTTTTTTTTTTTTATCAACTCGTTAAGTTATCTAAAAATGATTCTTGACTTTATAAATAATCTGTTAAATGAAACTTTTACAGATAATAGTTCATCATCGAACGATAATTGTGAAATTTTAGAAGCTGGAAAAGTTTATGATGAGACTAGCGGAGGAACTTTTGGTGAAAGATTTACACTTCATGTTATACCTGTCGAAAATCATAAAAATTTATTTACGAATAGAATCTCTTATAATACACAAACTAACGCTTATTACGAAAATGGAATTTTAACCAATAAATATTTAAAGAAATGGGCGGAAGGAGCTTATGAATGGGATAATATTAAATTAAAAATTGAATATGATTGGAAGAAAATTTATTTAGCAAGAATTCCTTCTACCGATAGAAATATTCCTACCGATGAAATGATGAATGATGATGGTGAAATTACTTGGAAATTTGATTATCGTATTGGTGGTTATATTATTAATTCTCTTATTTTAAGATTATCTTATGACACTTTTGATGATTCTGCAAGCGTTCATTGGTTTATTAAACCATTACCTACGATGAAAAATCCAAACCCAAATTGGAAGTTAATTCAAGTTACTCCATCTGGTCAAGATATAAATGAAATCAGAGATGTTACTCAATTTGTTAAAGATGAATATGGATTTATATTAAAAGTTCGTTTAAGTGGTGGTGAAGAAAGTCATGTTAAATGGCAAAAATCTCAATTATTTAGACAAAATTTTAATGTATTGGATAAAAATTTAGAAGTTGAAAATGATGAAACTTTTGGATTGGACGTTCAGGTTGAATTAAAACCTGATATTATTGTCGAACCTTTAGTAAAATTATTAGAACTGGATGATTCAACACGTGATTTTGTTATCCATTATGAATCTTCGGCTGATGATTTTGAAGTTATCTCAGATTCTAGCTCTAACTCTCTCGACAAGGAAACTAAGGATTTTAATGTTCACTCAAAGATATTATCGAATTATTTTGGTGAATTATTAGAATCAAAAATGGGCAAGTCACAGGACAAATCAATCACTTTGACTGACGCTGATATTTCTTATAAATCATTAGAAATTATTATTAATTATCTTTATACTGATACGCTTCCGAACATCGAAAGTTATGATGATTGGGTTACTTTACTTCGTGATGCTTCTAAATTTTTTATACCTACTTTAATTCAAAGATGTGAGAAGGAATTAAAAGATTTTTTGAATCATGATAATTTAGATGAGATTAAAGCTATTGCTGATGAAAATGGTGCTGAGCAATTATTACTATATTGTGAAAATTTTGAACCACCTACAAGTGTACAGATGATTAAAATTGATGAAATTTGAATAATCTTATTTAAAATTTTAATGTCGTAACATTAGGATTGTAACAAAATCTTTTATTTTATTTTTATTGTTCTGTTCTTTTATATACGGGTATTTGTAAATTTTATTTTTTATTTTTATTTTTATTTTTTTTTTTTTTTTCGTAAATAGTTTTTTTTTTTTCTCCTTTCGCATTTTACTTTCTTTTTCATTAAAAATATGATTATGGATATTATTATTAGCAATTTAGTCAAAAAATGTTTCTTTAGAACGTATGTTTTTAAATAAAATTGATTTTTTTTTTAAAAAAAGAAAACAATATATTTTCGACAAATGTTTCATGTGAATGGAGCTGTAGTGTTTTACAGCTAAATAATATCGACGCCAGCGCCCGTATTATCCTCACTTTCTACACGTTGGACATCTAGCGGAACTTATACCAAATAACAAGAAAAAATTGGGAAATATTTCTAAGAGAAGTATAGCTTTTATGGATCACGTTCATCACGGTATTTAATTTACGTATCATGTAATTCATAAATCAATTTTATTTTTTGCTTTATTGTTACAATCTATGTCATCAACTGAAATAACTTCTAATTTACAAAGCCAGATAACGAATGTTTGAGCGCCGAATATAGAGTGATTCTTCATATTCAATCTCAATCCCGTTTCATCAGTTCAAATTTAATTGCTTTGTGGCTTCTCAATCCAAGATGATATAAATCTATTTGCAAAACATTCATCAAAATTAGGCCCCGAATATATCAGATCTTGTGTAGACACCCATAAAGATATGGATTATATTTGATACTTGAAAGCATACCAACGAGATTTAGTGGAACGTTTTGATCTTCAACGTCTACATTCACCAGCAAATTCAATCAAGCATAATATCGCGCAAGGTTTACAGATTCGACCAGTCGTCAAGCAATACAGTTCAATTTTTAGAATCAGATTGGAACTGATCGCGTAAAAAAAAAAAAAAAAAAAAATGGAAATCAACTCCTAAGAATTTTCATGTAAAGTTTAAATGATTGGAAGTTTCTATGGTACTTTCAAGTTTCAACAGCTGCCCTTCACCAGCAAATTCAATCAGTATAATATCACGCAAGGTTTACAAATTCGGCCGATCATCAAACAGTTCGGTTGATTTTGGCTAGAATCAGGCGTAAAAAATAATGGAAATCAGCATTGACATATTCCCGAGATTCTTGTAGAGTTTGAATAATTAGAAGTTTTTCTCTGATACTTTCGGTTAAAGTTAAACCTGAAAATTAATGAAGTTTAATGCATATAACAGTGGAAAGTTGATAAGGAAAACACATATATTAGATATCTAAAAATTATTAGTCGTTAGGCGACTTTTTGGGTACATATTCGTTGATGACATTAAAAAATCCATGTTCAAATATACATCGTAAAAAGGCCAAATTTAAGACAATCTGGACAATATTTACATTTCTCCAATATCAACCGTAGTTACAGATGATAGCGCATCGTTTCTTGGATGTACAGTATGTATCGTTTCAAAAACATATCTACAACAAATCGCTAGATTCTAGGTGGAGTGCTTTTAGGAGGACGTGAGGAGCAATCACTCGTAGCTTATCAGAACATAGTGACTATGGATTTCTCAACAATATGAAAAATTATAGACGTAGCTAAATCTCTTCGTGATGCGTTAGGAAACAGTCGATTTGGAATTGTTTTTACAATAAGGCTTCATAAAAAAGTAGACGTCTTGAGATGTTTGTGATATCTGTAAAAAATAATATCTGTTGCAGGAAATCCTTAAATGAACTTAAAACATACCTTGGACCTCTCAAGGAAATCCAGGGCATTTATGTGCCAGATCTTCTAAATTTTGGGATTCTTCACGAGGCGTTTGTTATCGCTTGCTGGAGTATCATTTGCAAATATAAGTAATATCACAGAAGAGGAAAACAGTTAGCCATTAATGTCTTATTGGCAAAGAATTCAAACGTGAGATGTTATATAATGCTGAAAGGGTTGTACTTGTGTGTGTTGGGCAAGTGAAAATGATCGATAATGCAGAAGATCTGGATATAGAATTAGACGAATTGAAACATTCGCTTGGTATGGCAGGTAAGCATGCGAGTTATTAAGATTTATCTTGATATTATATTGAAATTTTTGAATTAATTATACAACTTAATATAGAGGAATGAAACGAACCAGGAGAATTATTTTTGTATGAAGTTGCAAATAATTTTATTTTACAAATCTGCAAATAGGAATTTTATTGTCTCCCTATTTATTGAAGTCCTCTCTTCAAAAGAACACGTAATACATTAGTTTTTTTTTACTGAAGAGTGTTGCAGTTTGCAAAACTTATTTGTACGTATTTAGGTTTAATTAGTAAATTAATACATTCTAATAAAAAATTATTTTGTACAAATTGTTATATTTTTCATATAAACTTTTTACTTTTACGCGTCTAATAATATTATGATTTCTTACCTTTGCTCTTCTTTTGAAGAGTCCTATTATAAACATATTCAATGACAAGGTTTGTGCATTTGATGAAGAATTTCTTTTTGTACTATGTAATCACGTACTGAACTACCAATCTATAAGTACATAACTGCTTTAACTCCTGTTCCGCAATTATATTTTTTAAACAAACTTATCGTGTTGATGAGATTATCCCATGACACGTTGCTCCATTATACTTACTATGTTTCTTTTGTTGAATCAATCTATCTTTTCGATTCCTTGCCAGAAATAAGCAATTGTCTATTATGTCTCTGTTACATATTATTTATTTATTTCATGTCATGACGTTACAATACTCGATTGAAATGATAATAATGTAACTACATATACATAAATCGAAAACTATAACTATATAAATCGAAGATTCGTACCAGACACATCCCTCACGTCATATTTTTCAAAAATCAACCATGACTCAACCTATTATAACAATGGGTGTAGATAAAGGATTTTCCAAAAAGGCAACAAATAAATCTAATGAACAATTAAATCACTTTGAAAATAAACAAAAATTAGAAATATCGTATCTAAAATTATTGTCATCTCCAGTAAGTACATATGGTTTGTAAATATCCTTTGTATCTAATGCAACTTGCGTTTGTGTGGTCGAATGTAATGTTCGATGGGAAGTATTCAGTTGATTACGCTGCCTTTTACGCTTTTATAATTCCTCCTATTATGTGAAAGATAACGTGATTGCGAGACGCCTGTAAAGAATCATGAAAAGCTTTGTTCCGTAAGTACCAACACAGTAAAAACAATGGAATTGAATAAGATGTCATAAATTCCATAATAAAGTCGTAGCATGGTTTTTGTTTCTTAACGAACGAAGAGAGAAATTCGGGGACTGTGATGAATAATCAAATATATAGGATGATTGCAATCAATGAGCGGTTAAAGGTGAATGTTTGAGGTGAAAATCCACATCCATTTGTGTATTAATATAATCTTTGTAACAATTCATTAAGCCTTTAAAAATAATTTTATGTTCTATAAGAACCGCAATGGGTATTCATTGCATAAACCTATACAGGAGTTAGATTCATGAACCAAGTTACAAAAGTTACAAGAAGGGCATAGTTGATAAATGGGATGGTGAACTCCATGCATCTATTGTTAAAGAGATATATTGAATTTGTGCAAGTTAATTTTTGAGTACAACTATTCCCGTATTAAATGCATTTGAATACTTAATAGTATGATATGGTTTATAGGAGAACTCGAGACTTTTTCAATTCTTCTGTGTTTTATTGCAGTGGCTTTGGTAATATTGTGTGTACCTGATAAATTGATTATAAAGAAACATTTTTTCCTGCCCACTAATTTGACAAATAACCTTAATATTCAGTTATTTTCATTAAGCTTGAAAAATTTCAAAACCAATTAGTCTTAGGTTTAGTAATTTTGTTGGAAGTTTTCTTTCTTGCTTCGAAGTTTGTTTTTCTGTATATCCGGTATTGTCGGTGTTTCCAATAATTTTTGTATTGTTGCTTAAGATAGATTATCCGTTTCATTTTCATAGGAAGAATTACTTTGCTTTCTTCTATTATTACTTGCACCAAATTCTCTCATTTTCCTATTATTTCATTGAGCATTTGCTTATGTTTACTTCGTGTGATAGTTGCCATTTTTTAATTAAAGAAAAAAATTAAAAGTGAGAGAACATTTTTACGTTGATCAATCCAATGCTTTTATGATTAGGTCAACATAGTATAGAGTTGATTTTTATTCGACAATCGAGTTTAATCGAATCTGATTCAATTTCAATTAATTTGATTTTGATAGAATCGATTCCAATCCTTAATACCGACATGCTGACGAAGATAAATTCTGCATCATCTTTTTATCCTTCTTTCGGAGGATCATAAAAGGTAACATTGTTAAGTGTAAATTTGGCAATTAGGGCTGTATGTTAAGTCATATTTTTCAAATATCTGATTAATATTCTTTCATCGTTCAACAACGCGATAATTCTGAAAGCCCTTAACTTTAAATTTGTAAAAAATTCATTAGGTATATTTTGGTTCCACAGGATCACTTTAGCTATAGCTTTTACTCTTTGGAAGATTGTTGTCACGAGTTTGAATCTTTTTGGTTTTTGTTTGTGCGACAGGATTGGAAATCAACGACTCGGACGAAGCTCGCTACGTACCCAATCCTAAAAAGTGATCTATAACATTAAAAGTGGCATCAAGTCTGACTAGGTTTATTTGGAATTACTACATTTAATTGTCAAGTAATATCGTATTAAGGTTTTTTAATTTAAACACATTGTAAATTTAAAGAAGATAAAAGTTAATAATATGGTATATTTGAATATTTGATGAGTTAAATAAATAAGAATTATTTAAATTACAAACTAAGAAACTTGTAAAATATTTTACTACTCTATTCTTAGTGTTTAAGTAATTTTGAGTAAAATAAAAAAGAAAATACATATTTAATATTGGATACCCTATAAAAAATATGTGTCCGGATAATGTCCAGAAAATGTCCAGAAAAATTGTCTAAATAATTGTCCGGAAATTCTGGACACTGTGTGTCCGGAAACTGTTCCGAAAACACTGCATTTTCGCCCTATGAAAAAAAATTTCTCTAAAATATACTAAAAATATACTTAAATCTTAAAATATGTTTAAAATGTACTTCCCTATAAAAAAACTGGATACGTTTTTAATAAGATTTTTATACGATTTTTTTCCTTAGAAATAACGTATCACAATAGACCGTTGAAAAGATACGGAAAATTGCACAATTCCGTATCACTATAAATATGGTTTGGATACGGAATTTTCATGGAATGCATACAGAATTTACGTGATTTAATCACTGTTTTACCATGAAATTTATATTATTGCTTATTAAATTTACTGTTTATATTACAATTTATTACAATTTATTACTAGACTTTATTTACATAAATTTAATTTTATTTATTAAATCAAAAAATAAAAAAATAAAATAAACACAAATATATTAAGAATAGTTTATTCCTATCAAACCAACTATTGCAAACCAAAACAAAAAGAAACATTAATACTATTTCTACTGATGTTTCGTTAAGAAATTTGATTTTTTTTAAGAAATCAAAAGTCTCCAGGAGCACTTAGTCCAAAGAAATAACCTATTCCTTCAAAATAAATGAAAAAAGACACTAGTACGTTTCTTTAACTCAATTAGACCAACGCTTCCCTATTGTGCCTATAATTCTGGATTCGTCCAAGTCATCAGGAGTCAGACAACCTAAAAGCAAAAAAAAAAAAGAAATATAAGCTCCGCCTATATAGTACCTGCAATCATCCAAGTCTCCAAACGTCTGGTTCCTACCTGACTTACAAAAAAAAAGTACTTCAAAATTGACCCGCAATAAGAAAAAAGGAACCAAGCAGCCAAAAAAAAAAATCTGATCTACAAAATAAAGAATAAAAATAAATAAAAAAGAAAGGATAGTGAGGTGGAAGTAAAAAAGTAAAATAATTTTTTTTTTTTTTTTTTTTTTGAAAAAGGAATAACGAAGTTAGGGAAGGACATAAAAAAAGATTTTTAAGGGGCTGACAAAGTTAGAAAAATAATGCAGAAGGTAACTTACATAACCCGGCTTATAGGAACCTCTCTTTTTAAATTAGAGACTCAGGAAATACCTGCACTAAATAAGGCTTTTTATTTCCCAGTCCTGACAAACTTCATGTTAGTAGTCACGGTTAGTCCATCTTTAACCTCTAACCTATGCTGCCAGAGGAGAACATCCAGAAATAAATAATTCAGTAAAAAAAGGGCAAAAATAATTTTTTTAAAAAAAAAGAAGAGAGGGTAATGAATGGGAATAAAAGAATAAAACCAAAAAAAAATTTTTTTTTTTTTTTAAAGAGGGTAACGAAGTTAGAAAAATAAAGGAAAAGAAGTTTTTAAAAGAAGAGTAGCAAGTAAGAATAAAAAAGAGGGGCAACAAATAAAAGAAAAAAAGAGTTTTTTTTTTTTTAAAAAAAAAAAAAAATAGCGAAATAAAAAATCAGGGAGAGGAAGACAGTAAGACAGGGTGGAAGATCAAAGCTGGGTTTATATAAACAAAAAACGTATCATAACAAAAATCACGTGATCACGTGTTATGACTTATGATGATAAAATCGATAAAATCATTATTTAAAAAAAACAAGTTCAAAAATTCCATATATGTTCCGTATATATTAATTTTTCCGCATACATTCCATATGCACCAATTTTTTAAAAAACTTTCAAAAATGAATTACGTATTAAATATATGGAATTATTATACGGAATTGGTAAAAACGTATATCAAACGTTTATAAAACGTATCCTTTCCGTATACAGATTTCTTATAGGGCTTAAAATACACTTAAAATTTTTAAAATGTACTTAAAATACACTTAAATTTTTTAAAATGTACTTAAATTATACCTAAAATTGCAATTTTAAGTACATTTTAAAAATTTTAAGTACATTTTAAGTACATTAAGTATATTTTAAGTATATTTTAAAAGTGCATACGTATATTTTAAGTATATTTTTTTTTCATAGGGTCGGGATATTAGGAATTTGTCCTGAAATTGTCCAGAAATGTATTTTTGTAAAATTTTGCCACAAAAGATGATCAATGGATAGATGATCATCATTATTCCTTAACCCAGAATTTTTATATCATAGATATATAGTATTTTTGCCTGCTCTGCAATTTTAATTAGTATGACAGAAAAGATTTTGAATGTCAGTTTTGTGCTTTTTGCATTTTTTTACAAAATTAATTTATCCTTTTTTGGAAATAGTATCCAGAATTTGTCCTGAACTTTTTCATGTCCGGAATTTGTCTATCTGGATTTTTTACTATGTCCAGAATTTGTCCAGGTTTAACTGTCTGGAATTTGTCCAAAATTTTATACTGAACAAATACTGGATGAATTCTGGACAAAGTTAGGACATGTCAAAATTTTAAGTATCAGAAGTGTGTCAGACATGTACCAAAAAAGTGGTCATTTTCCGGACACATCAGATTTATTCTGGACATTTTCCGGACATTTTTGATAACATTTTCCGGACATTTATTTTTTATAGGGATAAGTTAAAAAAAAAAAAAATTATTTAAATTACAAACTAAGAAACTTTGTAAAATATTTTACTACTCTAACCTTGGTGATTAAATAATTCCAAAAAAAAATAAAATAAACACAATTTCTGTTAAATATAATTCACAAACAAATAATGAACTAATTTTCGTTTGTTTTAATATCTAAATAAACGAATAAATAAATAAATCAATTTCAAATAGATAATTTTCCAAATTACTTTTTTTATTTATGCAATTATGCTACATACCTAATGACTTCATTTCACTAATTAAACAATCAAAACACTCACTTTCAAGATTTTCATTCAATGTTTTACTAGTAAAATCGAGTAGATGACTTGTATAGTATGCTTGTGGATGTTGTTTAACAGTAATTTTATTATGTACAATTGGTGAATTTATAAATTCCATAATGTTGCTTTTTAATTCTTCATTAATTTCATTATAATAAGGATAGAAAATCCAATTATCAATAATTTTTACAATTTCTTTAGCAGATGGCCTTTTAAATGGATCTCCATCCCAATATTTTTTCATCAAATCTACATAACATTGTGGAGTATTTTCAATAACTTTAGGTCGTTCACCTTTACAAATACTTAAACTGAGTTGAAGATCATGTGCTCTATAATTGAATGGTGGAACTCCAGATGTAAATTCCCACATAATCATGGAAAACTATATATATTACTGGCTTGTGTATATGGTTTGCCTCTTAAAACTTCAGGTGCCATAAATGGAATAACACCATAAATATCATGTTCTTTCAAAAAAGATTTCACAGGGCGACATAATCCTAAATCACTAATAAAAACATCGGTTTCTCTATGATTTAAATATTACCATCATGTAAATCACAATGAATAAGATTTTGATTATGTATACCATTAAGGCCGGAAATAATTTCATATAACATGAATAATCTTTTTTTCCAATTATTTTCAATTACTTTTGTTAAATTCTCTCTTAAGTTACCTTGATTTGCATAATCTATTATTTGAAGTATCTGGATCTTTTGTAAACCCGTATAAATTAATTATTCTATTTGAATATAAACATTTTTCATGACAATCCCACTGTTAAAAAATTGAGATTGGATATATTAATATAAATATTGATTTATAATAAAATTAAAAATAAAAATAATATATTATTATACATATTTCATTTAAAAATTCATCTAAATTTTCATTTAAATTATTTTCATACAAATTATTGAAACATTTAAGAGCTGCTTTAACATTTCTACATTTTGATAACCAAATAGCCTTGTATATAGTACCAAATACTCCTTTATCAAGATATTCAACATTTTTAAATTGATTATAAGGAATCCATTTTAACCTTTTTTTTTTAATAAATTCATTTAAAATTACATTTTCACTTCTTCCAAATCTATGTGATTTAAATAATTGTAACATTAATTTTTATATTAAAATTCGAAATTAATAAATAAAAAAGTAATATGACGACTTACTCTAGAATTTAAATTAATTAGAAATTTAATAAATTTTGAAATAAATTTAATAAATATAAATTTTAATTTGTATAAATATATTTATAATGTATAATATACTATATATATTTTATAACTTACCAACTAAAGCAACAGGTATTATTTTTAAATAAAGATTGAATTTGGTTAATTAAACTTAAACCATAAATATATATCATAAATATAAACAAATAATAGCTTGCAAGGAACTAAAGTGAATATCAAATAATTTTTTAAATACGGAAATTAATTACCGTATATGCAAATATTATGTAAATATCTAATAATAAAATTAAATAAGTAACTTACTCCCTATATTATTTAATAAATTAAATAATTTTTAATACATAAATACAGAAATTAGCTTGTAAACATTATACAGTATAAACATATAATAATAGAATTAAATAAATAACTTACACACTGCATTATCAAATAATTTTTAAATAAAGAAATTAGTTAATATAAATTACATGTAAATATTATCTGTTATATAAATGTGTAATAATAGAATACGACTTACCATCTAAGATAAATTACCAAATAATTTTTAAATAAAGAAATTAGTTAGTTTAAATTATGTGTAAATATTGTATAAATATGTAATAATAGAATACGACTTACTAACTAAAATGAATTACAAAATAATTTTTTAAATAAAGAAATTAGTTAGTCTAAATTATATGTGAATGTTATATAAATATGTAATAATATAATTAAATAAATAACTTACTCCCTATCATTAAATAATTTTTTAATAAAGAATTTAGTTATTTAAATCATATAAATAACAGAAATATAGATAACATATAACTTACACCCTGTAATATTATTTAATAATTAATTAGAAATGCAAATATTATTACAAAAACATAAATAATACTTACTTACAATCTAATAATATATTTAGGTAAAGTGTATAATTAGTTCGAATTACAAATTACATAGTATAGCCAAACATTGTAACTTACCACCTATCACATAATTAATTATTATAGTTATTTAACAAAAATTTAGCTATCTTAATAGTATATAAAATAAAGATAAATGGCAGAAACTTACGAACTGTATTATTATTAATTATTAAAGTTAAATAAATAATTATTATTTAAATTATAAGAATTATAAGACAATCCGTTAACTTAATTTTATATAAATATTCAATTTAAATAATTTAAGTTTAGTATATTTACTTTCAGAATCCTCAGCGCTGCTTGAAACTAATTTTATTAAATTGGCAAATTTATTTTAATAAGTTTTTAAATAACTCAAATTTAATATTATATAATGTATGCTTTTTACCTTTACTATTACTGTGATCCATTATATGCTCTTTACTTTTACTATTGATGTGGTTCATAATTATATATTACATCAATTTTTTCTCTTAAAAAAGATAATATTTCTTCATTAAACGCTATAATTGTTCGGTAATGATTTATTCCATATTGATCAGTTAATTGGTCATAAGTACGACCACTGCGCCTTATTTCGGTACAACATACAAAAAATCATAATAGGGAAAATTTTTTTTAATACTAATGTAAAAGTAGTTAAATAGATGTAACTTAGCAGTTAGGTTGAAAACGGTCTTCATTCTGAAAATGATAACATTGCCAATAAGCATGTTGCTGATAATTTAATTGAAATAGAATATATATAGCGAGTTAACCGTTTCAAACTTCATTAATATATTATTTTTTTTTTCATTTGTAGTCATAAAAATACTATTATTGCGAACCCATTCTAATCCACAATCAATTCTAACAACTTTAACTATTCTATAAATGTGATTGTTGATAATATCAATAATTCCTGCTACCTAGTTTTCCTTTCCTCATGGAAACTCGTAACGACATCATCAACAACAGTACCTAAATCCGGAAGATAGTCTGCCTCTTCGCAATCATGAAAGTCGGGATGACAAAAACAATAATAGTGAAGGGCTAGCGATTTCTTTCGTAGTGATTCATTAAAGTGTTGATTAATATTATTACGACTGACTGGATTATCAAAAGGACGCAAAAGTTCTAGTAAAAATTCACGTGTCTTTCTATGTATAATTCTTGGGTTGAAAGAATATGACTGTTTATATTAAAAAATCGAATAAAATAAATCTATAGAAAAAAAACTTTCTCTGTTATCATTATGTTTGAGATTTTCAAAAAAGAAGAAAGCAAAAAAATAGACAATTTACATAAGAAGTGATTATTGAGTGACATTACTAGTGAAGATATGAACTATGATAATATGAATGTTCCTTGATGTAAGTTTAGTATCTTCAGGAAAATAATCGGTAAACATGTAATAGTTTCCTTAATTTGACCTAAAGAAATTTCTAAAAAGAAGACATTGATGAAAAATTTTAAAGTTGTTCATAGTCGATAGATACATACTGTCGGGGTCGTTGAGAACTTAAACTGCATGTTTGACTTGTTTCTTGAGTTCTCACAGTTTATTATAATAACGTACTTGTAATGATGGGTGAAGAGCTTTTGGAACGCACTTGCCCTTGGTGATTTGTCGCTTATTATTGGCTTTGCGGAAGGTGGTACATATTTACAATTTTATTATTACCGTGCGACTGACTTAACGAATAAACCAAGACGTGTGGAAATTGGTAAACGACTGACCCAGAATCCCAGATAAAATTAATGACCTTAGGCAGTAGAGTTTTTATTATCTGATCCTGGTCAAAAGTCCTGAAAATTCGAATAATATTGATTGTATATTGAAGTGCTTTAAGTTATTTGATGTTCAAGATAATAATTATACCACTACTATAGCTCCCAACTGAAGAAGCCGTTAAAACAATACAAAAGAGGTTCATTGATGATGAAGAATTTCATGAGAAACTTTACAAAAAAATTCCTCAATCTTTTAAGACATTATGAGAAAATTGACTGGATATTTTAAAGTTTTCCTAAACAAAGACGTGTAATATTTGATATACACGTAATTGCAAATAAACTTCATAATGAGGGAGTTGCCCATCGAGACATTCACTGGAAAAATAGGATTAGTTTTTTTACTTTCTGAAAGTACTCAAAATTTTCGTAATATATTGATGAATAAATATTCTGATCAACGACCAACTGCAGCTGATACTTTACTAGAAGATGGCTAGATTAGAGGAATGGAATTAGATAGTTAAATAAAATGAGAGAGATAATATCTTATTTTTTACTTCCATTCTTCAATACCATATTTTTAATACTTTATTATCTTATTTTTATGCTTTACTTTGATGACTGTACTGTACATGGATAATGTGACAAAACAAACAACTGTTTAAACAAATAAAAAAAATGATATCATATTATCGAGGTAGCGGACCTTTAAAAGGGAGGAATCACTCGAGCCCTAACAAATGAAAACTATCTAATACTAATTTTTTTTAGATATCTATTCACATTTTTCGAGATGATCTATTGCGAAGTTTTGAAGTAAAAAATTAGCAGAGGTAAAAAAAAAAAAAAAAAAAAAAAAAATAAGGCGGTACTTCCGATTTACTATTACCTTTATATTTTGTTTTCACATCATCTCATTCCGCCTCACATTAAAGAAATTTATTGTTAAATATTCCTTTAAAAAACTCTTATAACAAAAAGTTTTTGCTACGATATTGCGTCAAACATCAGAATTTGGCCATGGTTCAATAAATGATTTTATTATCCATTAATGAATTTTCGACTAGAGATGATCAAAATCAAAAATGTTGCAAGTTCTAGTAACTCTAATAAGGAAACTAAGGATATTCATGTTTATTCCAAGATATTATCAGAAAGATCAGATTACTAAAATACGTTATTGAATCAAAAAAAAAAAAATAAATAAATAAAACACTCACATTGACTGATGATGACATCTCCTATAAATCACTTAATTATCTTTATGCTGGTACGCCCAAACATCGAAAGTTATGATGAATGAATTACTTTATTACTCTTCTAGATTTCTTATATCTACTTTTAGTTCAAAGGAATTGAAGAGTTATTTGAATCATGATAATTTACAATTTAAGTGAGGTCGAGAATATTGCTAAATGAACATAATGCCAAAATTATTACAATTTGAATTGTCGATAAATAATTGAATTCATTAAATAGAAAAAAAAGTGATATTTTTTTTTTAAATGCATTTTTTTTTTTATTTCATAGATTATAATTATGTTATCTATAATAAAAATATAACGTAATGTCTGAATTCCAAAACTCAAATATCACCGATATCACGCAATATCTCATGAATAGTACACGGAAATAAAGTTATTTTAGCGCGATAAAAAAAAAACGTGGAATATGAATCAACTTAAATATGCCAATGAACTGTGACACAGTCGATCGACGATCATAATATGTTATCGCTTATCAAGGTTACCCTCTTTTCATGCTAAAGAAAAAATTTTTTTGTAATTCAATATTCAAAAAAAAAGTCGTCATGTAATAGTTTGTCATCAAAAAACCACCTTTGTTCAATGATATCTAAACCGAAACTTTAATGAAATATTACGACTTATTTTGCAATTAAGTTCAAGCTAATTCGAAATTATTCGGTGAGAATTGCTTATAAACGGGCTTGATACGTGACGAAATATATGTGTTTTTAAATTCTTATGTGTCAGTTTTACAAATGAATAATTATTTTTTACATTTAATCTCAATTGTATTAATTTTTAACTAATTAAAATATATTGAAATTTCAAAACTAGGACTTGCGAGATTCAGGAATTATTTATTCGGTGAAAATGTGGAAGTTACTAAAATTGCGTCGTATTATTAATGATTATGATATGTAGAGACTGAAGAGTGTAAATTATGGAGAGAAATAGCTCACGGAACCAACTTGTGTCAAAATGTTTTATCACAAATGTTTGATGTTATAGATAAACATAATACAAACAAGAAAATTAGTACGAGAATTTACAAAAGCTTTAAAGAAAAAGATGCCAGGAGAAGTGTTTTAGTACTAATTATAGGAAATTCGTGGATCGATAATGTATTTATGATCGAAATACTTTTTAAGAACGATATCAATATTATCGGTATTGGATGTTTGATTAAAGAATTTGGAGCTCACGTAAAATGTTCAATGATTCAGCAGAGCACCATCAAGATTGTATTATTTGGCTCATACAAGATCCTCACATGAAAGAATAGATGGTTACAGCGGACCATGTAAATATATTGGCCTCCATCATTTTCTTTTTTGCGGTTATTTCTCATAGGATTAAAATTAATTCATGATGTAGAATTACCTTCGTTCAGGACTACCTCCGTTCAGGTAAGAAAATAAATCTATTTATGCAACAAATTTTGACTGACGAATTGTAATTAATAATCATTTGGATTTATGCTTTTTTTTGCTCTCGAATCATTTTATGGTTAAGGTATACGAAATCATTCGTTGTTTATAATCTTGGAATTGTTTTGTTGGGATAATTTCTTCGTCTCGACATCCTATTATATGAGACATCTTAGATACCTGTGAAAAGGAATCACGTCCAACGTTATTTGAACGAATCCCGAAATGACATGATTGCGATAAATTGGTGAATTAAGAAGTTGAAGCAGACAGTGATGTGGGAAAGAAATAAGATTTTCAACTGATTTAGTAAAAGGATATTGCCATTCGGATCATTATGAAGCTTCAAAACTGATGAATTATCGTTAATGATGTTTTATTAGAAAAATTGGGATCGCTTAATTGTTGGTGATAAACTTTGTTCAACGGATTTGCCTAGTATAACGAAGAACTTTCAAAAAAATTGAATTTTAATAGATTTAATTAATTTACTTAAAACTGTAAATAGGGTATAGCTCGTAAGTATTTCTTAATTACAATTTTTTTTTTAAAAAAAATTATATATATATTTTTTTCAAATTAAAAAAAAGTAATAATTATTAGATGTATGGGAATCTAAATCTTTTAAAAATTTAGAATTTTTCATTCTTTAATAAATTTTCATCATAAAAGGATTTTTTTATTATATTGGAATCAATTATTAATCAATCAAATAATTCGGAAATGTCGGACTTTATTTGCAACAAAAGAAATTTATAACAATAACAGAAAATGTAATTCATTAATAAATTTAGACGTTATTGTGTTTATCAATTTTCGTACAAAAGTAATACAATTACTGCGCGGTTATTGATTACCAAAAATTCGATATTTTCAACTTACATTTTTTTCATGTGACGAATAAAAGAAAAACTGATGATCTATTAAACTAAATCGGGAAACAAACGATACAAAAGTAAAATTATTATCGTACAAATATGAGAAAAAAAAAATTTTTTTTTTTATATAAATACATGGTTGGTTACCTTGATTTATTTTTATTTTTTTTTTTTTTTTCAAAAAAAAAAAAAAAAAAAAAATTTTTCTGGTAAAATAAAATCTCCTTAATACAACACAAAAAAAAAAAAAAAAATAAATAAATAAATAAAAAAATTGACATTTAAAAAAAAATGCAATCGTTAGATCATCGCGAAAATGGTAATGAAGCAATTAAACGAGGAGATTATATTTCAGCATGGCAACATTATACTGAAGGACTCAAAATAACACCAAAAGATCCTTACCTTTGGTGTAATAGGGTTTTTGCAAGTCTTAAAGCCGGGTATCCTGAACTAGCATTACATGATTCAGCAAACTGTGAAAATATTTTATCAGAACATCCAGAACAAGATTTTAAAGATGATATTGATTTGTTTAAATTAAAACTTAAAGGAAAATATCGTATGGCAGAAGCTTATGGAGTTTTAGGTTTACCTAAACATGCTGCATTTGAATATAGAGCTTGTATGGATATAGCTAAAAAAGAAGATCCTTCGATGAAAGCTTATACTAAAAACGATTTTAATATGTGGGAAAAAAAGAAAGAGGATTATTATAAGACTTCATTATTACATGATCAATTTTTAAAATCTTGTGAAATAGTTGAAACACGAAAGAGACACGGATTTTATAAATTTGAAGGAAAATATCCTTGGGATAAAAGATATGAAGAACGAACATCTGATGAAATGATAGAAAAACTTCAACAAAAACTTGATTCTGCTAGTAATAATTTACTTAGAATATCTAAATTTCGTTTTGATGATTCAGAGCAATTAGGAATCTTTGTAAAGAATTCAATTAATAAAAATCGTCTCACACTTCAAGAAGATCCTTTTTTAACGGCTCATAATTATTACACATATCGTTGTGATTATTGTTTTCAAGAATTAATTGAACCTAGTTTATCTCTTTATGAATATCGAGATCCAAAGAAGAAGGATCCGTATCATTGTCCAAAAAGATCTTGTGAAGAAGTTTTTTGTAGTGAAAAGTGTTATAAATTAGCATGGAATTTATATCATAAAGCTCTTTGTGGAAAGGATAAAGAGATAAGAGAAGTTGTTGATATAATTAATGATGACACCATCGGAGTCTTACACCATTTAATGTTAACGGTTAGAATTTTCGCAGTAGCAAAAGTTCGAGATATTTGTCCATTAGATATTGAAGAAATTAGGCATTTATGTCGGTTTACACCCGTATCAGCACCATTTAGAGGAAAGATGATTTATGATACATCATTTTATGATATATATTTAAGTACTCTTCGTATAATAGAAGTTTCTAGATTTGATTTACGATATGATTATTGGGTTTTTATTACAGTAATGAATACGATCTTACCAAATTCATTTCCTGGACCTGGAGTTTCCGAAATGATAGATACATTAGTACTTTATCCAATATCATCATTAGTTAATCATAATTGTTCGCCAAGTTTCTTTGATGCACAATATTTATCTCAAGATTATGATTCAAGTCCTGGACCAATTCGTGATAATATAAGGATGCGATGTAAAATTGATGATACTGATAATTCTTATCATCCCGCTAGAATTTTTTTCGTTCCTTCAAGAGATATTCAGGAAGGTGAACAAGTTCTTAAAAGTTATTGTGATCCTGTACAACGTACAACTGAAAGACTTATTGGATTAGTTACTACTTTTGGATTTATATGTAAATGTGAAAGATGTGAAATTGATCCTGGTGAACTTAAACAAGAACCAGTTAATTGGCATTTTCATTTTCCGGTAATTCCTGATTGGGTTAAAAAATATGATAATTAAATTTTATTTTGAGTATTAGGATATATATATATTATCAAATTTACAATTTTTCTTAATTCTTTTAATATCGATATTATTTTGTCATTTTTTTGAGTTTGGTAAATATAAATAAAATTATATGGTTTTAATTTTTCGTAAAACAAATTATTTCGTTTATTATTAAATTTGAAGTATATGTGCATGATTAAGTATTTAATATTTACTCGAAAAATGAATACTCGTTTATTAGAATCTATTTGAACCTGAAAAATAGACATGATAGCGGTTTAAAACGAATTCCTAGCGAATTATATCACACTTTAAAGGCCCAAATGAAATAAAAAAGAATCCTAATCAAAAATAACCGTAGATTGTAATCGATTCAACGAAAAACTTACGTGAATCATAACGTACTTACATCAGGAAAAATTACATTCGCTTGAAGGGCTATTTAAAAAATTAATTTTACTAATATATATTCTAAATATAAAATTTTTATGACCTCCAATCTGATCGGCTGAACTTATAAGAATTAATTGACTTGCCAAAGAAATAATTAACTAGCAATTTCTAATGAGAACTTAACGAAGATAAAAATAAAATCTGTAGCTAGTTAATTTTATGCATTAATAAAATGGCGTGTATAGTGTATGTTTTTGCCTCATTCTTAACACTTCTATTAAACAAACGAGTAATCAATGAGAGATTTATATAAGAGTAAAAAAATATTTCAATGAAATTTAAAACATTTATTTAATTAATTTAATACAAGGAACTAAAGATAGATTTTTAAACAACAAAACGAATTTTCATTTTTTCAATTAAATTTAACTTATTTATTTCCGTCAAATACTTTACATACATCTGTAGGTTTCTTTTACAAGTTTCAATGCGCGATATACAGCTGAATTCTCGTCTACATTTTTTAATTTATTTTCTACTGGATCAAGTCAAGTTCGGTAGTTGTTCCAAGTTAAAAGCGTAGACAAAACACCTAAGCTGATACATCATGTCGGTTTAAAAACTTCATTTTTTTCCAGTTTCAAATTCCATATAAATAAAATTTTAGATGATCCAAAATAAGTATTTGTTTTATTGTTAAACCAATGTATTGTTTGCTTTTTTTGGATAAGGATTTGAATTTTGATACATTAATAACTCTTATTCATTAACCTGTAATTTTTATACTGTATAGTTTGAATTAGACGAATTGCCGTATTATTATGGGGGAAAAAAAACGAATTGCCGCATTATTATCGTTTCTATTAGATTATTATTTTCAGTAATGCTCGTATTTTTACTAATTAATATTTATCTCGTATTAACGCGTAATTGTTCTATTTTGCTAATTGTTGTATCAAAAATTGAAGTTTTCATTTATTTGAATATTTGACAAGTTATAAAAAAAGAATTATTTAAATTACAAACTAAAAAACTTGTAAAATATTTTACTATTCTAATCTTAGTGTTTAAATAATTTTAGGTAAATAAAAAAAAGAAAATATATGATATTTAATATTGAATAAGTTAAAAAAAAAAAAAAAACTATTTAAATTACAAACTGAAAAATTTGTAAAATATTTTACTACTCTAACTTTAGTGTTTAAACAATTCTAAAAAAAAATAAAATAAAAACAATTTCTCTTAAATGTAATTTTACAAGTACTAATTTTCATTTGTTTTAATATCTAAATAACAAATAAATAAATTAATCAATTTCATAAGATAATTTTTAAATTACTTTTTTTGTATGTATTACGTACCCAATAACTTTGTGTCACTAACTAAACAATCCAAACATTCACTTTCAAGAATTTCATTCAATTTTTTACTAGTAAAATCCATTAGACGACTTGTATAATATGCTTGTGGATGTGGTTCAATAGTAGGATTATTATGCACAATTGGCGCATTTATAAATTCCATGATGTTGCTTTTTAATTCCTCATTGATTTCATCTTTATAAGGACGGAAAATCCAATTTTTAATAATATTTTTCACTTCTAATGAAGATGGTCTTTTTAGTGGATCCTCATTCCAACATTTTTTCATTAAATCTACATAACATTGTGGAGTATCTTCAATAACTTTAGGTCGTTTATTTTTACAAATACTTAAACTGAGTTGAAGATCGTGTGCTCTATAATTGAATGGTGGAGCTCCAGATGTAAATTCCCACATAATCATGGAAAAACTATATATATCACTGGCTTGTGTATATGGTTTTCCTCTTAAAACTTCAGGTGCCATAAATGGAATAACACCATAAATATTATGTTCTTTCAAAAATAATTTTACAGGGCGACATAATCCTAAATCACTAATATAAACTTTGTTGTTTTTATGACTTAAAATATTTCCATCATGAAAATCACAATGAACAAGATTTTGATTATGTATTTCATTAAGACCGGAAATAATTTCATATAACATCAATAATCTTTGATTCCAATTATTTTCAACTATTGTTGTTAAATTCCTTCTTAAATTACCTCTACTTGCATAATCCATTATTACCATATAATTTGAAGTATTTGGATTTTTTGTAAAACCATATAAATAAATAATACTGTCTGATGATAAGCATTTTTCATGACAATTCCACTATAAAAAAAAAATTGAAATTAGATATATTAGTATAAATAATTTATAATAAAAATTAAAAATAAATAATATATTATTATATTATTATACTTCATTTAAAAATTCATCTAAATTTTCGTTTAAATTATTTTCATTTAAATTATCAAAACATTTAAGAGCCACTTCCATCTTATTACCACTTTTTAACCAAATGGCCTTGTATATAGTACCAAATCCTCCTTTATCAAGATATTCAACATTTTCAAATTGATTATAAGGAATCCATTTCAAATATTTTTCTTCAATAAATTTATCTATAATTGCATTTTCACTTTTTCCAAATCTATATAATTTAAATAATTAAAACATATTAAAATTTACATCAAAATTCGAAATTAAAAAAGTAATATAATGACTTACTCTAAAATTTAATTTAATAAATTTAATAAATATAAATTTTAGTTTACATAAATGTATTTAAAGTATATGGCCTAAATTTTATAACTTACCAACTAAAGCAACAAATAATATTTTAAATAAAAATTGAATTTGATTAATTAAACCATAAATAAATATTATAAAAATATAATGATAAATAATAACTTACAAGGATCTAAAGTAAATTACCAAATAATTTTTTAAATAAATTAAATAAAGAAATTAATTAGTTTAAATTATATGTAAATACTTACCAACTAAAATAAATTACCAAATAATTTTTTAAATAAAGAAATTAGTTAGTTTAAATTATATGTAAATATTATATAAATATGTAAATAATAGAATTAAATAAATAACTTATAACTTACGTTCTAAAATAAATTACCAAATAATTTTTTAAATAAAGAAATTAGTTAGTTTAAATTATATGTAAATATTATATAAATATGTAATAATAGAATACGACTTACCAACTAAATATAAATATGTAATAATAGAATTAAATAAATAACTTACTCCCTATATTATTAAATAATTTTTTAAATAAAGAAATTAGTTAGTTTAAATTATATGTAAATATTATATAAATATGTAATAATAGAATACGACTTACCAACTAAAATAAATTACCAAATAATTTTTTAAATAAAGAAATTAGTTAGTTTAAATTATATGTAAATATTATATAAATATGTAATAATAGAATTAAATAAATAACTTATAACTTACATTCTAAAATAAATTACCAAATAAATTTTTAAATAAAGAAATTAGTTAGTTTAAATTATATGTAAATATTATATAAATATGTAATAATAGAATACGACTTACCAACTAAAATAAATTACCAATAATTTTTTAAATAAAGAAATTAGTTAGTTTAAATTATATGTAAATATTATATAAATATGTAATAATAGAATTAAATAAATAACTTATAACTTACATTCTAAAATAAATTACCAAATAAATTTTTAAATAAAGAAATTAGTTAGTTTAAATTATATGAATTTTTTAAATAAAGAAATTATTTAGTTTAAATTATATGTAAATATTATATAAATATGTAATAATAGAATACGACTTACAAACTGAAATAAATTACCAAATAATTTTTTAAATAAAGAAATTAATTAGTTTAAATTATATGTAAATATTATATAAATATGTAATAATAGAATTAAATAAATAACTTACTCCCTATATTATTATCTTTATTTAAAAAATTTTTTGGTAATTTATTTTAGTTGGTAAGTCGTATTCTATTATTACATATTTATATAATATTTACATATAATTTAAACTAACTAATTTCTTTATTTAAAAAATTATTTGGTAATTTATTTTAGAACGTAAGTTATAAGTTATTTATTTAATTCTATTATTTACATATTTATATAATATTTACATATAATTTAAACTAACTAATTTCTTTATTTAAAAATTTATTTGGTAATTTATTTTAGAATGTAAGTTATAAGTTATTTATTTAATTCTATTATTACATATTTATATAATATTTACAATCTAAAATAAATTACCAAATAATTTTTTAAATAAAGAAATTAGTTAGTTTAAATTATATGTAAATATTATATAAATATGTAATAATAGAATTAAATAAATAACTTATTTAATAATATAGGGAGTAAGTTATTTATTTAATTCTATTATTACATATTTATATAATATTTACATATAATTTAAACTAACTAGGGAGTAAGTTATTTATTTAATTCTATTATTACATATTTATATAATGTTTACATATAATTTAAACTAACTAATTTCTTTATTTAAAAAATTATTTAATAATATAGGGAGTAAGTTATTTATTTAATTCTATTATTACATATTTATATAATATTTACATATAATTTAAACTAACTAATTTCTTTATTTAAAAAATTATTTGGTAATTTATTTCAGTTGGTAAGTCGTATTCTATTATTACATATTTATATAATATTTACATATAATTTAAACTAAATAATTTCTTTATTTAAAAAATTATTTAATTCTATTATTACATATTTATATAATATTTACATATAATTTAAACTAACTAATTTCTTTATTTAAAAAATTATTTAATAATATAGGGAGTAAGTTATTTATTTAATTCTATTATTACATATTTATATAATATTTACATATAATTTAAACTAATTAATTTCTTTATTTAATTTATTTAAAAAATTATTTGGTAATTTACTTTAGATCCTTGTAAGTTATTATTTATCATTATATTTTTATAATATTTATTTATGGTTTAATTAATCAAATTCAATTTTTATTTAAAATATTATTTGTTGCTTTAGTTGGTAAGTTATAAAATTTAGGCCATATACTTTAAATACATTTATGTAAACTAAAATTTATATTTATTAAATTTATTAAATTAAATTTTAGAGTAAGTCATTATATTACTTTTTTAATTTCGAATTTTGATGTAAATTTTAATATGTTTTAATTATTTAAATTATATAGATTTGGAAAAAGTGAAAATGCAATTATAGATAAATTTATTGAAGAAAAATATTTGAAATGGATTCCTTATAATCAATTTGAAAATGTTGAATATCTTGATAAAGGAGGATTTGGTACTATATACAAGGCCATTTGGTTAAAAAGTGGTAATAAGATAGAAGTGGCTCTTAAATGTCATGATAATTTAAATGAAAATAATTTAAACGAAAATTTAGATGAATTTTTAAATGAAGTATAATAATATAATAATATATTATTTATTTTTAATTTTTATTATAAATTATTTATACTAATATATCTAATTTCAATTTTTTTTTTATAGTGGAATTGTCATGAAAAATGCTTATCATCAGACAGTATTATTTATTTATATGGTTTTACAAAAAATCCAAATACTTCAAATTATATGGTAATAATGGATTATGCAAGTAGAGGTAATTTAAGAAGGAATTTAACAACAATAGTTGAAAATAATTGGAATCAAAGATTATTGATGTTATATGAAATTATTTCCGGTCTTAATGAAATACATAATCAAAATCTTGTTCATTGTGATTTTCATGATGGAAATATTTTAAGTCATAAAAACAACAAAGTTTTTATTAGTGATTTAGGATTATGTCGCCCTGTGAAATCTTTTTTGAAAGAACATGATATTTATGGTGTTATTCCATTTATGGCACCTGAAGTTTTAAGAGGCAAACCATATACACAAGCCAGTGATATATATAGTTTTTCCATGATTATGTGGGAATTTACATCTGGAGTTCCACCATTCAATTATAGAGCACACGATCTTCAACTCGGTTTAAGTATTTGTAAAGATAAACGACCTAAAGTTATTGAAGATACTCCACAATGTTATGTAGATTTAATGAAAAAATGTTGGAATGAGGATCCACTAAAAAGACCATCTTCATTAGAAGTGAAAAATATTATTAAAAATTGGATTTTCCGTCCTTATAAAGATGAAATCAATGAGGAATTAAAAAGCAACATCATGGAATTTATAAATGCGCCAATTGTGCATAATAATCCTACTATTGAACCACATCCACAAGCATATTATACAAGTCGTCTAATGGATTTTACTAGTAAAAAATTGAATGAAATTCTTGAAAGTGAATGTTTGGATTGTTTAGTTAGTGACACAAAGTTATTGGGTACGTAATACATACAAAAAAAGTAATTTAAAAATTACCTTATGAAATTGATTAATTTATTTATTTGTTATTTATGTTATTTAGATATTAAAACAAATGAAAATTAGTACTTGTAAATTACATTTAAAAGAAATTGTTTTTATTTTATTTTTTTTAGAATTGTTTATACACTAAAGTTAGAGTAGTAAAATATTTTACAAATTTTTTAGTTTGTAATTTAAATAATTTTTTTTTTTTAACTTATTCAATATTAAATATATATTTCTTTTTTTTTATTTACCTAAAATTATTTAAACGCTAAGATTAGTATAGTAAAATATTTTACAAGTTTTTTAGTTTGTAATTTAAATAATTCTTTTTTTTATAACTTATTAAATATTCAAATAAATCATATTATTAAATATTATTTTCTTTAAAAATTATAATGTTTAAATTAAAAAATCTTAATAAGATAATATTACTTGACTAGCAATAAAAAATTAATTAAACATAATCACGTAAACTTGATGCTACTTTTAATGTTTTAGATTACTTTTTAGAACTGGAATAATTTATAATATTATAATCATATTTTAAATACAAGGATTTAAATTCAGTTGTATCCATAAGTCATTAATTTCCAAATATTCAATTTTATAATTTATTTTTGCCTAACTTCTATTTTATTTTTATTTTTATTTTTATTTATGAATGTCAGTTAGAAATCTAACATGACGTAAATTTAAGTAAATTATTTACATGAAGAACAAAAATTAGAAAAACATTAAAATACTAAATTGTAAAAAAGGAATAATCTACTCAAACCAGTGAAGCAGAGAAAAGGTGACATTAATGTAAAAGTATAACATCGAATTAAAACTCTTCACGGTAAAGCTCCAAATGGTTCCAGTTCAACCTGAAACCCGAATCAGATCTGAACCAAAAATCCAGTTTGATTCTAAATAATTTTAATCTGAAGTTTTCAGTTCAGTTCAGGTTCAGTTCAGTTTTTTTTTAATAATCTGAACCAGACTCAAACTGGAAACTGTTGGAACTGATGAAAAAATTTTATATCAAAAAAAAACTTTTTTTTTAATAATGGTGTAATTAGTCAAAAAATAATCAGCCAAAATGTGGTCTGGACCCAGCTCAGGTGTAGACTGTTGTGGAATTCCAGGGGATTTACTGTGATTAAACTGGGTTCAGAGTATTGGTAACCAGGAATGCAGTTCCATTTTTCGGCTAACTACACCATTATCTTTTTATACTCAATTTTGTTAAAGTTTTTTTAATTCAACTTTAAATAAAAATGGACAGAATTAGTAAAGAGAAATGAAACTTACTTTTGTAAAGTAGTTTGTTTCGTTTCTTTTTTTTTTTATTTCTTTCTTTTCCTCCTTTACTAATGTTATACGTTCCTTACTTTAATAAAAAAATAATGATTTTTTTTAGTCATTTATAAATCTTATTTTCTTTGGTCATTTTAAGAAAAAAAACCAATTTTTTTAATCATCTTAATAAATAAAAAAGATAATTTTTTTTAATCGTTTAAATAAATAAAAAAATGATTGTTTTTTTAATCATTTCAATTAGTGTTCTGAATTTTTATGTAAAAAAACGCATTTAATTTAAATAAATCACTTAAAAAAGAGTTAAAAATCAGATTACCAATTTTTTTAAAGTGATTAATAAAAAAAAAAAATGTCAAAAATATTCTTCAACGTTTTTTTTTAAGCATTTGATTTAAAAAAAAGCCAAAAAACTTTTCTCTTAAACATTTAATTAAAAAATTCATTTTAGCGTTTTTTTTAAGCATCCAATTTTTTTAAAAAAAACATTCAATTTAAAAAAAAGCTTAAAAAATAGTTAATTTAAAAACAAAATGCTTTTTTTTAAGCATTTAATTTAAAAAAAAGTAAACGTTTTTTATTAATCATCTAATTTAAAAAATAATAAATGCTTTTTTTGAGCTTTTAATTTAAAAAAAAATGCTAAAATGTTATTTTTTTTAAGCATTTAAACGCTAAATTGCATTTTTTAAAGCGTTTAATTTAAAAAAAACACTAAAATATGTTTTTTTAAGCATTTAATTTAAAAAAATGCTAAAATGCGTTTTTTAAAGTGTTTAATTTTAAAACAAAATGCTTTTTTTTAGCGTTAATTTACAAAATTTACTAAATATTAGTAGTTTAAAATCAATTATTAAGAAAGCAAATGGAATGATCAGAAAGCAAAACAAATAATTAAGAAGTATTAGGAATGATCAGGAAGCAAAATATAAATCAGGAAATAAAATGAATAATTAGGAAACATCAGAAATGATCAGAAAGTATCAGGAATGACCAGGGAGCAAAATATAAAATCAGGAAGCAATATGAACTATTGGAAAATGTTGGGAACAGGAAGATTAGGAAGCATTAAAAAGGATCAAGAAGTATCAGGAATTATCAGGAAGCATAATGAACAATTAGGAAATGTCAGAAATGATCAGAAAGTATCAGGAATGACCAAGAAACAAGATATAAATCAAATGAAGAATTAGGAAGCATTAGGAACAATCAAGAAGTGTTAGGAATAATCAGGAAGCGTTGGGAATAGTCAAGAAACAAAATATAAAACCAGGAAGTTTTATAGGTGGAAATAGAATCCAGTGGATTCTGAATTCACATAATGTGGATTTTGTTCACTTATGTGGAAATCAGTTTAATTACATAATTATTTTGTGATACATGATTTTTGTTTACCACACAGCCGTGTATAATTGGACATGAAAAATTTTTTTCATGGAAAACCAGGAAGAATATTCTTTCTTTCCTAAAAAAAACTCTTTAATGATTTGACTAATAAATATCTTGAAAAAAAATCTCCTAACAGACGTTATAAAACCTTTATTTCTCATAGTAATTATAATCTCATTATTTCAGTACTTCGTGAGCCTAAAAATATAAAACTAGGAACTTCTAAAGACCAAAATTGGATAAAGGATATAATAAATTATTTTTATTAGATGTTAAATTCATTATTTAAAAAATTCCATTATTATATAAAAATGATCCGATTTTTACATGAGTGGATAAGAGATCAAAAATCCATATTATGTGGATTTAGAATCCATTGGATTCCATTTCCACCTACAACAAAATAAAAAAAAATAAAACAAAAAAAAAAGTGGACAAAATTGTTCAGAAATGAAAATAAAAAAAAAAAAATGGACAAATTATTTAGAATGAAAATTAAAAAAAAAAAGAAAAAAGAAAAAAGTGCCACACCATTTTTAAATCAGTATAAACAAAAATGATGCGTAAATTGTAATCATGCGATAGGGATTCCAGGATAACTAACCTGAGCTAGAAGGATCTATTTTAATTAACCTGAACCAAGGGATTTATTTTAACTAACCTAAACTCGATGGGTTCATGTTAAGTATTCCCTTTATTATTTAAAAACATATTATTTCTAAAATCTTTTTAACTAACTTATACAATTTATACAGAATTTAAATTTTCTTTCATTTTAATTATTTCTCTAAATAAAACAATTGATTCATTTAAAAATTAAATTGATATATTTTTATATTATTTTATTTATTTTTTTTTTTTTTTTTTTTTTTTTAAAAAAAAAAAAAACTTACTTGTAACAATGATTAATATTCTTCCATCTACAACAACACTGATTTGGTGAATAATAATAGCCATTGATGGACATCCACTTAGAAGCACTGTGCCATAATTCTACTTTCACATTACCACATCTTGTTTTTTGAAACTTAATCACCTTATCTCCATTAGTATATGACAAATATAATAATAGAAGCTTGTCTGCCTCATCATTCCAAAGGCATTGTTTTATGTTTCTCAATATTTGTGATGTATTTTTAATACTAAAAGTACCAGTTGGCAAAGTCATTGTTTCATTTGTATTCAAATTGATCGATTTAAGATTAGAAAATACTTGTTGCATATCTGGTCTTCTTTGATCAGTGGTTGATCAAACTCGATTTACATTTAATCTACACCAGACTTACATATTAATTTCAGCTCGCACTATGACATTATCGGTTAATGTGCATTGTGTAAAAATGAGGTGATCCGAAGTACTGACTCGGATCTTTGATATTCGTACTTAAAAACGTGCATGGTTGTGCAAATTTAGATGCTTAATCCAATTTTTTTGATTAATATTTGTCAAGTGAAGTATGTGATGTTATACACTCTCAAATTTATAGATCTAACGTAAATTCATCTTTAAATGCAATATTTATTATATTTGAATATGTATGAATGATTTTTTTATAAAGGAAGAAAAAGGATTTTTCTAACTCAAACTTTGGAGAAAAATGAAATTGATCTATTCGTAAAATGGAAAACTGATGATTTATTATTCTCTCAAAATATTCAAATAGTTGACAAATTATAAATAAATTCAATTGTATAAAAACTCGGAAATTAGGAAGAATTTATATATTAAGTATAAAAAATATTATTTTAATTTTCCATAAATCAAAAAATTAGGCACGCAATTTTTATTTTTTCGGGCACGTCACCCGGTCCGATTTTAAATTTCAATGTTCGTGAACCGAAAAAATCAAATTGACATGTGCTTTGTATTATTACTGTTATTGCAATTTATTGTGAGTGAATAGGAAATATTCGCGATCATGACAAAATGCAAAACAAGAAGTAAAATATCATAATGACATGAAAAGATTTTAAATAAACTACTTGAATTATCAGTTATATAATATAGTTAATTTTTAGCGTTATAATTAGACGTTAAATTTCTTAATGAATTTTTGGTACCATAATTGCAAATAATGTAATCCTAAAATTTTATAATTTAGTCGATGAAATTCGAGATGCAATATGTACAATACATTTATTATATACAGTATATTGATTATATCTTTAAGCGATTATTATTCATTACTATTATTGTTTTTTTTAACTAATTGATTGCAATAATAATTTATCTGCATACAGCATTGTTAATTAACCTGTTGTAAAGTTCAAATCAGCTAAATTATAATATTCATACTAGCGCTAGTAAATGTTATTAGGGAACGCATTACGTTTGGTGACGTAGAAATTTCAAAAATTTTAGAGATTTTTATTTTCAGAGTTGTATTTCAGATATATTTTTTATCTGTTCTACTGCAAGTTTAATTAGAGTTGAAAGAAAGTTTTGAATGCCGTTGAAAGACCATTTCCAACAATGGATATAAAAAAAGTTTTGGCAGATTGATATTTAAGATAGCCTTAAAGTCCTTAATTAAACATTCATGAAATGGGAACAGAACTTTCTGCTATAAACCAAACGCTGCATATATAACAAAGTCCAAGAATTTTCAATTATTCAAACGTCATCTACGCAGGAAACAACTGCAGGCTACTTTAAATAAATTGCATAGCGGCAAAAATTGTCTACTTCATGATTTTAAATGATGTATAAAAAAAATTGTTGCGTCACAACTTGTCAGTTGCGCCACATAGCCTGTCTACCGTACAGTACAATTATCAGATATAGTTTTATTAAGTAAATCTCGAATATACCAATTATTTTCCGGATAATTTCTAAAAACATACTTTTTTTTTATAGAGTTAAAGGATAATAATAAGGGATGAGAATTTCTTTGCGTGCTGCAGTTGATTAGTTTAAATCAAAAATAATTTTACTCGAACTTTCGTCCCTGAATTTTTTTGTAACGCAACAAAAAAGACAAACAAATCGTCATATTTGTTTATACGATTATATTTATCATTGGTATTATTCAATATGGGAAATGAACTTTACATATAACAAGTTCTAGTAGGCGCAGTAACAATATCGTAATTTCCTAATTCCTGGTGACTGATAATTAATATGCTTTTAGGTAAGTTTTTCATTGATACATTTTTAATTTAATTAATGGATGGACTGTATATTTCTATTAAAATTACGGTAAATCTATACGTGGTAGTACCATTCACCAACATTTTTCTACATAAAATACCTATCTTTAAATATAAAATAAGAAACGCGGTATTTACGCGTAATATATAATTGCGCTCAGTAATTTGTATTATACCATTTTTGTTGAAATAAAAACTAATTCAATTCTTGATCGCCTGAGGCCGTAATTTGATGGTATAGTAACTCTTTCATAACTCATGATTGGTTTCTTATTTTATTATTATTATTATTATTATTATCAAATAATATAACTGATAATTTTTTTTTTTTTAACTTAAATAATTAAAAAGGGGTTTCTTTTTTTTTTGTATATAAAATTGATTTTAAAATAAAAAGTCCTTATTTAAAGTCTTTACGATCTAAAGATTTTATCATTACGCACGTAATGTTACCGCTTTTCACTAGCGATTCTAAGGGTTGCCTTATCCTTTTTCCTCCATTTATTAACGAAGAATATTATTATAACAATAATTATGATACTCATACCACCACATATTATTCCAATTTCAAGATTCACTTTAACAAACTTATTCTGTCCATCATCCTTATTTGGTGGTTGTTGTAGTTCAGGATCAAATGTACTAACCCAAGTATAATTCAATACGTTCAATAAATAAATTTTAGAATTAAGTTCAATAGGAGGAGCATTAGATCGAGTAATATTTCCTAAAATATATATTGTATAAATATTAGGGTAAGTTAGGAATTCGTCTCATATATTGTCAGTTATCTTTTAAATTAATAATAACATACCAAATGCTACAATCATATGATTTCCAACTATATCGGCTGAATGGCTTACAAGCGAAGGTATATTACCAACATTTGATGTTACTTGTGGTACAGACCATTCAAAAGGAAACGTATTTGTATCTAAAACTGCCAAATCTGGTGCAACTTTCATGAATTCATATCCCAACGCATCTGTCACTCCACCATAAACTATTATCTTGTTATCCGGCGCTAAAATCATGAAAGCATGAAAGAAAGAAGGAGTGAATGGATGGAACAGATTGATCAGATATATAATATAATATTATTAAAATTCATACCTAATACAGCACTATGTAAATAACGTGATTCAATCGAATTTATATTATTCGCATTCTATATAATGAATATAAATTATGTTAAAAAAACGAAATATGACAAAAGCGAAATATGAAAGTAATATTAACTTGCCATCATAGACCAACTGTCAAGTTTTGTATCATAAAGATGAACCTCATTAATATCTACTATAGAATTACCATCCTCTTTATACCCTCCAATATATACAATAATACCTTTCGGTAATAAAGTTGCAGTATAAGCACAACGTCGACTAGGACCATTTTGTGTTGAACCAGATGATAAAGAAAAAGTATTTATATCAATTTTAATCATATCATTAAACATATTTTCTTGTGGTATTGTAGGTACAATGAAATAACCTCCAAATATATATAAAATTCCCGAATCATCCATAACTGCTTTCATATTTCTTCGTCTTGTGGGTGATTTTCCCTGAATTTGAGGTATACTCCATTGTTGAGATGTGACATTAAATGTATGTATAATTGATGTAAAAGAATCTTGATTTATTTTATTATCGAGCATATAACCTCCAAATAAATTTATTATTGGATCATTATTAATGTTTTTGATTGAAACTCCTGCCCATGAACTTCGAAATGGGATCGCTGAGAATGGTGTAAGGTCTGTCCATGGTGGATATGCTGCATCAAATTTTTTAGAAACATCTAGATAAAAAACCTCATTAACCGGTATATTACCACTTATTTCTCCACCCAAAAAATAAAGTCTATTATTATTCTCTACAAAGACGGTGGAATGAATTGCACGTGCTGCAGGAGTGAACGATTGAACTTCATATATCAGATAACTCCAAATAAATTTATATAATAAATAATAATTTATTATATTAAATGATAAATATTTTAAATAAATCATAACTTTTTATATGTTCTCTGTAAATATGAAGTTGAAAAAGGAGAGGGAGAGAAAAGAAAAGATGAAAATTTAAGATGAATGCATCAATTATATTTTTAAAGTGGGTGCACAGCACGACTTCTTCGGGTATGATTAATTATAAAATCTTTTTTTTTTTTTTTGTATAACTTACCCCTTAAAAATAGTGTTTATAACAAATTCTTTCAAAAAAAAAAAAATATTTATATAATTTATGTAATTTATTTTACAAAAAAAAAAAATTTCTTATATAGTCGAAACCCGATAATAATACTGTATGTTTATCAATTTACTAAAATGGACAATGATGATAATAGTAATTGGATCATTTTATATTTAATGCATTTCATTCGTCATATTTAGTATTTAACGCCGAAGATATGCATATTGTTATATTTTAAAAAGAATTTATTCAGAAATGCCAAGTTAAATATCATTAAATTTAATAAATAAGATTTAATAATAATATCGGACGGAAGAAAGAAAGATTTGTAAATTCCGTGTCAATTGTGATTATTTCGAAGAAAAAAAAAAGAAAATACATTAGAAAATGTGGTCGTACAAAAATTTGATTACTCACTCTATGCTACGTTAAATAATGAATTCGTGATACAAAAATTAATTGAAAATTATATTGTGCATTATTTGTTTATTTTGAATATTAAAATTAATTGAAAAAATGAAATTTGTTTATTTTAACTGTCGTGTATTGTTATTTGCTTCAGTTGATCCTATAACAAGCCATGATAATAAATTTCAAAGAGTTTGAGTAGTAGATGCAATTCATATAATTCATATGAAGGTTTACGAATTAAAAGTTCCCATCAAATGGTATATCTTTTAAGCATAATTTTCTGTATTAATTTTATTATTATGAACTCTAGTAAAACGTTTCACCTATATTTTATTATTGAAGTATCACTTTCCTTCTTTCCTTTAAAATTTTTTCTATACACCGTTACTTCCGTAATTGTTAAAATAAAGCGTACTACTTTTTTTGCGCGGGATTATCAGTGACCCGTCGCATGAAAAACAGAATATTGTGATGTTTGACTCGGAGTTCGGATAAAAAAAAAAAAATTTTTTTAAAATTTCATAATTCACGGAACTTTATTATATTTATTAAAATTATTATTTATTACTACTAAATTAAGATTTGCCATTTCGCAAATTTTAGTTAATAAATGAATCAATAACATCAATAAAGTAAAAGTCAAAGATGTTAATACACGAATTAAAACGAACGAATGAATGAAACGAATATAAACAAAATATTTTATTAGCAGCTATTTTTTATAACCTAATTATTCCACGTGATTAAGTTTAAAATTGACCAACCGCAAAAGATAACGCATGACATAAATAAAACATATTTCAATAGCCATAAGTTAACATACATTATGTTTTACAACCTTAAAGTTAATAATAGATATTTATTTGGGACAGAAATGTTTTATTTTTTTAAAAAAATATTATTTTATTCGAAAAATACAAAATTAATATATTCACATAAAGAATTGTATATATCTTATACGGAATATAGTTTCTATCCGAATAGAAACCGTGTGATGCTTCAAAGCCCTAATCATGATATTCTATTTAAAGAGACTTTAGGTCATACAAACTTAATTTTATGGTTTTTATAATATAAAAATTTCAGTAATAACCCAATAACCCAGCTTTTAATTTTTTTTTCTTCAAAAATTTATATGTGAAAATTTTTTTTTAATTTATAAAAAAAAAAATTATATTATTACTATGCCGAGTGAGAATTTTTTAAAACTGATTTCATAATGTACCGGACACATTCATTTTTATTTACACATTCGGCAAAACCCGGTAAAACTCAGAATAAGGTAAAAATTATATCATTTATAGATTCGGAGCACTAATCCGAATATAGTAGTATAGTCTTTATTTCATTTTGATCTCTACCGAGTTTTACCGAGTTACTCTCGGCAAGAAATGTGTCCTGTACATTATGAAATCAGCTGTAAAAAAATTTGTCCCGGCCGGGATATGAAAACCATTTTATCACTTTGTGTCGCCTTATTTGTATCGCAATAAAGTAATGATAACATATAATGAATAATTTATTTTACAGCTAATTTCATAATGTACGGGACACGTGACAAAATTCGATGTCGACTGCCGAGACTTCGGCTTGTCGGATAATATATATATAGTTATTTATATTTATACAAAAACGTTTTATATCCGCGTGTTTATTTTTATTTCTCAATTTGCCGACAACCCGGCAGCCTGGCAACCCGGCAAGTTCTCAACATGAATTATGAAATCAGCTGTTACAGTGGAATGATCCACATGATCCACCGCCAGTATCCAATTGCATCGTGACCCAACACAGTATAAAAGCTAAATGCCACACTGTTACCATGACCTATATAAAACATGGTCTACAGCATTAGCACGATATCTATAGCAAGTCACATATGATTAGCAAAGGGGAGAGGAAAGGGAGAAAAGATAGCAGGAATATAAACCTAAACGAAAGCTAATCCTAAAAAAAGCAGGTCAAGAGCACCCTTTTAGCAGACTACAAAATAACTCAATTATTTCCATCTTATTCGAGTTCGCATCCTGAAAGTTTCTGCTCTTCTTGGACTTTTTTGATTTATTATCGGCATGATTTCAGGTCGTTCACCTTTACAAATACTTAAACTGAGTTGAAGATCATATGCTCTATCTTTGAATGGTGGAACTCCAGATGTAAATTCCCACATAATCATAGAAAAACTATATATATCACTAGCTGGAGTATATGGATTGCCTCTTAAAACTTCAGGTGCCATAAATGGAACAACACCATAAATATCATATTTTTTCAAAAAAGATTTTACAGGCTTACTTAATCCTAAATCACTAATAAAAACTTGGTTTTCTTTATGATTTAAAATATTTCCATCATGAAAATCACAATGAACAAAATGTTGATTATGTATTTCATTAAGGCCAGAAATAATTTCATATAATATGAATAATCTTTGATTCCAATTATTTTCAATTACTTTTGTTAAATTCCTTCTTAAATTGCCTTTATTAGCATAATCCATTACTACCATATAATTTGAAGTAACTGGATTTTTTTGTAAAACCATGTAAATTAATAATTCTTGTCGATTCTAAACATTTTTCATGACAATCCTACTATAAAAAAAATTGAAATTGGATATATTAGTATTAATGATTTATAATAAAAATTAAAAATAAAATAATTTATTATTATACTTCATTTAAGAATCCATTTAAATATAGATTATTGTCATTCAAATTATTGAGACATTTAAGAACTACATCTTCTCTTGTACTGTTTTTTGGCCAAATAGCCTTGTATATAGTACCAAATCCTCCTTTATCAAGATATTCAAAATTTTTAAATTGCTCATAAGGAATCCATTTCAATTTTTTTTCAAAAATAAATTTGTTTAAAATTGCATTTTCACTTCTTCCAAGTCTATGTGATTTAAATAATTATTGAAACATTAAAATTTATATTAAAATTTAAAATTAAAAAAGTAATATTGATATGATGGCTTACTCTATAATTTAAATTAATTAGAAATTAATAAATTTAATAAACATAAATTTTAGTTTATATAAATATATTTATAATGTATATTATATGTTTTATAATTTACCAACTAAAGCAACGGATAATATTTTTAAATAAAAATTGAATTTGGTTATTATATATAAATAAATATTATATAAGTACTTTACTATCAATACAGGTTTTCTTGATATCCATATAACTACCCTACCCTATGAAAAAAGATCATCCAATATTTGTGCAATATTTGTTCAATTCTGTGTGAAAATCATTCAATTATTGCAGTTTTTTGGATAAAAATGACCATGCAGTTATTTATAGCGTGCTAAAAGTGTGCAATTTTTGTACAATTGAAAATAAACTTAAATTTAAAATATAGAAAATGTTCAATTTTTGTGCAATAAAAATTTTAGGGTATAAAATTTGTATTTAAGATACAGAAAGCATTCAATTTTTGAGTAATCCTACCATACAATATTTGACCACTTTTTGGGGCAAATAGACCACTTTTAACCATCATTACGAATATATTTTCCTAAGTGATTTATGCAGTAAGTTTACACAAAATTCAACTGCATATTTGTTTATAAATGGGTATCTTCTGGACCTATTGGTACAATTTTTGTAGTGCTTCGTAACAAAAAAATCCAAACTTTTTTAAGTTACAGAATTAGTTCCGGCCAGAATTATAATTTGGCCAGATTTATGCATCTTAAAATTGTATATTAATCACGTGATTTGATCGTCAAAATAAATATGACGTGAAATGTTTGTTTTTTTTTTAAACCTTTGGAAAAAGATTCCCGCTGATCAGTAGAACCAAAAATTTTGTAAAGAAAATTTTAAAATAAAACATAACAATAAATAAAAGAAAACAAAAACAAAAGCCTTTATTAATAGATAAATCACCGGGAAAAAGTTAATAACCAACTAATAAAAATAGAAATAGAAAAATGACCTCTACGCGAAAATTAAGAAGCAGCTCAAGCTCAAGCAACGCAACAATTAAAAAATCATCAATGACTGAAAAGACAGCAGCGACAAAAGCTGCCGACCTAGAATTTTCCATTACTAAAAGTACCTATGGACTTGAAGAAGGTCCAACTGCAGAAGAAATAGTCAGAGAAATTTTACCACAAACCCAAGTCAAAAGACAAAGACACTCTGCTGCAGCACTAGCAGATGATAACATGGAAGAAACAACTAACTTCCCGAGCAACAAAGTAACAGTAATCAACCAATTACAACAAGAACCTGAACTCCTAATCATAGAAAAAAACAACGAAAACATTAATTTCCTCAACGACCAAAAATCTGGGCTTAATGATTCAATCCATGCAACCCCATGAATGTAGATCAACAATCACATGACCTACAAACAACAACTGAAAATGACAAAGAAATTCATATGACAGTAGATCCACTAACTGAAATAAGCAGCGAGAATGAAAATAACACACCATACAAATCTACTAAAGGAAAAAACAAAGAACAGAATGACAATAACACTATTGCAGAAATAGAAATTATCAATATTAATAACAATGAAAATAACCTATCAGAAGAATTCAGAGCTTTCACGTTAAAAAAATATTTTAAAAATTACACAGACAAACAAATCCACACGTGCATAAGAGATAAATTTGCAACAACTGAGAATTACAAATTTGCAAAATCAGTAATAACCAAAAACAATGGTATAGAACTAGTAATAGTTAGCTTCTACAATAGAACAGCAAGAGACGCCATCCACGGAACCATATTAGGCAACTTCCCAGCAATATTTTGGAAATATGACAAAAAAGAAATAACTACAATTATTAACACAGAACTTGAAGAAATAGAAAAACACCTAATAAAAATTGTCGACGTACCAAAACATTACACAGCAGACGACATCGTAAACATATTCAAACCCTTAGGCCAAATCAACGAGATAAAACAACTAGAAAGTGCGAAATCATACTATAACAAAGAAACACAGCAATGGTTACCCAAAAGACCAACACCTTTCAACTCATTCAACATACGCTTCAACAATAGCAAATCAGTATCAAAAATTTGGGAAAAAAACTGCTGGTCCGTAAAAGTAGAAAACCATACAATCAGAATCTTACCAATCGACACCAAATGTAATGAATACACAAAAAGGACAGAATGTTCATACAAAATAACAGGGTTATTCAAAGACACAACCATAGAAGATCTAGAACCCCTAGTAAAAGCTATCAAAGGAAAATCATGCACGATAGTACCAAATAGACACCCAAAACAAAAAACTAAAATAGCCTACGTCTATCTACCTAAAGAAGACTTTCTACCAAATCTAAGAGCCTTCAATCTAACCAAAGACCGAATAATCTACATAAACCCTAGCTCAATACCAACATGCAACATATGTGGTCACCCAAATCATAAATTCGCTGAATGCCCCAATAAAGACACTATAAGACTATTCTGTAGACCCAGAGCAAGCAACATCGAACCCAAAGATCTTAAACCAAGATCATACCTCACAGCCAACATCAGAAATAGCGTCAATTACAACAACAGAACGCAGGTATCGATACAACATAACAACATGTCAACAAGACAAAGAAGTCAAAGTAGAGGAAGATCAAAAACACGATTGAACGAAAGAAAAAATAACTACCAAACACAAGACCTTTCAGAATCAAATCTTGACAGACACAACAAATACATGTCAAATTACGATCAGCCACAAGCAATAACCAACCAGCGAATAATCAACCAACTATCAAAAGAAATAGATAACATAAAATTAACAATCAAAAAGAACGAAGAAATAACTAACCAGCACGCCAAACAAATTCAAGAAATCAATCAAGTTACAATTCAATTAACAAAATCAATCAGCAAAATCACAAGTACGCTAGACACTATAGTAGCGAACCAAGAAAAAATCCACACGATCGAAAAAACCCAACAAAAAATATTAGAAGCAATCCAAAATATTGCGTCCAATAATACAAACAACGATCAAATAAACTACCAAACCAAACAAACACCTGCTCACGATCACACCAAACAATATCTACTAGACTACCCAAACGAGGAAATGATTAATGCGGTAGCCAATAGAAGCCCCAGACAACAAAAAATCCACCACCCAAGCCGACAAGTACAGTACATACCAAATACACTAGTATCAGACGAAAATAGTACAAACCCAGAAGATGACCCCACTTCAACAAATGATACAGAACAAGTTTACTCAAAAATCTATAATGATGACATAATTTCGATTACGGACACTGATAACGACCCAACAACCAACCAATCATCCTCCAACCAATGGTTCCTAGGAAGGATGATGTTCTAACTCATACCTGGACTTACCTTTATCGAACTCATTTGATTCTCCAATTTGATTTTAACCCAACACTTCTTTTATATTCACATCGAAAAACTTCACAAATATTCATAATGATAGTACAACAAACTACACAAAATAATTTAGAAGGTAATACATCTTCAACTTCTACAGAAAATCCAACAAAAAAACCCAAAAAAAATTTAGAAACATCAAAACCAAAAAAAAAAAATAATAATAATAATAATAACAATAATAATAAATATAATAACAATAACAATAACACCAATAATGACAATAACAACAGTTACAATTCAAATACATCACAACACCAAAGTATTGAACATTCTAACTTCATAAAATACGTCAACCTCCAAAGTTTCTATATACCCTTCAATAATTCACAAAAAGCATGTCCCATCATAGGTATCGCATCGCACAACATACAAGGCGGCCACGATAATAAAATCGATGACATAATAACTTACATGTTCAACAACAACATCCATATCCTCCATATATGTGAAACAAGATCAAAAATTAAAATCACATCGAACGACAGTTCTCAAACAACCAACAAAAACTTCAACGTCACAAAAATACCGTACATACCAATTACGAATACAAGTAACACAATTCACTTTTATTCAATCAACAACTTCATTAACGATAACATCAACAAAGGAGCGGGTAACAGTATCATAATATCCGAATTGTTCAACAAACATCTAACGAACATCTCCAGTTTTAATGGTAGAATAATTTCACTCAAATTCATGTTCCCTAAAAACACAACATTAAATATCATAGGAACATATTTACCACCATTAAGTAATGAGGCAAAATATAAGTCAGTTATGCCAGAATGTCTAAAAGAACTCAAACATTTAACAGACCACCGTGAGTGGAATCAAAATAAAAACTTCAACATTCTTCTTGGAGATCTCAATATAGATTGGAATAAAGATTCGGCACGACGCACGCATGCCAAAACTCTAGCTCAATTATTAAAGGAAAAAAATCTGAAAGACTGTTTCAAAACATTACTAATCAAAACCGAAAATACATACCACTCGGGAAATACCTCTACCAGAATCGACTACATTTACGGAAACAACAACGTAATCAATAACACTGCGAACCTAACCAATGAGAATACCAACCAATTTTACAGCTCAGATCACAACATAATAAGTTGTTACTTAGCAACACACAACCTCTTCAACATAAACATACAAAACACAAACCCACATTGGATAGATTACGCCAATGAAGTAACATCACATGATCATAAAAGACGCCTTAACGAGACATATACGACGAAAAAACCTGAATGCTGGAATAATTACACACAACAACTAAACACGTTATTAAACAATACAAAGTCACAATATTACGACATCAACTACTCACAACGTACATTAAAACAAATAGATGAAAAAACCAACTTTTTAATTAATCATGTGATCAAAATATGTAAAAACACACTGATAAAGAAGAAAATACACTTCGAAGCAACATCAGACAAAACTCCTCACATAATCAAACAACTAAAAAACCAAAAGAAATATGTTGATTTACTAATCATTCATACACAAAACTATATAGATTTAAAGCTTTTAAAACAACCGCCAACTTCGTCATCATTAATTAATCCAAGAAACTTAACAAAAGATAAAATAATTCACCTACATCAAATGGACAAACACTTTGCCTATGACAAATTCTGGCAAACAAACACTCTCACAAAACTAAGACGTTTAAGCCTAATATTCAATCACGAATACACTTGGCCGACTGAAATCACTCAATATACGATAGAACACATTACGTACAACTTAACCTTATTAAAATCACTTATCGACGAGAAATTCAACAAAGAAACTAGCAAGTGGAAGCTTAATAGTATTAACAACGCTATTACAGCAAGAGAACAAAACTACAAAATCTCTCCCACAAAATTACTAAATTCCATCCTTGAACGAACCCCAAACAAAATCAACTTAGAAAAAATTGTAATACAAAACCAAAACACGCAAGATACAATACTTATAACGAATCCAGAAACAATTGAACAAGAAACAATCAATCATTACCAAACAGTAGGCAATAGCACGAGTCACCACAACATGCCCAACTATCATACTATACATGATTTACCTCCATCATGGCAGGAAATATATCGGCCAAAAAATACATCACAAGCAGACCGTGATTCTTTGTTAATACCAATATCACAAGAGGAACTGACTAACGTCATAAAAAATTTACCCAATAATAAAGCAGCTGGACCGAATGGTCTAACATACGAAATCTGGAAAAAGTTCCCAAGTAATCACTATGACCTAATAGTAAATTTATTTAACGATATAATGAATTCAAAAACAATCCCCTCCAGGTGGCAAGAAGCACTGCTATACCCAATTCCGAAACCAGAATATTGGAACTGCGACCTAACAAAAACACGCCCAATCATCCTCTTAGACACCTTAAGAAAAATCTTCACGAAAATTTTAACACAACGGCTGCAACATTATTTAACTAACACAACTATACTTCAAAAAACCAACCAAGCAGGTCTACACGGATCCTCGACCATGGAAATCATTTTCAAGATACAAACAATTATTGACTACCACAAAGATACCAACATGGTAAACTCGCCCTTTTACATTATGATCCAAGATCTTTCGAAGGCTTATGATCGAGTAAATCTAAGCCTTTTGGACCTAGCATTAAAAAGAATAGGATTACCTGCCAGCTTTACCGGAATAATAATTAACCTATTCAAAAACCACAAAAATAGTATAATTTTACCAACATTACTATCTGAAAGCTACGACCTCAAAATGGGTATCATACAAGGTGAGGTATGCTCGCCACTGCTATGGATCACCTACTACGACCCGCTATTCGAAGCAATAGAAAAATCAACAACTCAAGGCATCACATTAAATACCAGGATACCAAAATCAATATACCACTCTGATGATCACTTCGTCCACCAAGAAAATATCAAATTATTAGGATATCTAGACGACACTACGTGGACAGAAAATTCTTTAACAAACTTGTCTACCTCACTTAACACAGCAGACGAATTTTACTCCCTAGCAAACATCAAAATCAATAAAAACAAATGCAAACTCCTTACGAACGACCCACAACTAATTAATACACCTTCCGTACAACTCCCTTTTGGTAATGAAATAATAGACATAGAAATAATCAAAAACACCAATTCTATCCGAATACTAGGAGCATATTTCAATGCATTTAACAATCACAAACAAACGTTCACAAAAATCAAACGAATAGTCTCACAATTTGTATACTTACTAAAACCCAAAAAATTATCTAACGACATGGTCACTTACGTAATAGAAGCGGTTTTATACCCAAGATTAGAGTATTTAACACAAAACATTGCGCTACCAGCATCGCTAACATCCTTCATAAACACAAAACTACGTTCACTATACAAACACATTACCACATTAGCCCGATCAACACTTAACGAGATAATTCACTCTCCACTATTTCGATCACCCAAAAACATTAACATGGCAAAAGCTAAAGCATCACTTCTCTTAGCTCAAGCAAATAGCCCATTAACAGAAAATTGTTTCAAAATATTAACTATGATGTCACAATTAAAATTTTGGTACCCGTCGTCACCCTTTACATTAATTCAATCCTTTAAAAAACCTCACCCATCGTTCAATACGTTTGAATCTACAATTTTCTTACTCAGACACTTTAATATAGAATTTAACACCAACTGGGCATTTCATGTCAAAGGTGGCACATCACCTATAGTAGACTACATAATTAATACACCTAAATTCTTCAGTTATCTTAAAAGTTTAAAAAAGAAAAAAATCTTATTTCTAGACCAACTAACGCAACCAGATGGAGTCTTTTTAAAAACTTGGCCAGAAATCAAACATAATCTACCCTCAAAGACAGGACGCACCCCTGGATGGTATCAATACTTAAAAGATACGATACTCATCAACAAACACGCTCTACGACTAGACACCCCACTGGATATTACTTATCCACCAACAAACAAGGCCAAACGACCTAAAATAGACCTCAATAACCATCAACGTATAGTCAAAGGAAGCAATGATTGGGTCTCATTTTGGGATCCAATTACCCGAAACTTAACCATAGGAAGGATCATTCAAAAAAATTATACTAATCAAGACCACCCTACAGCTCATGTAGAACATTGGATACCCATCATCCCGTCAACCAACGAGGAACTTACACCACGTAAAATCTTGCAAGCACTCAACAAATGTGAAGGTTGTAAACTTCACGACCCTCAATTTATTGGATCCTTTTCGTACAGTTGTGCTATACTTAAACTTCTCTCTAACGTCCTTAAAATTAAAGTAACCAGTTCGCCATCAACACCAGGATTTCATACTGATATACCTCCAATAACATCTACACATAAAAAACCTTACTTCTTAACACTACCGTTATCTACTTTACGAGCGCAAGCTCTAGCAGATTATTCTTCAAATCTTTCTAGACACAATTTAAAAAATAATTTTCCAATTCATTCTGTCCCTATTATGAATACACATTCTTGTAAATTTTTAGATTTATTTTTTTTAGATAATAATACGATCATCAATCTAAATAGAATAGCATACCATATTTCTAATAGTACTAATATCTCTTTTTACACTGATGGTTCTTGTATCACAGATCATAGTACCAAGTCGATAATGGGTATAGGTTGGGTGGTCAACAATCTCCCATCAATTCCCCTATCATCATTACAATTTTCGTGTAAAGCTTACAAATTCCCATCATCAACCAAAGCAGAAGCACTGGCTCTAGTTAGCGCTCTAGCAGTTTGCCCTCAACGAAGCACTATTACAATCTATACAGATTCAAAATGCATTATCAACACATTCAATTACGTCTGTTCATGACCTTCTGAACGACAATTTTTAAAAATCAACAATTACTTAATTTGGAAAGCCATCGTAAAAATTATTGATACACATAATTTAGTTGTCTCACTCATAAAAGTTAAAGCCCATTCCAACGATCACTTTAACGATTTAGCTGATAATTTAGCAAAAGAAGGCACCTCAGCACCATCATTCATAGATATCAATCCCGCGGCTGTCAAACTCAACGCTTATTACAAGTGGAACTTACCCAAAGCATTAAACAAAGACAATGTTCACCCCTTAGTCATTGATCGAAACATTCGTCATGCCATTGCGGACATCACTAATTTTCAAGGTTTCAACAAATTTTTAGCCCACTACCGAATAGAAGACATTCGTAAAGCAACATTTAAAAATGCGATTGATTGAAAATGGACCAAAGAATGGTTCAATCACAACCCGGTAGACGACTTGCCTACAAGTCGTAAACTCACAAAGTTCAGAGCATGGCAAATGAAAAATTGTAGCAACTCCTTACCCACTATGGACATTTTACAAGAGTACAACCCAGAATTATTCGCGAACGTATCATTATGTTGGCATTGTAAAACAGAAAAAGAAACTAACCAACATTTATGGCTCTGCCCTACAATTCTTAAACAAATAAAACCGCATTTCAAACAACTGACTTTGTGGTTCATAGCTCTCGTTCAATCATCAGCTGACACGCTACAAGTAGACATATCTAACACATTCAGAACCAATCCAATTTTCAGTTGGAGCTTCCGTTCATCAGACAGATTTTTACCGTCATCATCAGACCATGCATTTTACCTCACGTGTAGAGGGTTCTGCACCAACGTATTTACATCGATATTCACCAAATTCTTCAGCACTAAAATCAGAAGACAAAGCAACAAGTTACTACTGATAATATTCAGCGAACTCACAACCTTTCTGAAGCAAAACATTTGGAAACCCAGAAATCTTTTATTTAAAAGATGGAAACTTGAAAGAAACATCACGTCAAAACTGCTCAAATCACGAAGTACTAAATTCTCTTCCAAAAAACGTAAACGCCGTTCCGACGAGACTACTAGGTCAACCAACGCACGAAACAGAACTCATGGTCTAACACCTCAAAGTACAGCGCTCGTACGCAATCACATAGATACGTGTCAAAGTCTTTATGCCGATTTATTTTCATCCGCTAACATCACTGATTTCATCAAACCCTATAAAAAATAAATGTCCGGAAAATGTTATCAAAAATGTCTGGAAAATGTCCGGAATAAATCTGATGTGTCCGGAAAATGTCCACTTTTTTGGTACATGTCTGACATACTTCTGATACTTAAAATTTTGACATGTCCTAACTTTGTCCTGAATTCGTCCAGTATTTGTTCGGTATAAAATTTTGGACAAATTCTGGACAGTTAAACCTGGACAAATTCTGGACATAGTAAAAAAACCAGATAGACAAATTCCGGACATGAAAAAGTTCAGGACAAATTCTGGATACTATTTCCAAAAAAGGATAAATTAATTTTGTAAAAAAATGCAAAAAGCACAAAACTGACATTCAAAACCTTTTCTGTCGTACTAATTAAAATTGCAGAGCAGGCAAAAATACTATATATCTATGATACTGTATAAAAATTTTGGGTTAAGGAATAATGATGATCATCTATCCATTGATCATCTTTTGTGGCAAAATTTTACGAAAATACATTTCCGGACATTTTCAGGACAAATTCCTAATATCCCGAAAATGCAGTGTTTTCGGAACAGTTTCCGGACACACAGTGTCCAGAATTTCTGGACAATATTTTAGAATTTTTTTCCGGACATTTTCTGGACATTATCCGGACACTTATTTTTTATAGGGAAATCGAAAGAATTAATAGACGCCAGAGTAGCTTACATTATTGCTACTTCTAGCAATTTTCTACACAATGGTCTGTGGTACAACCATTTAGTTAACAGAGATAGTTATTTAACTTTTAGTTTAGATGCAATTTTATTTTTTGGGTGGGGGTATAAAGGTGCTTAACTTTCCCTTTCGTGGTTCGTACAGATACCCTTATTAAAAGGCTATCTGCGTTCTATTATACCATTATCGGGAGCGAGGCTGGGGTTTTTTTTGGTTAATTCTTTATGAACGTATTTTTAACTATTTTTATTGTTTAGGATAGTTTCTTTTATGTATACATATAGATGACTCAATCCCTCACTTAAATAAATAAATAAATAAATAAATAAATAAATAAATTTTTTTTTTAAACCTTTTAACTTCAAAATTTCAGGTAAGAAAAACTTGTTTTCTATTATCTTTTTATTTATTTTCCTAACTTTTTTACATTTTAACGTTATTTAACTTGCTTATTTACTAACTTCATACTTTTTTTACTACTAACACTAATAATTTATTATTACTTTCAACACTTGCTAATCATATTTTTTATATATTACTAATACTAATAATTTATTTTTCAACACTACTAATTTGCTTTCTTTACTAACTTCATACTTTTTATTTTAATACTTATAATTTTCTTACACTAATAATTTACTCTTCTTTGATACTTTACTGTTACTAACATACTTTATTTTATTTTCTTATATTTTCTACATTTATGATTTATATCAAAATATAGTATTTTATTTATGAATATTTTGTATATTTTTATATTTTAAATTAATAAAAATTCATAATTTTACTTTATAAATTTGCCTATCATTATTGTAAAATTTTAGTATTTGACCTATCATAATACCTAAAATTCGGCCTAAAATTTGGCTCAAAAATTGGACAATAATCATATAAATTCAGGACAAAAATAGGATAATTATTGTACGAATTACCATGCAATTATTGTGTGATTTATTGCAATTTTTAGCACAATTATTACACAATTATTGTACGGTCAAATATATAGAAATTGTAGTGAAATTGTAGTAAATTTAATTGAATGTTAATTCAACAAAAATCATACACAGTTTTTTCATAGGGCTATTATATTCATGTTTTGTTATAGTTGACAAACATGTATGCTATTATCCTTTAACAATTATTTAAATATTATGTTGTAAATAATTATAACATCAATTTGATATACATTGCAACAAGCATATCAATATAATTTTATTATTATTGCAATAGATATGTCAATATAATTATTATTTATATAGCAATATTGTATCAATATAATTTTAATATAATTACAAAATACATATTAAAATAATTTTAACATATATATTAATATAGTTTTGATATGCATGTTAATACAGTTTTATCCTTATTACAAATTGTATATCAATATTAATAATATAACTACAGTTATACAATTGTATAATAAAATTCATTTAAAATATATTCTTTATTATCTTTATCATGAAAACCCTTTGAATACAGATTTGTACATTTGTGTACAAAATGTACTCTAGGTTGTTGATCTACTATCGTTAGAGGTTGAAAGTGATACCATGAATCTTCACCTCTTCTCTGAAGTCCATAAATTGGAAATCCTATTACAGAATTAACACTTTCATTTCTGTAAAACCAGTCAATTAATAAAAATGGATTATTATTACTAGAATCATCTTGATGAATCATAATTGCCCTGATTAGTGCATAGAATTGTTCACCATGATTATCAGCAACTTCCACATCAACTGCTTCACCAACTCGTAATGCAATATCAACATATGTGCCAGATTCTAAATGTACAGTAAATTGGATAGAATTATAGTAGTTAACATGATGCTGAATTATGGCACCAAAATTTTTATATACTTTCTTATAAATTTTTGTAATTTCAGTTAATAAATTTTCTATAGAAAGAGTAGTTGATAAACCCTGTTTTTGAATTTTAAATTGTTTCCATAATCCAAAAACCTGAATATTTTGAAAGTCAGGATGAATAGATGAAATTTCTATATTTTTAAAAAATTAAAATATTATAAATTTAATTTGTTAAAACATTACAATAAATTACATTTAATATTAAATACCTGAATTATTTTTGGTAATAATGTTTCCGTTTTCTGTAATATACCAATAATTTATAAAAGATTGTGTCATGTGCAATATTAGTAAAGAAATTGTCACTTTTATCATATCTTTTATCTAAGCCACCATCCAATAAATATCTTAAAGTTTGAAGAGTATTATGACGTTTTGAAAGATCCATTGACAAATCTTTTTTATTTGTATGTAGAACTGTTCTTTTATATACTTCATATACTGCTTCTTTTAATGAAACTGAAGTATTAACCAGTGTTCCAAAATTTATTGCAATTTCAGGCAAATGACGAAGAGCATGAAGGTTTGGTAAATTTGAAAATATTCCTCCAAAAATCTATTAAATGAAAATACATAATTTAATATATGATTATAAATTAAGAATTAGGTTGTAAAAATAACTTTAGTTTAGAACTTATTTTTAATTAATAAACTTACAATTAATTCATGAATGGAAAATGATTAATTTCAGAAGTACGATAAAGAATTAATTTTTCTTATTAAAAACTTTCTTTAAATTAAATTAATTAGTATCTTTTGAGTAAAGAATGATATAAACAAATAATATTAAAGCGAGTGTTTATTGAATTTTTATTGAAAGAGAAAGGGATAAGGTTCCCAAGTATATTATTGAAAATGAGAAACAATGGTTGTGGGTTAGCCAATAGAAAACCTTTATAGGGTTGTAAGTTATCTGATAGAAAACTTTCAAATATGAGTAAACGATATATTTGAGATATATCAAAGTTGTAGGTTAGCTTATAGAAAACCTTCTTAAATGAGTAAAATAGAAAGTGAAGAAGGATTTTAGAATGTTAAGAGCAAGGAAAATCTAAACCAAGCATATAAAGAGTTTTAGTATGGAGAACCAGCATGGCGCAGTATTATTATACTGATAGGATGGTTTTTACCTCCACATCGTCTTAACTGATGTTTTTTAGCTTTTATCTATTTCCCAGGAGAACAATAAATATATTTCTTATATGGTGGAGTAAATTTGGCTGGATTGATTATTCCAATGTACTTTGAGTAATTTTTTATAAAACTCATCGCAATATATGACATACTCTTCTTGCATCTCAGGATTTATTACTTTCTGATTTTCCCTAATCATACCTAAATATTTCTTTCTATCAGGAGTATCATCATTTCTTATTATATTCCAGACTCACTATGCTTTCGTTTCAGGTCCTAATTTATAACTCCACCAAGCCTGTTGGATAGCTTTTGCACTATTTAAAATGCGATATGCCATTCTTTCTATAAATTCTGGCTCAAGGTAAGTACCTTTATAGCTTTTTCTGTATCTACAATAAACATCATAAAGCTTTTCAATTTCATCAGAACTAAGTCCTTTTTTAATTTTTTGTTCCAATAATATAGATCTAACATGCATCAGGAAATTTTTTCAGAAGATATACATTGATAATTATCACTTTATCGATAAATATCGTATTTATAAATTGATGGTCAACATAATGTGATAATATTCGATAATTATCTCACAATTATACAACGATATTTAACTTTTTCTAAAATAATCATACTGATAATTTGCGATATTGACAATTATCAAAAATAATCTCGATGATGATTTGCGATATTGACAATTATCGAAAATAATCGCACTGATAATTTGCGATGTTGACAGTTATCGAAAATAATCGCACTGATAATTTGCGATATTGACAGTTATCGAAAATAATCGCACTGATAATTTGTGATATTGACAATTATCGAAAATAATCTCAACGATGATTTGCGATATTGACAATTATCAAAAATAATCAAGTTAAATCCATTATTTATTGTTTCATTAATAAATCATAAAACGCACTCATATACAAATGAATACTAAGAATATTAATCTAACCCTAAATTAATTGCCGTTAATCAATGATATTAATAATTAATGAAAAAAATCAGCATGTTAATTTTTGATAATTTTTGATATTAATTATTATCAAAAGATAGCAAACATGTTAATTTTTGATAATTAACGATTTTGATAATTATTGAAATTAGTTTGGTATTATTGACGATTATTAAGATAATTATGGCAATTGATATTTGACAATTATTTTCATCATTATCGTTCTTTTAATTAAATATCATGACTATTTTGTAGATTGCTTAATTGTAAAATGTGCCGAGTTAACAGAAGAACGTATATCATCTGTAAGAGATAAGTTACATGGCATGAAATTAATCATCAAGTATCGATACATACTTAAAATCAAGGTATGTAACACCAGTCACGTAATGTTTCATGACATTTTTGATAGATATGCAGGGGAAATCAGTTAAAGTTTAAACAAGCTTTTTTAAACTTTTCCACTTCTATCTTTCCCTTTTCCTTTCACCTTCTCTTATCCTCTCTCTTTTCCATTGAAAAATTATTTAAAGAAATGTTTTATAATGTTACAGTTTTTTTTTCTTTTTCTTTTTAAGTGATAAAATACTTTTTTTAAAAAATTACACAAAAATTTATGGTCATTCGGTTTACCTCAAAGTTTTTATTACTATTTAATTTAGATATTTGAAATAATTATCAGTATTTTTTTTATACTTAATCTTTTGAAAAAAAAATAAAATATATTTATTTATTTATTTATTTATTTAACATAACGACGAACGTTCTCTCACATTAATCAGTAGACAAAAGCTAGACTAAGTACTACAACTAATATCCAAAGTCCCACCATTTCACCTTTTAAAAAAAGTAACCTAGGCTTCAGTCAGTTATCTATTTACCGTTATATTGGAAAAAAAGAATAAAATCGGTTAAATCTAGAAAAAAAAAAGAAGAAAAACTAACATAGATCGAAGTATTCATCTTAATATAAATCAGGGAAAGCAACCACGTATATGTTCGTTTATTCCTGATATTGTTTATATGACTGGAAGTATGTTGTCGAGTCATTTGATCAAAAGTTCTTTTCTTTTTGGTCATCCCGTCCTTATTTTGTTGGTTTTTTATTAACATGCGAAATCGTGTGATGATTAAAGTTAAGTCTCTGAGTGTTCCTGAAGTGCTTTGTTAATATCCACTTCGTGACTAGAGCAAAATCCAATGTGTTCGTTCAAACCATCTTCAGATAGTAGTGATGGGTAGTTACATTGTAAAATATCCGCTGTGGGTAAGTGATGCGTTAGACTTTTGATTTTGAAACTTGACGTGGTTTGTAACTTTGTATGTGAATCACTGCAAACAGTATCATCATGGTGGTGATGTATCCACAGTTTGGTGAGTGACCAGTTGATCCGATGAGAAGTATGTGATGCTTTAAGGTTAGAGAATCGTTCTGGGAATTAGTGAATCAGTACAAATTTCAACTGTTGCGTTAGGCATAACCGTTAATAAACAGGTAAAAATCGCTCAAGTCAAAAAAAAAAAATAAATAAAATAATTTATTTATATATTTATTTATTGTTGCGACAATCGATATTTAACAAAAAAATTAAAAGTTTCAATTTATAAAAAATGATGTATCACGTGATAAGTGATAATCAATTTAATCTTTTTTTAACTTTTGTTTCTCTTTCTTCTTCTTTCATCTTTCTCTTCTTTCACCCTTCCACTTTATCTTTCGTCCTTCCCTTTCGTTCTTCCATTCCCTTCCCTTTAGCTCTCTCCTTTTTTCTCCCTTTCTTTTGTTTATCGGCTCCTTTGAACTTTGGATAGGTATGTTTCGAAGTTTTTGTTTCAAACTTTTTTTAAATATTATTTTTTTTTTATTTTCTTTTCTAAGCCGGTTTTCTTTTCTTTTTTAATAGATATCAGCTCTGGTCGATCTTTTGAACTTTGGATAAGTATTATAATTTCGAAACTTTCAGTTGCTTCAAAATTTTTTTAACTTTTTTTTAATATTTTTTATCTTAAACTTTTTTTTTCTGTTTTTTCTTTTTTTTGTAGATATCGTGGACTTTTTTTTTTTAGCGACCAGTTTTTTAACCTTTGGTAGCAATAATTCATATAAAATGAGCTATAAATATGCGTATTTTGAAGACATTAATCGTTCCAATATTACCAGATAATGAAAAAACTTTTGGTTGAATCTCTTTGAACGCAGATTTTGGTAGGGTCTGATAGATAGGAAATCGGATGATTTTTTTAACTTGATTTATTTAATGAATCGTTAATTAATGTTTCGATTATTTCTTTTTTTTTTAGACGGAACGTTTTTTTTCATAGCCTATTCACTATAAAATTTTCGCGATTTTTTTTTTAAAAAAAAAATATAATTGTGAACAATAAGTATATTATAATGTTTTTTTCGAAACTCTTGGACATGGATTTTGGTAAGGGTGGGAATGTTCTGAATTATTTATACAGAACGTTTATTAACGGTTTATTTTATCTCTTTTCTTTAGGAGAGTTTTCATCGGATTTAGGTGCGTTGAATTTTGGTAATTAGTCTTTTTAATTTATCTTTTTTAATGAAACGTTTCTTATGTTTCTTTTTTTCTTCTTTTTGTAGACTGCTGGTTCTTTAAAGTATTCGGACATGTGGAGAACTTGGTATGGAGGTTTATTTTTGTTAATTTTTTAACGAAACGATCACTAACGTTTTATTTATTTTTCTTTTGTAGACTTCAGGGCATTGGACGTGTGAGGTACGGGAAATGGTAAGTTTCACAACAGATGTTGCGAAACTTTAATTTTTATAAAAAATTGGAAACGTTTATTAATGTTTATTAATTTTTTTTGTAGATTTGGGTTTCGGTATTGGGATACTAGATGGTAAGTTTCGCGAAACTTAATTTTATTTTGATTTTTGCTAATTAGAAACATTAACTAACATTTTTACATTTATTTTTGTAGATTGTTGCGTTGGAATTACCAGAATGGGTAAATTTTGCATTGCGAAACTTTCTGTTTTATTATTTACTAATTAGAAACGTTAAGTCGTTAACTAACATTTATATATTTTTTTTTGTAGGCTTTGGTGTTGGGACTCTGGAAACACCAGGATGGTAAGTTTCGCAACGCAAAACTTACGTTTTTTAAAATTTTATTTAATTAGAAACGTTAATTAACGTTTCTCTAATTTTGTTTTAGGTTTTGGTATTGGAATACTAGAAACTTCGAAATAGTAAGTTTCGTAATTTTTAGTTGCAAAACTTTATTAATTTTCTTTAATTAGGAACGTTTATTGACGTTTCTTTATTTTTTTTCTGTAGTTTTTTGGGTTCAGGATACTGGAACGCCGAAATGTATAGTAAGTTTCGCAACACCAACAATTTTTTTTACTTTTTTTTAAAGAAATGTTAACTTATGCGTTTCTTTATTCTTTTGTAGATTACCTCCAGTTCCTTTTTGGCTATTGGGTACTGGTAATGTTCGAAACTTAATTTTTTAAATTAGAAACTAATATTTCTTTTTTTTTCTTTTGTAGGTTTTAGACTTTTGGGTGAATGGGAAATGAAATGGTAAGTTTCGCAAGTTTTGCGAAACTTATTTTTTTAATTTTAATTAGTTGTAGATTTCGGGTTGGGAATGTACTGGAAACGCTTGAATTGTAAGTTTCACAACGAAAAAAATGAATTTTTTTTTTAATTTTATTAATTAGAAACGCTAAAAACTAATGTTTGTTTTTTTGTAGGTTTTTGTTGGATCCTTAGTGGTAAGTTTCGAAATTATATACTTCGAAATTTAATTTAATTTATTTTTTTTAAAAGAAATGATTACTAACGTTTTGTCTCCTTTGTAGATTCTGGCTTTGATTGGACTTTAGATGGCAAGTTTCGAACTTTAAAATTTTTTATTTTTTACTATTAAAACATTTTTAACGGTTTTTTTATTTGTTTTTTTTTGTAGATTCAATTAGGCATATTGGGATCCGATTAGAAGCACAATAGATTTTGTATAATTTTAGTATAGATTTAGCATAGATTTAGCATAGATTTAGCATAGATTTCAAATGTATAAATTTTTATTGATGTAATAAAGTCACATTTGACAAGCATTTATTTAACTATAACTGATAAAATAATAATCATTATTTGATGATACTGATACTTGACGAGTCCGATCATTATCAATATATATCATGTGATCTTTTTATCGATATATATCCCCTTGATGAATATCAATGTTTATTGTAACAGGTTAATCACAATTATTTATCACTATTTATCCACATCGATAGCACTCGACGAGTCCAATTATTTACGATATACATCACGTGACCTTTTCATCGATATATATCCCCTGAAAAAATTTCCCGATGTGTATGATGCGCCTTAGCTCTATTTTAGCAATGTATTTATTCAGATTCTTATCTGCGCATTTCTCGATATTTTCACAGATAAATACTAAGGAATCACATGCAGTACAATAAATATAAAATGTAAGTCTTCCAGGTCTGAATTTCCTATCTTCATATAATCTATCAGTCATATGAATATATACATTCTTTGAGAAGTATGTTGGGTTATATTCGAGAAATTTCTTAAATGGAACACGAATACGGGAGCACCATATTTTTAGTGTTTCATCACTATATCTGTAATGCAGATTAGTTATTACTCGCACTACTACAGGATTTAAACCAGAATAGTTAGTTTTAACCATTTTACGGGTGTAGGCAGTTTATAGTAATTTTAGTGATTTATAGTGTTTTTAGTGAATTCTAGCAATTCTTTAGTAACTTATACTAGATAATATCATCATTCAAATTTATACAGATTTACTGATTAACAATTAGCTGATTTGTAGCTGATTTAAGAGACTACATACAAATTCATTTGCAAGTATATTGGGGATTTAACTAAAGGCACTGTGCATAGTTCAGTTAAATTTAATCTGAATTAATATAACTCAATGGTGTGCACAATGTTTATTGCCAAGGCAGGACACCATGTTACTAGAGTGCAGTAACAGTAATTATTTACAGAGCATTTTAGTGATTACATATTTAATGTCATCTCCCGTAATAGATGATAGTGAAAAAGTTTTAACTTAACGATGCTGAAAACTGGAGAAAAAAATTTTGCCAAGATTTTGATTGTTACCAATAGTAACGGCTTTAAAAAAATACATAGTACATTGTAAATATACAGCCACAAAAGCCAAATCAATAAATAACATTATGCACGTTGTAATGATGGAAATCAATGAAGTTATGTGATCAATTAGATCGTCAAATTGAGATAGACAAATATATAGTACGAAATTTATAGTCATTTTATTATCGCAGTTTTCAAAAATGTGTGAACCCATGCAAATCACGGGGTAGACAACATATAGAAAATCTTCGATTTTTCTGGAAAATTTTTTCGTGTCTCATCTAAGTTTTGTTAAGATGGCTTATATGAAAAACTTTTTTTTTGTTAATAAATTTTAGAACAATAACGTAAACAATATAAAATAAAATAACTTGTTTATTATAAACTTTGCCGTGAATTTCTCAAATACTTTTTCTGAATTCCAAACAAATTTTGTGAACTTTCGTGAATGTCTGCGAATTTCAACGCGTAAAACTGAATTTCAGGTAAATTCTTACAAATTTTTTTTTTTTATAAGCAAATTTCAGGTGAACATTTATTTTTAATATCTAAATTTTAGATTATGCCTAAACAACTTAGTGAAGATTTAAAATGGCGCGTTATATATTATCTAGTTGATGGATATTCGCAGAAAGAGACAGCAAAAAGATTATATATCAGTGTGGGTGTTGTTAATAGAGTTTGGGAAATATATAAATTCTGGGGCTGTGTAATTGATCCATTTCGTGAAAATCAAGGTAGAAAAAAAACATTTAATACATATGATATGAAGGTATGAAATTCGTCTGCTTATTTTTCATAAATGATTATTTAATAATAATTGATTTTTTTAAAAGATATTACAAGAACTTATTACAGAAAAGGTTGACTGGTTCTTAGATGAATTAGTTTATGAAATGGCTCGAAGAACAGGAAAGATTGTATCAGTTCCAACTTTATGGAGATCTTTAAGCTTTTGTGGTATTACTAGAAAGAAAGTAAGAATACAATATACCTTAATTTTATGATTATTTTTATATAATAACAATTAAATATTTTATTATAGTTACAGAAGGCTGCTAAGGAACGAAATGAATTTCTCAGAAGTGATTTTATTTTAAAGATAAGTGATTATAATCCGGAGCAATTAATTTTTATAGATGAAACTGCAAAAGATGAACGTAGTATAAGTAGAGCTTATGGATATTCCACAATTAATACAAGGGCAATGAAGTCTGTTGTATTTATTAGAGGCAAAAGATACACAATTCTACCAGCTTTGACATTGGATGGTATTATTGCAGCTGAAATAATTGAAGGAAGTTGTAATAAAGAAAATTTTCAAGCATTTATCATTAATCAAGTGGTAAAGTATATATATAACATATCGTATATTAATTGTTAAATTTGTATTAATTAAATTATATTTTTAGATTCTCCAAATGAATCCATTTCCGGGTAAAAATAGTGTAATAATCATGGATAATGCCGTGATTCATCATGATGAAGCATTAGTAGAATTGATCGAAGAAACTGGTGGTAAAGTGGTATATTTACCACCATATTCACCAGATTTTAACCCAATTGAAACTGCCTTTTCAACACTCAAAGCCTGGTTTAAAAGATATAGAGATTTTGTTGAAATTTGTGATGATATTGAATATCTTATTTTATATGCTTTATCTCAAATTACTCCTGATATGGCAAGAAATTATTTTGCAGGATCAATTTATATTTAAAATTTTTAATAAAACTTTATTAAAATGTAAAAAAAATCGCATTACTACATTATAAAAGTAAAATTATAAAGTAAAAAATGTTTAATTATATTAAAACTATATATAAAAACTTTGATTTAAATCTTTTTGATATTAATTAATATATTTGCTTGCCTCTTCTTTAAGCGTTAAAACATGACCTAAAGAAGTTATTTGCAGTTTATTTTCCCACCACTCATTGGAAATTTTTGGAATTAGATTTACTCTAATGTCATGTTTTTCAAAAATTTCAAAATATTGAGTATACTTTCCTGTTCCATAAATTGCATCTAATCCATCTAGAAATTCTTTTAATTCTGGAACAACTTTTGAAATATTTTGTAAAGACTGTGATTGTGATTATGTAGAGATTGGTGATGATTGTGATGTATATATGTAAGAAGGTTGTGTAGAAATTGGCAGAACTGTTGTATGTGGTTGAAAAGAAGGTTGCGAATACTGAATTGTTAAAGGCATATGAGTTAAAGGATATGTTGAAGATGTCATTTGTGAATTTTTTGATACTTTAGTTGAGTTTGTCATATTGAATAAAGGTCCACATGGAAGATTATCAAAATCAGCTTCATTATTAACCTGAAATTGAAATTGTAATAACGATAAGAATTTAAAAATTAATATCAAACAATTACATTATAATTACTGTATTTTTACTTACAATTGCTGCTGTCCATAGTCTTAGATATACAGTAGTCAAATTAAGATGTCTGTCACTTTCTACATAACAATATTTATTGTTATGAACTGTACATTGATATTTATCTCGCAATAATGTCAATACTTCAACTTTATTAATATTCTCCTCCTGAATTTTATTTTCTTTTGGAACGCGGCTTAGTTTTTTGTACTACGTGATTTTTGTACAGATGATTTAAAATCATCATGTGATATTTCATCTAAATCACGAGAAGCCTAAATGAAATATCAATTATTTAATTAAATAAATATTATTAATTAATATAATTATTAATAAAAAAATTTTACCTTTCTTTTAAGTTGAACATTTATTATAATAAGTATCATTTTCATTGATTTTTTTAGTTTATTGTAGTAATTTAAAAATTCAACCAGTTCATCTTCATTATCTAGCCAATTCCCGGCTCCACAATGATTTTCAGCTTTATATATCATTTTAAATTCCCCATAATTTAACAATCCATATTTTTCATCTAAAACATCTCTAATTTTTTCTTTAAGTTCAAAAAGATCAAAAGGTCTTTCATCCATCACTATCAATGAAGAAGGTTGAGATGATGCATCATTATTGCTTTTTATTTGTAATTTAAATTTAAATGATTCTTTAGGTAGTAATGAATTAGAAGGTTGTATTTTAGATGAAGATTCTGAAATTAAAAGAGGATCTAAATGTAAAGGTATTTCTGATTCAGGAGATGAATCATGAAGTGGAATAGGTGATGTAGGTACAGAAGTTGTGGTAGAAGAGGGTATAGAAGATGTAGAGGAAGAAGGTATAGAAGATGTAGTGGAAGAAGGTATAGAAGATATAGTAGAAGAAGGTATAGAAGATGTAGTAAAAGAAGGTATAGAATTGAATAAATCTTGTTTAATGCTATCTGATTTCTTTTTTTCGCGATAAGTTTTACCATTACATGAAGAGCATAATGAATAATAAAAAGGTTTATCTAAGTTTACAATGTATCCAAACTTTGCCACGCTTTCTTGCACCTTTTTTGTATAGGTTTCATTTGTATAATCATTATTTAGAGAGTAAAAACAGTTTCTATAATATTTTACTTCTTTTGTTCTATTATTTTTATCTGGTTTTGTTGATTTATCACAATTACAAGTTACTTTTGATAAATCATTAGCACAGAACATACATTTCATACAAAAGAAGCAAGTACCGATTTCATAATGGCGCGTTTCTTACATTATAAAACTTTCGCGTTGATTGAATTTTAAAATTCACGACTAATATTATAAATTTATGTAACGATAATTGGCTAATCATAATGTTACACAAAAATCATGATCGTTGTGCACAAATTTTGTTTATCTGTTGATCAACACCTGATTCACATATTTTTGAAAACCACGATAATTATTAAAGTAGATCATTGATCGGTGAGTGTAATAATATATAAACCCCAGTTTGTAGACTTAGTAAAGGAGCGTTAAGTATAGGTTAGATTATGAATACTTAAAAATGTAACTACCTAATTATTTAGAGATAATAAAGTTTTTAGAGAATAAACAAAGTTTATATTTGAGACAAGTAAAAGTTTAGTAAATTGTTTTTATGGTATTTCTTGTTGTGCCGAAAGTGGCAGAAGTTTGGCATGATAACGTTCCATTTAAAAGAGCGAAATCTTTATTAACTAATGTACTGTGCAAAATTACTTAAGACATGCACTTTTTTACAATTAGGAACTATAAGTATTCTGCTATTTAGTACAAATTATCTAAGATTCCAAAAGGGTCTTGCCTTTGTTTTTTCACGGAAGAAAAAGAATCTGTGGTACTATATAAAGGCGATGATGGTGGAGATGGTGTATTTAGTCGATGGAAAAATACATTACAGCAATACATACTTGTAATATTAAAAGATTCTCCAGTAAATCTGGCAATATGTCTTCCATGTCTGAGAATGTCGTAAGGAGTATAAGTATTGCCATCTCAATGAAAAAATAGAAGTTCTGTGAATTATTGTAGGAAAGGGAATAAATAGTCCATCTTGTACCTATATAATATGAGAAAAAATTTTGATAAAAAAAAAACTGAATGCATAATTTGGGATTTCTTTTAATGATTTTCAGAAGGTTGACCATACATAATCCATGCTGTGATAATATATATTTATTATAAACTTCTATACACAATAATTATTTCTCTAAAATTAAACAGATTTTTTAAAAAATGTATAGATATATATATGAAAATTAAGTATAACTCAATAATCTATTGTTTCTTAGAGTATATTAGATAATATTTTAATTATAAAATCGTTAGGACTGTTAACTATTGACCAGCTTTAATTATACATTTGCTGCTTATTTTGATGATATATATATATTTGATAAGCATTTTTATAGGAATACTGCAACACAGTTAACACATTCAATAAGTCTCTGAATAAGAAATATATGTAGTTGTATTAATTTGTGAAGATAATATAAGAAACCTGATTTACATTACTGTTTAATAAAAAACTTATAACAATGATGATAGTAAAAATGTTTTTTATCAATTCTTTAATTATCCAATTTCTTTCTCCAGCCTGAGAATTTAGATTTCTTTTCTCAATATTAGCTGTCAACCATTTAATATTAATAACATTGATGAGAAAAGGCAATCTTTAATTAATTAATATTAATTATATTGATTACTTTTTGCTCTAATATATCAAAATGAATATCAAATGATTTATCAATGTTCACAAAATATTAACTTGAAATTATTTTTCTGGAATATTAGTAATTTTGAGATAATATATTCCATAGTATTTGCATATATATTACAATATGTGTTATTAGTGAACTTTGCAGTTTTTTCAATGATGTTTGTATATAAGTTGATTCTATGTGAGATTTAGGTTGCAATGATATAATGTGTGTCATGATTATTAATTTAAAGAAGATAATATGATTTAAATAATTATAGGAAAGTTTAAGGATGAAGCATAAAGCAGTATCATACTATTAGGTTATGAAACATTAGAGATTCAAAGATAGACCTAAAAAGATTCTCAAGCAACGTACTAAAAATGATAAGCTTCAATATCTGGTAAATAGGAACAATATCTAGAGGACATTTTTACGTTTATAGCCTCTTCTCAAAAACATTGTATGAGGGTTATAGTTTAGGTGAAGTCTCTCGATCATAGAACTTGTGTGATAATACAATGAATACAATTATTGTGAACAATTTTCAATATTAATTTATTTTTCGGATGAATATATGATTCAATCTTTTTATAACTAATAAATAAAGAAGAAATTATTTGTATGTTTAATTTATTTAAAAAGTGATTTCATTAAGATTGAAATAATCTAAAAATAAGTTTTGACTTTTAATGTTCACTCATTAAATACTTTTTTTTTTTAAATCGATTTATTATTAATATCTTAAAATTGAGAACAAATTTACTGTAATTCATATTTATTTGCATAATTGGTAATAGTGGGCTTTGAAGGAAGTATCCTGCATAATACATATTAAGATTTGTAGCAAAAACAATTCTATTGTATGATATGATTGGTTAACTATTGACAAAGCATTTAAATTTATTCCTGTACTTTACGAATAAAATGATCTATTTTAGTATTTTTATTAGCATAGCAATTTGAACATGTATTGCAACGAAATATCCATAGATTAAACAAAGAAGTGATATATGGTAAATAATTTTTAAAATTGCTATATTTGTATCTTATTAATGCTAAATAAACTGTATATATCATTTAAGAACTTATTTATTTATTTATTTATTTATCTACAGTATTTTTAACCTATCAAATTTTCTTTCATGTCCATATTAATTCCCAAAATATAAGATCGGTTTGGTTTAAAATATTAAATAAATTGGAAAAAGATCTCTTTTAATAAAGTTTAATTTAAATCATTACTAGTTTGTTAATTTCTTCAATTTTATTTATTGTTATCTACTATGTAATGGCAAAATAGTGATTAATTATTTAATGTTGATTATAAATCTTCATGCAAGTACTTTGTACTTAATAACTATTTATTATAGAATATTTGAATGCCAGCATACTTAAAAATATTTTTATCTAATCATTTCATAATTTTGAAAATTTTAATATAAGAATTATATTGTTGCGTAATACTGGTTTCACTATGGAAAAGTTATTATTACAACGCAATATAGGCGGATAAAATAAAAGATGAAGAATTTTATGAATATCTATCATATTTCAGAATCAAATTGGTAGAAAACCACGTGCTCAAATTTTAATTATTATATTAATACATATTAAAATGTTATTAGGATGTTTTATATTCATTAACTGATAAATACTGTATTTTATTATTACAAAAAAAGAAGACTACAAAAGTGTTAGTATTATATTTCTATATTATTTAGAAGATAATGAATCGTATCTATTGTCTTTATACGTCAGATGTCTTCATGACATGATCATAGAAATCCATGTGGACATAATATTTTGCAAGTAGGTTTTTTAATTCATCTTGATTGTCAAGATTTTTTGTTCCAATAACATTATCAACCTCGTTTTCCAAGTTACTTGATTTTTTGTTCCTATCATTTTTCATTTTATTCAATTCTTCGAGAAGTTTCGCTCTATCTTGTTCTATAAATTAAAAACGTGAAACAAACCCGAATGGGTCCATCCTTCCTCGACCAAAAAGAAAGATGAAGGTATCCCAAGTACCAATGTAGTCACCGATACTACTGAAAAGTTCAAGATGGTTTTAAAACCAATGTCGTGACATGGTCTGGCATGTTGATTATTATTATTGTTTTTAAAATCAATAAAATCTTTATCAGTAAACCCCTTAAAGGACATCTGGAAACTTCTATACGTGTTTCCATTTAAATCTACAGTGTGAGTCTCTGTATATTGGTAAACGCTGTCCATCCCAATCTCAAACATTAGAAAGTCAATATCGCTATATTTGCTCCCTTTAGGAATGGCGAGTTCCCAGTTTCCAGTCCATCTCATTGTCAGTGTCACCTATAATAAAGAGTGTATAAGAATTAAATATTAGAACAAAAGTTCCTCTAACATGTGAATTATTTAGAAACGATGTGCCATTAAAAAGTGTGCAAAGAAGATCATCTACTGTTGAAATATTACGCAAAAATTGTGGAACATTTAAATTAACGTGTAGCATAGGTTCTGTATAAGCTTTCAAATTGGTATAATACTTTGCTTGTAAAATTTCAGGTGGAACATGATCATCATATTGTTGATTAAAAAATGCTTCATAGTGTAAACTACGAGATAAATTAATTCTAAGTAATTTCTTTTGAGCTTCAATCAATTTAATAATCTCATAATTTAAATTATCGACACTGAGTTCCAGTTCTCTAATAAATTTACATATTTCTGTTAATCCAACTATAATATCATCATTTGAATTAGTACATCTGAGAAATTCAATTTCTGAAAAGCAGCGTTCAGCTCCATGATTAAGATGTGTTGGAAAGTCAATTCTATTGCATATTTAAAGGTGGGTAAATTTCATATTTTCATTAACAAAAAGATTTAATATTTCGGGTTAACCTTTAAATTCTTGTTGATATTATTGTCGATTATTCTCTGGATTATATGGATTATATCTAAATTTAAATGCCTGCAAAACCTAATATAATCAAATGACGGTTTTTCATATGAATATAGCTTAAGTTCTCCTATTTTATTTCTTGATACATTTGATAAATGTGAAATGATTAATTTCAATAATATCCGTTTTAAGGATTCCCAAGAATTTCTCCATAAATTGGAATAATTGTTTCACATCAAGTTTTATTAACTAAAAGGCATGATAAAAGAGTATTTTTTATCGTCTTGTAATTGTTTGAATAAAGGATATCTTTGTTCAGATTTGGGCATTTTTTAAGAAAGAAAAAATTACGTTTTCTTTTTTTTTTCCATAAAACGACATTAATTGTTTATATTGTATTGCACAGTTACAAGGAATTCCTCAGAATGATCTGTAGTTTCGCATTGGTCTATGCCAATGATATACAAGAAAAATTTTTTTTTACAACAAAAATATTAACAAGTCATAGCTTTATAATTAGGGCAGACTTTTTTTTATAATTATGTAACTCTAATTTAGAAGATATAGAGCTATTAAATAATACTAATTTATAATTTTAAAAAGGTTTAAAGGCTTAATAAAACGATATTTAAGGTATTTAAGTATTTAGTACAAGGGAAATTGAAAACATTTATTGGATTTATTTAAATGAAAAATAAAAGTAAATCAATAAATTTCTGAATATAGAATAAGGGATAATTCAATACTTTTATGTTTATTTATAGTATTAAGTAAACATGCAAAAAAAAAATTTCGTTTTGCAATATTTCATGTCAACACTGATTAGACGTTAAAAAGATACATTTTTGTCCAAAAAAATATAACGGATAAGTTTAACGTTAAAATATCAAAAATTAATAATAATAAACAAAAATAGTTTTTTATTGAATTTCTTAAAAATTAAAAGTATTTGTATCTTATAACACAAAAAAATATTAATACCAGAAGATAGAATTATTCTTTCACAGATTAAACAGTGTCCATATACAGTGGATAAGAAATCCAGAAAATTAAGTAACAATATACTATCTTTGATAAAACAAGTATTATTAATGTAACTGCTATTGATCGTTGCGTAATAGCAGCAACAAATAAGCATATTATAATTGACAGAGAAAATCAGATTACATTTATATGAAATTTATCATTACTCAAGTTACTTCGAAGTCAAAATATCATATAACTAGTATATAATTATAGGTTGCTTTGAAATATTTACTATGTAGCTAAATAAAATGCAAACTATGTTTTATTATGAAATTTAATTAAAAATGAATTTATTTACTATATATATATTATACTGAGAATCTGTCTTTTGGAAATGAATTAAGTCTTTATATGAGTGAAAAAAGTACTTATTAAAAATATTATTATATTATATACTAAAATTGTATTTCAAATTTTTTTATAATAGTTTTTATTAAAATTACTTAATATATAAACAGTTAAACTTTATTATATGTATAATTGGATATTACTTCTTCAACAGGCCTCCATAAAATTTGACGGAAACCAATTACTAAAATGACATATCCTTTTAGTATATTATATTCTGATTTAGTTATTTTGATACGTTCATCAAATACTCCTGAACTGAAATAATCAACAGGCCTTCCTTTTGAAACTATATTTACATATGATCTCAATTGATCTATTCTATTATTTAATACATCACCTATAGTTGTTTGATTTGTTTTTTTATGTTCTTTTGACCAATATGTATATGGCCTTTTTAACAAAAATTCTTCATTTTCTTTTTCAAGAATCTTGTCTAAATTTTCTAATTCATTTGCACCAAATTTAATATTTTGATTTTTTATTAAACCAGTTAATGAAATATATTTTAACTCTAAACAAATATAATTATCTCCAATTCCTTTTAGAATAAAAATGTCTAAATAACCAAAATGACCTGATCCTTTTGGTTTTTTTCCATCCATTACTAATGAAAGTTCTGGGATGCGATATTTTAATGGCAAAAGACTTTCAACAATTGCTTGAAGCATAGATTCATCTGCTAAAGATAAAAACATCCGTGATCTTGTTGATAGAAAGGTTTTTAAGATCCCAATAAAAGGCATAATATCACCTATAACAAGATTTTCATGTGCTGAAATAACAGGAAGTGTGTCATTAATAACCTGTTCATATGTTACATTATTCTTATTTTCTTCTAAAATTTGTTTCTTTTGAAGTCCTAATAATGAAATAATTATTAATTAATATAATTAGATATAGTTTACATTAAAAAAATAAATTAATATAACTTACTATTATCATTATCAGCAAGTCCTAATAATGAAATAATTATTAATAATTAGATACAGTTTACATAAAAAAAAAAATAATAATATAATTTACTATCATCATTACCAGTATCATTATCTCTTACTCTTTTTAATTCTCCTTTACTTCTAGTTTGAAAAATAAGTTTTTTATTCCATTTTTTATTGAAAATGGATTCTAATGCTTCACCTGAACAATATATTTCACTTTTAACATCATTGTATGTGTAGCAATTACAAAATATTAAACAAATATCATATTCAAATTCTTCCAAATTTGTATATTGTTCATTTTCTAATTTTGAGTTGATAGTAAATAGATCCATTGGATGCTTTATAACTTTGTCTACAATATTTTGTTCATTATATTTATAGAATAATTGAGCATAAGAACTATTCTCAAGTTTATGAAAAATATCATAACAGAAGTTAATAAGCTTATTTGATTGTAAAGTTTTAGAAAGTTTTTCAACAGAAGCTTTACCTGTTTCTTTTGGAAAGGGTGCAAAAGTTAGTAAATTTTGATCTAATATTTCATTTGTAGTAATAGTAGGCTGATCTTTATAAGTTTCTATTGAAGAAGTTACTTTTTCATATTCTTTATTTTTTTTTTCTTTAATAATTCCTTGATTGTCTTTTCTATATTCTTTAATAATTCCTTGCCAAAATGTTTGCAAATTTTTTTTACGTTCTATATGTTCTGTAACTACCTGTTATTAAAAAAGAGTATGTGCTAAATTTTATTTAGTGGTAAAGAAGGTACATAGCCAATTCCTCCTCCAGAATTAGCAGACTTAACCAACAACAAAGTCAGGATGCCTGAATTAAGGGACTGGAGTGGTTATCAGGCGAATGAATCCAGTAATTCTCACTAAGTGACCACGGTGAGTATTAGGAGTTACCCCAACTTTGCAAAATAAAAAAACACACACCTTTTTCTTTACTGTTTCAAAAGTACTTGGTTCTAATAGTTCTTTAGCATTATCCAAAAAGCGATTAAACCAGGCAGCATCTAAGCTTTGCCACTTGGACAATGTTATTGAAGAATTATTAGTTAGTGAAATTAGGGAAGCAAAAATGGTATCTTGATTAAGTTTTAAAAATCCACGATAAGACCAATTTTTTCATTTACTTTTTAAATAATAAACAAGAGCTAATATACAGTATATAAAAGATTGTTAATTAAGCTGTTTAGGCAGAATGAATTCCTGTTAGATGCTGCTGTGAGATTTCTTACCCTCATACCCAATATAGTTTTTAGTTGTTGCACTCATGATTGGGTTAATTATTCATAAAAAAAAAGTAAGTTAAAATTAAAATGAAATATGAATTTTCCAAGTGCCGATGATGGAATTAGAATAAAGAAGGTCTAGAAGGCTTAATAGAAGCAACAAAGGTTTTTTTTTTATATCTATCTAATTCTTTTGTTAATTAATCTTTGTTTAATAAATAATTTTCGCGAAATTTCATTGAAATTAATTATTGAAAATACAAGAGAAATTAGATCTCTTAAATATAAAAAATGATATGATTTGGACAGACACATAACTGATAATGTGCAAAAATTTAATAAAACAGCTTAGTTTTTGTCAGTCCAATACAGTATTACAAAAAATGAATATATATGATTTAATAATATTGTAATTTACATATTTTTTCTAGAACTGACTAACAAAAGTATTTAACTTCTAGTAAAAATGGATACATTTGTATAGATGATACATTGTTATGAAAGAAATAATAAATGCTGCTAAATATTGCATAAAATATTATAATAATTTATAGGACTTACTAACAGTATTCAAGAAAAATAAAGTATCATAATGAGTACAACATAAATTGTATGTGAGAATTAATTGTGACGAATTAATTGTAATAGTTATTATTTTGTACTAGTATAGTAATAATGATTTGTAGATCTGATAAGAAATATATTCCAGATGATACATTGTTGTAAAACTGCGATCTTCTAAGTCGTGTTCTTTAATTTGTATTATCATTACACTTCTATTAAAAGAGTTTAGTAAAATTAAAAAAATTAAATATCAAAAGTTAGTTTCCCTTTTAAGATAAGCGTGTTTTTTTCGTAATTCGTATTTTTTTAACTTTTACTCTTGTATAAAGGTATAATTAAACTAGCTAGTATTAGTAAATCACACTTGCACTAAAAATGGAGGAGCGAAGGAAGACATGCTGTATAGAATCTTTGAATTATAAATGGAATTGTAATTGTATTATGTAAAAGTAAAGGAGGTTATGTAATAGTAGATTTGATATATATTTTCATCTATTGAAGGAAAAAAATGTGTGATGGTTAAGTTATAAATTGGCACGTAGTTGAAGAATAAGTGTAGTTAAATTCTACTGTATGACGTGTATGTAGTAAAAGTATCTGGAGAAGTCAAAATCCGATTGGTAATGCAATTATGCATGTGTGTTAGAGAATTATATATCAGCTAACTATAATTTGGATGATGATTCGTTGTTATATTTTTTTCAAAATGACTAATGAAATTAACGTGCCCCATGTTTATTTTTTCTTTTGACTTATACAAAAAACTACATGAACTGCACAATATTAATTTAAACGATTACCAAAAGTACAAGTATGAAAAATTATTCCTATTATGATTTATGTTATGCACATTATGTATTGTGTCATTCGGAATATTGAAAAATTGTTTGAATTTTTCTCTACTTGAAGTATTCTAATAAAACATTTTTGAAGTTACATTACAAAATTTCTCAAATCAATTCATTTTAGTTATTTTAGCTGAATGTTCATAAATGAAAATTGTAATTGTTTTTACCCTGCCTTCAGATATCGGCGTCTTGGGATTTTTCACTCACGTGGACGAAGCAAACAATACTACAGATGAAGCACAGGAAGGTGGAGTAACATTGAGCTCAGACCACCAATACGAGAACAAACATCTGTTTCTGCGAAGGTGGTTGGAAATCCTTTACACCACGTAAAGTTTTTCCTCCTATCTTACTTTAAAATCAGCTTACTTTAGTTCTTTTATTTTCTAAGAACTTTTGAAAACAAATAATTTTGTACTAGCCAAATTTCGAGGCTTTATCATGTCAGCAACTTCCAACGTAACTCTGGATCTAAAAATTGTAAATCTATTCCATTACCAGACATTTTTTCCATCACGTCTTTAAATCCTGTTTGAAAGTACGTAATGATCCCTTGACAAGCTATTTGATCGTGATTTTTCCATATAATGTAAAATATAACAGTTTTCATTCAAAAGGCTTTACTCTGTTGAAGTATATTGTGGAAAGGGCATTTTTTTTGAAAGCTTCTTCTTTTGATCCGTTTAATTTAATTTGAGCCATGGTTTAAAAGTTTTTACGTAAATACAACAAAAATACGAAACCACAGGAACAGACTATTAAGGCTGAAACTGATTTCAGAAATTGAAAATTACTTCGCAATTGTAACATCAATCATGTCATATACATGTTATTGATATTAGATCTGATCGTTCAGAACAAACAGCCTGAACTTTCTGTTCAAAAAATCACTTTTTTACCACTTTATCTGGACTATCTGGGTTTGATTTTATAAATTGTGTTATTAATAATGTTAAATACTTTAATGATATTTTTATTTACTCATTTTGTAAAAAAATAACGACTTGGAATTCCGGCGTTTTTCCGCTGATTAGAAACGTAGCACATTTGGATTCAGAACAATCATTTTTATTAAAAACATTAATTGAAAACAATTAATAAAACGGGTTAAAACTGCCTTTGATCAAAAACGATCAATAAGAAAAGATTAATAAAAAAAAAATATTAATTGGTTTAAATAAAAGATAATAACTGTTAACAAAAAACAAAAAACGATCAATAAAAAAAATATATTATAATCGGTTTTTAATAAAAAGGTTTTTTTTTGTGAGTTTTTAATAATTTAAATGATTAATATCATTTTTGTCAAAAACAACTAAAAAATCGTTTTTTTTTTTTTTTTATTAAAATAATTTAAAAACATCAAAAACGTTTTCTTAATTAGAATGTCAGGTACAGTTATTAATCAAAAATATGGTTTTAATTATAAAGTCTCAACCAACCAGAATTGCGAAATTTACAATTTGACTGCGGATTTGCAGATTCATCCAAATTCAACATAAGTAAAAATCTAAAAAACGATCTTCCCGATATGTTTGACGTTTACTTGTTAATATTAATGAATTGAGATTGGCAATAATTTAATTACCAATGTACAACCTCTCCAGACCAGTTAAAGTGTTATTTTTTTTGACTAATGCATACATAAGTGCAGACAATGTTATAAAAATAGTTTTTACTAGTAACTTTTTGCCTTTTAAAGAAATCTATTATCCGAATGAGTTTCATGACCTTTTATTATAATAATCAAATTCCTATGTAACCGTTATGGGTTAATCTAAATTTCTGAATTGTGCAACTCATGATTCGTCTGCGCCTGATTTTTTATAGTTAATAATTTAGTAAATTTACATATTGATTTTTCTGGTTTAGTTCTACCAATCTGATGTGAAGTAGCAATTAGTAAGGTACTGAAACCGGTTGCGCCGAATTATTCGTTGAAATTAAATTAAATTATTAAATATTTTTCATAGACGTTTAGAAATTGAATTATTCGATTATGTCAAACAAATAAATTTTTATCTTGTATATATGAATTTGACAGTCATCAAATTTTTTTTTATTTTGATTTTAAAAGGTCATAGAAGAATATATATGTTTCTGCACGATATAAGTGTTTATCCCGGTGCGGAATCCGGTCCAGGCCAGTACAAAATTTCCGATCCGATCTCTTCTATATTCATAGATAGCTTAGGGGGATAATGTAACATTTTGTTGTTAAAATACACTTCTCCAACCATACCCGCGATTAGAAGCAATAAAATTATCATCTTGAGTACTCTTGTGAGAGTGCTTCGAGCGTTGCCAGCAAAATAATAATTGATAACTTGTTGACGAAGATGTGGAAACTGAAAGATTCGTGTGACGAATATAATAATTATAATGAATACAAAAAAAAAATATCCATAGCTATCGATTTTGCCATTGAGTGTCTCATACCAATCAAGCTCATTAGAAGGGATAGTATAACCGGAAGAGCAGTCCATTTTTTTGATTTTTTTTCGTACAATTTCGTACAAAAAAGAATAGCAATAATATTTTTTTTATTTTTTTAACATCTTGTTATTTCCTGTGATATAATTTTTTTATTTTTTATCGAAGAGTTCCACCGCTAATTTATAAAGAATTCACATTTTAAAAAAGATCATTCAAAATTGAAATCAATTTGTCTACTAATGCACTGAAACCTATCCTCCAAAATCGAGCGAAACTAGTTTCGCCATTGCCACAAAATTCGAAACCTCCATAATTTCCGTAATCCTCATAATTAAAGGAGTCGATGCATCTATATCTAACGCACGTCAGGTACATCTCACGCAAATCGACACCTGATACACAATATAAAAATTAATAAATCAAAAAATTTCAAAAAACATGATATGTGCAATTTGAATTTGGGTAGGTTACAGAATTTTATATTAAAATAATTGTGTATACTGGATTTTTGTCTAAAGATTGGTGAAAGTTTTTCTATTGTTGAGTAAATGATTATATGTTAACTCATGATTTTTTCCTTTCTTCCACTGACATCATCTCACCTAAATATCCCCTTCCTGTAAATCGTGATTCCCATATCGGATTTTTCCAAATTTGGAGTTAATCTACTTTAAACAATTAATTTTAATTCTAGTCGAAATTTATTTATTGTTCTAAAATTATAATAATTATATAAACTAAATATTACAAATATATGTAATTCCTAACATTTTAATATCATATGCTTAAAAAAAATAGCTTTTTTTTTTGTAAACCTTGATACGATTATAAAATAAGTTTCATATAAAATCCAGTATAAGAAGATTTTTTGATATATCAGATATCTTGATACATTAGATATTAACATGCATTACATTTTGATACACAACTTATTTAAAGTTTAATTTTTATTGTTTAGACTTTATTTATTTTTTCTTCACTACCGAATCCACGGCAATCACGCCCTAAAATGGTATGTGCTAATAATAAATTTCGAATTGCGCACCATTTTAAAGTCCATTTTGGAACTAATTATTATATGATATATTGACGGATATTTCTTTTTATTCTCCTTTAGTACTTGTTTATTATTGGTTTGTGGGTTAACGCCACCATACAATGTCGATCATTTTTCCTTAAGCTACTATCTATTTATTCATGAAATACACGTGAGAAAAAAGAATCACACTTAATAGAACAATATTTGTGCATAAAATTAATATTTGTATTATAATGTTAAGCGGAATTTTCGGAGTTACTCTTTTACTCCCGAATCGGGCTGCAAGCAGAAATCAATAATCTTAAGAAGCAATTAGTTAAGACAAACAAAAAATCCTGAAACTATCAAATAAGAAACGCTTAATTTAAAATACACTGACAATCACGAATTCCAAATATATTGTGATATCACTGGTAATAATGCGGCGGTTGCGGTATTATACTAACGAAAAAAAATTTCTAAACATGTCGTAAAATCTTATTTCTTCAAAGACAGAATTTTATTTCTCAACCTATGTTTTAAAAGAAAACATAATATCAAAACGTCAAGTCACAACTACTAACAATAATTCAGACAAAGTTTTAACTATTATCACACTATCATCACGGAAGATTTAATGCCGATTCTAAAAATAAAAAAAGTCACGCATAAAAAACGCACAAAAACCCCAGGTGGAAAATAAGGATATTTGATATTATGAAATTATTTAATTTAATAAATGGAGCTAAATACCTCAAATTAACGATAACATCCGACCTAATATTTTTTTGTTCTCGATAATTAACGAATCCTCCTCACCAATAACAGAGAGTTTACAATAGACTAAATCAATTTTGACATCAAACACTCTACTTATAGCAAAATTACACAGCCCAATAGGCCTAATAAGACTAATCAAGTACTGCCATCAAGTACGGGATCTCCCAAAATCCTGACTGAAATTAATTTGAGGCTAACCGATTTTTTAATGTAATTGTTTCCAATTTTGGAAGACAAAATTTTTTACTTAATAATAGTTTAAGTATATTACTAGTTTTAAAAATTATTTTTTTTCTTAAAAAAAATGAGTGAGTCTGTGAACTTGTACCATCACAAAAAGGTAATAACAAAATAAATGTTCGTTAAATAAGGGGAAAAATATTATTGGTTTTGTGAAAGTAGAAAGTCAGAAGGATGCAAAGACCAGGTGACAACTATACTGCATAATAATTTGTACCTTCTTGCTCATCTTATTATTCATAATATTGCGCCTCAAACAAGTAGTGCTAATGTTGCAGAAATGGATTTTCTTCATGGAATAGTGCATAATCTTACTTTAACTTTTGATTAAAAGATTGTGTTTTTAATTAATTTACTTAAAAATTATTATCACAAATAATCATTTTTTTTATGTTTGAATAATGATTTGTGTTAATAATTAGTTTATATTTACAAATAATTCGCTTTAATATTAAGTTTACAAATAATTTACATTAATAATAAATTTACAAATAATTTACATTAACATAATTAAAATTATAAATAATTTGCGTTAATGTTAATAAATTTACAAATATTTTAAGAATTATATCTGATAAAATTGATATTCGTTACTGCAGGACATCGTTTTTAAATTTGAAAACTTATTTCTATTTATTTTGGGATTTTAGCAATCATACCGTCGATATTATAATTGTCATCGGTAAATCCTTCTCCTACACGGGATCCGGAAACTCGAAATCCCGACAGTACATTATCCCATCCTAAATCCCGAACTCCATAATCCCGACTAAGTCTAAATCCCGAAATCTCATAACCCAGAAATTTTATTATACCGACAACAGAAAATCCCGACATCTCATAACCCAGAAATACTGACAACAAAAAATCCCGACATCTCATAACCCAGAAATACCGATAACAGAAAATCCCGAATTTCATAATCCCAAATCTAAAAAAAAAAAAAAAAAAAAATTGTTAACGTAAACAATAATTTCATAATCCTGAATTTCACAAATTCTTCGTGATGAGCAACGACCAAAACAAAAAAAAAACTTGATAGAGCGTGAAAGAAGAATATTAATGATTGTGCAAACTGTTCGGTGATGGATTATCTCCGTGAATTGCTCGCAATATTTCCTTGTAATTTTTTTTCTTTTTATTTTTTTAAAATAAGAATAATTATTTATTGGATTTAGATTGTCGGGATTATGTACGGGATTTCGTATCAGGTCCCAAGTACACAATAATCAAATAGAATGATACCGTACAATCTCAATATATTTTACAGAATTATAATAAAGCACGCTTCACTACTCGATTATCTTATCATAATATGGACTTTTCTTTTTATTCTCTTGTTTCTGTATATTCAATTATCTCCTAATAATTTTATAAATGTCTTAATTCTCTTACAAGACGGCTCTACCTCTCATGGGGCTTAACGTTTAGACTTTAATGATATTTACGTAACATCCCTGTCTAAAGGTTTAATGTAAAATTCTTGTCTATATTATAACAAGAAAAGAACTCACCTAGGTGATATAATAGTTTTTTAATTTTATCTAAAAATGCAATAGTTAAAAATAAAATAAATTTCCAAAAAAAAAAACTTAATTTTACATCAGTCCGTAGAGATTAGGCGTGGTAGATTATTAACATTGCATCAGCGTGCGTTAACCATTTATGATTTTGAATTTTATTAGTACGAAAAATTTATAATCATCGTCGTTTTCAAAATGGTTGATGTTATTTATTTATGATATACCAATATTCGTCCGGCTTTCGTCCATCTTTTTTCTAGTTTTTATCCAGTTTTCGTCCGGTTTCCGGTTTTCTTTTTTTTTTTTTCTTCCAAACATAACAACATCAACCATTTTGAAACAGCGATAAATTTATATCACTTTTTTGATGATGAATTTATGTAAAATTGACAAACAATATTATACACATCACTTTCCCTTATATGATATTATAAACTAATTAGTACATTTCTGGTGGAAGTTTAAAGAAAATCTCATTGCAGTTCTTGTAAAACATACACTTTGACCATAATGTTAACCCGATAAAAATATTAAATATATTTAAAGATTTATTATCAAATGATTTGGCCAATATTATCTTTGTTAAGTGTGCTGCTATAGCTAATAATACAGAAAGAATCGTCCTTCAGTTTTTTTTTTTTTTTTTTGAAAAAAAAAACAAAGATAAAGTACTTCAAATTAATTTTCCGAGCGTATTCGAAGGACTACGTTCTTTTCAAAAAAGAAAAAAAAAAAGAAAAAAGAAAAAAAAAAATAAAAGTACTTCAAAATAATGTATTCAAGGACTATTTACTATTTATATTTTTGCTTTAACCCCTATTTATCTCTATTAAATACTGTACATCACTTTTCTAGGTGGCCCCTGAAAATATACAAAATAATGGTTTGTGCGACGGAATTATTCTCCTAGAAATAACGCAAATCGTGCAAGTCGGAAAGATATTCTTGCTCTCTTTAAGTATAATTCACCAGAATGAGAAATTTGCGAAACATTTTTACGAACGAGGTCTAAAAAAAAAAAAAGTATTTTGCACTTAGATAATTACACTATCGCTATTGGTGCGGCCAATTATGGCAAATTACCATGTCATTTACCTATTTTTTAAATGACATTTGTCACTTTTTATAGTAACATCGATGTCTTTTGATGTCATTTGGTATCATTTCAATGTCATTTCAATGTCATTTGCCAACACTGACAGACAGACAGAGTGAGTGAGTATTAGTTGATTTATGCCTTTATCTCCCGTATAATTACACTACTTTAATTTCAATGTTACGTCATTCTTACAATATAAAAAACCGTTGCACGATACGAAAGAACTATGAGAAAAAAAAAAAAATAAAAAACTCATAAAATTTCTTTATTTATCGTTATCAGTAAGAAAAGTTCTTGAAAACAATTTTTTTTCGACTATCTATTCGAATCTTCTATTGTTCTGATACTACTTAAAACTATTTAAAGGACCTTTCCTAGATAGTTACATACTTTATATTTCTAATAGTTAACAAAAAAAAAAAAAAAAGAAGTCGTATTTCTAATTCCTGATTAATCAAATAACTTATTTTTTAACAAACGAAAGATACCTATCTTAATGTAGTTGAATTCGAAATTGACCAGGACGAAATAACGAAACAACAGGATAAAGCTTTGACGGTAAGTTTTTCCATGCTGAAACTGGCGGATATCTTCTTCCGTTAATAGAAAATGCACATGTCCTTTCATTCATATTTAAGTGTACAGTAATAACATCACTTTCACCGAAGGGTGGACAATACCCAATTGTTTCTATGAAATTATTATAACAACTACCATTTGATCCTAAGACCCATGCATTTGCCTGAACCCCCGCCCATTTCTCATAATCGACATTAACAGCTTCACAAATTCCTATCCATGAATTTGCACAATATTTTTCAATAATAACGTCCCATTCATAAATACCAGTATCACTAAAGCCAAATTTTGATCTCACAGTTTGACATCCATATACACAATTAGAAGCACAAACGACGCATCCATTATCCTTAATAACGAGGTTCGACCCACATGCTAACTCATCCCAAACTAGGTTAGCTTTATTACAACCTCGAAATTTAATAAATTTATTGTGATTTGATCTCGCGTGGTACCTATATGCATCGTATAATACTTGCATTGGAATAATATTTAAAGGTTCAATAATATTAGCCAAAACATTTCCATGAATAAGTTTAAAATCAATATATTTAATTAAATGACTTAATTCTTCAACAATTTGTTGTCGATGATTATTAAAATCATCAATTTCCATGTAATTATGAGTCGAAACATCTTCTTTATTTATATCTGGTAAAACTGTTTCAATAATTCCTACCGCATTATCGGATACATTTTTTGCTGCCAAAATTACACTATATCGAAATACATCGTATTCGGATGTCATAAATAGTATTTCATTTTCGTATGTATATGATAAAATATGTTGAAGTGCTGAAAAGGATAATCTACCAAGTTCAATAGAATTTAAAGGAATCAATGCCACGGATTCTGTTAATAAGTTAAGTAATTCATTATCTACCAAAGTGGGTAATTTTACAACAGTTTTTGATAATAATTCAGGTGATAAATTCCTTTTTTCTAAAATAATTTTAATAAATTCTAATAATAATTTTTGAAGTTCTGCTAATTGAAAATAATCTGCTGCTAAATAAGCCTCAATAATATTATCTTTATTAAAAGATTCCTTATCAATCGATCCAGTATATAAATATTCTACTATTAATTTAATTTCATTAGAATCAATTTGTGGAAAAGTGATTTGATTTTCATAACTTTCTTTCATTCCATTATAAAGTAATTTATCTAATACTTCACATCGTGCTGCTAAGATTGATCTAATTCCATAAATTTTCTTTCCATCTTGACATATAATTTCAATATCACTATATTTTGGATTATTAATTAATATTTTTAAATCTTGTTCTAATGAATTTCCTCTAGTCATTTTTTCTTTTTTCTTTTTTTCTCCGTAAAATTTTTTTTTTTTTTTTGAATTGGTAAAAAAAGTGAAATAAATGTGTACAAAATTAAATATATGTGTAATTTTGCATGGACGTTATCCCATAAATGGTAAATAAAGTTCGTTACATTTTTTTAGGCCCATTCCTAAATTTGGTTGGTTTGATTGTGTAACATGAACTGGGCGGTAAATTATGGCGCTTGAAAACATTTTTGGAATGTTTACTAAAAATATTCATCTATGAAACACAATTCACAATAATTCTTTTAAAGATCGAAATTCGAAATTTGAAAATTCTCCAAAATTAAGAAATTGTATTAATGAACAATTCGTTATTACGAACGAAAACAAATGAAAATGAATGTACAAAAATTCTTTTAAAATACTTTTGCATCTAATCCTTAAAAACTTTTTTTATCTCATTCTTCTAGAAATGATTTATTATTTTTTTTTTTTTTAAGGTTGATGACAAGGTTCAAACATATTACTATTTAGTATTTGTTATAAATGTTATAATTCCGGTTAAATTTTATAATTTCAGCCAGAATTAAGGATTTTACTTATGTTAAAAATCGAATGATACTAATGGATCTACAAGCACCCAATAAATGAAATCCCGAAATTGGTTATCCCGAAAGTTAATTTCCCGAAATTCGGATTATCTTAATAATCTAAGTGTAAAATTGTTTGTATTACATCTTGTAAATAAAATACTGCATTAGGTTAAATGAATCAAAAATTACAACTTATAAATATAATCGGTTTTTTTTTTTTTTGAATTAAGGTTATAGTTTATGTACTTGCAATATCGCAATGTCACAAATGTTAAAAAAATAAATAAAATCATAAATCAATCTATTTATTAAGGAATACTATAAAAATGGCAAAATCCTATGTACAGATAAAAAAAGATTGGAATTTTTTTTGAAATAAGACTTATTTTGCTGATATAAATGGAAGTATTGAATAGAAATATTTAAGTAAAAAAAAAAAAAAAACGTTATTATCTTACTTTCATTCTTAATTCATTATTTTTTCTTTCGAACTTGTCAAATATTTGTAAAACATTAAAATTATGTTATGAAACGTAACACTTATATGATTTATTTGAAATGGGTTTCCAAAATTATACAATTACTAGGGAACGGACCTTTTGTTAAATCCACGTGGCGGTCAGACATTTGAACATTCGTATCACATAACTTAGAATTATCTAGTCCTTCGTTACACTTTGGCTAAAAAGAAAAGTCAATCACTACACATCTTGCGATTTTTGAACCTTTTTTCATAATGAAATAAGTTGACTTATAGAGATGACTGGATAAATTTTTGTCCGAAAGTTTTTTCACGTTAAAACCTTCTTCCATCGACGGAAAACGGAAAATACCAAGATGTACGGGAATTATATCATCCTTCCGAATGATGGACAGTAACAGATCGTCTCCATATAATAATTATAACTACCCGTTCGATGCCTTTGATCCTAAAATCTGTGCATTCTGTCCATCTTGCTAGAAATTATCTCCATAAATAACGTCGTAAACGTCCATTAACTACATACCATTATTACACTATGTCTCAATACTTCATATCATATCGTCATAAATGACATTTTTTTTATCATACGTAAAATAATTAAAGACCTTCAAAAAGAGAATAAATTTTCGAAAATTAAGAAAAAAAAAAATTATTTTTAATTTTTCGTAACTTTTGTCTTCAAATTCTGTAAATAACAAAACAAAACAGGTAAATCATTAGCGTAACATGTAAATTTATCATGTAATAAAATTTTTATTCTTATAACGTCAAATATCAAATTAGTAAACTGAATAAATCTATGAACTTGTTCGTTTTTCTTTTCTGTCCTTAACCAATTCCAAAACTTTATCATATGTCCATTACTAGTTTCAAAATCTTCTTACTTTTTCATTCTCATTTTCTTCCAACTCATCAAGAATACTAAGTATGAACTTGGTTATTTTTCTAGTTTGACATTTTAAGTCTTCTTTTTTGTGATGTGTCAATAACTTTATCACTAGCTTCCTCTTTTGTGAAACTTTGTTGACTCAAAGCATTATTATTTCATTTTCGATATTTTTATTAGAAAGGGCCGCTTCATAGTTGCCTTCTGATGTAAATAAAAAAAAATCAACGAAAATTATAAAAAAAAAAATCGACAAAAAATTAAAAAAAAAAAAAAATCAACGAAAATTATAAAAATTAACAAAAATATATTAACCGTTAAGCTAAGAAAAGTTTAATGTTAATAATAATTTACTTAATATATAAAAAACTATCTAAAAAATTACTTTACAACACATGGAGTGCAAGAAATTTTATGCTGACAATTCAAATGAATATCGAAAATGAAAAATCAATTAATAACTTTAACGATATAAAATTTCCGAAAACTCTCTCACAAATTTTGCAATTTAGATCGATGATGTACAATAATGCAAGTATGAAATTATTATTAGAATTCTCATTTTTTTTTAAACAGGATGGATTTTCATCTTTATTTTATAACAACATTACACTCTGTAATTAACAGAAGAATATGAGAGTAGAAACACCTATCTATGCTAAATTACTAGACAATTAACAGAGATCCATCGCAACAAGTTGAACGTTGAGAAATAGGGGAAATGAAGAGGACAAGGTTTAGATCGCGCCTTGGGATAAGGGAAAACGAAAAAAAAACTTAATGGTTGGTCTAATTAGACGTAAAAAAAAATAAAATTAAAAAAAAAAACCAAAGGCTGAGAGACACCCAAAAAAAGAAATATCTATTAGCAAATTCTTCTCTCTGAGGTACACGCTGTGGACGTCTGACCTAGAAAAGGACCACTTCCGACACATATCCACTAGGATGATGCACGATTACTCCAAAATTATCTGGCAAGTGCAATAAATCCACTTTTGCTTATTGGAACTGCCCTTGAAATTGTTACGTTGCTTTAGTGGATTTTTCTTAACGCTTTCTTTTCTCTTTAAAAGGCACATTTTTCTCTACTATTTACATAAACAGTATATATAGATAAGATTAGCTGATATAACGCTTGAACTCGGAATCGACCGTATCACGAAAATTCTGGATCAAACACTCTTCGAATCTGTGATGATTAGATTAAAATTTCAAGCTCATCTACAGTATATGAAATTGAAGATATCCAACTGCTTACCATATAATCTATATTTCCCGATCCAAGATCGATTTCTTTCATTCTTGAATAATGCATGAAGTTGGTAGTCACCCTTTCTATAAAATGATGAAATTGCAGAAATTAATAATGCAATTATTATAATCAGAGTCGTGAGTTTCAGCTTGCAATAAATCAACGAATTAACAAATTATCAAGAGCATGACCGCAACCTACTGTATCTTAGCTGTAAACTTACTAAAAATTATAGTTATCGATTCATAATCTTTTAAATATATAGGGAGTGCTAGGAAATAGGGGTCAAATTAGAATTTTTTTTTTTTGAAAAATAGTTCCTAAGTAAAATATATGTAGATTAAACCATCAGGTTCAGAATATTTATTAGTTTAAAACAAACAATTTTTTTTGGTCCCTTTTCTAGAACTCACCTAATAACATAATGACTGGAAATCATTTATTAAAGAAAGTATCTAAATTTAAACGATTAATCAAATGAATATTGAAGTCTAAATCCAACTTTTATAGTGGTTTATGAATATTTAATAAAAATAATTGGGCGTGAAGTTGCGGAACATGAGAAATTTTTGTTTACATATTGCGTTATTTTTAAGATTACTCATTTTACAATCGAACTCGGGAACTTCCGTTAAAGGCAGAAATGATTTAGTTTATAAATAGAAATCACGTTTTGTGCGACACTATTAATTTTCAAAAATACTGTTAACAAATATTAATCCTTTGTTATATAAATTCCAAGCTTTTTGATAAGATGAACGATAAGCCAATCAAAACAGAGAATTATTATAATGACTCGATTTAATGAAGATTAAAATAGTGCCATTTTTTGATTTTTTTTTCCTTTAAAAAGAGCAAATTCTTAGTGCCAATCATAAAAGTGGTAAATTTAATAAGTTATTAATAAAAATATATTATATACTGTACTTCATATAACTAATAATAAAATTTCTTCCTAATTAATAAATAAAATAAATGATTTTAAAAAAATTATTACTTGATCCATATTAATCTAAACACTACTGTATAAAGTATTTGTAACAACTTCATAATTAATTTTTTCTTACTACCTAAATTAATAATTTATATAACGATAAGCATCGAACTAAGCAAATATCTTGCAATTATATATTTTTTACGAAAATCTTATTTACCATGTTCGGCTCGTATAAACAGCTTTCCTGTGATAATTGGATGGCTCAGTTACGTTCCATTCGATATCTTCAAATTCTTCACCATACTCGATCCAAGAATTGAATTTCTCATATAAAGTGTAAGCAGTAGGTCTACATCTAGCATCAGAATTCCAACAATTACGCATTAAACTTACAAAACAATATGGAATTTCATCTTCTCTATAAATTTTTGGTCTAAGACCGTTAGAAATTTGATTGACTAATCTATTGTCATGGGCTCGATGATGAAAAGGAGCCCTGTTAGTTGAAATATGATACATAATCATTCCAAAACTATAAATGTCAGCTTTCCTGCTATATGGACAACCATCGAAGATTTCTGGAGCAATAAAAGGTATTACGCCATTGATACCATAATCTGTTCTCACATTTTCTTCAAATCTACAAAATCCCAGATCACCAAGAAATGCGATATCCGAATCAGTTGATCCATCGATATAACCAATCATTACATTACCGCTATGCAAATCTCCATGGATTAGGTTTTGGCTATGAAGAGTATGAAGCCCATAAGAAATATCTCGGAGAATGCATAATTTTTCCGTCCAATAAATTTCTTGCCAATCGTAATGTAGATAATTACTCAAAGAAGTATTTATATAGTATTCCATAACAATACCGTAATGCTCATTATCATAATCATAAGTAGCACCATAATAATGAACGATATTTGATGGATATTCATTCTCTTCGGAATATCTTTTTACTACTCTGTAAATACTTGCAAACTTAAAAATATAACAAATTTAGGTGAATATTTTATACTCTTTTTCTTGATAATCATAATATTTTCAAATAATATTTTACCTCTTTTAAAAAGTCTTTATCATTATGAAAGAATTTTACCGCGACAATATAATTAAAATGACTTCTATTCCAAGCTCTACCAACATCAGTTGCATCCATAGGTAAACCATCAAGCCATCTGGCTTTATAAACTACTCCGAATCCTCCTTCATCTAATGTTTCTAAAATTCTTAACTGAGAGAATTCGATCCATTCAAGAAAATCAGAATCATTTTTCGCATAGTTTTGCGATGCAATAATCATATCATTTACGTGTTTGTATCCGCTGTCAAAATTATTATGACGTTCATACATAGCGCATTTTATGCATGGAATTATTTTGGTTTTAAAATTACATACTCTACAAGTGTAAGGATATCTGAGTCGCCTCATAATATTGTGAAAATTAAGGTTATAAGGTGAACAGTAAGAATTTAAAACTACGCTATTTATATAAAATCATAATGTTAATAAATTCTTATTATTGTTTCCATGTTTGGTAATTGTTATGATGAAATGATGAAATGATCTAATCATAATTCTAATCCTTACATATGATTAATTCGGAATTAAGATAATTATTTCCGATGTAAAAACCTGATTTTAACGTGGATCTTACCCCTTATTTTACCAATAAGTAAAATAGTATGACTAAAATAACCGCTTATTTAAAAACATTCAGCCACAAGCTAACTTTAAATCAGAAGGAACTGGATCTTTTAAGTTAGTCTTTGCAACAAATAAATCCAAATTAACGTTTTATTTGGTTTCATACTCGTTCTCTCTTATCATTCTTTGATTATTCGTGTTATTAACAAACATAACAAACAATGTAACGTAAATATATGAATTATGACCTCATAAGAAAATTTACATTTTGACATTTTAATCAAAAATAAATCAATATCGCAAGAGAATATTTATTATATTAGTCGATGAAATATTGACACTTTTTAACATTATTATTATTAAATAATGTTATTTACGAAGAAAATTTCTCAGGCATTTTATATTTATTTTTAATTTTTACCTCATCACGTGATCAAATATGATTGGATCGGACTAACTACGTAACACGTGAGCACGTGAGCTCCTTTTATTGGATGAAAATTCTGAGTGAAAAAAATTTCGGTTTTTTTTTTCAAAACGGAGTAAACAATGTTACAGAGAAGATAAAGAAGAGTAAGGTATTTAGATGAAGTTCCGTACTCGTTAATTTGATATTACACATAAGTGTACAATATATTTTTTTTACATTTTTTTTTATAGGAAACAAAAAAAAATTCGAAATACAGGACATAAATTCCCGAAAAAAAAAAGTGTCGATATAAAATTATTGAAACATTCGCACGTTAGAAATATCGAACATTTTTCCGATTAAAGTCGCCAAATGAGAATGCAACCACTAGACTTGTCGATCCGGAAGTGTTTTACCGGATCGACGTTCGATTTAGTATAAATTAATTTGTGCATGCATTTTTTTTTCGTCGGAGTTTCTTTTTTTTAAAATAAAATTCTTTCAAATAAAAAAAAAAATGGCAAATAATTTGAATATTAATACAGAAGCGGATGAATCAATTCAATGGATCGAGAACGGTATTAAAAATCGGTACATAAATTATCATGATTATAGTGAATTTCAAAATCAAGAACTTGTAGGTAAAGGAGCGTTCGGTAATGTACATAAAACAAGTTGGAAGGGTTCCAATACCATTGTTGCATTAAAATCTTTTAAAGGTACTTGTATTATGAAAGAAATTGTTAATGAGGTAAATAATAAGAATAAAAATATAAGTGTTATTTAATATTTTTCACAAAAATTATTAACACAAAATTATTAACGTTAAAAACAAATCTTTTTCACATACTATTTTTTTATAGTTACAACTATTACTGGAAGTTCATTTTCACGCAAATATTATTAAATTTTTTGGAATTACTAAAAGAAAGAGTAAGTAATTACAACTTCAATAAGGCTGCTTAGTAGGTTAATCAAAACGTCCCGGTATTTATGTTTATGCGCTATTTTCTTTTTCTTTTTTTTTTTTTACAAAGTTCATATTGTTTGTATATTAACTTTAATAAGTGTTACAACGCAAATATATTAAACAAATTTTAATTTATATATTTTAGATAATGAAGATAATATTGATCCAGATTATTTATTTATTCTCGAATATGCTGATAGTGGTACGTTGAGGAATTATTTAAAAGAAAATTTCAATAATTTAGACATGAATACAAAGTTACAATTTGCTATACAAATTTCTGATGCGGTCTCATGTTTACATGAAAAGAATATTATTCATCGTGATCTGGTAAATATTTTACTTTTTAATTTTTAATCAAACATTAAACATATTGTTAAAATTAATTTTTGTTATTAAAAATATAGCATTCAAAGAATATATTAGTTCATCAGAATAAAGTCAAATTAGCCGATTTTGGTCTTTCACGTAGATTGGCTGAAGTATCAAATTCTGTCAAGGGTGTTATAGGAATGTTACCATATATTGATCCATTACTTTTTAAAGAACAAAAAGATTCAAAAGATCAAACAAATAATGAGCAAAATTATAAAGCAAATAAGAAATCAGATGTATATAGTGTTGGTGTGCTCCTTTGGGAAATATCATCTGGACGGTTACCGTTTCAATCCTATTATTCACACACATTAATTATAGAACTTCAAAATGGGAAAAGAGAAACTCCAGCACCTGGGATGCCTGATAAATATGTTGATATTTATACAAGTAAGATATCATATATTATTGATGTATTATTTTTGATAAATTATTATGATCTAATATTCTTTTAAAATTATTTTAGGTTGTTGGCAAAGTAATCCTGATGGTAGACCAGATATTCATCAAGTATTTTCAGACCTAAAATCACTGGAGAATAAGAAGGAAGCAATTAAATATAATAATTGTGACGATAATATTTGTTCATGGAGTTGTAATCTAACTAAATCATTACAAATTGGTAATACTATGGAAATAGATGTAAACTCAATTAATTTAGATTATTACAAAAATCTTATTAACAAAATTTTCTTATTATATGAAAAATTTCTTCATGGGGGGATTGAGAAAAATGATTTTAAAAAGTTAAGTGAGAAGTATATTTCGCCAAATAACGAACATGAAAAAGAAATATTAAATTATTTCTTAAATAATATGGATAATCAGCAAAATATTATTCTTCTAGGTGATTTTTTTCGACATGGCATAGGAATAAAAAAAGATGAAAAAAAAGCATTTGAATTATATAAAGTGGCGGCCGAAAAGGGTAATATTAAGTCAATATATCAGCTTGGAGAATGCTATTTCTATGGAACTGGAACTGGAAAAAACGTATTTGAAGCATTTAAATTATATGAAAGTGCAGCTGAAAAAGGCGATATTAACGCGATAAACGATCTTGCATATTGCTACCAACATGGGATTGGAATTATAAAAGATGAGATTAAAGCATTTAAATTATATAAAGAAGCGGCTGAAAAAGGTGATCTTACTTCGATGAATAATCTTGGAGAATGTTATCAGCGTGGAATTGGGACCGTAAAAGATGAAATTAAAGCATTTAAATTGTATGAGGAATTAACTGAAAAAGGTCATACATGTTCAATATATGATCTTGGTTATTGTTATCAACATGGAATAGGAACCGAAAAAGACGAAACTAAAGCGCTTAAATTATATAAGAATTATGATGATAAACTTATTTTTAAAAAATAGATTTGAAATATTTTAACATTTATTTAAAAATACGTACGTGGAACATTTTTTATAGAATGACTTTTTTTTTTTTTTTAAGAAAATTTTATTTGAAAGTTTCAAGAGAATTTTGTTGTAACACTCATAATAGAACTATGCAGTAATTAGAATCAGAAAATATGTATTATTTAAATGAAAATAAGTAAGTATTTCATGTAATTGATGTTTTATATTTAAGTAAATAAAAAAAAAAAAATTTTGTACATTCGTATTAATTTTTTATAATAATTCGGTGTAAACAAAATGGAATTATTTTTACTTCTTTGTCGGTATGTTCAAGTTCGATATCTTAAAAAAAATTTTTTTTTTTTTTTTTTTCAAAATAACGATATAAAATGTATATTAACTAATTTCTATTAAATTACTGTTTCGTATGTACTGTGATAATCCGCATATAAGTTGAGATTAATTATCAAACGTATCCTATAGCTTTACTTATACGGCAATTATTATCACACACAAACACCAATAACTGTTTAGCGAAACTATCACGCAGTATTTTCGTTGGTTGATGCAGGAATTGGTCGAACATCACATCTACGATGAATAATTATACGAAAATTAGCAGAGAATTTTAATAAAAAAAATAAACGATTTTATCGTTCTAACAAGGTAGTTGAATAATACTTTGACAGTTGGGCGTATTTATTAAGCGATTCTTTTAATTTTCGTTAAATAGAATGAGCATATCTGATAAGTTATTCGTTCTTTAGTGCGTTCATCGATCTTTGTGATTAAATTTACATTATTTTATTTTATGATATGCATTTGGGATAAGTACAGTACGTGAAATTAGTGCCTTCCGGAATTTTTTTTCGGGTATTGCAAGGGTAGGCCCCACGTAATAAAAAATCACGTGTTGTCACATTTACCGCAGTTTAGAGACCTGCAAACTGAGCCCGGACCCGGAACATCCCGGCCCGGACCCGGGTGCCGGACCGGGTCCGGGCCGGCAAATTTTAATTAAAAAAAGACCCGGGCCGGGCCGGGCTGGCAGATTTTTTTGGATTTTCTTAATTCCAAAATCTCCCTAGCCGAAATTAATCTTGCCGCAAATTTCTAATTTCGGATCAGACTTGAAATTCAATATTTTTTATTTTAAGTTCATATACGAGTTGTTTTTTTTATGCAAACACTATATTTTTATTATAAAACTTTAATTCCATTTTCTTTCTTCTTTATTTTTTCATACATATATATTAAAAACCAGTCCGGGTCTGGGCCGGGCCCGGGTTTCAGTATTTTCACCCCGGGCCGGGCCGGGCCTCAAAATATGGTCAAATGCAGGTTTCTACCGCAGTTGCCAAAGAAAATTTATAAATAAATTTTAAAATGTCGAGAAAATAATAATTATTAATTAATAATCCAATAAAATTAATTCTTTCCAAAAATAAACTACGCCATGAAATTAATAAATGCAAACTTGAACACCAATTTTAACATCGTTAGTCGTTACCTATAAAAAATAATCCATATCCCAAAGTTTTTGGTTTAACGTCATTGCAGACGTTAATTACAAACAACCAAAATAATTTATAAATATATAATTATTCCAATTTTCCTAATAAACTACTCCTAATAAATTATTTAATTATTAATTCCCTGGAATCTTAACCCTAAAGTATCCGGATTTTGCGGGGCTGGGTCAGGATAGTTTTAGAAAGTGTCACACAAAGGTGTCATTATATATCATATTGTGTATATTTGAATGCGAAACGGAAATTTAATATTAGTACTTGTTAATTTAAAATTAAAAATCCAAATATCAAACTTTAAAAATGGACTAATAGTTAAACGCATATGTTTAAATCTATCTTGAACCATGTTATTATTATCATAAGATTGGTTTCTAGTAAAAAGATAATAAGCACTCATATTTTATCTATATACTGCAAGTTGAAATTTAATGATGTTTATTTATTTAGGATAAAGTGTTGTCAAACTGTTTCACAGCGCAGCTCAAGGCGCAGCGATTGAATTTCCTATCAGTCATGGAATTTGTATCGATCAAAAACCCCGGGTAGTTACCTGATGCATCTAGGATAATAACTGGATTATGACCGGTCAAACAGGATGCATCCAGGGTAGTTGGTCAATAATCCAGGGCGGTAATGAGTTTTGGACACATTTTTTAACTTTAAAGGTTTTGGACAGGGTTTTGGACATAAGAAAATTGTCCAAAACCCTGCCCAAAACTTGTCCAAAACCCAACACTGATAGAGAATCTAAAACCAAACCAGCCCGGATAATCGTCAATCAGGAATATTCATGAAATTTTTAGATATCGATCTATTCTCACAATTATGAAACAGCCATTCAATGTTGTGACAGGTAACACAATAAAAACATGATGAATTCATCCATTTGGCTGAATAATGTAATGCGTACTTCTTTGTTCTTTAAATTCAAAAATATCCTTTTAGAAATATGTCAAGCAGTCTCAATAGTAAAAATAACGATATAGATAAACAAATTCAATGGTTTAAGGATGGAATTACTAAAAGCTACATTAATTACTATGATTATACTGAATTTAAGAATATTAAAGTTATAGGGTTTGGTAAAGTATACCAAGCTACTTGGAAAAATTCAAATACTGTTGTCGCATTAAAATTTTTTGAAAATAGTAGTCTTATCATGAAAGAAATTATCAATGAGGTATATAATAAAATTATGTTACATATTATCAATTCTTGATGTTTTGTTAATTAAAGTTGTTTCTATGTACACAGATAAAATTATTACATAGAGTTAGTTTTCATATAAATATTATTAAATTCTTTGCTATTACCGAAAGAAAAGGTGAGTATTGAGAGTGTTAAATTTTATTTTAATAGGAAACAAATTATTTGATAAACTGATTTATTGAACAATTATTTATTAATTTAGATGATAATGATAGTATGGATTCAAACTATTTACTCATTCTTGAATGTGCAGATAGTGGTACGTTGGGAAGTTATTTAAAAGATAATTTTAATAAATTAGATTGGAATATAAAATTGCGGTTTGCTATTCAAATCGCTGATGCAGTATTATGTATTCATCAAAATGATATTATTCATTGTGATCTGGTGTGTATTTCGTTATCTTTGATTTATTTTAAATACATATTAATTTGATTTTTTTTTTCTTTTATAAAATAGAACTCAGAAAATATATTAGTTCGTCAGAATACAATAAAATTAGCAGATTTTGGACTTTCACGTAGATTGGATGAAGTGTCAACTCAAAAAGATATTCTTGGAATAGTATCTTATATTGATCCACAACATTTTCAAGTACAGACAAATAACAGCAATAATGGCTATCATTATAGACCAAATAAGAAATCAGACGTGTATAGTGTTGGTGTACTTTTATGGGAGATATCATCTAGTCAAAAACCATTTAAATCTTATGAATTTTATCACAAACCAAAATTAATGTTGGAAATTTCAAATGGAAAAAGAGAAGTACCAATTCTTAACACACCAATTGATTACATTAGTATTTATACAAGTATATATAATTTTTTTAATATTTAATTATTTACATTATAAATACTCATTATTTTGATTTTAAATATTTTTAGAATGCTGGCAAAATAATTCAAATGATAGACCAGATATGCAACAAGTATTTTCTAATCTTAAATCGATCAATTTGAATACAAATGAAACAATGACTTTGCCAACTGGTACTTTTAGTATTAAAAATACATCACAAACATTGAGAAACATAAAACAATGCCTTTGGAATGATGAGGCAGACAAGCTTCTATTATTATATTTGTCATATAATGGAGATAAGGTGATTAAGTTTCAAAAAACAAGATGTGGTAATGTGAAAGTAGAATTATGGCACAGTGCTTCTAAGTGGATGTCCATCAATGGCTATTATTATTCACCAAATCAGTGTTATTGTAGATGGAAGAATATTAATCATTGTTACAAGTAAGTTTTTTTTTTTCAAAAAAAAAAAAAAAAAAAAATAAATAAAATAATATAAAAATATATCAATTTAATTTTTAAATGAATCAATTGTTTTATTTAGAGAAATAATTAAAATGAAAGAAAATTTAAATTCTGTATAAATTGTATAAGTTAGTTAAAAAGATTTTAGAAATAATATGTTTTTAAATAATAAAGAGAATACTTAACATGAACCCATCGAGTTTAGGTTAGTTAAAATAAATCCCTTGGTTCAGGTTAATTAAAATAGATCCTTCTAGCTCAGGTTAGTTATCCTGGAATCCCTATCGCATGATTACAATTTACGCATCATTTTTGTTTACACTGATTTAAAAATGGTGTGGCACTTTTTTCTTTTTTCTTTTTTTTTTTAATTTTCATTCTAAATAATTTGTCCATTTTTTTTTTTATTTTCATTTCTGAACAATTTTGTCCACTTTTTTTTTTGTTTTATTTTTTTTTATTTTGTTGTAGGTGGAAATGGAATCCAATGGATTCTAAATCCACATAATATGGATTTTGGATCTCTTATCCACTCATGTAAAAATCGGATCATTTTTATATAATAATGGAATTTTTTAAATAATGAATTTAACATCTAATAAAAATAATTTATTATATCCTTTATTCAATTTTGGTCTTTAGAAGTTCCTAGTTTTATATTTTTAGGCTCACGAAGTACTGAAATAATGAGATTATAATTACTATGAGAAATAAAGGTTTTATAACGTTTGTTAGGAGATTTTTTTTCAAGATATTTATTAGTCAAATCATTAAAGAGTTTTTTTTAGGAAAGAAAGAATATTCTTCCTGGTTTTCCATGAAAAAAATTTTTCATGTCCAATTATACACGGCTGTGTGGTAAACAAAAATCATTATGTAATTAAACTGATTTCCACATAAGTGAACAAAATCCACATTATGTGAATTCAGAATCCACTGGATTCTATTTCCACCTATAAAACTTCCTGGTTTTATATTTTGTTTCTTGACTATTCCCAACGCTTCCTGATTATTCCTAACACTTCTTGATTGTTCCTAATGCTTCCTAATTCTTCATTTGATTTATATCTTGTTTCTTGGTCATTCCTAATACTTTCTGATCATTTCTGACATTTCCTAATTGTTCATTATGCTTCCTGATAATTCCTGATACTTCTTGATCCTTTTTAATGCTTCCTAATCTTCCTGTTCCCAACATTTTCCAATAGTTCATATTGCTTCCTGATTTTATATTTTGCTCCCTGGTCATTCCTGATACTTTCTGATCATTTCTGATGTTTCCTAATTATTCATTTTATTTCCTGATTTATATTTTGCTTCCTGATCATTCCTAATACTTCTTAATTATTTGTTTTGCTTTCTGATCATTCCATTTGCTTTCTTAATAATTGATTTTAAACTACTAATATTTAGTAAATTTTGTAAATTAACGCTAAAAAAAAGCATTTTGTTTTAAAATTAAACACTTTAAAAAACGCATTTTAGCATTTTTTTAAATTAAATGCTTAAAAAAACATATTTTAGTGTTTTTTTTTAAATTAAACGCTTTAAAAAATGCAATTTAGCGTTTAAATGCTTAAAAAAAAAAACATTTTAGCATTTTTTTTAAAATTAAAAGCTCAAAAAAAGCATTTATTATTTTTTAAATTAGATGATTAATAAAAAACGTTTATTTTTTTTTAAATTAAATGCTTAAAAAAAAGCATTTTGTTTTTAAATTAACTATTTTTTAAGCTTTTTTTTAAATTGAATATTTTTTTTAAAAAAATTGGATGCTTAAAAAAAACGCTAAAATGAATTTTTTAATTAAATGTTTAAGAGAAAAGTTTTTTGGCTTTTTTTTAAATCAAATGCTTAAAAAAAAACGTTGAAGAATATTTTTGACATTTTTTTTTTTATTAATCACTTTAAAAAAATTGGTAATCTGATTTTTAACTCTTTTTTAAGTGATTTATTTAAATTAAATGCGTTTTTTTACATAAAAATTCAGAACACTAATTGAAATGATTAAAAAAACAATCATTTTTTTATTTATTTAAACGATTAAAAATAATTATCTTTTTTATTTATTAAGATGATTAAAAAAATTGGTTTTTTTTCTTAAAATGACCAAAGAAAATAAGATTTATAAATGACTAAAAAGAAATCATTATTTTTTTATTAAAGTAAGGAACATATAACATTAGTAAAGGAGGAAAAGAAAGAAATAAAAAAAAAAAGAAACGAAACAAACTACTTTACAAAAGTAAGTTTCATTTCTCTTTACTAATTCTGTCCATTTTTTATTTAAAGTTGAATTAAAAAAACTTTAACAAAATTGAGTATAAAAAGATAATGGTGTAGTTAGCCGAAAAATGGAACTGCATTCCTGGTTACCAATACTCTGAACCCAGTTTAATCACAGTAAATCCCCTGGAATTCCACAACAGTCTACACCTGAGCTGGGTCCAGACCACATTTTGGCTGATTATTTTTTGACTAATTACACCATTATTAAAAAAAAAGTTTTTTTTTGATATAAAATTTTTTCATCAGTTCCAACAGTTTCCAGTTTGAGTCTGGTTCAGATTATTAAAAAAAAACTGAACTGAACCTTAACTGAACTGAAAACTTCATATTAAAATTATTTAGAATCAAACTGGATTTTTGGTTCAGATCTGATTCGGGTTTCAGGTTGAACTGGAACCATTTGGAGCTTTACCGTGAAGAGTTTTAATTCGATGTTATACTTTTACATTAATGTCACCTTTTCTCTGCTTCACTGGTTTGAGTAGATTATTCCTTTTTTACAATTTGGTATTTTAATGTTTTTCTAATTTTTGTTCTTCATGTAAATAATTTACTTAAATTTACGTCATGTTAGATTTCTAACCGACATTCATAAATAAAAATAAAAATAAAAATAAAATAGAAGTTAGGCAAAAATAAATTATAAAATTGAATATTTGGAAATTAATGACTTATGGATACAACTGAATTTAAATCCTTGTATTTAAAATATGATTATAATATTATAAATTATTCCAGTTCTAAAAAGTAATCTAAAACATTAAAAGTAGCATCAAGTTTACGTGATTATGTTTAATTAATTTTTTATTGCTAGTCAAGTAATATTATCTTATTAAGATTTTTTAATTAAACATTATAATTTTTAAAGAAAATAATATTTAATAATATGATTTATTTGAATATTTGATAAGTTATAAAAAAAAGAATTATTTAAATTACAAACTAAAAAACTTGTAAAATATTTTACTATACTAATCTTAGTGTTTAAATAATTTTAGGTAAATAAAAAAAAAGAAATATATATTTAATATTGAATAAGTTAAAAAAAAAAAAATTATTTAAATTACAAACTAAAAAATTTGTAAAATATTTTACTACTCTAACCTTAGTGTTTAAACAATTCTAAAAAAAATAAAATAAAAACAATTTCTTTTAAATGTAATTTACAAGTACTAATTTTCATTTGTTTTAATATCTAAATAACATAAATAATAAATAAATAAATTAATCAATTTCATAAGGTAATTTTTAAATTACTTTTTTTGTATGTATTACGTACCCAATAACTTTGTGTCACTAACTAAACAATTCAAACATTCACTTTCAAGAATTTCATTCAATTTTTTACTAGTAAAATCCATTAGACGACTTGTATAATATGCTTGTGGATGTGTTTCAATAGTAGGATTATTATGCACAATTGGCGCATTTATAAATTCCATGATGTTGCTTTTTAATTCCTCATTGATTTCATCTTTATAAGGACGGAAAATCCAATTTTTAATAATATTTTTCACTTCTAATGAAGATGGTCTTTTTAGTGGATCCTCATTCCAACATTTTTTCATTAAATCTACATAACATTGTGGAGTATCTTCAATAACTTTAGGTCGTTTATCTTTACAAATACTTAAACTGAGTTGAAGATCATGTGCTCTATAATTGAATGGTGGAGCTCCAGATGTAAATTCCCACATAATCATGGAAAAACTATATATATCACTGGCTTGTGTATATGGTTTTCCTCTTAAAACTTCAGGTGCCATAAATGGAATAACACCATAAATATCATGTTCTTTCAAAAAAGATTTCACAGGGCGACATAATCCTAAATCACTAATAAAAACTTTGTTGTTTTCATGACTTAAAATATTACCATCATGAAGATCACAATGAACAAGATTTTGATTATGTATTTCATTAAGACCGGAAATAATTTCATATAACATCAATAATCTTTGATTCCAATTATTTTCAACTATTGTTGTTAAATTCCTTCTTAAATTACCTCTACTTGCATAATCCATTATTACCATATAATTTGAAGTATTTGGATTTTTTGTAAAACCATATAAATAAATAATACTGTCTGATGATAAGCATTTTCCATGACAATTCCACTATAAAAAAAAATTGAAATTAGATATATTAGTATAAATAATTTATAATAAAAATTAAAAATAAATAATATATTATTATATTATTATACTTCATTTAAAAATTCATCTAAATTTTCGTTTAAATTATTTTCATTTAAATTATCAAGACATTTAAGAGCCACTTCTATCTCATTACCACTTTTTAACCAAATGGCCTTGTATATAGTACCAAATCCTCCTTTATCAAGATATTCAACATTTTCAAATTGATTATAAGGAATCCATTTCAAATATTTTTCTTCAATAAATTTATCTATAATTGCATTTTCACTTTTTCCAAATCTATATAATTTAAATAATTAAAACATATTAAAATTTACATCAAAATTCGAAATTAAAAAGTAATATAATGACTTACTCTAAAATTTAATTTAATAAATTTAATAAATATAAATTTTAGTTTACATAAATGTATTTAAAGTATATGGCCTAAATTTTATAACTTACCAACTAAAGCAACAAATAATATTTTAAATAAAAATTGAATTTGATTAATTAAACCATAAATAAATATTATAAAAATATAATGATAAATAATAACTTACAAGGATCTAAAGTAAATTACCAAATAATTTTTTAAATAAATTAAATAAAGAAATTAATTAGTTTAAATTATATGTAAATATTATATAAATATGTAATAATAGAATTAAATAAATAACTTACTCCCTATATTATTAAATAATTTTTTAAATAAAGAAATTAGTTAGTTTAAATTATATGTAAATATTATATAAATATGTAATAATAGAATTAAATAACTTATAACTTACGTTCTAAAATAAATTACCAAATAATTTTTTAATAAAGAAATTAGTTAGTTTAAATTATATGTAAATATTATATAAATATGTAAAATATGTAATAATAGAATACGACTTACCAACTAATATAAATTACCAAATAATTTTTTAAATAAAGAAATTAGTTAGTTTAAATTATATGTAAATATTATATAAATATGTAATAATAGAATTAAATAAATAACTTACTCCCTATATTATTAAATAATTTTTTATATAAAGAAATTAGTTAGTGTAAATATTATATAAATATGTAATAATAGAATACGACTTACCAACTAAAATAAATTACCAAATAATTTTTTAAATAAAGAAATTAGTTAGTTTAAATTATATGTAAATATTATATAAATATGTAAATAATAGAATTAAATAAATTACTTATAACTTACGTTCTAAAATAAATTACCAAATAATTTTTTAAATAAAGAAATTAGTTAGTTTAAATTATATGTAAATATTATATAAATATGTAATAATAGAATACGACTTACCAACTAAAATAAATTACCAAATAATTTTTTAAATAAAGAAATTAGTTAGTTTAAATTATATGTAAATATTATATAAATATGTAAATAATAGAATTAAATAAATAACTTATAACTTACGTTCTAAAATAAATTACCAAATAATTTTTTAAATAAAGAAATTAGTTAGTTTAAATTATATGTAAATATTATATAAATATGTAATAATAGAATACGACTTACCCACTAAAATAAATTACCAATAATTTTTTTAAATTAGTTAGTTTAAATTATATGTAAATATTATATAAATATGTAATAATAGAATTAAATAAATAACTTACTCCCTATATTATTAAATAATTTTTTAAACATAGAAATTAGTTAGTTTAAATTATATGTAAATATTATATAAATATGTAATAATAGAATTAAATAAATAACTTACTCTCTATATTATTAAATAATTTTTTAAATAAAGAAATCAGTTAGTTTAAATTATATGTAAACATTATATAAATATGTAATAATAGAATTAAATAAATAACTTACTCCCTATGTTATTAAATAATTTAAATAATTTTTTAAATAAAGAAATTAGTTAGTTTAAATTATATGTAAATATTATATAAATATGTAAATAATAGAATTAAATAAATAACTTATAACTTACATTCTAAAATAAATTACCAAATAATTTTTTAAACAAAGAAATTAAATTAGTTAGTTTAAATTATATGTAAATATTATATAAATATGTAATAATAGAATTAAATAAATAACTTACTCCCTATATTATTAAATAATTTTTTAAATAAAGAAATTAGTTAGTTTAAATTATATGTAAATATTATATAAATATGTAAATAATAGAATTAAATAAATAACTTATAACTTACGTTCTAAAATAAATTACCAAATAATTTTTTAAATAAAGAAATTAGTTAGTTTAAATTATATGTAAATATTATATAAATATGTAATAATAGAATACGACTTACCAACTAAAATAAATTACCAATAATTTTTTAAATAAAGAAATTAGTTAGTTTAAATTATATGTAAATATTATATAAATATGTAATAATAGAATACGACTTACCAACTAAAATAAATTACCAATAATTTTTTAAATAAAGAAATTAGTTAGTTTAAATTATATGTAAATATTATATAAATATGTAAATAATAGAATTAAATAAATAACTTACTCCCTATATTATTAAATAATTTTTTAAATAAAGAAATTAGTTAGTTTAAATTATATGTAAATATTATATAAATATGTAAATAATAGAATTAAATAAATAACTTACTCCCTATATTATTAAATAATTTTTTAAATAAAGAAATTAGTTAGTTTAAATTATATGTAAATATTATATAAATATGTAATAATAGAATTAAATAAATAACTTACTCCCTATATTATTAAATAATTTTTTAAATAAAGAAATTAATTAGTTTAAATTATATGTAAATATTATATAAATATGTAATAATAGAATTAAATAAATAACTTACCCCCTATATTATTAAATAATTTTTTAAATAAAGAAATTAGTTAGTTTATATTATATGTAAATATTATATAAATATGTAATAATAGAATTAAATAAATAACTTACTCCCTATATTATTAAATAATTTTTTAAATAAAGAAATTAGTTGCTTAAATCATATATATCACAGAAATATATAACATGTAACTTACACCCTGTAGTATTATTTATTAATTAATTAGATACAAATGTTATTAGTCAAAAGGATACAAATGTTATTACAAAAGCATACGCTGTAAATTAAATACCACTTACAATCTAATTTTGTATTTAAGTAAAGAGTATAATTAGTTCGAATTACATGTAAATAGTATATAATAAATATAGTATAATTAAGTATTGTAGCTTACCATCTATGATATAATTATTATTATTTAACAAAAAATTTAGTCATCTTAATAGTATATAAATAAGGTAAAAATAAAATGACTGAACCTTACCAACTGTAGTATTGTTAATTATTAAAGTTATAAAAGATAACAACAAAACCATTATTATTTAAATTAAAGAAATTATAAGAATTATAAGATAATCCATTAACTCACGAGCTAAATTATTTAAATCGCATATGAATGTTTGTATAAAATATAATAATATTTAAATGATTACAAATAACTTTCGTTTAATAATTAAGTTTAGTATGTTTTACCTTTATTTTCCTTGGTGCTACCTGAAACTAATTTATTACATTGGCAAGTTTGTTTTAAAAAATTTTTGAATAATTCCAAATAATCATGTTATATGCTTTTACCTTTATTATTGCTATAAGCCATCATTATATATAAACATCAAATTTCTTCTTTAAAAGATGATTTTTCTTCATTAAATGCTATAATTATTCGGTTATAGTATTTATGCAAAGTGCAGTTATGCTGATCAGTTGGTCACAAGCACAATCATATATTAAATTTATTAAAATGTTTGTATTTCGTGACACACAATCACTATAGTATACATTCCGGTTAATTCATAAAATAGTATATTCACAAAATAAACAAAATAAATCGAATAGTTTTCTATTAATTTAGAAAGTCATGATGGAAAATCATGTATACGCGTAATTATTCGTTAGTTACTTTCAAAATAATTTACACAAAAAATTCTTTCATGCATAGGATTAAATTTTTTCCTATTAAAACTATTTTTAGATTTCTTTTCCATGAACTTTTTAATAATTAAAAAATTTTAATTTGCTTTTCCTCTATCTTTTTTAATAGTTAAACATATTTTATCTACATTATGAAGTAATAATGATAACGTATTTTGACTATCTTATACTAAAATTTAATCATAGCTTTACTTCCCAAATAGTTTGTTACAACCATGATAAGAGAGAAAAATAACTACTAAGTTTTTGTCAAACATATAAAATCGTTATTCCTTTAATAATATTTTTTTTTTTTTTTTTCTTTTAAAAAATTTTACACCGCAATGAAATGGTAAACTTTATTTATTTTTGCTTAGTTTCTTATAGTATTAATTAACTATTTGATAATTTTAGTGATAGATTGATTCATCACGGCATATTAATATTTTATTATTCTATTAGATTTTAGAAAAAAATATTAAAAATTACATTAACTTGTATCGACGTCGAAATTACAAATGTTGCAATTTGATAAAGGTATATAAAATTAAAAAAAAAAATTAATAAAAAGGTTAGTTGGTTTAGTGTAATTAAAATCATTTATTATTAACAGAAATGTATGTAGGTTGTATATTAGGAATTCTAAGATTATTCATTAATTTGAAGTATAAAAGAATATTATACCTTACGACTCATCTGATGAAATAATTGTTTACATTCAACCTTATTTCCTGCTCTATTTGTAAATATAATTTTCTCACCATTATTAATAACAATAACATTTGAGACGTAAAGCTTACAAATAGATTAATAATATTTATTTATTAATAAGCGTATAATTGTTAATCAGCTGTGCCTTCACATGATTATAAAAGTTAATTTTATCCGGAATCGGAAATAATTTTTCCGTTTCATTACGTTTATTGAAATTGTGTCGATCATTCAGCCAGTTAAAATGTTATAAAAGTAGCCATCAAAATTTTATCGACCCACATCAACATCAAATTTTAAAAAAAAATCATGTCTACTTCTGAAGTATCAAATAACGCTGTAATTTATACAAAAGTATTTGAGACTGGTCTTCCAGTAATTAACGAACATTTTAAAGTCGTTGAACGTAAGATCAACATTTCCTCAACAAAATTGGAAAAAGATGAAATTTTGGTCAAAAATCTTTATATCTCACTTGATCTTTTTATACTTACGAGAATGAAATCGAGTGATGTAAAAAATTATCTTGGTTTATTTCCCATTGGAAGTGTTTTGGAATCTGGTTGTATTAGTGTTGTAGTTAAAAGTAATAATGATCAATGGAAAGAAGGTGATTTGTACTCAGGTACAAGTGGTAAGTAATGAAAATCTTTTTCAAGGTTTTAAAACGTAAAAAAAAAGGTTACGAAATTCTATCATGCGTATAGGTTGGGAAGAATATACTATAATTTCTCCTGAAGCTGCGAAACAAGCGTTACCGTTTAAACAATATCTTAAAAATTCATTAGATAATGGTATTCCACTTAGTTATTCTCTTGGAATATTGGGTATGCCAGGTATGACAGCTTATGTCGGTTTGGATATGATTGGCAAACCAAAGAAAGGGGAAACAATCTTTATTTCGGTAAGACTTTTTAATATACCATCATTTTTTTTTTACGTATAAAAAAAGAAATTTATTTTTTATTTCTCGTCTCCCACACAGACCGCTGCGGGAGGTGTTGGACAAGTTGTGGGTCAAATTGCTAAATTGAAGGGATTAAAAGTTGTTGGATCGACTGGTAATGATACTAAAGTTAATTATTTAATAAACGAATTAAAATTTGATCATGCTATAAATTATAAAAAAGTTGATATTGGTCAAGCTTTAAAAGAAATTTGTCCCGAAGGAATTGATATTTTTTTTGATAGTGTTAAGTAAATATCTTTTTATTATTATTATGAATTATCATTTTAAATAAATATTTACTGATAAGGTATTTTTTCCTTTATAGTGGTGAAACGCTTGATAAAGTTTTGCCAAATTTAAATGAGGACGCACGTGTAATTTCATGTGGAATGACTTCTCAATATAATTCAGAATCAGTATATGGTATTAAAAATCTTGCAATGATTATACCTAAAAGTATTTTAATTCAAGGTTTTATCGTATTTAGGCATTATGACAAATATCATGATTCATTTCAAAAAGATATGTTACAATGGTTAAAAGAAGGTAAATTAAAATATAAAGAAAATATTATTGATGGTATTGAAAATGCTCCTCAAGGTTTCTTGGATTTATATAATAGTAAAGGTTTTGGTAAATATGCTGTTAAAGTTAGTGATTTGTGAATTTTTAATGCTTGATTAGATGGATGTTATAAATTTGGATAGTATTGTTAAATTGTTTTTATGTTTGGGTTAAACTTGAACTATTTGGTTAAGTATTGTTTATTTAAATTCTTTTTTGCAATACGTGTAGTAATTGTAGTTTTTTTTTACAATTTTCCATATTAGCAATTAAAGAATTAATTTATATTTCCAAAAACAATCTATTTTCTCCTATTTATATTATATGTATCTTATGAATTTTTTTTATTTTATTTGTAACAAATATGACTTGACAGATCTGCTGGTAATCTAACCCGAATTTTATAATTAAAATTTCAAAATTTACAACTCAATCAATATTAACCTGTTTGTATCTGTTTGGTAGCAGTATAAAATTTAGTCATTTAAAAGAAATATACAGTATATCCAATGTAAAATAGTAATTATTATTCATTCAATGTTATTTATTTAAAAGTAAATAATTTTAATTGACTAATATATAAATTACATTTAGAATCTTATTAAAAAATTTAACTATACCATATTTTTATATATTTATATAATTCTAAACCTTTAATTTCATCCTATCCCATATTGTTATCCAAGATCTTGCACTTCGTAATAATTACCTTTTTTGGCACTGCTACATTTTATGAAATAACCTTAATAAAAAAACTTGCTGCCTGATAAAATTAGAAAAAATTAACCTAAATAAACTTTATTGGTAGAATTACAACTGAAAGAAAAAATAAAAATAAAATTCTAAAGCTACAGATGTTTCTCAAGACAAGTTTTGAAGTGTTTAGTACATTTTTTAGAGGTAATTGAGAAACTTCCCAAAAAAAAAAATTTATATACTGTCCAAAAGTCCTCTTTGAAGTATTACCTATACAAAATAAAACTAAAGAAAAGAAACTTTTAATATGTTTCATATGGGTAATGACGAAACTCTTCTCAAAGAAATTTATTTACCATCTAAAAGTTACCTCTGAAGAAGCTAAAACCTACAAAAATAAAAAATAAATATTAGCGCATTTCTTATATAGCAAATCTTCTCTTAAACTAACCATCTAAAAGCAATCACGCCTCCTATTTTTTTAAAAAAAAAAAATTTTATGACTTACTGGTCTGAAATGATGTTTAAGGGAAGTCCAAAAGTGATAAAAAAAGAATAAAAAGAAGGTTAGTACATCCTATACACCTTCTATTTAAAGAAAAAAATATGTAAATGGTAACCAATGGGGTCCAGGATTTACAAGAAAAAAAGATAAAAAAAGACCAAAGATATATTACAGAATTTAATTAAAGGAATAAATTCACGAATGGTTCTTTAATAATATTATTACTCCTTGATCTAGAGCGAGATAAGTTGATATATAATATATGCAATAAGTCGCAATCTTGTGCACATAGGCAAACTCTGATATAGGCTTGAATACAAAAGAAATTAAAGAAATTATATACAATAGTAGTATTAGAGATACTGTATGTAGCAACGGCAAAGGAAATTGCTTTTTTAGGTTTTTGTTTTTTTAGTAGTTGAGTAGTTAGTAGTAACGTTTTACAGCTAACCTTCGCCTTTGAGCGATACCAGTGGATGAAAGTTCTTTACTAATAACCAGGTCAAGTTTGGTGTTTTTCCCTCCCCTTTTTTTCCTTCCCCTTCTCCTACCCGGTACGTTGATCGGTCTGCACTGGACTTGATCCCTTTCTTTTTCAGGTGGGCTTAATCTCTACATGCATTATTTGGATTTAGCCTCTTTTGTTTCTGCCATGTGTAATTTGCAAAAATTTGTTAATTAAGCTTACTGGACGAACACTTAACCTATCTTCATTTTTTTTTTTTAAAAAAAAAAAATTGATTTTACATAACAAAAAATTAAAAATGCATAATGATTGGTAAAACACAAATTATTTTATTTTCAACTTTCTACACAATCTGATAAAATTCATGGATTAGTTTTATATAGTCATTATACTGAATGTATAATCAGGATTTGCATTTGTTTTGATGAAAACGTTTTAACACAATTAATATTTAGTTATATAACTATGCAATTGAATAATTGAATAGTAATGGGATTTATTATAAAATTGCATGAAAGCCCCTGACAAGCTAAAAATATCGAGAAAAAATTTTTTTTGCATTGGTAATAGGGGTTTACAATAAAAGCTTTTGCAAAATTTATGTTTATATAATGCTGCCGTTTGGGCACGTGGATCGACAGAGATGTTTTTTAGAAATTTGCTAATTTAGGACCCACAAATTATGTCTCCTATAGAATAAACTTCATTTTATAAAATTATGAAAGATACTGGAAGTGGATTTAAATTAGATTTTAATAATAAAGAATACTAAATAAATAGTTATATATTTTTTATTAGTGTTTTTACTGTATCAATTTAATACTATGAGATAAATTAACTTTTAAAACTAAAAAACAATTTAGTGATAGTTTATTTATACTCGATTTTTATTTATGAATACCCGTATGATGTGTACTGCCATATGAAATAATAAATAAATTAAGTATATAAAAAAAAGATATCATCGAATAAAATCACATATTATGTCAATTTGGAATCCAATTAATATAAAATTTTTAAAAGATGGACTTGTTGATAATAAATTTTCTTCTGTACTTTGTAAACCTGTTAATTTCATTTCTTAAATTTCTATGTTGTTCGTTGTTTCCTTTAAGGCTTTAGGCCTTAAGATAAAATAGATGTGTGATTTATAAAATATAATACGTATTCTGCTTTTATAATATACTTTTATTTATAGTTTATTTAATGATATGGTTATAATAAATCATATATCAGGCGTATCAGATGTTGAAATCACGTGATACCAGATAAATCACTTATTCAGTTATTCGGCACGAAGTGCTGGATAGCTATTAATTATTGGTGTATTTTTTTTTTCACTCTGCCCTTTATAATAAAAATAAAAGAAAATTAAAAAGCTCTCAATAGAGATTACACTACAATTGCAGCAAATTTAGGTTTTTAATTAAAAGAACAGATATTCAAATGTTAATATTGTATTATTATTATTAAACATGGCAATATATTAATTATTGTGTGTTGTATTCTTAATCGCATAAAATAATGGATAGGATATTCAATATGATCCTATATGGTTAAATGATAATTAAGATAAAAATTCTCCTTTATTCATCTGGTGGTCTAGCATGCTAATATATAGTACAATTAAACACTCTTATTAATTAGCTAATTATCTAATAGTTCTGTTCTCTGCCAGTCTGTCCTATTTGTATAACATGGTCAACATAAAAAGCCTAAAAAAATATTGATTTCTTGATATATTCTAGAATGGCATAATTTTTCTTGTAGTTCACAATCACAGCGCAGAGACTGAATTATCATCAAATAATTGCCGCATAATTGTCGATCACTCGAGTTAACTTTATTCGCAGAAATCTCATCAGCAATCAGTATTAGATCACGTTATGTGAAGAAGTGCCGAATTATCTGTAATTGCAAATCGACCATATATGATTCGTATCTTCATAACTTGTGAAACAATCAAAATTACATTAAATACCACCCCATCCGTCCGATCAACAAAAGATCTAACCTTACACTTCATGTCTCAAGTCTATAGGTTAGATCCTTTTATAGCAGTGTTCGGAAATGACCTGATCATTTGACCATTCAAATGATTTAGCTAATCATTTGTCATTATTCATAATCCTTGCTTTGTCATTTGGTCATTTCAATCATTTGATTTTGATTGGTTAATATTCTTATCATGTGATTCAATCAAAAATAAAAAAAATAAGTAAAACATAATGCAGGCCAGAACTATAGTACCGGCCAACATTACATTCAAATGACTCAGGTCATTTGTCATTTGAGCAATCATTTGTCATTTCAAGTCATTTGCCGAACACTGAACCATGGTTCACATCTAACCATTCAATATTGTCATGTGATTTTGCAGACAATTTTGTCCGTATTTGCTTAGGTGTGGACAATGCATGTCTACTAAAAGGTGGACAATTTTGTCTGAATTTGCTTGGATGTGGACAAAGCATGTCCACAAAAAGTGGACAATTTTGTCCGAATTTTACTTGGATGTGAACAATGCATGACCACTAAAGCAATTCTTGGGCTATTTCAGATTTTCTATAACCTATAATAATTCTGTAATTTTAGTTTGTGCATCAGATCCTAGTATATACAGTAAACTACCCATATGTTTCACATTAATAGGGATTACATCATGTTCTCATCATAGAGGATATTATTGACCTCACATTATTGGAGGACCATGATTGTCCTCACCACAAAGGACATTATTATTTTCATATTGGAAGACCATGATGGCCCTTACTATAAAGAATATTTGTCCTTTTATTAAGGACTAAATAATAGTAATAATAAACAGCAAACAACATAAAATTAAATATAATAGAACACCTTATATTTACCACTAATAATTTTTAATACCATTAATTTTAAAAAAAAACAGCTTATGCATAGTTAAAATTTTTTATTTTGTATTATTATATGCTATACTATAAATAAAATTAAAAAATAAAATAATTTTAAATATGATATTACAAATTATTTTACAAAAACCAAATTGTAGAAACTTTTAAACTTCTTCCAAATTAATATATATTTAGGTAGTTTTTACACATTAAATAATTTTACAAGATGATTTATTTGATCAAAATGGTGAAATTCCTAAATTCTGGAGTCATTTAAAATTTTCCAACGCTATTATTACACATATCTACATCCTATAAAGTTAAGATTTAAGCATTTTATCCTTTCTGAACAATTTTTCTTAAGTGTAAAAAAGCAATTTCATTTGGCTAAGTGTTTAAATTACACTCTAAAATTGGTAAATAGAAAAATAAAAAAGTTGATTGTGATTTTTTCAATAAATAATTTATTTAACCTATTTAACCTTATAAAAATTGAGAAATAATATAATAAAAGCAATGTTTTTCACGTTAAAATAAAAAACATATAATTATGGAATCCATAACTGAATTTTTGTCAAAAAAAATCCAATTTGCTCTTTTAATTTTTTTGTTTTTTACAAATTTCTTAGCAACCAGTGATTTAATTTATATGGAGTTTTTTATTTTGTAAAGCTTAATAGGAACTATAAATTAAAAATAAAAATTATGCAAATTGGATCACTGGATGCTGAAAAATTCATCTAATCCTAATTTTTAACTTTTAAAATTAAGGCCAATTTGCTAAAACTTTATATTATAAGTTATATATATAATGTCCAGAGTCAAATTTTTGATAAATTTTCTACAAAATTTATTAATCCATTAATCCATAAAATGTTCAATGTAAACTAACTGAACATATCTCTATATAACTAAAGAAATTACTGTAATATGTAAAGGTTTAGATTAGATTGTATAAATTATTTTTAAATTGTATCTCATAATTTATCTGACTGATCCACATTTTTTACAGCTAAAACAAACTTAATTGGCAAGTTAACACAATAAAAGGATTTTAAGGCGATTTTTTACTGAAATTGGTAAATTTTTGTAGATCATTTTACATTTTACCTGGCATTTTGTATAATTTCTCTGAAAATTTTCTAATGTAGATCTATCCTCAATCTGTTAATCATCCACATGTACTGTTGCCGTGAATACAAAAAAAATTTCCTTTTTGGTAAACAAACGTTCATTTAATCCTGAAGTATATATTATATACAATACAGTACATATACTGTACTGTACTGTACTGTATATATACTGTATATATATGAGTATCAGAGTATGAGTATAAAACAATGAAAATATTGTTTGAAAATATTGTTTGAATATTTCTTTAGACCATTTTTCTGCAAAAACTCTTCCTGTGTTAGCAAAAATGGTTGTCTTCCTTGTAAATCACAAAATAATTGCATATTTTAACTTTTTGTAGATCCAAAATTGAATAAAAAATTTTCTTTTGTTTCTTTGATGATCATTTAAAATTCTTTTATTTTATATTTCAAAAAAAAAAAAAAATATATAATATAATAAACTTTTTAAACTTTATTTAACTTGCTTATTTATTTATTTATTTATTTGTTGATAAATAATGTTTATTAGTGTTTAGTAAGCTTGAATTTATAAAATTTCATTTTTTTTTTTTGAATTTAATTTTTAAAAATCTTATGTAAAATAAAAACAATTAATAAGCAGTTAATAAATAAATATATATTTTATTTTTTTTATTATCATTATTTTTTCATTATTATATTTTTGTTTTTATTTTTTGAAATATAATGATAATAAAGTAAATAAACCATAAATTTTATTGTACTTAATCTTATCAATTAAAAAAAAATAATGATTTGTTTTAATCATGTTTAATTGTTTTTAACAAAAAAAAAATATTTTTTATAAAATCGTTTTTAATAAAAAAACAATGAAAAATTATTTATATAGTGTTCTGAACGGGTCAGATCAATTCGGGTGACCAGTCAGGTTAACCCAATTAACCCATTTCAACCCAAAGTTAAAAGAAAGAGCTGATATACTTCTTTACACTAAATGATTGTAAAAGAAACGTTCCAGTATTTTTTTTTTTAGAATTTTAAACGAAAAAAATGCCAAAATATTTTTTCGTAATAGTTAATACAAAAAAATCTAGGCTTTCTAATTTTAAATCACTAAAAAGATGTTAAAAGAATGAGTTAAAATTTTCTAATATTATTTTTTAAATTAAATGTTCAAAATAATGATTTTTTAGAAAAAAAGAATTTTTATATAATTTTCTTTTTGTATTATATATTTTAAAAAAAAAGCTAAATTTTAAAATTATACGCTTGAAAAAAACGTTTTTTGGCTTTTTTTTAATTAAATACTTAGAAATAATTAAACCATAAAAGTAATACTTTTTTTAATCAAACGCATAAAGAAAAAATGCATTTTTTTTAAATCAATCTCATAAAAAAATGCGTTTTTTTAAAAAATGCGTTTTCTTTTAATAAAACACTTAAAAAATGCATTTTCTTTTTAATAAAACGCTTAAAAAAATGCATTTTTTTAAAAAAATAAAACGCTTAAAAAAATGTGTTTTTTTTAAAAATAAAACTCTTAAAAAAATGTGTTTTTTTTAAATCAAATGGTTAAAGCATGCTTTTTTTAACCAAATACTTAAATGCGTTTTTTTAATCAAGCGCATAAAAAAATGTGCTTTTTTTTAATCAAACGCATAAAAAAATGCGTAAATGCGTTTTTTTAATCAAACACATAAAAAAAATGCATTTTTTTTTAATTAAACGCATAAAAAAATGCGTTTTTTTAATCAAAGGCATAAAAAAATGCGTTTTTTTTAATCAAAGGATAAAAAAATGTGTTTTTTTAATCAAAGGCATAAAAAAATGCATTTTTTTTAATCAAAGGCATAAAAAAATGCATTTTTTTTAATCAAAGGCATAAAAAAATGCATTTTTTTTAATCAAAGGCATAAAAAATGCATTTTTTTTAATCAAAGGCATAAAAAATGCATTTTTTTTAATCAAAGGCATAAAAAAATGCGTTTTTTTTAATCAAAGGCATAAAAAAATGCGTTTTTTTTAATCAAAGGCATAAAAAAATGCATTTTTTTTAATCAAAGGCATAAAAAAATGCATTTTTTTTAATCAAAGGCATAAAAAAATGCATTTTTTTTAATCAAAGGCATAAAAAAATGCATTTTTTTTAATCAAAGGCATAAAAAATGCGTTTTTTTAATCAAAGGCATAAAAAAATACGTAAATGCGTTTTTTTAATCAAAGGCATAAAAAAATACGTAAATGCGTTTTTTAATCAAACGCATAAAAAAATGCGTAAATGCGTTTTTTAATCAAACACATAAAAAAATGCGTAAATGCGTTTTTTTAATCAAACGCATAAAAAAATGCGTAAATGCGTTTTTTTAATCAAACGCATAAAAAAATGCGTAAATGCGTTTTTTTAATCAAACGCATAAAAAATAATATATTTTTTAATCAAACGTGTTTTTTTTAATATTTTTTTAAAATTAAACACTTAAAAATTTATCAAGTGCTTTTTTTAAAATTAGGTGCACAAAAAAATTTTATTGAGTGTTTTTTTTTAAATTATTTAAAAATGTTAAATTTTTTAAAATTAAAACACTTAAATAAAGTGTTTTTTTTAAACTTAATCGCTTAAAAAAAGCTCTTTTAATAATTTTTTTTAAAAAAATACATTTTTTTAATCAAACGCATGAAAAAAATGCATTTTTTTAATCAAACGCATGAAAAAAATGCATTTTTTTAATCAAACGCATGAAAAAAATGCATTTTTTTAATCAAACGCATGAAAAAAATGCATTTTTTTAATCAAACGCATGAAAAAAATGCATTTTTTTAATCAAACGCATGAAAAAAATGCATTTTTTTAATCAAACGCATAAAAAAAATGCATTTTTTTAATCAAACGCATAAAAAAAATGCATTTTTTTTAATCAATTGCATAAAAAATGTGTTTTTTAATTAAACGCTTAAAAAATGTGTTTTTTTTAAATCAAATGCTTAGAAAATGTGGTTTTAAATTAAACACTAAAAATATGTTTTTTTAATTGAGTGCTTAAAAAGTGTTTTTTTAATTTGAACGCTTAAAGGAAAGCGTTTTTTTAATTAAACGCTTAAAGAAAAGCATTATTTTTAATTAAACTCAAAAAATCATAATAAGAAAACATTTAAAAGCATTGTTTACCAACTCAGTCCATTGAGCAGTGAATTATGAATATCTTCAGGGAGATACTAGCTATGAAGTATTCCAATCAATTCCTTACACGCTAAAAGGCAGTGTATTTGATAATTAAAATGTATCTTTATGAGTTGTAGGTACGTTAACAACTTATACAATAAGGCAATCTTATAACACTTGCAATTACAACTTTATTATAAACAACTTGTCTGAACTTCCTATCTCTACTTTTAAGCAAATATTCAAGATATTTATACAAATTGAACTTCATTCAAATATATAAATAATATAAAATATAAAAGATATAAATATAATAAATAATATATAAGAAATTTAAATAATAAAAGAAATATAAGAAATAAATACTATATATACTATAAATGATATATAAGAAATATATACTAAATATACTAAATATACTTAATATACTTTATATACTATATCGATCATTTGTGGCGCAGTAATATTAATATTCACCATCATGTAAATGCAAATCATTCGTCTAACAACTCTCCTCTCCTAAATTTTGAGCTCCTGCGAAATTCTTATTCAAATAACTTCTTAATATCAAGATTTCTTAATGCTTTATTTTTCTTATGTCTTGAACATTCACATACTTAGTTCGCAGTATTTGAGAAGGATTAGGTTCAAAAAGGTCAAAAGTATATTCTGTCATGGTTAAATAATGCTTTATTAACCTTCTCTTCATCCTAAACCTTTCTGATGTTGTTTCAATCTCTACGAGTATTTTTCCTATAAAATAAGCATTTACTAACGATAGAATCCTATTTTTGAGCTGTATCAAACACTGTAACTGCATATAGGACTTCAAAAACTTTTTTTCTATATCCATATCTTCTGAATATAGAGGAATCATTGGTCCTATTTCTAAAAGATGAGTTTCTTGATGATCAATAAGAAATAATAAAAAATCCATTTTTTTTTTTTTTTTTTTTATATATTTATACTTTACTATATATACATGTAATAATTAAATCATCATATTATGTCATACTTTATTATTGTCGATCACTAAGTTAATATTAACTCAAAATTTACTCAATATTATGAATTTCACTGACCATATCATTACATAATAATGATATATATATTTTCCTATTTACTACACCACACTCCCAATCTGCTAGTAAATGGGAATCACTTATAATATACCAAGCTAAGAGGCTTCCGAAGGAAATTCATGCTGAAGTCTGAAATTAGCAAGGCATAGAAGCTAATCATTTTGGCCAGGAATAACCGAGTACATGTGACAAAAATTTGGTGCTATAATCAGCCTTCCCTTATATCCTACTTTTTCAAATTTTCCAAATTATGGGATTGGAAAATGTTGGTAATTCGGTTTGATTTTTGTGGTAATTTCTGGAAAGATTCTTCATTTAAATTTTCATCAATGTCGCACCATCTTTAAATCATCTTCATCTTCTTTTCTTCATTAATTTTCAGCACTGATACCAACATTGCTCGCAGAAAACTCCACAGTTCACATGTCTCTCGAGGCCAAAATAACAAAAGAAAATATAATAAACCAAGTAAGGCCGTCAGAAGAAGGTATTTTCGAAGAAAAGGCATTGATAAGCCTCAAGAAAGTGAAGGCTTAACTCAACAAGCTCTTGGTATCACGGCTTCCTTGTTTATGGAAAAGGAAGAGTTGGAAAAGAAGGTAGTTCACATAGAAGATGAGATTAGGTATTTAAAAGAAACAGAAGACCAAAATAGGCTTCTAAAAACTCAAGTACAGTCATTAACTTTGAACAAGTCTAGGTTGGAGGCGAAGATAAGTTCCTTAAGATAGGAACGAGAAGGGTGGTATTGTAAATTTGTAGCGGAGCAAGAAACAGCAGTTCGAGCTGTAGCGATTGCAAATAGAGTTCAACAATCCCCTTTTATCCCTACTACTTCTAACACTAATCTTGATAATTTTCCTTCTCCTCTTTCTACCATATAAATAATTTTTCTTTCATTCGTTTATTTTCTTCTTTTTCTTTGCGTTGTAGTTTTTTTCTTCTTTTCTTTTTAATAAAGTTTTCACAAAATTTTTCGAATTATTTTGAGGCAGCTGGTTGAATATTCTTGTGATTCCATTGTGAAACTTATAGATCATACTTAAATTAAATTGACATATTTCCACGAGGTATAAATCTAAATTATTACTAATTATACTGCAATATCGGTGCCCAATTTTGTCAATTATAATACAATTTTAACAAACTTCTATTTACAGGAGTTTGTAAAACTCTTCCTTCTATAGAGCGTAATTTATAAGCACCATTTTGCCTGATTTCATGAATATAAAAGGGACCTTTTCATTTTGAGTCTAATTTTCCAGTCCATTGTTTTTCTTTTGCAGCGTCGTAATATAAGACTTTATCTCCTATTTCAAAATTTAACTCCTTTTTAATTTTCTGATCATGATAATCCTTTTACTTGACCTGACTCTCTCAAACCTTTATCTTTGCTTCTTCTCGCACATAAGGCAGATCATTGATCAAAGATAAAAGTCTTTGATTTATATGTTCCAAATTATCAGATAAATTATCCACAGGGAATTTAGCTTCTCTTCCATTTACCAAATAAAAGGGTGATATTTTCGTGGTAGAATGTTTGCTTGTCTGATATGCAAACAAGACTGGAGCAATATATCTATCCCACTCGTTGGTCTGGATTACTAACTTTGATAATGATTCACATAAGGTACGATTAAATCATTCGACTAATCCGTTTGTTTGTGGGTGATAGGGAGTAGAAAATACATGTTTAATCCCAAATTTCTTCAAAAGTTTTCTACCATTTGATTATTAAAATGTGTTTCTCTATCTGACAATAATTTTGCAAGGCATCCATGACGACAAATAATATCTTCATAGATAAATTGTGATGTTTCTTCCGCAGTAGCATGTAACACTGGTCTCGCTTCAGGCCATTTGGTCATATAATCCATAGCAACAATTATATAACAATTTCCATTAGGAGTTATGGGTAATGATCCAACAAAGTCTATTCCTACTTGATAAAAGGGTCCATGCATGACAATAGGGTGGAGCAATTGGTTTGCTTTAGATTTTCCTCTTCTTTGACAAGAATCACATGATCTAACATATTCTCTTATGTTTTCATACATTTAAGGCCAATAGTAACAATCCTTAATTTTATTGAACATGGTATCTACTGCAAAATGAGCGGCAGTAGGATCATTATGCATCATATATAATAGTGGTTCCAATTCAAAATTTCTAATGACTTTCAATAATTGTCCATTTTTCCTTTTGTTCTTCTTATAGAGATAATTTAATTTTAATTCAAAATTGTTGCAGAGGTTGATAAATTTCTGTTTTTCTCGAGACGTATTAAAGGTAGGTAGTATTTGTTGATGCAAATATTGATATATTTGGTTGTATTAGTTAGGATCCATGATGGGCTGTTAGTCACAATGCTAACACTTTTGCTTTCACCCGTTTGTTTTCTTTTCTTTTGGTATTGAGTTTAGAAAAGTGGTTGTTGCATAACCACTTTGATATTATTCATGATTATTTTAGTTTTGTAATAATAGTTTTCAATTTGAACATCGATAGGTTCATTCCACCAGGTTCATTAACCAAATAGTCTGGATTCATATCTGGATGAATATGGGTTTGTCGAATTTCATATTCCTTTTCTTCATCATACTTCCAACTGATTTCTGGAGGAAAATGTTCATCTTGCGACATTTCCATCTTAGTGGTCTCTTTAAGGATTTCTAAGTATTGCATCTCTACATCTCCAAAATATTCTTCTGCTAATTCTCTGAAACAAATTTTGCATGTAAGTACATTACTAAGGCAGTACTATTGATTATATAGAGGTAGATAAGAAAATAACATCCAATTTTCTCTTTTTGAGTTTAAAGCGTTCCACAATTCTCGCAATGGTTTTGGTAGTTAGGATGATTATTATCTAGGATTCCTAGATCTCTGGTGAGTTCAACATTTCTTTGAACTACAGCACGTTCTATTTCCATGTCACATTTGCTCCAAATATAAGTCTTTGCTCGATTGATGATTTCTTCTTTCTTTTGTAGTTGCACTTGAATTTTCTGACTCTTAGTGCATCTTTTCTTTTCAATTCTTTGTTGACATTCAAAACAAATTCTATGAGTATGATGTCCATCATTAATAAAGCATATGTCTTCTATAATAGAGCAATAACTATTAAAGCCGTGGTAGATATCCCATTCATTAGTGCATAGGGCAGATTTATGACATCTTTCACAGATTTTTTCATTATCTTTTGGATTTATGTTACAACTTTGGCAACACAAAAAAGATTTTCCTTGGATACTATACTTTTCTAGAAAAGGTTGCTCTTCCTGACAACTATGACATTTGCCGATATTTAAGGTTTTTTCGGGCATTTTTTCATTATTCAATCCAGAAGGAATGATAGAAACCATATAACACTCAACTGGATCTTCATGGATTCGTGATAAAGCATCAGCATTAGCATTAGCTTTTCCTGGCGATACTTAATTTGAAAGTCATATTGCTAGAGTTTCATGATCCATCTGGCTCGCCTTCCTTTTGGAATCTTGGAGGTTTTGAGCCATTTTAAGGCAATATGATCTGTAACAATAGTGAAGGGCCTCATTCCCAAGTAATGCTGAAAGTGTTGGATAGCCCAAACTACAGCAAGACATTCTTGATCAGTGATAGCATAATTCATTTCAGCTCTGTTCATACTTTGATTCACATATGCAATCACATGTTCTTTACCATCCTCCTGAAGTTGCAAAAGGACAGCACCTAAGCCTGTTCTTGAGGCATCTGTATAAATGATAAAAGATCGGTTGAAATCTGGGTAGCTTAAAATGGGAGCTCTCATTAAGCACTCTTTTAATCTTTCAAAAGCATTTTACTTCTTCTGATCCTATTCGAAAGGTATGTCCTTTTTAAGTAATTCATTCATGAAATGCTCAATCTTTGAAAAATCTTTGATAAATTTTTGATAATAAGAGAATAATCCAAGCGCGGCACGCAATTGTCGCAAGTTTTGTGGTATAGGAAAATTCTTCACCTTTTCAATTTTTTCTGGATCTACTTGGATTCCATCCCTTCTTACTACATGTCCAAAGAAGTGGATATTGGGGTAACAAAAATAACATTTTTTTAATTTAATTTGAAGATTAGTACTTCGCAAGATTTCAAATACTTGATGCAAATGATCCAAGTGCGTCTCCAGAGGTCCTCTGATATAGATGATTACATCATCCAGGTATACTGCCACGAATATTTCTAAAAAGTCTTGGAGTATATAATTCATGAGATGCTGAAAAGTTCCTGGGGCATATGCCAATCCAAAAGGCATAACGAGGAATTCGTACAGGCTAAAGGGGGTGATGAAAGCAGTCTTTTCAACATCCTCTTTACTCATTTGAACTTGCCAGTAACCACTTGCAAGATCCAAAGTGGTAAACCAAGTTGCACTTCTTAAATTTTCTAAAAGATCATCAATTCTTGATAAAGGGTATGCGTCAGCTTTAGTAATTGCGTTCAACTTTCGATAATCTATGCATAATCTTTTATCTCCTCCTTTCTTTTCTACAATTACCACAGGAGAAGCCCAAGGACTAGATGATTTTCTAATAATGCCTTGTGCTTCCATTTTCACAATCTCATTCTTTAAAAATTCTCTTTTTACTGGATTCATTCTATAGGGAGGTTAAGCGACAGGAGCAGCATTTCTGGTCAAGATCCTATGTTGAATGACATGAGTTTTTCCTATCTTGGTTTGAATTTTTGCGCAGATGTATTCATATTTTTTCATAAGGGACTGAAAGAGCGTTTGTTGATAATGATCCAATGGTCCTAGATTAGATCTTACTACTATTGAAGAATTATTTTCTTCCTGCACTTCTGCGAGAAATACAGCAGGATTTCCTTCATTTTTATCATCAGACTTCTCTTCTTCCTCAGAGTAATCTGACGAGTGCATTTCCATCCAGGGATTATATTCTAAGTTATCTGAATCTGAGTCCCAGGTATCCAAATAATATAAAAGAGCTTCAACTAACTCTTCATTTTCATATTCTTCATCATCATCTTCTTCTTTCTCTTCTCCTAGGGATTCAGCATTAATAAGAGCTTTAGTTACTGTAAAAATCAAAGGTATATTTACGGTTCTTCCTTTATAATGGACTGACAATTTCTCTGCCCTCCAATTAACGATTGCATTAACTCTTCTAAGCCAGACATTTCCTAGAATAAGAACATCATCTTGGAAGTCCAAAACATGCACTGGTATTTGTACTATAATACAGTCGGTGCTCAAAAATATCTGGCAAATTTAAATGATCGGCAAAATCGAAAAAATTTTATTGAATTTTAACCTTTAATTTTTCCGAAACTATCTTAATAACAAAAAATAAAACAGATATTGCCAGAATCCTAATATTATGAACTTTTCAAGTATACTATTAATATTTGGTAGGGTACCCTTTACTTTTAATTACAGCACGTACTCTTCTTGGCATGCTAGAAACTAAAGTTTCCAAAAAATTTGAATCAATTTTGACCCACTCTTCCTGCAGTGCCAAGATAAGTTCTTCAGTAGATTTGGTCTTGGATCACGCTTACGAACTTGCCTTTCCAAAAAATCCCATACATGCTCGATAGGGTTTAAGTCCGGGCTCTGGGCTGGCCACAGAAAAAAATTAATTGAATTTTCATTTTTCCAGTCTGTTACTATATTTGCTCTATGAACGGGCGTATTATCGTCCTGAAAAATGTACTCATTTTCATTACCAAGAGACACAAAAAAAGGTAGTAAATGTTCCTGTAAAATTTCTAGGTACTTTTTTGCATTAATATTTTCTCTAATAATTACTAATGGACCAATTTTATTAATAATAAAAGCACCCCAAACCATTATACCAGGGCTGCCTTGTTTAACTGTAGGTAAAAGACAATCAACATCATATTTTTCTTTAGGTTTGCGCTAAACCCAATGGTTAGAGTCATTTTGAAACAAAAGATATCGAGATTCATCGCTCCATACCACATTTTCCCACTCTTTTTCCCAGTTTTTCCTTTCCTTACACCAAGATAAGCGTTTAAGATGATTTTGTTCTGAAACAAAAGGTTTCCTGATTCCAGCCCGCCCATGATACCCCAATTCATAAAGATTACGACGTATAGTAGCTGTACTCACAGATTTAAGCCCCATTTCTTTAAATTTTTTGGTTAGATATTCAACAGACTGCTGTCTATCATCCCTAATTAAACGATTAAGATGCCATTGATCACGATCATTCATAATGGGTGGTCTACCAGGCCGAGGAGATGATGATATCAATCCATCTTTTTTCCACTTAACAATTACGTCATTTACTGTACTTCTTGGTATATCCAAAGTTTTAGAAATATTAGTAATGTTGTGTGAGCCCTTGTAAAGTCCGACAATTTCACCACGCTCAAAAGGAGTAAGCTCACGAGTTTTTGTCATTTTTATATAAAGAAACGTATTATAAAGAAATGAATTTTTTTTTTTTAGAAAATCTATCATAATTTTTATTCAAAAAAAAAAAATTATCAAATTTGGTGCTATCGGTGTTGATTTATGACCATTTAAAGTTAAGGATACGTGTTAGCAAATTATTTAATGATCGGTATTGCCGGATACTTTTGAGCACCGACTGTATGACTGAGATGAATGGGTAATGCAGCAATCATTCCTAATGTACGAACTCTGGTTCTATTGGCAGTGACAATCACCATATTAGAGGATTGATCGATTTGATAGCCAAGTAAGTTGTTTCATCAAGGACTTGGTAATTATACTTGTCGCAACTCCACTATCAATTACGGCAGAAATGGGTTCTTTCCCTACGTATAATTCACATTGTGCAGCAGTAGTTTGATCAAGATCAGAGGAATCATTTCTTTCAATAAAATTAGTTTCTTTTTCCCTGGTTCTTCTAATAGCTCAGATTAGTCCCAAACGATACTTAGGGATCTCATGTGCAGCTTGTCCTACTGACAATCCACAGGGCAAATCTCTCAAGTAATTTGCAACATTAAATTTGGCAAATTGCTCAATGTGAGCTGGCAACATTTTTCTTCTAACTTTTTTAACTTTTAAAGGCTCAGCATCTTGCATTTCTACGTCTGGGACAAGTCTAGTTTGTTCTTCTTTTTGAGATTCTGAGCGAGGCATAGCTCTTCTTTTTACTTGTCGAACTTCTCTTTGGTAGGGTTCTTTCCTCTTAAAAGCATAAATTTATGTTTCAAATTCATCATTGTATTCTTCATACTCATCAGTTTCATAATACTCTTCTTCATAGTTCATAAAATTAACAGGTCATTAATTATTTCTATTAGATTGAAATTGAACTTGGTTGGAATGTTTGTTTCCTAGAGCAGTACATTCCCTGGTATAATGTCCTAGTTTCCCACACTTGAAACAAGTCACTTCTCTTTTGCTTCTAGGTCTATTAATATTTTCTGGGTAATGAGTACGATTATTTGATTGATTAAATCGTGGAGTTCTGATAACAGACGCAGACAAATTTGTATAGTTAATGAATAATTGTTGCATTTGCTTTATGAGAGCATCAAGTTCATTTTTAAGACTATTTTCTACTTGGATAACTGGAGCTGGAACAGGTGTTGGTGCAATAACACTTTGCGAGATAGAGGGAATTGGAGCTTTTTCCTTTGGCATTGCATTTAATAGGGTATATTTTACACCTGATTCTACTAGTTTAGCTTGATTATTAGCAGCAGCTAAGGTGGCTGGAGAAGCAAATACTACTTGACTAATATAGATTGGAGACAATCCGTTGATAAAGTAGTTGACTTGATGTTGGTCAGCTAAAACATTTCCTGTAGTTGCTCTATTTAAGAGTTTTCTAAAGCGTTGAAAGTAATCCTTAATTGATTCTCCTTCCTTCTGTTTTACTCCTTGTAATTCCCTTACCCATTGATTCTTTCGGGCCAATGTAGCAAAGTAAGCAATAAGTCTTTCTTTAAAGGAGTTGGTAGGGTCTCCTTCCCATTGAGTTATATTTGTCTTATCATTTTGATACCAATCATAGGTAGCTTCCTTCAAATGTTCTGCAGCCAAAGCTACTCTTCTGGCATCTGCCCATCCATTAGTTGTATAGGCTTGAATAAAAATATCAATCTATTCATTAGGATCCTCCTTGTCATTTCCATAAAATGGTGGTACTTCTACTATTTTAGTAGCATAATTAGTAGTAGCTGCCTGTAAAGCGGTAAGTGCAGCATTTGTTGCTTGAGCTTCATGATGCACATTTGTAAGGGCAGTCTTCCAATTAACACCTCCTGCTCCAAAAACTCCATCCAAGAGCGCCTTCATTTGATCATTTGTGATAGCCATGTTAAGATTTGGAATTGGTTGAGTATTATGAAAGATATGATGTACAGTAACTATTTGTTCTGCAGTTGGAAGACTTTGAAAATCATTGGTAAGCTCAAATAATTTATGCAAATAAAAAGATAGTTCTAAAAATGGTATAGTGATTTCTTGGTATCTTATACTTTTTACAATACTTGTAGTTGCGTTTACAATAATATCTAACTCAGTAGCAGTATAAAATTCTTCTGTCAATATTTTAAACGTAGCAACTGTAGTATCTGTATACTGTTCCGCAGTATGATGTACCAAAATCCAAAGCCAAAATAGATGAAATCCGTTTGGTATGTTATCAACTGGTATTATATCAACAGGATAATACAAGTTACAATAATTTTCTTGTTTTTTAATAGTTATTCCTTGACGATGTTTCTTTAAATGTGCTTTCTTTTGATTCTTAGTTAAGTTGTAATACGGCATACATTTACTATTATTCAAATTTACCTGGCAGGAATCATCAATTGTTCACCAACTCAGTCCGTCAAGCAGTGAATTATGAATATCTTCAGGGAGACACTAGCTATGAAGTATTCCAATCAATTCCTTATACGCTAAAAGGCAGTATATTCGATAATTAAAATGTATCTTTATGAGTTGTAGGTATGTTAACAACTTATACAATAAGGCAATCTTATAACACTTGCAATTACAACTTTATTATAAATAACTTGTCTGAACTTCCTATCTCTACTTTTAAGCAAATATTCAAGATATTTATACAAATTGAACTTCATTCAAATATATAAATAATATAAAATATAAAAGATATAAATATAATAAATAATATATAAGAAATTTAAATAATAAAAGAAATATAAGAAATAAATACTATATATACTATAAATGATATATAAGAAATATATACTAAATATACTAAATATACTTAATATACTTTATATACTACATCGACCCTATAAAAAAATGGGATACAGGTTTATACGTTTTTTATACGTTGAAAAAATGTACAAAAAATGTATGGAAATTATATTATTTATACGTATTGAACATATCACATTACGTAAAAAACAATATACGGAAAAAGATACGTGATATGGAAAACTGTCCAATTCCGTATTATGGAATTACGACTTACATACTGAATGTTTTGGGAGAAATGTATAAGTCATACGATTTGAAATCCAATTCATATTTAATTTTCATACAAAAAAGTATCATATAAAGGTAAATCACGTGCAATTATCATAACAAAAATGTATCGTATAAAGGTGAATTGTGTGAAATAATTGTAATAAAAAATGTATCATATAAAAGTAAATTATGTACAACTTATCATAAACAACGTATCATATAAAGGTAAATTGTGTACAACTTATCATAAAAAATGTATCATACAAAGGTAAATTGTATACGTAAACAAAAATTTCATACGGAATAAAAAGAATTTTATACAGAATAAACATAAAAATTATACGTTTTTCACAAATTAATTAATTAATAAATTTATTAAATTTTATTACAAAATAAGAAAAAAAGAAAAATATATATATATCTATCCCTATCCCTATTCTGGCTTTCTCGATCTTTCTCTTGATCTCTTTTCCTATTATGATCACGATTTCTATTTTTGCCAATACCACATCAATATTTATAATTAATACGTTTCATTTTTCTTCTTGCTTTATAAATAAAGGAATGAAATACTTAAAAAACAAATAATATATAATATAATTATTAAAATTAATGAATTTGTAAAATCATTACCTCGCTCAGAACCTCCTTCTGCATCTGTTTCACTTTCTAGTTTATTTTTTATTATAAATAAAAATTAATAAATATAAAGATAACAATATATCAAAACAATAGAATTTAGCATAAAAAATAAATAATATTTACCAATAAAATTATTTTCTTTATTTTCTTCAATATATTCTTTTTGAAGACGAGCTTTTTTGGAATTTTTCAACTTTGCTGATTGCTTCTGCTCTCTTTGGCGCTTTTGAAGTTGATATTGCTTTTGCTCATATTGTTCTTTCTCACAGCGTTCTTTCTCACGGTGTTCTTGCTCACAGTGTTCTTTCTTATGGCATTCTTGCTCTTGCTCTTTATCACGGTGCACTTGTTCACGGCGTTCTTTCTCACGGCATTCTTTCTCACGGTGTTCTTGCTCACAACGTTCTTGCTCTTACTCTTTCTTATAGTGCTTTTTCTCATGGTGCTCTTACTCACGCACTCTTGCTCTTGCTCACAATGCTTTTGCTCTTCCTCATGATGCTCTTGCTCTTGCTCATGATGCTCTTGCTCTTTCTCTTGCTTATGATGTTCTTGTGATTTTTTAAATTATATAAATACTTTTTTAACAATAATTGAAATTTTCATTATAAATGATTTACCATTTCCTTTTTTGTTATTTTTATTTTTGCGATTATTGTAATCCCACCGGTGGTGAAAATGTTTTTTAATCAATTCTTTAATTATCCAATTTCCTTCTCCAACTTGAGAATTTGGATTTCTTCTTTTAAACTATAAAATTAAATAAATAACTCACATTTAATATTAATAATATTTGAGATCAAGAATAATGTAAAATAGTTATCATGATATTTACCTTTTCAATTATTTTAGATATTCGCGTTATATCTTGTCGTTTGTAAGGAATATTAAAATCTATCTTCATAGACATCATAATAAACCAGATATCTGTCTTTAAACAAAATAAGTCAAATTAATAAGTAAATAAACTTACTTAGCATTCATTTTTTACTTACCAACATATTATTATATTGTTCTTTACTAATTTTTGCTAAATTTAAAATATCTTCGATTGGAATGTAGTTTTTAGTTGGCTTTACAATAATTAATGAAGTAGAAGGTAAAGGTAAGGGAGAGGGGGAAAAGGAAGAGGGGAAAAAAGGAGAGGAGGAAGAGGAAGAGGGGGAAAAGGGTGAGGGGGAAGAGGGTAAGGGTGAAGTAGGAGAGGATGAAGTAGGAGAAAATGAAGAAGGTGAAGAAGAAGGGGGAGAAAGAGATGACAAACGAACAGAAAACATATTTTCAAGCATTTGCTGACAAAATTTTAATTGTTTTTGCAAAATATCAATAGTAGCTTCCGTAGTAACTTCAGTCATTATAGCTAAAGATGAGAAAAAAAATAAAAAAAATTTATCAAAAAAAAAATTATCAAAAAAAAGGGGGTGCATTTATATATATTACATGATACGTGTATTCATTGTTTACAGCAGATTTGGATGTAAACAATGAAATCATCGGTAATATAACAATGGAATTACGTGCTAAATGAAATAAACAGTCACGCAATATTACGCGATATGTAAATCAGATTGTAAAAAAAAAAAATGAAAACCTTAACGTACAGTATAATTTGTTTTAATATATAGCAATAAGACATAAGTCAAGTCTAAGACTAGTTCAACTTTATGAGAAGATGATCGCAGACCTTGAGCGTCGTGATACCAGTTCTTAAGAAGTTGTTTTAGGTGTTTAGTTTAGGAAAGAGGGGTGTAGTTTTCAGCATAGGGAATGTTTGATACTTCTTTTCTTAGATAAAATTTGTAGTTTAATTTTTCTTCCTGTACTACAAACTTTTACAATTTTTCTCATTATTTGTATTTTTATTTCCTTTTTTCTAGTTAATGGTAGCGTTTCCTTTTTTCACTTTTTTGTGTTTCGCAGTAGCATTACATGGAATTGTATTCGAATCCAGGGCATGACATGGGTTATTCATGGCGATAAAGGATTACAGCAGACAGCTACGCTGGAGTGCTTGGTTGCAATAATTTTAGTATAATTATCTAATATACCACATGTATTACCTTTGTAACTAATTCATTCCTGTCAAATAAAATAATAAATAATATATAGGACATAAAGTGATGGTATGTATAATTGAACTACTTCTTGTATTATACGATAAACTAAGTTTTTGACAAAGATATAAAGTTAGATACAAGCGAAAATTTTTATTAATTTCCAAAAAATGTAATAATACTGTTCAAGTTGTTGTTACTTATTGTTACCAATGATGGTAGTAATACTGCTTAGGCTGTCGTACTGCTGCTGATGATGGTAGTATGGTGGTGTTAATAATGGAGTGACAGTGGTAGTGATAGGATAGAACATGTTTCTAATTCTTTTAGTTTAGGATTAATTTCCTTTTCCAAATTCTGACTTTGGGGTTTAATTGATTGAAGGTCTCAAAGTCAAAAACATCATCTATTTCATTCTGATAATTCTCCTCGCATCTTAAACTAAAAATCTTTGATAAATCATTATATAATTTAAATATCCTTCAAAATTTTTATATCCCTTAAGTGATTAACATTCCTCCTAATGTTTATGAATTGTAGGACATATTAAGAAAAAATATTTATTTAAAAAAAATATTAGTTTTATATGATTTAATTTTTCAATAATTTGTTTTAAAAATATATTACGCGTTTGAATAATAATAGCTAAAATTGCTCAAACTTCACACTACGTTTGTCACGTTAATAAAATAAGGATACAAAGCTCCGCGTATTTTCAAATAAATATATTTTTCAAAAATATTTTAAAGCAACAGTTTATAAGAAAATACTTACATTAAAAGTTCAATTTTTAACTTGCATTTTCAGCGATGATCCAATTTACTTGCTGAATTTAAGAGGTAATGGCTTGAGAGTGCTCTTGGCAAATAACATCATTAAAAAGCAAAAAGAAAAGGAATAATCAAAAAAAGAAAACCAAAATTTTTTTTTATAAATCATGAAATATTTGTATTAGACGATAAAAAAAAAGTATACAAAAAAAGTAAGCCATTAATACTAGGATCAAAATCATATGAAAAAACATAAAAAAATAAGCACATATTCCGCAAACTAATCATTTTAAATAGGATGGAATCTGTTCAGTTTAGGTTTATAAACTGGCAGTTTAGATATCAAACCAAACAAATCGTGGCTTATTATTTAGTGCAAACTGTAGATCAGAGTTTATATATTTAGTTATTATGACCGTTCATGTTTGTAATATTACTAACGACTGTATCATCTAAAGTAAATTCACATTTTTGCGTAAAAAATTTAAAATAAGGTGCAATTGATTATATAATTTTTCATTGATCATTTTATTTATTTAATAATATTGATCTATTGAAAATCGGCTTGAGCCGTGGTTTAATCCTCCCAAAAAAATCAAACAATTAAAAAAAAACATACTAAAAAAAGTAAGCCACATACTAAAAAAATTCATTCCTCAATATGTGATTAAAGTCATATAAAAAAGCATAAGAAATAAACCACATTCTGCAAATTCCAAAAACTAATTATTTTATAATCAATCAGTTCAATCAAAATGGCAATGATCAAACAATTAATTCCAAAAATATATATATGTATATATAACAATCCTTAGTAAATTTATTACCTTTGATAGAATAGTGTTTGATTTATACTATCAATAACTTTTTCTCTGAAAAATGATGACTTTTTTTTCATAATTTTAAACAATATTTGAGAATGTAGTTTTCCCTTGTGATAATGATTAAATAATCAAGAAAAGATGATGATTAATGGGAAAAAATTTATAGGAAAATCAGGATTTTAATCAGAATAGATTAACTATATAGTTATATATATTAGTCAATTTTATTTGTGCAATAAATATTGCATCATTTTTTTTATGTGTAACAAAAATGTGTTCATCCACAGAATCTGATATAAATAATAAAGTAAAATTTACTATCTGACGTTAACGTGTAAAACATATACATTTACGTTTGTGTTACGATAGAGGATGTATAATTAATTATTGATTCGAGAGTGATACAAGAGTTTATGATTAAATAGGTGTAAAAAAAATTATTTCTACCAATAAAAATAATAATAAATCACGTGATTCAACATTATAATTAAAGCGATCTAGACTAATCCTAAACTAACTTCACTACAAAACTGCCCTACAAAATGAAAGGATTAGTATCTAATCTAGAAAAATTATTTCTACATTAAATTAACGAGTAGGTCTGGGAGTTATTGATTTTCTCAAATTTTTTGATGGATTCGTACAGCCTCAATACTTTTAGCTTCCTATTTGACAAATTGGAAGACCTGTTCACCCTCAAAAGCACTGTTGCGCTTAGGTCCTATTTTTCCAATTGGGATCAATAACACAAAATAGAGTATTTCTATGAAAAAGTTCATCTCCAGAGCAAAATTTGATGTCTGCATATTTTTCAAAGAAAGATAGTAATATACGTTCACCTTGAATGGATTTAGATATGTTTATATGATTTTATATGCTATTCACCATTGTTTCACTGGTTCGTATTGTGTATAGATTCAAGTATGCTATATATTGCCAACTGGAATTTCTGAGGGAACATATCATGAGCCACTATCGAAGGAATGCAGGTCAGACAGACTTTTGACATTATTCTCTTTGTTTATTCATACATTAATGTAATAGTTCGTGCAATTAATTGACTTTGTATTAATTTTTAACCATTGTGAAAAATCCAAATAGGAAAATAGGCACTTTTCATATTATGTAAAATTTTAATTTTCAGTATCAATTATGTGATCTGGTGATTGATAATCCAAAAAATTTTTTAATCTAATATTTTTTTCTTGAAATAAAATATTTGGTAAGTTTTCCATTATGTAAATATAATATTTATAGCATTTGAACAATATTAACTTTTTTATATTTTTTTTTTTTTTTTGAAACAGCTTTAAAGACGACTTGAGATGAATTGTATTAGTTTAGTGAATACTGACTTTCAGTTTACAGAAATACTGGTTATTCTTTATTCTCTCAAGTCTACAGGTCATTCCTAAAAAAAAATATTAACAAAATCTTATACGAGCGAGTTTGCCTTTCTATTAATAATTTTATTTTTTTTAGGTTTCTGACCTATTTTCTTAGAGGGTAGATTTTTTCATTTTATCCTTTTATTATGACATTTGATTTTATTTTTACTAATGGCTTCTTTTATTTAGGACTTTGCTGTGAACTTTTGAAAGAAAGAAAGTATTAGTTAATTTGTTTTTCATTTCGTTCCTTTCGTTTTCATTTTCTAATTTCCATCTTTTCTTCTTTAAGTCTTTGACTGATAAACTTTCAGATAGGGATCAAGTATTTTTTTTTTTAGTGCTTATTTCATTTCTTGTATTAACTTTTTTTTCTTTAGATCTTCTTTATTTCTTATTTGAGTTTATTTCTAATTATTTTTTATAATAGACACAAACCTCTTAATATACGTAAAATATGGTCAATAACTTAAGAACAGCTCAAAGTAACTTTCACAACCTTTGGCCATATTAAACATCTTTAATGTTATTAAGGTAAAAATACTATTTTTTATTATTAATTAAAAATTGATATATATATATATATAGTATATATTGTGTTTGTCGAATATAATAATATCAAATTGTACCAACTTGCGCTTAAAACATAGTAATGAAATCATAAATATTGAAAAAGCGTTGAGTATGCAGTAAGCTTGGAATCATAATATCGTAATTTCTAAGTTAAAATAGGTAAATGGAGAATTTTAATAAATTTATCTTTACACTAAAATTAGGAATTAAACTTTAAATTTGGAATACTACTAGATAAGAACGTTTTGCACTACTACACCTGGTATTAGAATTACTTCACAAAGTTCCATTTGTTATCTTTTGGCTAAATTATATTTAAGCTATAGAGAGATGTAATAAAAAGATGACACTATATTTATCATCATGGATTAAATAAATTAGTCTTCATTATCTATTTTCAGTGGTTTAATCAAACAGTTTTCTAATAAGAGCGATACAAAAAATTGCATTGTTGGTAATATAATAAAAGTGTGCAGTGTTATGTGTGTGTGATGTAAACAAAACAGTATGATGATCGAATGCGCATTTCTTTCAACTTCCTAATGATAATCTTTATAATATTTTTTATAAAATTAGTAAAATTGTTGCAAATTATATTTACACATTAAAATTTTATTACATTAAGAATTCATCATTTGGTATTTATTCGTATTGAAAAAAATTTTTTTTTATTAACAACTTCCACAAATATTGAATTCCATATGTTTATTCGTTAATTTGTATAACAAATTGTGTTACAAATAAACGCATGCAAATTCAAATAACATCTACCAAATATGACATTTTTTTTACAACCTTATTTATAAATAGTAACAAATAACTTTTATAGCTAGTTTAAATTTAAATTAGTTTTCAATTCCCAGTCATACGTGTTTATGATTTTTTTTTAAAATGGCAGTATTACCAATGAAATTTATTTTGGATAATAAATAAAAATATAGAGATTTGCAAAAAAATTTCCATATTAAGACTTTGGGCGAAATCAAAATTTCAGATGAAAAATTAGGCTGTAATCGCCCGAAATAGTCTTTCTTTAAAAGGTTTTACAAAAGATAATTTACAATCAAAATTTTGTTATATATAGGACCATTTTTATATTGTTAGCAAGTCAAAATTTTTTACTTTAATATAATACCTTTGCTTTATCACAACTTTTTTGATTCAATATCAACTTGATTATTTTTTTTTATAATGCCAGAAGAAACCAAGTTATGTAAATGCGCAGCTTGTTTAGATGAAAATATCAATGAAATAGATGTAAGTGTAAGAACATTTAATCGACATCATATTATTCAGCAAAAACAGCAGGAAAAAGATGATATAGAAGAAATAAATGTAAGTCATCTGGTAGTGCAACAAGAAGAAGTTATATATCAACAAGAGGATGCATATCAACAAGAGGACACATATCAACAAGAGGGCGCTTATCAACAAGAGGGCGCTTATCAACAAGAGGATGCTAATCAACAAGAAGATACATATCAAGAAGACGAATATGAGCAAGATTATGATATTGAGATTTGTGATTTTGATGAAAGTGATATTGAATGCTATTCTGATTATGATAATAATAATGAAGAAAATGACGATGATGATAATGATGGTGATGATAATGATAATAATAATGATGATGATAATAATGATAATAATAATGACGATGATGATAATGATAATAATAATGATGATGATGAAAGAGATGATGAAAAAGACGATGATGATACAAGTGATAATAATACAGATGAAGATACAATGCAAATTGATGATGATAACAAACCTAATATTTCTAAGGAAATAATTGAAGGATTAAAACTTTTACATTTAAAATCTTTGTATAATTTTACAGAATCCGCATATGATGATATAATGAAAATATTTAAAACAAAGGGCATAAGTTTATATAAAATTAAAGAATATCTAAAAGAAATAACGGGATTAGTTCCAACCTTTTATGATATGTGTGAAAATTCTTGTATTAGTTATACAGGACAATACGAATCTTATCAAAGTTGCCCAATATGTGAGTCTACTAGATTAGATGCTAAAGGAAAAGCAAAGAAGGTTATGCCATATCTTTCAATAATTGACAGATTAAAGATACAATATACGGATGAAACTAGAGCAAAAGAATTACTTTACCGTTATGAGTACAATATAGATAAAAATGATGATGACTTGGATGATATTTTTGATGGAAAAATTTATAAGGAACTTAAAAATGACAATTTATTTACTGATAAAAGAGATATTGCATTCACAGCTTCATGTGATGGATATCAAATCTTTAGGCAAAGAACGGATGACTGTTGGTTATTTCTTATAATAAATAATAATCTCCATTTTTCCATATGAGTAAAGAAAGAAAATTTGTTAATTCCCTTTTTAATTCCTGGCCCAAATACTGGATAGCAATCTTATAAGAGTGCTATCCAGTTATGTTATAGTGTTATCTGTTATGGTATAATGTTATCTAAGTTACTGTTTTTACTGTTCTATGGCTATTTTATTGTTTTGTAGATATTTGCTTGTTTTTATTACTCTATCTCTTTTTTATTACTTTCTAGCTATCTGCTTGGTTTTATTACTCTGTGGTCTTTTTGTGGCCAAGATGCTCATTTTCTTATAGGGACAGAGAATTTTCATAGGGACAATCTCGATATCATTTTTGGGCTTCTTAGCTTGATTTATTGAGTTCTTTATTACTCTATCCTTTTTTTTATTACTTTCTAGCTATCTGCTTGGTTTCATTGCTCTGTGGTCTTTTTGTGGCCAAGATGCTAGGCTGGCATTGATTGCTAAAAATCATGTTGTGATCGGGTAGCGCAGTTAATTTGCTAATCAGATTTCGGCCAGCACTATAGCATAATTTCTGGCCAATGTTTAGGGTGGAATATCTTGGCTTCCTGTGATTGGATTCATGCGGTTTTGAGCATGTTTGAAAGAGGACGTTGAGAGCAATCCAATGATACTAAGATCGCATGAATTGGGTGCCTGGATGCCAAGTTATTGCGTCTCAAAGTTTTGGAAAAAAATATGGATTAGTGCTGGCCAAAATTAACAAAATTTACTGCACCAATCACGTGTTCAGTTTCTTGCCAGTTCCAGGCACTTTTCCGTCACTTTCAAGTAACTTTTGAGTAACTTTGAGGACCTGGTGTGATAGGCATTTTTATGGCTGGCCCATTTGATTGCCGGATGAGGCACTAAGTGCTGAGTTGTTGACCCAGATGTGTAATCCTGTCTTTTATGATTCTTTTAATTGCTGGATGAAGCACGAAGTGCCGAGTTAGTGATCCAGATGCGCAATCCTGCCTTCCATAACTCTTTTGATTACCGAGGATGAGGCTCGAAGTGCTGAATTAGTTCAGGCTATACAGCTTTCATATCCTTTTTTCGTGTATTCTCCTGAACCTTTCTGCCTTTCTGACCTCTTTCCTGCCTATCGCCAGTAGTATCTCAAGTTGTAATTTCTTATTTTCTTTCTATATATTATTCTAACTTGGGTTACTACCAATTTTATATCTTATTTTTCGCTCCTGCCTTCCTAGAACTCTTTCTTGTATAGTTGCTATGAAGGGATACTTTTGGGTAATACTGCATCGATTGTTTTTGGGTATTACTTTTGGGTACTACCACATCGGTACTACCGCATTATTGTTAGATTCGATCACATATATTTTTTATTTTGAAGATTTACAAGTTTCTATGTAATTTTATAATAGTTTCTTACATATACTACCATGCTACTTGCGCAAAAAAAGCCTGGGCCTCATCCTGAAGTAATAAAACGAGCAACTAGACTCTTTTCTGGTTTAGCAGACCTTGATTTTGAGTCTGGTTATAATGATCATATGTATTTTTAATATTTGTCTAATAATAAAAATGACATCTCTCTTATAGGCGCCTATCATTCTGAAGAGATTTATTCAAAATATATAGTTCGGGTGGCAGGAAAAGGTTTTACAGTAGTTAATCATCTATCCGAAGTTTATGGGTTACCCGATACCCATGAGTGCATTGATGAAAATCTGCCTCTTCACCTAGTTCAGAATATTGACGCAAGGCAAAAGCCCAATCCAATGAATCTGTAACTTCCTTCCTTAGATAAATATAAAATTACTCGCGAAGATTTATTATCCAGGATCTTAATTGCCTGCGCTGATATTATATATTCTGGCTTAAAACATTTCATAATTTTAAATGCTTTTACCTTGGCCAGTTCGTCTAATACTGATAAATGCAGTTGGCATATCGTGTATCCTTATGCCTGTTTTATTGACTATAGGGACCTTAGGGGTTTTGTAAAAAAAATTGCTGATAGGGTTGGAAAACTATACTCTGAATTCATTGACCTTGGGCTTTATAAATCACGCTTCAGTCTTCGGCTCCTTGGATCGGCAAAAGAAGATAGAGTCAAAAGACCTGCAATTTCTTCAATCAAGGAAGGATATTGCAAGTTAAAAGATTATTTAGTTCAGCCTAAATTAGATGCTTCTGAAATCTGGCCCCGAACTTTTTCTTCTGAGAAACTAGAAAAAGAAGAGTTCCAACCCATCGAAGATAAAACTGCTTTAAGCATGAGAGCTGGTTTAGTTACGGCAAAATTTGGATGGCTTGAGATTGGTAGCATTAAGAAGGGATTTGTCAACTTCCAAATGAAGTCATATGAAGCATGTTCTATCTGCGAAATTAAACATGAAAAGGATCAGTTATATGGATTTCTTCGAAGTAATAGGTGCTTTATACTTAAATGCTACTGGCAGAAACAGTACAAACCCGATCATAAGGGATTAGCATTTGGAAAAGTGACCAAAATTTCTGCAAAACCTAAGAGAGGAATAGTCAAAAGAATAGGTGATGCTATATCAAATCCACGTCCTCTTATAGAATTATCAGAAATGATGATTAATGTAGAAAAATTAAAGGATGCTCCAGAAGTATATCCCGATTTCTTGGGTATTGAGAAAACAACTACACTTATTCGTTCTTCCCCGGGGACATGGAAAACCACTGCATTAAGAGAGATTATTATGGCATTGAAAGATAAAGTACATGATATTTTTTCTTTACCATGCTATATCTGGATCTCTTACCAAAAGTCTTTTAGCAATGAATCAAAATCCAAACTTAATGAGTTAAAAGCATCTGGCTTCCGAATTTGCAATTACCAAAATATGCAAGGAGACTTATCTATAAATGAGTGGGATATTATCATAGTACAGGTTGAGAGTCTGTTTTGTATCGAGTTCTCAGTCCGTCCATTTGTAGCTATTCTCGATGAGGCCAATACCATTATGCATCAAATGTCTAGCAGTACAAATGCATGGGAATCTGAAAATACAATGCGTGATGTCTTAAGATCTGTGAGACATGTTTTGGCCATGGATGCCTTTGCAAATAAATCAACATTAGCATTCCTTAAGATATATCGTGGGGAAGACATTCACATAATTGATAATAGATACCAGCCTCGTGTAGGTGAGACGGTTGAATTTATTTATGATTCAAATAGTGGAGCAGAAGCTATGTGAATAGGATATGACCTTTTGAGGCAGGGTAAACATGTGGCATTTGTATCTACCGGAGCGGTGATGGCTAGAGCATTAGTAAAAAAAGCATCTAAATTGTTTAAGCCTGATAATTCACCTGTTAGAGCCCGTGCATATTATGGGTATATGGATGGGAAACAGTGACAAAAAGACTTTTCTGATATTAATATCGCTTGGAGTGAGCTTGACTGTATAGCTTATACAAATACAGTGGAGGCGGGAATATCATTTGAGGTTACAGATCACTTCGATATAGTTATAGCTATTACAAACATCACCACTCCAGTTCATGTTGAGGCTCTTGCACAAATGCTTTATCAAATTCGTGACTGTTCTCGTCGTATTGTTTCTTTGTTCTATCAGAAAAATTCTAATGAGCTTTTTTGCCCGCCAGGTCATGAAAATATTTGGGCAGAACTTACTAGTGCTTGGCCTAATAACTTACCTACAGCAATAAAGGGTCATTATGATTGGAATAATAATACCATTTCTTATAAAGTTGATGAGTCTCTGGCCGTAATAACTTTTATTGAAGTTGAGCATCAGAAACACCTTTCTGCGAGATATTTTATTGAGAAGCTTTGTAGTCTTATAGCCAGTACCGGTGCTTTTCTCCAACTAATAAAAATAGATGAGAGCCAAGGAGTTATAGGGAACCGTAAAAGAATCCGTAATGAGGTTAGAGTTGAAGCATTAGTTATTAAAGAAACAGATTATAATGCAGTTGCTACTTCCTGGAATCTTAGCCTTGAAGAAGCTGAAGTCCTTAAATTTGATTAAAAGCGCTCTATCGCAGATACTATGGCACTTAAACGTTTTTATATGCGGAATCTTTATTGCAAGGACATGAATATTGAAGATTGGAATAATATTTGCAATAGAAAATTCATTGAAAATTTTAGTTCGCCTGAAGCTTAGAGGCATTTCTTACGATTGTCTTATTTTCGAAGGCAAGGTCATGATGAGGAGAATGCAATAAAGGGATTGAAAGCTGAGGAAAATATACAATGGGAAATTGCCTGCTATAAAGCCGAAGAGAATCTGAAAAAATCAGTGGCAGAAGACTTGCGTAAATCTTATTCAGCAAATCATTGGAAAGTTATACAAGAACTTTTTCAAATACTAGGCTTTACTGGCATTGATGACAAGTATATCCTTTCTGGTAGTATGGTATCAGAGGCATTTACGCAATCATGTGAAAGATTTATAGAAATTCGAAATCAGTCTTTATCACTCTTTGGCTTTAAGTCTCATGCTAAGACAACACCAGATCTTAATTTGGCTATAAAGGCAATCAATGCAATTGCTGGTAATTGGTGTGGCTATACTATTAAAAGTGATAAAAAAAGAATAGGGCCTAAGGGACAACAAGTTTAGCAATACTTATATCGAATTAATCACCAGCCATATAATAGTACTGGTTTCGGAAATAAAGGTGCACCAGAACTTTCACCATATAGGCTAAAAACTGATTCTATAGGACAGGAAAAATAATACTTCAGCCCAGATTATTCATTATTCAGATAAGTATCTTGACTATATCAGATGGGGACGTGTTTACTTTGTAAACCCCCACTGATTCTGTTTCAGTTTTTTTACTTTCGCGCCAAGCATAGTCATAAATTCCACCATGTGTACTACAAATTCCGGTCTTGGAATAGGTTCCCTGCCCACAAATAGGGCATATTGTTCTAGGAAGGGCACTAAAATGTCTGGCACACCCTAATTCGCTCATGCATCTTTTCCTACAAATCGAACCATCTCTCTTGATGTATTGGCAGATAAAACGACCCATACAAGGTAATTTTGATATTAATATTCTTAAAACTTCATCTTCACTTTTATTATAGATATTCAAAAATGCGATGTCTCAGCAGGTCATATCTCCTAAGATATAATCAGAGAAATGCTCATGCAAATCACCTTCGGTCAGGTCCGCAGAAAATGATGAAATATCTGATATTATCAATATATATAGCTACTAAATTTACTAGTTCTTGGAAGCATAAATTTATTTTTTTTTACTATGTGATCTCCATTAAATGGCAAACGAGCATTTTAATCATCTGCCAGATAGTATCATGTATGGCTAAAAAATCGAGAAATAATAGGCGCAAGACCACAGGTAAGTATACTACTAATCCCACACAGTACTTGCCATTATGCAATCCGCCTAAATATGACCACACATATGATAAGGCAACAGGCTTTATCACTGTCAAAAATAAAAGACAGGAAAGGGTTGGCCAAAGGCGCTTTGCATAGGCGTATTCGATTATCCTGAGCTATGTAAATATCTGGCAGTCTGGAGTAGTGATCACCAGCTCGGAAGAATTTGCTGAGCCTTAATACATGTACTCATGTGCGACAAAAATAGGCGATCACTAGACAGGGTTCATGTAACATTAATTTTGCATATACATTCGAAAAGAAAACATATTAACCTTTATTCTTTATTTTTCTCAAACAAACATGAGAAAAATATGAAAGAGCGTCTAGTTGCAACACAGGACCTACCGTAAAAGTAAATACCGATAGTAGAAGCATATGTTATAAAAGGCTGGTGGACTCATATTTTTGAGATCGCCAGGCATAAAACCAACTATATGTCTTTCCGTTAGATCTACATGTGAAAAGGTATGAAGATTCTGTTTACATGTGCTTTCATAGAGCTCTTGGCATCAGACGACATTACTAATTATGCCTCATACCTTCTTAACTCTTTTCCAGCAAGATATAAAGCATGTAGGGGTGTATGAAGTTCAGTCAACCCTTCCGCAAAAATTAAAGTAAGTATATGCCAGAAGTTATGTATGCTCGCGATGCGTCATAAAAAATACTCACTATGGGCTCTTAAATTTAGGAAACTTGCTACACAATGACTGATAACAATGATAGGAATGGTATTGATATCACTCTCAATTGTCTTATCATTCCCATAGGGAACCTCTTCGATCTTCCAAGCAATCAAGTAGCTGAAGCAATTACAATCAACACAGGTCAAAGGATTAGCATACTTGAAAATGCAATTTGTAACTGGTTAAACCAGTTAGGCCTGTTGGGAGTACAATTTTCTAATCTTTTTCTAAGTATTCGTCAGATCCATCCTGGAACCGTTAGTGAAAGACCAATGAACTCTCAAGCCTATATTTCTGATTTTTTTAATGATCCATTTCAACCTCGAGTGGACCACTTTCATGTCACTGTATATTCTCCATAATTTTAGTATCATGTAGCGCTATAGTCGCAAATTTTATGTATTATAGGCCGGATTCTGGCAACGATTTATTTCATAAATAAAGTATTATTTTAACGAATGTATATGAGAACAGGTCACGTGTAATGATGCAATACCTGTGCTACATAAAAACCTATATTAATGGCCAGTATTCTCTTTTCCATCCCAGAAATAGCCATTAAGGCGCTTCACAAAATTTTATCTTACTCCGAAAAGTAACACTTATTTTTTGTCCGAACCTAATATCCCTATAAATACGCCATGTCAACTATTACTCTTAGCTGTTTGGTTGCAGGAGAAAACCCTTACAATAATTCTTCCCCGGTTGATATTGATACTAACAAGGTTAAGACTGTTGGGCATCTCAAGGACGCTATCAAGGAGAAAAAACAGAATGACTTCACTAACGTTGACGCTGACAAACTCAAATTATGGAAGGTCAACATTTCCTTCAAAGAGTCAAATGAAAAACTTAAGCTCGTCAATACAAAAATAAACGTTAATATCAAGGAGGAGCTTGGTGGCGTGGAACTACTTCCACTTTCAAGATTAGCAAACACTTTTCCTCTCAGCCAGCCAACGATCACATACATATAATCATACAGCGTCCTGTTGAGACGAAAGAAGTTCACTGCACCGCAACGTATGGTCGTAAGAGTGCGAATTTTCAATAGACAGTGACATGAGAAAAAGTGACGTTAGAAGCTTTTAAGAAGAAGCTTTGTGAATATTTAACCTTTCCAGATGGGATAAAGAATGAGCATATCATAATAAGTCATGTAATAGGTGGCGCTGGCTTGAAGAGAAAAATTTCGACAGGTAAAATGCGTAGAAAATCAGATTTGAGTTCCCAGAGTGCAACAGCAGAAAGTGATACGGTTGAGATTGTGACAGAGCGTAAAGTTATTCAGTTTTCTGCCAATGAAGCTTTGATGAGCATTATCTGGACTACTAACTCCAAGGTGGATCTGGAAATTGTTGTGGACACGTGTAAGTACTATCTAGATATTTAGGATATTCACGTACCGATTCTACCAAATGTCTGATCAGTTAATTTATGCATGGCTGTTTTTATAGCGCAACAATCTTTCTCTTTGTATACTTTCCCAAAGATGAAGGCAGTCTTCGGCTTGAAGGCAGACAATTATAACGGATTATCACTTTTTGATGGAGGTGTCAAGGATACTCCGAAAAAGATTCAAAGTTTGGTTATAGATGAATTATTGAGATTACACAAAATATCCCAACACATTACTAGCGCCAATGAAGCCACTCGTTGCGAGTTTATTTCTCGTATTATTTACGGTGTTGCATCAATCTTTGATGGTGAGGGTAAAGTCTACCCCCAATACGAAATTTCTGGAAGCCATGAAAAAGGACCAGTTGATTGGGTCATAAAAGTGGGAAATACAATCATCACAGTTACTGAGACGAAAAAAGAGGACATCAATCAAGGTATTGCACAGAATGCAGTCCAACTGCAGACATCCATCCAGCGCAATCCTAAAAAACGTAGCTATAATACGGCAGGTTTATATGAGAATGTAATGTATGGGATTGTATCAACTGCTGTAGATTGGGTCATAATCAAACTAGTTTCGTCTAGCTCTGATAATAATAGTGAAGTGAAGGTAGAAGTGTTGTTGAGTTCTTTGTCACCCTCACCACTACCAATTAATAACTCTGTTTTAACCTGTGAGGACTTGGCAAAGCCTGTCGAAAACTTGTTTGGGCAAATCAAGTGGGTGTTTGATAGTCAAATCGAATCACAGGGCTTATCAAAGTGGGTAAAAACAGAATAATAGGATAGAGTGTTAGCATAGAAAAATAATATATATCATGGGCTATGTCCTGAGCTTTGTATTTATTTTTCGTATTAATAAAAATTTTTTCTTGACGAAAGTGATCGGTGTGAACAATTGTTCACGCACATGTGATTTTTGATCGTGAAGATTCTTCACGGTTACACTACCTATGCGAATGCATGTTTGATAAGCTAATTTCTATTTATTTTCCCAAATGAATGAAGTGTAAGAATCTCTTAGTTAGCAGTATTAGCTGTAGAAATTTATCATAAATATAGGAGAAAAGAAATAATACTGTATAATGCATTATAAGGCCTAGGATGGCATTATGTTTTTTAACTTTGTGATTATGTATGCATCGAAAGAAATAAAATTGTATTTATGCTAAATTCAGGCGATATGATGACTTTATTACATAAAAGAAAATTTTAAAAAATTATACAATATTAATCTAATACTTTTGATACTCCAATTCATTAAAGCAATATAAATAAAGCAAATTCCTTCTTATTGTATTATCAGTAATCATTTTTCGCTTGGCCTATCCACTAAACCGCGATGAGCAAATGTTGGAGAAAGATACTTCTCAAGATTTTCTGGATAAATGAAAAGTAGATGAGGCATGTTTTCAATATTAATTTTTCCCGTACATTTCTGGTTTGTGAACAAAACAAGAACCACATCATATTCGTTCTTGTAATTTTCTACTGATTTCATTGTTTTATCGTACCAATCTTTAATATTTGGTGTTGACATTTTGGTTGTTACATCGCATTCCGAGTACTTGATTTGTGAAAAGATTGCTAATTTCTTTGTATTATCAACAGAATCAAGAATCCAGCGATGATCAATGTTAGCACATCCTCTGAAACAACAGAATATACCTTCATCAAGCTTGCGGGTTACATTATCATCGCATGTCACTGAATTATTAAAAGTTGCAACATCATCTATCTTCTCAAGAAATTTCTTGTTCTCAGTATATACTCTAAGTTTGTGCAATCGTATTTGGCATTGTAAAAGTGTGTCAGCACCTAAAGCGCCACGGAATATATCAGATAGTTTCCAATTACTACTTTCTTGATGGGCAAGTTCTTTTTTTTGTACTTCAATTTCACGCTTAGTATTGAGTATTTCATCATAATCCTTTTGTTCTTCCAATTTTAATTCAAGTTTCTGAATTTTATAGTTAACAGAATTAATCCTTGATTCTTGAACGTAGATTAAACTATCAATAAGGGCTTTTTGGAAATGTCCATATAAAAGTTCAAAATTTTGCCACTGCCAAGGGGAATCATATGTTGGGATTAAGAGAAGATTATCTTGAAACACAGGTTCCGAGAGTTTGCTGTTGAGAACTTTCAATAGCATAAAGGGCATAACAATAGTATACCATTCATTATTAGTGTTAGAAAGATAGATCAAACCAGATCGCTCAAGTTCACCAATGGATATGCCACTCTTTAGTTGAAATTCTCGCTTGATAAGTTGTCCGGTAAGCCCAAACGAGATCACAGTACGTATATCGTTAAGATCCTTCCAATCACCTGGATTATTTCCAATTTCAGCAGTCTTCCGCTGAGATATTCCAGTAAAAAGTCGATTTCCCCAATCAAAATGTGACATAAGGAAAGGAGGGCTTAAGAGATCGTCGATAAATTTTGGAATGAAGCCGGTGTCAAACATGGCAATTTGAAAATGCTGTTGATTCAGGACAAAGTTACAAAACTCCGTTGAAAGCTTTCCAATATCTTTATTATTAATATCAGATGAGTAATGTGATTTGAGACTTTGAGTCACCAAATTTTTTCCTTCATCGGTTGTTTGTCTTGAATATTCATACATATCAAGGAACATTGATTTTGCAGATTCATAATTCAACGGCCTGAGATTCAACATTATTTGAGTATGCTCCGTAGGTAAAAAATGAATGTCAATAGCAGATGTTCCTGTGATGATCGGGATTATAAAATATTTGCCGTTATATTCACTTGCCATCTTGTAACCACGCATGACACTACCAATTTCTCTTAGCATTCCTTTAAAAAAATCACAGGAATCAATCCATGATTGTTGTTTATGTTTTTGAAAATCATTAATATATAACTGGTACTCGTCAAGATGAATTATGATGGCTTTAACCTTCTTAGAGCGACGTTTAAGAATCTCACAAATTACATCAGAAAAGTGGAAAAGATTAGTGTTTAATAAATTGGGTAGATTTTCAGATACCAATCCTGAAGCAACTGCCACACGCGCTCCAATTCGAACACTTTCATTTGCCCTATCATCAAAACCTCTAATATATTTGTTTCCATTATTTAAGTCAATAGATATGTAACAGGGATCTTTTAGAGCTTCTATAAACTCAGGAGTATCATAACTACTTGTCGTTATGGAAGACAGATACTGTGACTCCCAGCCCATCTGTGTCTTTCCTATTCCTATTCCTCCAGGAATTAGAATAAACATATGATCCTTGTGGTCAGGACTTTTGCGACCCTTGAAATTAGAACGAGCGACTTTCAACATCAAATTTAGAGCCTGATCACGATTGTAAAACTTGTGAGAAGGAATTTTCATAATAGGAGGTTGTAATATTGTCGAGGTAAGAAGAGAAGCCAATGTTTTCGCTAAAAATGGAAAGTGAAATTTAAAATAAGAACATGATTACTAGTCAACATTGTTAACAGTATATATTACTCACGTGTTTGTTTCTCTTTTTTTCGGGTTCCACCTTCTTCATCCAAGTTCGAGTCTTCATGTCTTCTTTTTCCTAATCGAATAAAAAAATGTGAGATAACACAAATTTCTTGTTCGAGAGGTAAACCATTGGGAGACACTTACCAGTGGTGGCGGGCGAAGATGGTGGTTCCACAATGATCCAGATATATCTATTGAGTACAGGATCAGGAAAGTACTCTCCAAGATCCTTATTTGTATAGAGTTCCTTACCCTCGAGTTGATTTTCAATGTTAATTTCATGAGGAGGCGTGTCGATAAGTATTTTTAGCTTTTCGGTTTCTTCATTTTCTTTGTTAGAAATATCAACTTGCCACAACCTGAGTTTTCTTGCACTAGGCGCAATATCCTTATTCTTTTCCCAGATAATATCCCTAAGTTTCGAGATACTGCTGAATTTATCATTCTCGATTTCGAACGCTTCTCTAGGATGTTCACCAAGAACTAGACAATATACCATTATGTAGCGATATCTGAAATGAAAATTGAAATTTTTTTAAGGAGAAAGAAGTAGGAAAATTTTCTAAATTTTCAAAGCATTATATACATATCAGGTATTGATAATTTTGAGTCATAGATACATCATACGTTATTATTGATAATTTTGAGTCATAGATATGCTCGTACTTTTTCTCATGATTATTCGCCAGGTCATTTTTAATCAAAAAAATGATCAATTTGACATTTTTATGTGTAAAAAGTAGCAAGTTATGACGAAATATGCCTGATAAATACAGCAAAATTACTCTAGTTGGCCTCCCAACCTTAAATAACAAGCCATTTTTGCGAGAAGTTTTTTAGAAAAAATTTTCATCAAGGCCAAACAATCCGGATATTTATATATAAAATTTTTATCAATCTGACTAATGTGGCTTTGTGTGTGCAACAGAAAAATAAAGCGCAGTACACTGAGCGTTCTCACAAACAACTTTTTTCTTATTCAAGCCTAATATTATTTTCTCCGAGTCTGAACTCAGTTTGAAAGAAGCATTGATGAAGAATTACTGAAGTTCTGGAGGAGACTACGAGACTTACGTAATTAAGGTATGGATATTTTGATTGTGGCTGTGAATTTGCAATGAAGCAACTTCAAACTAATATCTATTTTTTGTTCAGAAATTTTGAGGACCTTATTAAGCAGGGAATATACTTTCGGTGAGTTTCACTAAGGCCAATATTGTTAATTTATTTCTGACTCTTCTATGCATAAACTGACGACCATTTTATTCTATCCAGAATATTGACGTTGGGACAAATGAAATCAGATTAGAGTTAATGTTGGGATATGTTAGTATATAGATAGCTTAGATAGCTTAGATGAACGAAACACTGGCAGGCATTAGTATAGAGACTCTATTTCACATTGTAAACCAATATGTATTTTTTTTACATCAATAAATCAATAATTCCGATTGTGGCATTTTGTCATAGTTTTTTTATCTATGTTAACGAAGTTTTGAATTAATCCATTTTATATAAAAAATTATTATCGAATATGCAATCCACTGATTCATTGTGAGAATTAAATGCCAAGCTCTTAGCCGAGATTGCCGAGCTTAGGAAGGAGAATGCTGAGATTCCCGAACTTAGAGAGAAGTTGCTAAAATTTGCTGAGGTTGAGGTTGAAAATGTAAGGCTGAAGCAAATTATTGAAGAGAATGCAAGGCATGATGCTGAGAATGTTGAACTCAAGTCTAGAATCGAAGAGCTTGAAGCTAGACTTGCATTATTAGAACAGGGTTCAGCAGTGGATGAGATGGTGTTGTCATTTGGTCAGACATAAAATGGTGACGAAGCGATGCCAACTGTTGACGTACCCGATTCTGTAATAGACCAGCTCAATAATGAAGTAGGACAAGCACCTAGTGATCTTGATGGTAACGATGAGGAAGTGGTCAATTTCTTGGATGAGGCATATATGAAAAGCATTAGTAATGAGATTAGAGAGAGGAGGCGGGAAAAGAAGCAGAAAGATCAAGAGGCACTCGTAATTTCTTAGGACGTGACTAAAATCCCTGAGGTCATGGACATGTTAACTTCAGAGCAAGACGAGCAAGACTTATCACAATCTTATGAGGCTAGTTCTGAGAGCATAAGATCTGCATTTTGCATCTTATCAAAGCAACTGCAAGTTAATGCATCCAAATTAACATGTAATCTTGAAAACCATGAAGATTCTTCACGATCAGAGTCATGTGACATGGAGGAACTTAAATCCGATTTGCATAATGAAGTTATTGCCAAGTTGGATAAAAATATAATTGTGGAACAGGAGTTAAAGCAACAGTTATTATCACCTGCACATACATCTACATCAGATCAAACTTTAGAAGAACAGGATCCATCTTCAGATACTGCACAAAATATAGTTTGCATGTTCAGGAAAGCTAATAAGCTTGGTCAAGAAGCAATTTTATACTGGTACTACTTTATAGAAAAATATGACAAAAGGATTGATAACCTTGTTGTTGGTGGAGTTAAGAAAAAAACTGCAACATCTATGGTATATCAAGAAATCAAACAGCTTTTACCTGATATAACAGGTGTGAATTTGCGACAAAAAATTCTTAGAGCTAGAAAATTATATAAGTTATTCAATACATTAGGAATAGAGAAAATTAAACAGGTCTCTTATAGTGCAAATGCTATTTTGAGCTTCAGTTACCCACAAATACAAAATATTATAAATCATGTGAGTTTAGTGATAAGTTCACACAATGAAACCGTGAAGATTCTTCATGATCAGAGTCATGTGACTTCAAAAATTAATCTGGCTAATGCATATATTCCTCCAAAAGCTAAGGTAAGTACATCAGAAAATGTATTATCTGCATCCCAATCTAATCCAACTTATGACCGCACCTATTTTCGCAACAAGACGTTGGACCAATATCCTACTTTATATAGAGAATTTAGTAGCGAAAATTTTGATTATTATGGCATCACCGATGAGACATCATGTGGGGACTATATCTGCCCATTATGAAAATTAGGTCATGATGATGAAGAAATAGAAGGTAGATATAAAACTAGTTCCTATTTTATTAAATGTGAACAGCGCAAAATTGAGATAATTGCATAGTCTCATTGCTTTACAATAGTCTGGGTAACTTTTTGGGGCGAAATCTTTTTTTCGAACAAATAGGTCTATATGAGAAAAAAGGGATTTAAATTGACTCGCAACCATATAAATTAAGATATGTCCAAAACTGATAAAATACTAACCTCTGAATATCTGGATTGGTATGCCAAATTAAGTGGGTTACCAAGCGTTTTGACAGATAAGATTCGTACCAATTTATACAAAAGATATAAAAAAGAAACTGGAAATGAGCCATGGCAATTATCAGAAGCCATGATAAGTATATCAGAAAAACCTCAATCCTCTGATTTCAAGCCTATCACTTTTGAAGCTAGACCCAATCCAGAATTAATTATCAAATCCGTCTTAGAGCACTTCCCATGCTTGAAATTCTGAAATAATTTCAGAGGGATTGATAATTATAATTTTGCATCACCTCAGCTGTGGAGCTCACCATGTCCTATTTGCGATGGAAAACGTGGAAATTATGGATTACATGGCTCATGGTACTGCGAAAATGGGAATCAGTTCCCTATGATCCTGAATTAGCGAAATTGTATTTCCAAGATAAATTGGAATATTGCCTTACCTGCAACACTTCAAGCAATAAATTCAAGTTTGCGATCGTAGCATAGAAGCTTTACCATATACAGTGGATCCTGCAGTTGTATTTATTTTTTGTTCATTACTTGCATATAAAGTACTTTTCACATTTATCACCTGATATTGTGCCAACCCAGTAAAAAATTGAAAATCCGGAATTTGTCCAGAAAATATTATTGTACAAATACTGTACAAATTCTGTACAAATTCTGTACAATTAGTGACAGAAAATGTACCGAATTATGAAATATTCCGTACTTGTACAAATTCCGGATAATGCTAATTGTACAGATTATAACCACATTATAACCAGGTTTTATACAGAATATATACATATTTTGTACAAATTTTGTACGGGTTTTATACAGAATATATACAAATTTTGTACAGGTTTTATACAGAATATATACAAATTTTGTACGGGTTTACATAAATATATATGAATTTTGTACAGGTTTTATACAGAATATATACAAATTTTGTACGGGTTTTATACAGAATATATACATATTTGTACAGGTTTTATACAGAATATATACAAATTTTGTACAGGTTTTATACAGAATATATACAAATTTTGTACAGGTTTACATAAATATATACGAATTTTGTACAGGTTTTATACAGAATATATACAAATTTTGTACAGGTTTTATACAGAATATATACAAATTTTGTACGGGTTTTATACAGAATATATACAAATTTTGTACAGGTTTACATAAATATATACGAATTTTGTACAGGTTTTATACAAATTTTGTACGGGTTTTATACAGAATATATACAAATTTTATTCAAATTACAATTGTAATATTAGCCAAAATTATAATTCAAATTTAATGTAATGCTAACCAAAATTATAATTCATTTTATTATAATTTGTAAATTTTATTATATACAATAAATATGAATACAAAACTTATAACAGAAAAAGTAAATGTAATAAAGGATTCATTACCCAATAATTTATCTTGCATTTAAAAATATAAGAACATGAAGATGTTAGAATATTAATTCATGCTGAGTTTAAGGCATAGAATAAAAAAAAGATAAAGGTTAATATGCTAAAGAGATATAATGTAAGAAGTAAAAAAAAGTTAGTATATTAATTAAATATAGTTAGTATATTAGTGATGCAAAAAAATAAAAGTAAAGTAAAAAAAGCAGTTAGAAAAGTTAGTATATTAAATAGATGTAGTTAGTATATTAGTAACACGTAAAAAAAAATAATACATGAAAAAGTAACACGTAAAAAAAGTAAAGAGTAAATAATAAAAAAGAAAGTAACATAAAAAAGTAAAAAAGCAGTTAGTAATAAGAAAAGAAATATAGTAATATATAAATAAATAATAGTAAAAAGATAAATAAAAACAATTACAAGAAAAAAAATATTGTTTTAAAATACCTGTAAATCTGTATTTTGAGATAAAAATGTAAAAAAGAAAGAGTTAACAAGAAAAGGTCGTACGATATTTTTTCAAAAGTATTGTTTATTTATAATTCGTGTTTAGCTATTTTTAGCATAATGATGTACCTGATTACAAATTTAATAAAGTAAATGATCGGCAAATCACATGGCCTATGTGATACCATATACTGATAATAAATAAATTAATCTGGCCAAAATTATAATAATGCGGGCCATAATGTTATTTATCACTTGTGTATATTTCACACCCTTATACGTTTTTGCAATAGTATACATGTTTTTGTCTTACCAATTTACTGTCAGATGCTATATTCTTATTCAATGTATGTATTACACAATATAGGTATTTGTTATTATAATAGACGATAAACATTGTATGCAAATACAATTGTATGCAAAAATTATAATTTTTTATTAAAATCGATATCCCTTTCAAAAAACACTTTTAAGTAATTAAAAAAAGGATTACATTATAACCAAAACAACACCACCATTAATTACATTTAATTATTATTTAATACCGACTACGGTGTTCAATTAAGATCCAATTAAGATCCAATTAAGATGTAACCGATTAGTATTATATATTAATTTATCAATTGCAAATTAGGTTACTTCTGTACTAGTATGTTATGAATTACCACAGACTGTAATTATCATACATGAAGGTGCAAACCGATTAGAGCATATCAATTTATCAATTACAAATTAGACACTTCTGTACTGGCCATTGGGAAAAATTTTGGTCCACAGATCTGCGCAGTTCTGCAAAGTACATTTCTGCACTAATCTGAGGACATGCCGATGCGCGTCACAGAAAAATTTCGCATAATGTTAACTAATATCAATTAATTTATTTCATTAAAAAAAAAAATATTTACAAATTTAAAAGTGCATTTACTAATCTACACTATTTTACTAAATGCACTAAACTAAAGTTCCCTTCCTTTCTTTCTTTCTTTACTTTTATACTGCAAAATCATGTTGTTAATGGTTTGGACATTGTTTCAGTTGGTTCGATTCCAACAAACAACTTTTAACTTCTTCGATCCAATAAAACAACAAAATGCGAAAATACTATCCCTCCTTACTTTAAAATTATGTTTCAGGAAGCTTCCAGAAATCCGTGAACCTATAAAATAAAAAATGAACATTAATTAAAATTTCGTTTTTAAAAAAAAAACAAAAATAACAAACTTATAATTTTCGAAATAAATACCGTATCTGAAAGCCGCAAATCTACAAAAAAAAAAAAGAATCAAAACGTTAATTAACATTTCGTTAATAAAAACGAGAAAAATTTTTTTTTATTTTCGGAATACCTGGTCTACCTCAAAATGGGGTTCCATCTAAAAACTGAAAACGAACGTTAATTAACATTCGTTGAAACAAAAATAAAATAAAAAAAGTCATTTCGAAGCTTTATACCTTCGAAATACCCTGGTCCGCTTCGAATTGGAAGATCCAGACCTAAAAAAAAGAATACAAAACGCATGTTAATAATGTTCGTTAAAAAAATATAAAATTTTTCCTAAGTTATTATATTACCTTTATGGTCCGCAGTGAAAGAGAGTCCGGACCTAAAAAAAATAAAAAAAACGAACATTAGTAACGTTCGTTAAATTTAAATAAAAAGTTAAAATATTTCGAAGATATTATATTACCTTCAAATATCATGGCCCGCTGCGAGAGGGAGTTCCGGACCTAAAAAAAATAAAAAAACGAACATTAGTAACGTTCGTTAAAATAAATAAAGTTAAAATTTTTCGAAGATATTATATTACCTTCGAATATCATGGTACGCTTCGAAAGTGAATTCTGACCTAAAAAAAAAAGAAATACGAAACGAAATATTAGTAACATTTTGTAAAATAATATAAAAAAAATAATTTCGAAGTTTTTTTACCTTCGAAATAACCCGGTCCACTTCGAATTGGAGTTCCGGACCTAAAAAAAGAACCGAACGTTAGTTAACGTTCGTTGAAATAAAAAAAAAACAATTTTTTCGAAGCTTTATACCTTCGAAATACCGGTCCGCTTCGAATTAGAGTTCCGGACCTAAAAAAAAAACGAAACGAAACATTAGTAACGTTTCGTAAAATAAAATATAAAATAAAATTATTTCATTCGAAGTTTTTTTTTACCTTCGAAATAACTCGGTCCACTTCTTTCGGACCTAAAAAAAACGAACGCTAGTTTAACATTCGTTGAAACAAAAATAAATATTTTTTTTTTACCTTCGGTCTGCTTCGAGTTCCGGACCTAAAAAAAAAATGTAAAATAAAACGAAACGTTAATTGGTTTCGTTTTGTAAAATATAAAAAAATAAAATTTCGAAGATATTATTATACCTTCGAAATCCCGGTCCGCCTCTAAATTCCGGACCTAAAAAATACAAAAAAAACGAACATTAGAAACGTTCGTTTTAAATAAAACAAAAAAAAAAAATAAAATTTCGAAGATATTATACCTTCGAAATATCATAGTCCGCCTCTAAAGAGTTCCGGACCTAAAAAATATAAAAAAAAAACGAACATTAGTAACGTTCGTTTAAATAAAACAAAAAAAAAAATAAAATTTCGAAGATATTTTACCTTCGAAATATCATAGTCCGCCTCTAAAGGAGTTCCGGACCTAAAAAAAGAAAGAAAACGAACGTTAGTTAACGTTCGTTGAAATTAAAGTAAAAAAAATTTTTTTTTTACTTAATGGTCCTCCCCGAAATGGAGTTCCGGACCTAAAAAAAGAAAGAAAACGAACGTTAGTTAACGTTCGTTGAAATTAAAGTAAAAAAAATTTTTTTTTTTTACTTAATGGTCCTCCTATGGAGTTCCGGACCTAAAAAAAAGGAAGAAAAAACGAAACGTTACTAACGTTTCGCTAAAACACAAAAAAAAAAACGAATTTTTTTTTTTTACTTAGTGGTCCGCCTCGAAATAGAGTTCCGGACCTAAAAAATACAAAAAAAAACACGAACATTAGTAACGTTCGTTTAAATAAAACAAAAAAAAAAATAAAAATTTCGAAGATATTTTACCTTCGAAATATCATAGTCCGCCTCTAAAGGAGTTCCGGACCTAAAAAAAGAAAGAAAACGAACGTTAGTTAACGTTCGTTGAAATTAAAGTAAAAAAAATTTTTTTTTTTTACTTAATGGTCCTCCTATGGAGTTCCGGACCTAAAAAAAAGAAGAAAAACGAAACGTTACTAACGTTTCGCTAAAATACAAAAAAAAAAAATGATTTTTTTTTTTTACTTAGTGGTCCGCCTCGAAATAGAGTTCCGGACCTAAAAAAAAAAGAAAAAGAAATCGAACGTTAGTTAACGTTCGCTAAGTAAAAATAAAACAACCAAATATTTTTTTTTCAAAATTACCTTTGAAATGAAGTCCAAGGCCGCATGTTCGGTGTTCTGGACTACAAAAGTAATAAACAAAATTAAAAAAAAAATCGAACGTTAATATTAACGTTCGTTAAATTAGATTGATAAAAAAAAAATCCGGAGCTGTACTTCGACTTCCGGAACTAAAAAAAATTAAAATCGAACGTTAATGTTAACGTTCGTTAAATTAAAATAAAAAAAAGTCCGGAGCTGTACTTTGGCTTTCGGACCTAAAAAAAATTGAAATCGAACGTTAATATTAACGTTCGTTAAATTAAATAAAAAAAAAAGTCCGGAGCTGTACCTCGGCTTCTGGACTTAAAAAAGAAAGCAAAATCGAACACTAATATTAACGTTCATTAAATTAAAATAAAAAAAAAAAGTCCAGAGCTGTACCTCGGCTTCCGGACCTAAAAAAATTAAAATTGAACGTTCGTTAAATAATCATTTTTTTTCGAAGGTAACCTTAGAAATAGTCCAGAACTCGTACCTTTAGTGTTCTGGACTTAGAAAGATAAAAACGAACGTTAATAAAGTTCGTTAAATAATTAATGAAAAAATATTTTTCGAAGTTTGCCTTCGAAATTGGTGGAATTGTAAAGCCTTCAGCTCTTTGGACTTACAAAATATAAAACGAGCGTTAGCTAATGCTCGTTAAAGTAAACTAATAAAAAAAAAAATTTTTTTCGAAGGTTAACTTCGAAATTGAGTCCAGAACCCATACCTTCGGTGTTCTGGACCTACAAAAAAAAGGAAAAATGAGTGTTAGTCAATGCTCGTTAAATAATAATATTAAAAAATACTTTTAATATCCAAAAGAACCTGCGAAAATAGGTAGGAGAAAAGTTTTACAAAAAAAAACTTTTTTAATCTGATGTTCCTGCAAAGTTTCGAAGCTTAAAAAAAATTTCAATTTTTTTTTAATACTTTAACAGATTATTTCTTTAAATTAAAGAAGTTGAAAAAAATCATTTCTTTAAAAAGTATTAAAAAAGATTATTTTTTAAAGCACTGTGAAAAAAAATTTAAGTGTTTAGACAAATAGGAAGTGCAAAGTTTGTTGAAATAAAAAAAAAAGTTTGTGTAAATAAAAGAGAAAAATGGGAGATCTCAAGATTTTTGTACGAAATGTTTTAAAATCTGCAATTTTAGAGATTATCAGAATTTTTATAAAAAAATCTTCAAAAAATAAAAATGCAGATTGTCGCAGATCTGAACTGATATAACATTCCCAATGAATTCTATACAAAATTATATATTATATACATTTGGATAAATTCTGTACAAATTCTGTACAAAAATTATATATTATATACATTCGGATAAATTCTGTACAAATTCTGTACAAAATTATATATTATATACATTTGGATAAATTCTGTACAAATTCTGTACAAAATTATATATTATATAAATTAAAATTCGGATAATTTCTGTACAAATTCCGTATAACAAATTCTGTACAAAAATTATATATTATATACATTCGGATAAATTCTGTACAAATTCTGTACAAAATTATATATTATATACATTCGGATAAATTCTGTACAAATTCTGTACAAAATTATATATTATATAAATTAAAATTCGGATAATTTCTGTACAAATTCCGTATAACAAATTCTGTACAAAATTAAATTCTGTACAAATTCAGACGAATTCCGTACAATTCTCTTAATAAATATATATAAAAGGTCATCATAAAGTATACACCACTACAAATTCCGTACATATTCTGTACAAAGTTGTACAAAACCTGTACAAAAAATGTACAATTACTTTTTATAGGGCAAGTTAGCTCATATGACATCTAATAGATAGATTTCATTTACAGATTTCATTTGCAGATATCGTTAATATCATTTACAGATATAGAAGTTCATTTAATAGATTTCATTTATCAGTTAGGTTTAATGAATTGCCCAACCTTTGAGACACTGATGAAGCAAAAAACAAACAAGTACAACTAATACGCAACAACAATCTTACTGATTTTGGTATTACACTGTGAGACAAATATAACTATTGCCCAAATATAGTATATCTAGCTCACTTTATCTTTTTTTAAAAATTTAAACTAAAAATTGATATCATTGAGAGATAAATCTGGTGATTATGATTTAAAATTATCAAATCGCCATCTCAGATAGAAAAGTGAATATAAATACAAGTACTTGATTTTTTAGTTTGTCTATTATCTTTTTTTATTACCAAACTTCCAACAATTGTAAAAAGGTGAGTCTATACACTTTGAAGTAATGTCATGTTCCATCTGGTTTACAAATTTTGTATATATGCTTTTGCTTTCAGGCATCAACAAGACTAACTCATGGAGAGCCAAGAAAAATCTGAAGTTTCTGACCAAGGCGGAAATACTAAAAATGATAATTGTTCAATATGTGGACATGATCTAAATAATCATCATTATATAACTAATTGCAGTTGTGGAGGATCGAAAGGAGCTTGCAGAGAAGAAGGATGTCGTTGTGCTACTGCTTGTATTCGTTGTGAAAAATGAAGTGATAAAGAATGATTTTTAGTTAATGTAATTGTATTAGTTTTTCTTTATGCGGTTGTCAAATAAGTATTGGCAAATGTCATTTATTATAGCATGTTAGGTAGTAAAGAATTTTTTATAGCTTTTATGCGTATTTTTAAATATTTTTATTTATATTATAATCAAATACCTATAAGTATAATAAAGCATACCTACATCAGGCTTTATTTTCAACGTAACTATTCATGTCAGAAAAAATGGATAGGTGGTACCATCTATTCCATGCCTCTAATTCTTTAGGCCTGGTAAATTATAGAAATATTTGCTCATATAGCATAGGTGTCATGTGAAATTGATCACCTGAAATGCACAGTACAATATTGGTAAAATTCTTGCCAAAAAATAGGGGCTGTGTGACGTGCGATTGGCGTATATTTCTCGACTTGATTTGCATTTATTTTTGCATTATGTTTCCAGTTCACGCTACTATCATACCTATAAAACAATGGTTATTTTTTCCAGCAATCATTATTTCGCATGGCCGGATACACTAATCCTGAAGTCATCTTTATTGATTTGCAAGGAGGTTAATAAATGATGAAATGCAGTGCGTATTTAAATGGTGAAAATCTGGGGAATGTTTTCTCCTACGAAATTTACAAGTGATATAAAAACCTGTCTTTAGCCCCAATAATTCACTACGTTCATGATCAGTATTTGTAAGCAGTGAACGGGTATGGAGAACCAAGCGAACTTAGTTAATACAGAAGTGACCAATGTTGATGAAATCAATACAGGCCCAATCGGCAACATACAAAGTAGAGAAAAAAACAGTACTCCCTCATTTGATTCATCTCTTGTTAGGTTTAAAAACCTTGGATATAATATTCTCAAAAGTCTCGATGATAAAGCTATCAGAGATATAGATTTCCCAGAATTAGAACCATGCTCCAAATGTAATAATGACATTTTGACATTTCCTCTCAGGGAGTTCACCCATCTCCGCTGTGGACACATTTTTCATAGAATCTGTGCTGAAAAAAAACTTATGCTTAATATACCAAACCCATGTCCATTTCCCAATTGTGGAAGGAATGTAGAAATCACAGAAATATTTTCTACTAGTGTGAATTATCCGATTGGCCGATTGCCAAAATCAAATGTTACTATTCAAGATTCACCATTATTTCAATCAAGCGGAACTTCGACCTTAACTAACATGATGAGCGAAGGGTTTATCCTAACTTCTTCACCCATGCGTATGGAAGGGGTTGAGAATATAGGAATTCAACAGATGAGAAGTCAATTAAGATGTGTTAAATGCTCTGAGGACCTTTCTTCGTGTCTTCCTCCTCTAGGCTTTCTTCAAACCTTTCCTCATTCTCCACCAAAACCTCTCGTATACTTAACCTGCAAACATATCATCCATTACAACTGCATTGATAATTCACGCAAATTGTGCCCTGTATGTCTTTCAACTGATATGGAACTGGAAGAAGAAATGGATGTTGATGGCGAAGAAGAACCTGATACTAGCAGTAAAAAATGTTCTAACAAAGATACGGATGTCAACTCATCTACACCCAAGAAGAAAGCAAAGAAACCAGTTAGAAGAGAAGATTCGCCCATTTTGAAAAAGCTTATCAAGGAATTGTCTGCTCCTATTTCCCAACAAACTTTCTCTGGTGGTACTATTTCCTTGCAGACGTTCCCCGATATGAATATTGACTCGGTTAATTTTTGTGAATTAAATGACAGGATCATTAAAGCCGAAGATGATAATAAAAGAACTGCTCTAGAGCTGATCTATAGCTATTACTATTTTGAAAAAGGGTATAGGTTGTGGTTTGACCATTATAAAAAAACATATAGTGATGATACATCTAATTCTCTTATTAATAATAAAATTCGTGAGTATTTTCTGGACTAAGATAAAACTTTGGAAGCTAATCTTAGAAAAAGGAAGGAAAAGGCAATAAAGATCTTTAAACTTTTTGATGGAATTGGAGGGGTGAGTAAGGTAAATTGTATTAAGATTTTTTCTGCATCGACTATTTCGTGGTTGGGCGTGAAGGATATTGACTACATAATAGCTAAAGTTTTAAAAGCGGGCTAGTGAAATTTACTGCGTCATTTTTTACTCAAGTGTGAACATATGTTCACAGCTACCGAAATTTATCCAGATTTTAGATAAGCCAAATTTTACTTAAATGTGATCGCCTGCAAAGTTTTTCCATGTTTTAATATATTCGAAATGTGTATGGTTATCATTCCACAAATAAAACAGTGATATACTCATCATTTATTTTTTAACTTGTTTACATCTATCAAATAAATAAAAGGTGCAACCCGTTCTCTATCTTAATTTTTACTTAGCTACTACATTACACTCATAAGCTATGAAAATAAAACGTTATTCTATACTAACGAAAAAATCTTATTCCTGTTGCTCATTTGACCTTTCACCATAATTGATGGTAATATTGATTTCATTCGCATTTTGCGAAAAGGGAGGTGTTTCGATAGTTGATGGTGTAGGTTTCGGGAGATTAATTTAACCGGATGCTGATTCTGGTTCTGATAAGCTTGTCCATCAGAAAAATCAGAAATCTGATTGGCCGATCATCTCATGATTTATAGCAACTTGCCAAAGGCGTCTGGAACATTCCTAGAACTATCGAGGAATTGGCAGGGAACTGGGGAGAAATAAAAATGAATATGGTTTTATTATAGTGTATAATATTTAGCCAAACATACTTTATTTTTTTGCGAAATGAATAGCTATATAATTTACATACATGATCACCTAGTAAAATTGTAAAATGCTTTATATATATTATTGCATGATCTGCCTATTCTGGTGACCAATAATCACGCGATCAGAGTCTAACTCCATTACCAGATATAACGCAATCCACGATATAAGCGCGTAAAAAATAGTACTTTTATAATCATGAAAAAAGAATGTCATTTCGTAGACCTCATCCAAAGTAGAGGAGAGCATGTGAAGAATATAAAGCTGAGCTGGAGAAAAAGAACTATTATCTTCGTAGTGAATTGCAAACAGAAGTGGATATTAATCGCCAGAATAAAAGATGAATTAATTAACTGGAGCGAGATTATTCCTGATATGAGCAAGAAATTCAGGATCTCAATAGGGAAATAGAGCATCTTGAGAATGCTTCAAAAGAAGAAATATTAGAACTGAAATCTGAAATCTCCAGCCTAAAAAATTAGCTACATCAAGCTAGGAAAGATGTGCGAGATAAGGGAAAATATATCTCTACCTTAGAAAATAAATTATTAGAGTCCAAAGAGCAAGTGAAAAAATTGCGATGTAAGATCAAGTCCATCTCATCGCGAAAGAATACTCCAGAACGAGGAAATTCTCCAGATCAATATAATTCTGATGATAATATGGCGACAATAATAGAGTTAGCGAATGCTATAGATGGATTTGTGGACAACCCAACAACGGCTAGAGTGATCATGGCTGATCAAGTAAAAAGGGCCACAAGGTAAATTTGAAGAAAAGAAACTACCTTACAGCAGGATTTACTCCATGAGCAGAGAAGGCAATATGATGCAGAGGCTGAGCGAGATCTTGCTATTATGTGAATAGATCTTGCTGAAGGAGCGATGGATAGGGTTGTTGCTGATCTTCAGCAGTTGCGGGTTAATGCCCAAAGTCAAGTAAATAGAATGTTAGGCAATATAGGAAGAAAGCAAACCCGTATAGGTGTGCTGGTACAAGAAAAATTTGCCTTGCAATTACTGTATTAGCGAAATGCCCACCACCTACAGCGATGTAGAGGAGATATAGGTTTATTAGAGTATAAACAGGACAGGCTCTATGAGTGATATGAAAAATGGAAGGCTAAAGAAAAAAATTCTCGTCAAATTATTTTAGCGCTACAGAATAATCCACTAAACATGGCTGAAGGTAGACGTTTACCAGTATTGAAATTAATGGCCCCTGCTCTTGCAAAATTTCAACCTTATATAGGCCAAGAACCTCCTGATGATTATTTGGATAAAGTTATTCAATCATGGGCATATCTTGAAGGGCACATGACAGTTCTTGAAAATGCAAATGCAGGAGATTTTGATAATGCGGTCAAGTGTAATATTTTAAAATCTATGATGGGTGGAAAATATGCTCCAGTACCAGCAAATAATGGTCTTGTAGCAGGAAATCTGGCTATAAATACTCCAGATACATTACGAGCTTGGTTGAGAGCAAAATACCAGCAAGAGACTATTGGAAATCAGCAATCGGCTATTCAAAGATTAACTCAAGAAAGATATCAATCCTATGATACCTCTGATACTTATGAAGCCAGAATTCGACCACTATTATTAGGAGTAGCTGACAATGATGCGCAAGTCCTAGGGTTTCTTAAAAGCCATTTAACAGGTGATTTTTATACCTGGATGAGAATCGCCAATCCTGGAGGCATTAATGCTTTTTTCACTGAACTAAAAAATATGTGGCTAAAGTGTGGACAAAATTTGAGTAGAAGAATTTCAGAGGAATCGAATCAATTTGCCAATCAAGCCTTACCTTGTATAAATCCAGTATCCTATTCTTTACCACAAATTACTCCAGTTTCTCAACCAGCTTTTAATAAAGATAATATGCAAAAGGCGATTCAAGACGCATTAGCACAGCAAAAAACTAAAAACCAGACATTAATAAAGAAAATTACTAAATTAGAATCTTAAATGGCTAAGCAAATGCATATACCTACTCCTCAAACTGTTGAACCTATTGAACCCGTTAGACAACCGAGAGGTCCACCAGCTTTTACAAAGTCAGAGGAAGGTATGAGAAATTATCACATATATGAATACTTAAAAAATTTAAGTTATATTATCCAGGAAGAAATGGACCACGATTATCCTGTAAACCTTTTCAAAGACCTCGTCCACAGCGAAGCAATGTCTCTGCTAGAATTGATAGAGTAGAGGAGAGAATAAATGAAACTCATGATGCTGTAAATCAACTAACAAATCAATTCCAGAAACTAAATATACGTAAATGTAATACTTGTGGGAAAACAGGCCATAGTAAAAGTAGTTGTCCTAAGCAGATTGCACGATCCAATTTTAATCAGGGTTATTTTAAGCCTCTTACACCTATAAATTTCTAAAACACGCCTCCAGATTCTGATAATGATGGGGATGGTTATGATGAGAAAAATAATAGATGGCCTGGATACCCAGTAAAAAATTGAAAATCCGGAATTTATCCAAAAAATATTATTGTACAAATACTGTACAAAATCTGTACAAATTCTGTACAATTAATGACAGAAAATGTACCGAATTATGAAATATTCCGTACTTGTACAAATTCCGGATAATGCTAATTATACAGATTATAACCACATTATAACCAGGTTTTATACAGAATATATACATATTTTGTACAAATTTTGTACGGGTTTTATACAGAATATATACAAATTTTGTACAGGTTTTATACAGAATATATACAAATTTTGTACGGGTTTATATAAATATATATGAATTTTGTACAGGTTTTATACAGAATATATACAAATTTTGTACGGGTTTTATACAGAATATATACATATTTGTACAGGTTTTATACAGAATATATACAAATTTTGTACAGGTTTTATACAGAATATATACAAATTTTGTACAGGTTTACATAAATATATACGAATTTTGTACAGGTTTTATACAGAATATATACAAATTTTGTACGGATTTTATACAGAATATATACAAATTTTGTACGGGTTTTATACAGAATATATACAAATTTTGTACAGGTTTATATAAATATATACGAATTTTGTACAGGTTTTATACAAATTTTGTACGGGTTTTATACAGAATATATACAAATTTTATTCAAATTACAATTGTAATATTAGCCAAAATTATAATTCAAATTTAATGTAATGCTAACCAATATTATAATTCATTTTATTATAATTTGTAAATTTTATTATATACAATATATATGAATACAAAACTTATAACAGAAAAAGTAAATGTAATAAAGGATTCATTACCCAATAATTTATCTTGCATTTAAAAATATAAGAACATGAAGATGTTAGAATATTAATTCATGCTGAGTTTAAGGCATAGAATAAAAAAAAGATAAAGGTTAATATGCTAAAGAGATATAATGTAAGAAGTAAAAAAAAGTTAGTATATTAATTAAATATAGTTAGTATATTAGTGATGCAAAAAAATAAAAGTAAAGTAAAAAAAGCAGTTAGAAAAGTTAGTATATTAAATAGATGTAGTTAGTATATTAGTAACACGTAAAAAAAGATAATACATGAAAAGTAACACGTAAAAAAAGTAAAGAGTAAATAATAAAAAAGAAAGTAACATAAAAAAGTAAAAAAGCAGTTAGTAATAAGAAAAGAAATATAGTAATATATAAATAAATAATAGTAAAAAAATAAATAAAAACAATTACAAGAAAAAATATAGTTAAAAATATTAAAAATAAAAATTAGTACAAATAAAAAAAAATATTGTTTAAAATACCTGTAAATCTGTAATATTATGTATTTTGAGATAAAAATGTAAAAAAGAAAGAGTTAACAAGAAAAGGTCGTACGATATTTTTTCAAAAGTATTGTTTATTTATAATTCGTGTTTAGCTATTTTTAGCATAATGATGTACCTGATTACAAATTTAATAAAGTAAATGATCGGCAAATCACATGGCCTATGTGATACCATATACTGATAATAAATAAATTAATCTGGCCAAAATTATAATAATGCGGGCCATAATGTTATTTATCACTTGTGTATATTTCACACCCTTATACGTTTTTGCAATAGTATACATGTTTTTGTCTTACCAATTTACTGTCAGATGCTATATTCTTATACAATGTATATATTACACAATATAGGTATTTGTTATTATAATAGATGATAAACATTGTATGCAAATACAATTGTATGCAAAAATTATAATTTTTTATTAAAATCGATATCCCTTTCAAAAAACACTTTTAAGTAATTAAAAAAAGGATTACATTATAACCAAAATAACACCACCATTAATTACATTTAATTATTATTTAATACCGACTACGGTGTTCAATTAAGATCCAATTAAGATCCAATTAAGATGTAACCGATTAGTATTATATATTAATTTATCAATTGCAAATTAGGTTACTTCTGTACTAGTATGTTATGAATTACCACAGACTGTAATTATCATACATGAAGGTGCAAACCGATTAGAGCATATCAATTTATCAATTACAAATTAGGCACTTCTGTACTGGCCATTGGGAAAAATTTTGGTCCACAGATCTGCGCAGTTCTGCAAAGTACATTTCTGCACTAATCTGAGGACATGCCGATGCGCGTCACAGAAAATTTCGCATAATGTTAACTAATATCAATTAATTTATTTCATTAAAAAAAAAATATTTACAAATTTAAAAGTGCATTTACTAATCTACACTATTTTACTAAATGCACTAAACTAAAGTTCCCTTCCTTTCTTTCTTTCTTTACTTTTATACTGCAAAATCATGTTGTTAATAGTTTGGACATTGTTTCAGTTGGTTCGATTCCAACAAACAACTTTTAACTTCTTCGATCCAATAAAACAACAAAATGCGAAAATACTATCCCTCCTTACTTCAAAATTATGTTTCAGGAAGCTTCCAGAAATCCGTGAACCTATAAAATAAAAAATGAACATTAATTAAAATTTCGTTTTTAAAAAAAAAAACAAAAATAAAAAACTTATAATTTTCGAAATAAATACCGTATCTGAAAGCCGCAAATCTACAAAAAAAAAAAAAGAATCAAAACGTTAATTAACGTTTCGTTAATAAAAACGAGAAAAATTTTTTTTTATTTTCGGAATACCTGGTCTACCTTAAAATGGGGTTCCATCTAAAAACTGAAAATGAACGTTAATTAACATTCGTTGAAACAAAAATAAAATAAAAAAAGTCATTTCGAAGCTTTATACCTTCGAAATACCCTGGTCCGCTTCGAATTGGAAGATCCAGACCTAAAAAAAAGAATACAAAACGCATGTTAATAATGTTCGTTAAAAAAATATAAAATTTTTCCTAAGTTATTATATTACCTTTATGGTCCGCTGCGAAAGAGAGTCTGGATCTAAAAAAAATAAAAAAAATGAACTTTAGTAACGTTCGTTAAATTTAAATAAGTTAAAATATTTTGAAGATATTATATTACCTTCGAATATCATGGCCCGCTGCGAGAGGGAGTTCCGGACCTAAAAAAAATAAAAAAATGAACATTAGTAACGTTCGTTAAAATAAATAAAGTTAAAATTTTTCGAAGATATTATATTACCTTCGAATATCATGGTCCGCTTCGAAAGTGAATTCTGACCTAAAAAAAAAAAGAAATACGAAACGAAATATTAGTAACATTTTGTAAAATAATATAAAAAAAATAATTTCGAAGTTTTTTTACCTTCGAAATAACCCGGTCCACTTCGAATTGGAGTTCTGGACCTAAAAAAAGAACCGAACGTTAGTTAACGTTCATTGAAATAAAAAAAAAACAATTTTTTCGAAGCTTTATACCTTCGAAATACCGGTCCGCTTCGAATTAGAGTTCCAGACCTAAAAAAAAAAACGAAACGAAACATTAGTAACGTTTCGTAAAATAAAATATAAAATAAAATTATTTCGAAGTTTTTTTTTACCTTCGAAATAACTCGGTCCACTTCTTTCAGACCTAAAAAAAATGAACGCTAGTTTAACATTTGTTGAAACAAAAATAAATATTTTTTTTTTACCTTCGGTCTGCTTCGAGTTCCGGACCTAAAAAAAAAATGTAAAATAAAACGAAACGTTAATTGGTTTCGTTTTGTAAAATATAAAAAAATAAAATTTCGAAGATATTATTATACCTTCGAAATCCCGGTCCACCTCTAAATTCCGGACCTAAAAAATACAAAAAAAACAAACATTAGAAACGTTCGTTTTAAATAAAACAAAAAAAAAAATAAAATTTAGAAGATATTATACCTTCGAAATATCATAGTCCGCCTCGAAATGGAGTTCTGGACCTAAAAAAAGAAAGAAAACGAATGTTAGTTAACGTTCGTTGAAATTAAAGTAAAAAAAATTTTTTTTTTTACTTAATGGTCCTCCTATGGAGTTCTGGACCTAAAAAAAAGGAAGAAAAAATGAAACGTTACTAACATTTCGCTAAAACACAAAAAAAAAAATGAATTTTTTTTTTTTACTTAGTGGTCCGTCTCGAAATAGAGTTCCGGACCTAAAAAATACAAAAAAAAACGAACATTAGTAACGTTCGTCTAAATAAAACAAAAAAAAAAAATAAATTTCAAAGATATTATACCTTCGAAATACCGGTCCGCCTCTAAAGAGTTCCAGACCTAAAAAATACAAAAAAAACAAACATTAGTAACGTTCGTTTTAAATAAAACAAAAAAAAAAAAAATAAATTTCGAAGATATTATACCTTCGAAATATCGGTCCACCTCTAAAGAGTTCCGGACCTAAAAAATATAAAAAAAAAATGAACATTAGTAACGTTCGTTTAAATAAAACAAAAAAAAAAATAAAAATTTCGAAGATGTTTTACCTTCGAAATATCATAGTCCGCCTCTAAAGGAGTTCCGGACCTAAAAAAAGAAAGAAAATGAACGTTAGTTAACGTTCGTTGAAATTAAAGTAAAAAAAATTTTTTTTTTACTTAATGGTCCTATTCGAAATGGAGTTCCGGACCTAAAAAAAGAAGAAAAACGAAACGCTGCTAACGTTTCGCTAAAATACAAAAAAAAAATGGTCCGCCTCGAAATAGAGTTCTGGACCTAAAAAATACAAAAAAAAACGAACATTAGTAACGTTCATTTTAAATAAAACAAAAAAAAAAAAATAAATTTCGAAGATATTATACCTTCGAAATACCGGTCCGCCTCTAAAGAGTTCCGGACCTAAAAAAAGAAAGAAAACGAACATTAGTTAACGTTCGTTAAAATTAAAATAAAAAAAATTTTTTTTTTTACTTAATGGTCCTCCTCGAAATGGAATTCCAGACCTAAAAAAAAGAAGAAAAACAAAACGTTACTAACGTTTCGCTAAAATACAAAAAAAAAAATGATTTTTTTTTTTTACTTAGTGGTCCGCCTCGAAATAGAGTTCCGGACCTAAAAAAAAAAGAAAAAGAAATCGAACGTTACTTAACGTTCGCTAAGTAAAAATAAAACAACCAAATATTTTTTTTTCAAAGTTACCTTTGAAATGAAGTCCAAGGCCGCATGTTCGGTGTTCTGGACTACAAAAGTAATAAACAAAATTAAAAAAAATCGAACATTAATATTAACGTTCGTTAAATTAGATTGATAAAAAAAAATCCGGAGCTGTACTTCGACTTCCGGAACTAAAAAAAATTAAAATCAAACGTTAATGTTAACGTTCGTTAAATTAAAATAAAAAAAAGTCCGGAGCTGTACTTTGGCTTTCGGACCTAAAAAAAATTGAAATCGAACGCTAATATTAACGTTCATTAAATTAAAATAAAAAAAAAAAGTCCAGAGCTGTACCTCGGCTTCCGGACCTAAAAAAATTAAAATTGAACGTTCGTTAAATAATCATTTTTTTTCGAAGGTAACCTTAGAAATAGTCCAGAACTCGTACCTTTAGTGTTCTGGACTTAGAAAGATAAAAACGAACGTTAATAAAGTTCGTTAAATAATTAATGAAAAATTATTTTTCGAAGTTTGCCTTCGAAATTGGTGGAATTGTAAAGCCTTCAGCTCTTTGGACTTACAAAATATAAAACAAGCGTTAGCTAATGCTCGTTAAAGTAAACTAATAAAAAAAAAAATTTTTTTCGAAGGTTAACTTCGAAATTGAGTCCAGAACCCATACCTTCGGTGTTCTGGACCTACAAAAAAAAGGAAAAATGAGTGTTAGTCAATGCTTGTTAAATAATAATATTAAAAAATACTTTTAATATCCAAAAGAACCTGCAAAAATAGGTAGGAGAAAAGTTTTACAAAAAAAAACTTTTTTAATCTGATGTTCCTGCAAAGTTTCGAAGCTTAAAAAAAATTTCAATTTTTTTTTAATACTTTAACAGATTATTTCTTTAAATTAAAGAAGTTGAAAAAAATCATTTCTTTAAAAAGTATTAAAAAAGATTATTTTTTAAAGCACTGTGAAAAAAAATTTAAGTGCTTAGACAAATAGGAAGTGCAAAGTTTGTTGAAATAAAAAAAAAAAGTTTGTGTAAATAAAAGAGAAAAATGGGAGATCTCAAGATTTTTGTACGAAATGTTTTAAAATCTGCAATTTTAGAGATTATCAGAATTTTTATAAAAAAATCTTCAAAAAATAAAAATGCAGATTGTTGCAGATCTGAACTGATATATTATATACATTTGGATAAATTCTGTACAAATTCTGTACAAAAATTATATATTATATACATTCAGATAAATTCTGTACAAATTCTGTACAAAATTATATATTATATACATTCGGATAAATTCTGTACAAATTCTGTACAAAATTATATATTATATACATTCGGATAAATTCTGTACAAATTCTGTACAAAATTATATATTATATAAATTAAAATTCGGATAATTTCTGTACAAATTCCGTATAACAAATTCTGTACAAAATTAAATTCTGTACAAATTCAGACGAATTCTGTACAATTCTCTTAATAAATATATATAAAAGGTCATCATAAAGTATACACCACTACAAATTCCGTACATATTCTGTACAAAGTTGTACAAAACCTGTACAAAAAATGTACAATTACTTTTTATAGGGATATGATCCACCAGAAAAAAAAACAGGTACCAGTAAATGAAAAGTTATCCCCGGAATCCAGTCAGCCTGAAATATATGATGAGCTATTGCCAAAGCTTTCACCAGCAATGCGCAAAATATGTCTATCTCGAAAGGCTCTTGAGGAGAAATCAAAAAAAAATGAGTGGTTTTCATCCCTATAATACCTAAATGCTAATATAAATGACCTATTAATCTCTAATTCTTTTTTAGATTCTGCAAGTGAATTTTGCTGTATGAATGATCTAGCAATCAATGCACTTGGATGGAAAGTTGATAAGCCATCTGATTTCGCTATAAAGGGCAACTCCAAACACATTACCAAAGCATTAAGATGGTTTATGGATGTACCAATCAGTATTAGGGATAAGGATGGTAAGATTGTCACAGCTACTGGAAATTTTACTTGTATTGATAATGGTGAGCCCGAACCAATGCTATGTTTGGGTATGACATGGATTCCAAAAGTTCAAGGTATTCTTGATCCAAATAAAAATTAATTCCGAATGAAGTTACATGGGAGGACTTACACTATCCCTACTTTTAGCAAGATCCCAGAAGCCCAGGATCCGCCAAAAGAGGAGCATGTGTCTACTGATTCCTCTAGCCCGACTAGTGAAGACTTAAAAAAAAGTGCGAAGAGCTTGAAAGACGCCTCTTGAAAACTGAAAAATGGCTTGACTTAGCATTAAGTACTGGAAAGTTTTTTGCTGATACATGTGAATCTTTATATAAGGGTAGTATTAGCTGATAAACCCTTAAGCTTTTCACCACGATTAACTAGATTTTTAAGAAGAAATTCCACCCTGGCTTCTCAGGATTTATCAGAGGAAGAGATTACATTATTTTTGTTATTTTTTTCTACCATACTGGTCACTTCAGTAATCGGCTTTTCATCTATTTTAACCTTCTTTTTTTGACCATTCTTTTTTGGAATCTCTGTAGCCGGAAGGGGTATAGATGATACTTCTGATACTACTTCAAGAGTCTGTTCTGTCTTATCAGTTTGGGAATTTTTATCCAAAGCAGACTGATCGGAGGAAGATAAAATAAACCCTTGTTGGAGACGTTCACTATTGTTCCATATTTCATAAATTCACCAAGCACCAACATGGAATTTTTCAGCCATTTTTTTTGATGCATTGGGTATCCTGACTCTGGATTCTCTAATTTCCTTGATATCAGCTTCTGTTAATGGGGTTGCATTGGATCGATAAAATTTTTCATGGAGATGGGTAACCATTTTTTAATCAGAATATATAAACAAAAAAAATACTACCAATAATTTTTCAATACTTTTCAATATGTATTAATATTTCTGGTGATTCAATACATACCGGTGCCTTTCAATACATACCGGTTCTTTACAATACATATCAGTATCCTTCAGTATATATTGGTGTCCTTCAATGCATATCAGTATTCTTCAGTATATATTGGTGTCCTTCAATGCATATCAGTATTCTCTTTCAGTGCGCATCAATAAGTATAAATGCGTCTCAGTGCCTTTCAGTTTGCACCAGTAATCTTTTTTCAATGAGTATCAATAGGCATTAGATTCGCTAAAAAAATAATCTGCTTTCTTATAAGATTAAGCCCTGGCTGATTTTTTTTTGCCAAAAGTAAAAAAAAAATACCAATAAAATGCCTCTGATCTGTACCTTAAAAGATCTGGATAATGGTAATAAACTTGAAGATTCTCCAGCTAATTATTATCCTTCCAGTCGAACAGAGCTTGAAGAGCAACTTTTTTGCGTAAAAAAAGACTGTGAAGTTGCTATATATTGGGGAAGCCAGTTTGCGGATAACTATGATGTCTTAGATAGGAAACATAAGCGCATACAGAATGACTTTGATAAATCCAAAAATGAAAATAAAAAACTTTTTGATCGGGTGCACCAACTTGGAGAAGAGATAAGTCAATTGCATTCAGAAAAAAATGAGCTTATGCTTCAGATTACTCGCAAGAATATTTCTCTTGCAGATGCTGAAAGCAAATTCTCTATTAAATCGGAGGAGATGCAAGCCTCCCAATCCAAGATGAAGAAAGAGATACAGGCTTTCCAAACTAGGGTAGAGGAATTAGAGCAGGATCTTTCTTCAGCACAGGAGGAATTGTTAGAAATGGAATCTCTCCAATCTAGAGCAGAGGAATTAGAGCGGGGTCTTTTTTCAGCACAGGGTGAATTGTTAGAAATGGAATCTCTCCAATCAAGAGCAGAGGAATTAGAGCAGGATCTTTCTTTAGCACAGAAGAAGTTATTAGAAATTGAATCTCTTAAGCCTAAATGGGAACTAAGAAATGCTGAACTATTTACTAAAAATATTGATCTAGATTTGGAGAAAAGAGATTTAGAAGATACATTGATCAAAAAAAAGATAATTTAGCCACAGCACAACGGGCATTGATAGAGAAAGACACCCTTCTTTAAGAAGCGGTCCTAAATAATAGTTATTTGGTTAAGCAGATTTCAAAAATATCCAGGAAGTCTGACGAGCTTGGAGGTGTTAGCAGACTGGAGAAAGATAATGGCATCACTAGTCCTGAAACAACCCCAAAATTAGTCCATTCCATCTTTTTTCAGCATGCAATCATTTTCGTAATAGTATTACTATTCATATACTTCCTATGTCGCATGTTCTCTCATCTATATTCATCTTACAATAAAGAAAAAAATATTCTGAACTATAAAATACCATTAAATAGAAATCAAGGTTATGCATTTCCAATCTGATACGCAGAAGAACCAAAAGACAGGACTACCTCCTATGAAACTTCGTCTTTTGGATATGGATAAAGTCACAAAGCATGAATCATCCGAAATATTGGCCATCCAGTGATGACATGGTCTTTCAGCATGTTGGTCACTGGGAGAAGTGGTTCAGGTAAGAGTAATTTACTTGCGAATCTTGTTCTTGGTGATAAGGATGAATATGTGCAAAGAGGGAAGAAAGGTGGGTCTTGCTACATCAAATGTGATGATCTAATTATTTGTGGGTATCATCCTGATAAACCGAAGTAAGCATATGTGAGATATATATATAATATGATTTTGAAAGACCCAAGAGCACCTTATTATGAGAATATTAGTTTCAGTTATATTCCACCCGAAAGAATTCCTAGTATAAGAATATTCTCACCCGAAAGAAGTAAATTATTTATTTTTGAGGATCTGTGCCTCGCTTCAGATCATATACAAAATCGTATTGGTCAGTTTTTTGGGAATAGGCATCACCGAAATATTTCATGTATATATATTACGCAAAAGTATCATAAAGTCGATACATTCAAACGTGAAAACTCGACTCATTTAGTATTATTTAACTATGGTAGCAGTATCCAAGATGTATCTAAGATTGTTGGACGATATACTGATAATGTAAAGGGTGCATCTATGGTTATTAATAGTTACCTTCAAAAAGGCGAGTTTGTTGTATTTGATCTCACTAGGCCAGAAGATGATCCTCTTGCAATCCGCCTAAGGTTTGACACTCCACTGAACTTACAAAAGGAGATAGAGGCTAGGCAGAAGCGCAAGAAAAAGAGCGCCTCAGCTAATGAGTAGAATCTAACTTCATAGATACTAACTTTTTTTCATAATTATAAAAAATTGGAATGGGGGCACCAGTTATTTATATCGATCCTCAGAAAGCTTGAGAGCTAGACCAAATCATAGCAAAACAAACACCTATAATTAATATTGATCCTCAAAAAGCTCATGATTTAGACCAGCATCTTGCTTTGCAAAAAATATATTATCGTCCTGAAGGTCTTTATCAAAATGTTAAGGGATTATGGGATGCTTGTAAAAAAGTCGGCTACAGCTTTCCATTTATTGATGTAAAAAAATGGCTTGATAGGCAAGCAATGTACCAAATTTTTCATCCTTCACTAAAGCATATACCCTTATGCCAGTTACTCTAAAATCACGAAGCCAAATACTGTGCACCAATGTGATTTAATCAAAATACCATATGATGAAGATGTGAATACAAATTTACTAGATGATGGCCCAATATATTACTATGTACTATTGGTTATAGACTGCACGACTAGATATAAAGATTTCATTTTTTTAACATCAAAGAGCAGTGAGGAAGTTGCGGAAGCATTTAAGAGTATATATGATAATCCTGATAAACCTCTTAACTGGCCTCAAAAATTGCAATATGATAAGGGCACTGAGTTTATGGGATGCGTGACTTTATTAATGGATGAACATAGCATTGAGATCCGAAGAATTATAGCACGTTTCAAGCATGCAAGCTTGGCTATGGTTGACCGTTATGCTGGATTTAGGGCTCTGATCAGTTCGGTTCAGTTCGGTTTTTGCAAAAACTGATATTAATGATTACTGAAACTGATCGGTAATTACCGAAAACTGAACTGATTTACCGAACAAGTTTAGTAAAAAAAACGTTTCGCAACGTTTAGCAAAAAAAAAGTTGCGAAACAATTTTTTCTTATCAAATCATCCATAAAAAAATGTTTCGCAACGTTTTTTATTAAAGTGACAAAAAAAAATGTTGCGAGACGTTTTTTTATATTAAATCGTTTTATAAAAACGTTTTGCAACGTTTTTAAATAAAAAGGAAAATAACGTTGCGAAATGTTGTTTTCTATATTAAATTTCCAATGTAAAAAACGTTTCGCAACGTTTTTTACAATGTTCGCAAAAATAACGTTGCGAAACGTTATTTTTTTTATCAAATCGTTTATGTAAAAAACGTTTCGCAACGTTTTTTACAAGTTTCGCAAAAATAATGTTGCGAAATGTTATTTTTTATCAAATCATTTATGTAAAAAACGTTTCGCAACGTTTTTTATGATATTTGCAAAAATAACGTTGCGAAACGTTATTTTTTATCAAATCATTTATGTAAAAAACGTTTTGCAACATTTTTTTTTTAACTACATTATTTAAGTTTTTCTTATAAAAAAAAACGTTTTTATTATCAGTAAATCGGTTCAGTAAATCGCAAAACCGATACTGAAACTGAAAGTTTCGGTTCGATAAATCATAAAACTGAAACCGCTCCGATACTGAAACCGGTTGGTACGGTTCAGTAATTACCGAAACTGATTGGAGCCCTAGCTGGATTATTTAAATTAAGAGTTTTTAAAAATCAGTATTCAGTAGAGTTTCTCCTGCCTACTGGCAAGCACTGTAGAGAATGTGAATGATTTGCAAGAAGAATTATTGATAACATGAATGATACTCCAACCCGGCTAATTGGAATGAGTCCTAATGATGCCACAAAACTTGAGCGGATATATTCCAAACCATTGGTAAAATATAATCGTCTGATAGGTATTGATGAACTACAACTACCAAAGGGTACTACTATCTGATTTTTGCTTGCTCCTGGGGAGTGGGAAAATGATCCTTTCGAACAATGCAGAATAACAGATCTGATATGGTCCCCTAGTCTACATAAAATTCAAAGAATTGTTGTTGGAAAGAATCCCCCAATGCCTGTTTTATATTACTTAGATGAATTGGGATCTCAACGCCCTTTTGTGAGAGAACAATTGATGCATATTAAGGAAGAGCCCATGTTACCTCCTAGGTGGGTATTGGGAGATAACCAAATGCGTACAAGGTGCCCCTTATAAAAGTTTCTAAGTCTACTACACAGTAAGGGATTGTAATAAGGATTACTCCTTCCCGATGATATAATGCTCTCTTTTTCCAATCATGCCAGATTTGTGCATTTAGATTCATCTGATCTTGCGAGTGAAAAAAAGTAACGATTTGGTAATGTTGGTTGCCACTATATTCGAAAACCAAGCCTAGCTCTTCATTATATCCATCTAAATGTAATCCCTCCAAGAATTTAGGTTTTTAGAGAGGAAATTCTTTATGCAATAAATCCTCAAATATATACTGGCATGTTCTTTCTGGTACATTAGGACAAATATTGCACCATCTATAATTCTGTTTCATATTTTTATATGGCGCCTCCCATTGATGGACTTTTTTACATGTTCATAAATATGTATTAGGACTAACTTTAGCTAAGCATCTTCCTTCACACTTTTGGGCATATGCCAAAGCTTTAGTGTTAATATCGTCTTGCATTTTATAGATACAATAGAATATCACGTACAGAAATTTGTGGTAGTGATCATTAGCTCTGGACTAGTTTAATCAGAAGAATCGATCTGGATATATGCAAATGCAGGTGCAAGTTTGTAAGTAAAATTAAACTTGGCTATTACTATTGCATAAGTAAAAAAATAAATATCACCAGTATTCTTAGCAGAAAGTGGCAATTTTGGCCAAGAGTACTTGACAATACAGCTCAACAATCTTGTCTATATATTCACTTTTCTTATGTATTATTGATATCATCAAGTAGATCGATATCTTTTAACAATTTTTTTGTTTGTTTTTAAAGATTTTGCCATTGTACATGAAATTTATTTCGTAAGACAAAAGACTTAATAAGACAGGAAAGAATACTTGTAAGATTATTTATATGGGATTTGATTACTGCATGAACATTTGCAATTTCTTCTCCTGCTGTAATCCAATCATAACGTGGAGTATAGAGAACTGTATAAATACAGGTTATTTCTTGTTCACTACAGTCTAGCTGATATTTGATAAAATCAAGATCTTCCTAAAATTCCCTTTCTTTTGCTTTAAAATAACTCAAAATTCTTCAGAATTCCATTGATGATTCACAGTAAGACAGGAATATAATATATCTTTAATCTTAAGATTACTAAAAATTAGTTCAAGCAGTTCAGAACAAACAAGTGAGTGAGGCCCGGGCTTTTTTTGCGCAAGTAGCATGTTAGTATATGTAAGAAACTATTATAAAATTACATAGAAACTTGTAAATCTTCAAAATAAAAAATATATCTTTACAGAAACTTAAAAATTCTAAACAATGACAAATTGATATTGTAATGATATTATATATACATCGTAACAATATCAATTTGCAAATGATATCATTATGATATCAAAATGATATCGATACATTATTGATTGGATATATCAAAATGATATCATAAAGATATTTACTTAAAGAAATATCTAATCGATATCATATTCATATTGTTATAACAATGATAATTTTTTAAAAAAATGTGAAACAAACACGATATCAATATAATATCGTATCGATATGTATTCAGTATTATTATGACATCGTAAAAACATCATCTTATAAATATCAAATCACTATTGGCAATATAACGAATCGACATCATTTTGATATAATTAAACAATAATAAAATTTTTAAAAAATGTGATACAAAAATGATATCAATATAATATCGTATTGATATGTATTTGGTATCAATACGATATTATAAAACATTATCTTATAAATATCAAATCAACATCAATTCAATATTGGTAATATAACGAATTGATATCATTTTGATATAATTAAACAATAATAAAATTTTTAAAAAATATGAAACAAACATGATATCGATATGATATCATATCGATATGCATTAAGTATGAATACAACATCATAAAAACATCATTTTATAAATATTAAATTAACATCATATCAATATTGGCAATATAACGAACGTCTCAACATCATTTTGATATAGTTAAACAATAAATAGTATATTTTCAGATCGTTTAGTTCAATATTAAATTGAAATATTTTAATAATTTGTAATCTAATTAAAAAAAGTATAATTTAATTATACACATTTGCTTTTAGCTAGTAGTGGTATCATAATAGTTATTATTGTAAAATTCGTACAAAAAAAGAAATAAAATTTTTTTTTTAATTGATATTTCAAATATCGTATTGAAAATTTAGATCTTCGATACGACTAATGCTACCTGTTCCAAATTATTGATAAGTTGTTGCTGTAAAAAATCAATAAAAGTAATTAAAAAGCAGACTGTCAAATTATTTGTATGAAATGTGGAAAAGTGATAAGAATGGAAGTCAATAGAATAGTTGAGAGAACTGAATTATAATTTATTAACAAAATTATTTATAAATTTATTTATACAAAGAGTAATCTAAACGTCTCCCAAATTTTTTTTTTTAATTAAAAACATTAAGGTGTGATGTTTAGAATAATGGTCAATTCACTCGTAAAAACTTACTAAATTTATTATTGTTATAAAATACATAATTTTATAAAAAAATTAGGCATGAGCTTTTACTAAAGATTTTATAACTATGTATAATTTAACATTATTAATACTATGTATGATTAAAGGACATTATAAATAAAATAACTTACCGATAAAGAATTAACGATGTTACTACCGCTTCTTGATAGTATAGATAATTCCTTTGTCATTCTATCTAACACCTTAATAGCAGCTAAATTTTTACCATTTCACGAGATTCTAATAGCTTCTCTAACGAAATCAACTAATGTAACCAAACCTCCATTGTTAATTAATTCTGAAATGTTTACAGCAACAAGTTGTCTGCTTAAAATTTTTTGTGCAACACTTTCGTCAACATATTCTTTAATCTCTTTCTGAGATATATTTCCAGTGGTACCTCTATTTTATTCATTAATTAATAATAATACAATTACAGCACTATTTATTGCCAACAAAACAATTAAACATATACCTGCTGTTTCTTATTTCTTTATATTCTTCTACAAAGCTTAAAATATTTTGATTGAATTTATTCCTGAAATCTGTAAGGAACTTACGAGTACGTTCAAGATAGCTTTTTGCCTCGCTAGTATATATCTTGATTCGGAAAATCTTTACGATCAGGTCATCAAAAACCTTATTGTCTGGATTCCTCACGCGCAGAAATAGACATTTTACTGACTCATCCCAGAATCAGATTTTATCCTAAAACATTAGAAGATGCATTATTTAATGATTTAAACATAATAAATATTACCATATTGATTCAATATTAACTTCATTATTTTTTGATTCAACAACATCTGATGATTCGTTTATTTCATTTGCGAGTCGTAAGATTTCAGGGTGTTTGACAAGCCAGTTAACTATTTCCAATTTTGAATGCTTTCGAAATTGTTCTGGAATTTCATCTGCTTCTTCGCCATTATCATCTCCTTCATCATCATCATCATCATTATCGTAATCCTCATCACTTTTGTCTCTTACTCCCTCTTCAACTATTACGTTTGGTTTATTGACACGCACACCTATATGTAATATATCATTGCGATTGTTTTAATTAGATTAATATCAATGAATTAAAGTCTACACATATTAATATTACCTGACATTAATTCATTCGCCTCTTCAATGTCTATATCTCTTCTCTTTTTCGCGATACCAATTTGTCCTGAGTTCTTTTGACTTTTTTTCGGTCCTTTCATATATATTTTTGGTATTTTACTATTTATTATCCTTACATATAAGCAAATCTTATTAAAAAAAGTAATATATATACCTGTTCTAACTTCTATTTCTTTACCTTCAGATGATTTACGTTTAGACATAGTATCAGGAAAATATAAACAAAAAAATATGGATATAGAAAAGAAAAAAAAACGTACTGCATCCTTACGATATAAATATGAAATCTTGGTTATTGTAAATTATGATAATAGTACACAATTGGAAAATATACATGATCTCGACATTGTGAGGAATGCAGAATCAGTTGAAAATATCGAATGAATTATGATGGAAAAGGGAGTGAGAAAAATTAATGGAATATTTCGTTTTAAATTCCCATTTTTATAAAAAAGGAGTGAGAAGTAATATTTTAATGCTGATTTATTGTATTACAAACATTACAAACACGAATAATATTGTTTAAATTTGACCATTGTAATTTATTGTAATACAATTTATTGTATTACAAACACGAATAATATATGTTAAATTTGACATTGTAATTAGAATTTTATTATCAAAAATATATATATATAATAAAATATAAAAATGAAAATAAAATAAAAATTTATAATATAAAAATAAAAAAAAAAAATAGAAAATAGTAAAGGGTAAAATGATAAAAAAAAAATTGTTTTAATGACGGTGTCGATGATGGGGGTAAGGAGAATAAGATCACCTGCACTCGTGACGGTGATGAGATCGAGAGTGCCTGCGCTCATGACGGTGATGAGATCGAGAGTGCCTGCGCTCATGACGGTGATGAAATCGAGAGCGCCCGCGCTCGTGACGGTAATGAGATCGAGAGTGCCTGCGCTCATGACGGTGATGAGATCGAGAGTGCCCGCGCTCGTGACGGTGATGAGATCGAGAGTGCCTGCGCTCATGATGGTGATGAGATCGAGAGCGCCCGCGCTCGTAACGGTGATGAGATTGAGAGCGCCCGCGCTCATGACGGTGATGAGATCGAGAGCGCCTGTGCTCTTGATACTCATATCTCCTACAATCTACCCTATTTCTTCTCACTGCGCGGACTGGTGCTTAAAATAAAACAATTAGTTAATTATAAATGTGATAAATTAAATAAAAAAAATCAATTAAATAATAAATTGTTACTTTCAGCAAGCCAGAATTCATCTGACAACTCATCATGAAAACGTTCATCATGAAGAGTTGGTGTGTGGGTAGGAAATCCTTCTGGATTTCCACTCAATAACCTTTTCAAATTTTCATAACCACTTTTTAGTGCATTCCATTTATTCCTGCACTGTCTTTTTGTCAGCGCGAAGTTTTGGTGATCATTATTTATGTTTTGCGATATATGGTTCCAAATCACCTTTTGATCGTGAATGGCAGTAGTACAAAAAAATTGTTGATACAATCGATGATACTGAATTAACGAGAGAGTAGCGTCGTTTGGCCACTGTAAAGCCCCAGTATTTAATTGTGCCATTTTTTAATATTATTATGAAATAAAAAAAAAATATTATAAAATCGAGTAATTGAGAGTAATTGATTTAATTAGAGAAAGAAAGTATTTTAAAATGAGTGAAATGGCGAACAGGCTCCATATTTATAATAAATTTTATTATTATTTCTTGAACTCCATATTACGATTCTGCATAGATCTTAATGTAATCATCTTTAGATCCTACATATATTACGCATATTTTTTTGATTACACCATTTATTAATTTATTCAAAGCATGTCTTAAAAATATAATTTTCTTGGACTTTATAATAATTCATAAAAATTTTACCCAAATTTTTATGATCTTAATGTAATCATAGATCCTGCATATCATTTGCATATAGATATTTTATTACATTATTACAAAAAACAGGGTTAAGTGTTTGTTTCATTATAGTTATCTTTGCTAATTAACGATTGCTATTCGAAGTTCTATAACAATGAGCAATAAGGAGGACGATTCAAAGAATAGGTACGCTAATTTTGTATAGTAAATAAAATAATTTTTTATTGTGGTAATTTAGTTATCATCAAGTTTAACAAAGTAAGATTGAATATTTGTTAGATATTCAAATATTATTGGACGTGATTCGAATATATCATGTGATTTGAATACTCGTTACGTTCTTCAGATTTAGAAAAATTATTTAAGTCAATAAATTCAGATTTTAGGTACAATTTATAAAAAAGAAATATTATTTTTAATAAGGTTAGCACTACAATGATGAGATGATATTTTCGCAAAATGATATAAATTCATCAGATACTGAAGAGGAAGAAGAAAGTGACAACGATTACAATAGCGAAGAGGAGGAAGTAGATGATAATGAAATTAATGATGAAGAGGAGGAAGGGGAAGGTAACAATGATGATAATGAAGTGGAAGAGGAACGTAATAATGATGAAGAGGAACGTAATGGTGAAGAGGAAGAAATACATCAAATTATTGAAGCTTTGGATAAAGATGAGATACCATCCTGTGATGGTGAATTTGCACCGTACTTTAATAATTATACGGCTACAGCACTATTTTGTTGGCTTCAGAAGCACAATATTTCTATAAAAGCATATGAAGATCTTGTCGATATCATTCATAATCCTCAATTTGAGCCTACCCATGTGATAAAAAATATCTGAAGATTTCAATTATCGAGGAAACGTCTTCCTCTCCTACCAATAACAACAAAGTCTATTAAATTTTACCAAAAAAAACTCCGTCAACTTCACGAGGATCAAAGCTTTCCTATCAACTCTCAATTAGTGAAATTATATGGCGTGTTCTGAATAATCCGATGCTAAAGAAGCATATGTATTTTGGACCTGGTATTGATTCCGAAAAAAAATTAGAATTTTGGCATGGAAACTTATGGGGTGAATCACCACTTTTTGGACAACATGAAATATTAATATCAGAAGGTAATAAAATAATGTATTTTGATACAATTATGATTTATTAACATTGATTATTTATTTTTAATAAAATAGTTTTGTACCAATCTGGTGATTTTATCTACTACCAAGATAATGGCCAAAAAAAACTTGGAAGATTGAGAGCAATTTTAAAAAATGATGAATATTATAAGTTACGAGTTCAAAAAATCCTGAATTATAATGATTTACCTGGAAATTTAAAAGAATTATCAAGACAACGTCGTTCTATTACTGGGGAAATATGGTTATAGGACGAACCATTTTTAACCATAATGACCTCTCAAATTTTAGAGAAAGCGGTTATAATGATGACGTTTTAGCATCAAAATATTCCCAAAGATTCATTACGAATTAGCGAAATAATTTATAAATGCAATGACCATTGGTGTGTTCGGAACGTAAAGTTTTCATACCTACACCCATCTGATTACATTTCTATTAGAAACCCACCATCGTCATCTATGCCAGTTTATAAGTTATTTTTAGATCTTTATTATGATGATTTTGGTACATTTAGAAATGTATATCACTCTTTAGGTGGTGTCTATATACAGTTTGGCAATATGCCAACACATCAAAGAAAGCTAATCAAAAATCATTTTGTTCTCAGGTTTGTACCGTTTGGCAGAAATTTTAACGAATTCATGGTACCTTTCGTTTCAGAAATAAAAGATTTTGAGAAAGAGAAGATAATGATTGTTCAAGGACAAGATGCATGGGTAATTGCCGGTTTGGGCATTGTCACAGCAGATCTACCCCAAGGTAACAACTTGGCAGGAGTAATGAGGTATCCTCAATTTAATCAATAATTTTAATAACATTATTTTGTAACAATTATTAAAATTTTTTAAAATGAATTTAGACTTAATGCAAATAAAGGTTGTTATACCTGTAAAATTGATAAAGGATCATGGAGTGCTCATAATCAAGATATTATAACAACATTACGTTATCATCATATTACAGATGAAGAAATTTCAAAAATTTCTCATGAATCTGTAGTTTCAAGAAGAGACCAACTTTGTACAGAATATGGTTTACGATCATCGTCTAGTATTTTAGATAAATTGAAGTGGGAAAAACATCTACAGACTCTGCAGGACGTTTATCATGCCACCGCGGGAAAGATTGGGCGGCTGTTAAAATTAACTTGTGAATTATTTTCACGAGAAGGAGAAGATGATTTTATCAAAATTTGGAAAAATTTTGAAATCCCAAAAAAGTGGTCTCGTTTACCTAATCCTATTTCTCATTACAATAGTTTTATGATGTCTGATCTACTTAGATTAGCTATGATTATGCCATTTTTACTAAATCAGTTTTTAAAAGAATCAAGTCTCAAGCGTAATGAAGCAGTTACCATTCAACAAAGAATTAATGCATCTCGAATTAGCTTAGTACCAAAAAATATTATAGCTTGTTGGGTACATGTTGCAAAAACTATGAGAACAGTATTTAATAGGAATTTGCGTCAGATAGCTATGAAGAATTACAGCAATGTCTTGAAGAAGAGTTTTCAATCCTTCCAAAGGTATAATTATGAACTTGAAATTCAGAATATGAAAATAATTTTTAAATAATTAATATTATTTTATTTTTTTATAGGTTTTTGTTAGTTTTGTTAATTTACCGAATATACACGTTAATATGCATCTTTTGATGCATGCTAAAACCTTTGGGACACTTACTAATACCCAAGTGAGTATAAAAGAAATGGTTCATCGTATATTTAAAGGAATGGTACCAAAGACTAATTGCAAAAACATAGATTTGGATTTATTAAAACGTTACAATACTCTATTTGCAATTCGACATTTAGCAGATGGTGGTATAGATCCAAGATTTAATAGATCTTGTACTGGATTTACAAATTCAAATTTTGGCCAATTATTTCTGAACTGGTATGTTACAGAGGATAAATATTCAATTGAAGAACAAGCTCAAGATAATGATGACACAAAAGGTAAGATAGTAGTAATAGTATAATATAATATAATATATACTTTATATTTATTTTTTCACATGTATCTGATCTTTATTTTAGTTGTCTCACCGGTAAATTTTATTTCCAATATTTCCTTAAAAAAAAGAATGTCAAAGCAGGAACGTGATTCACTTCTCTTAACTTTGCATAATTTTAAAACTGAGTTGTTTTTATCTTATGTGGATATGAAATTTGAGGCAGCACTTATGAATGTTTCAACTAGTTGGTACAAATTGGCATCATATACATTTGAAGAAGAAAGTGGTATCCTTTCAAAAGTCTACTTACACCTTGGTGATTTTATCACAATTTATGAAGAAGATCACGAAGAATCTTATGCAGTTATCAAGGGTATCTTTTGACATAAAAGTAATAATGACAAATATTATGCCTTTATTATTGTAGATTGGTTTGAGGATACTGGAGCTGAACATTCGGTATTAAAATGTTCACTTTACCGCCTTCAAGCAACAGGAAATAAATGGAGACGCATTTTTCCAATTACTGTAATAGATAATTTTCAAAAAGTACATTTTATTCATAATTGTAATTCAGAAAGGTGCCAACTACCTAATCATAATACCACAAATAGAATTTGGATAAAAAATAATTTTTATTTTACAGCCATATAATTGTTTGATTATATAAATATATAATTTGTGTCAGTTTTAAAATTAACCAATAAAATTACATTAATCATTATGCATGATGTAATATATTAAAATTAACCAATCAAAATTGATTTGTTTACATGCATGTGAGATCTAAAATAGCTAAAATTCGTAATGTTTTGTTTATTTTCAAAAATAAACTTCTCTCTTCTTAAATATTATACTTGTCTTAACACTTTACGGTATTTTCTTCTTTTCTCTTTTATCCAAGTTACTTTACTTATCTTTTACAATATTAACAATACTTTGGCATTTTAATTTATATATATGATATAGCCACCAACACAAAGACCGTTCGCCAAAAAAACGTATAAGACAAAAAAACTACTTTTAAATAAATGGTGAAGCCGAATATTGTACTTGTCTTATATTTTAACACTTTATGGTATTTTCTTCTTCTCTCTTTTACTTTACTTATCTTTTACAATATTAACAATACTTTGGCATTTTGGTTTATATTCGATATAGCCACCAACACGAAGACCGTTCGCCAAAAAACACATAAGACAAAAAAACTACTTTCAAATAAATAGTAAAACCATTAAGCAGGTATGAAAATGTCATATACACATATTTTTCATATTTTTTTGGACTCTACCATATTCGTAAAGTCTACTGGTTCTGTAGGAGGAATTGGTTATGTACTTTCTTTACAATAGGGTATAGTTTGAGTCTTTCTTTGTTAGACTGTGGTATTACTTAAGAGAGTTAGAATGTATTCTCAAATGCTATGTTCAAATTGCTGAATATATTTGAGCTTTCTTTTGTAATATTTGCTTAGCCTGGAGGAAAATGTTATGAAATAGGGCTGGATGACATTTTCTGTTGCCAATTACTTTGTCTGGGGTGGCGTCAGTCGTAGCAGCCAGCATTTTTTTTTATAATATTATGGTTTTAAGAATTAACACTTCCAAATTTAAAGAGCTAACGTTAAAAATATTATCATTTTTATTTTTTCTCAAAATCCTGGAGATTACCTGCTTTAACCATTATCCCAAGGTTATGTATTAAATTTAAATTTTAAATATATTTTATAAAGTGTATATTATATTAATCATGATTGTTTTTTTTTATATTTTTTTTAAATTTAATATAAAATCATTTTTGTGATGTAATTTATGAAATTACTATGATGTAGTTATGATATCAAATAAATATTATAATACTTTAGCAATGTTAATTTGATATTAATATGATATTTCTATGATATAGTTACGATGTTAAATAAATGTAAAAACATTTTTGTAATATTAATTTGATGTTAATATGATATCGCTACAATATGGTTACAATATCTAATAAATGTTATAATACTTTGCAATGTTAATTTGATGTTAATATGTTATCTTTACGATATAGTTACGATATCAAATAAATGTTATAATACTTTGGAAATGTTAATTTGATGTCAATATATTATCTTTACAATATAGTTACGATATCGAATAAATGTTATAATACTTTGGTAATATTAATTCGATGTTAATATAATATTGCTACGATATAGTTACGATATCAAATAAATATCATAATACTTTAGCAATATTAATTCAATATTAATATACGATATAGTTACAATGTTAAATAAATGTTATAATACTTTGGTAATATTAATTCGATATTAATATAATATTGCTACGATATAGTTACGATATCAAATAAATATCATAATACTTTAGCAATATTAATTCGATATTAATATGATATTGCTATGATACAGTTACAATATTAAATAAATGTTGTATAGTGATCGCAGAGATATCGTACTAATCAATAATGAATAGATATAGTTACGACTAACTTAATGATGACAATGCAACTTTTTACTATGATATCGTGATAATATCGTAACAATATAATTATGGTATCAAATCAACATCGATAAATAACCCCAAGTTTCAGTAAAGTATGTGATCGAATCTAACAATAATGCGGTAGTACCGATGTGGTAGTACCCAAAAGTAATACCCAAAAACAATCGATGCAGTATTACCCAAAAGTATCCCTTCATAGCAACTATACAAGAAAGAGTTCTAGGAAGGCAGAAGCAAAAAATAAGATATAAAATTGGTAGTAACTCAAGTTAGAATAATATATAGAAAGAAAATAAGAAATTACAACTTGGGATACTACTGGCGATAGGCAGAAAAGAGGTTGGAAAGGCAGAAAGGTTCAGGAGAATACACGAAAAAAGGATATGAAAGCTGTATAGCCTGAACTAATTCGGCACTTTGAGCCTCATCCTTGGCAATCAAAGGGTTATGGAAGGCAGGATTGCGCATCTGGGTCACTAACTCAGCACTTCGTGCCTCATCCAGCAATCAAAAGGATCATAAAAGGCGGGATTGCACATCTGGGTCACCAACTCGGCACTTCGTGCCTCATCCGGCAATCAAATGGGCCGGCCATAAAAATGCCTATCACACCAGGTCCTCAAAAGTTACTCAAAAGTTACTTGAAAGTGACGGGAAAGTGCCTGGAACTGGCAAGAAACTGAACACGTGATTGGTGCAGTAAATTTCGTTAATTTTGGCCAGCACTAATCCATATTTTTTTCCAAATCTTTGAGACGCAATAACTCGGCATCCAGGCATCCAATTCATGCGATCGTAGTATCATTGGTTTGCTCTCAACGCCCTCTTTCAAACAAGCTCATAACCGCACGAATCCAATCACAGGAAGCCAAGATATTCCGCCCTAAAGATTGGCCAGAAATTATACTATAGTGCCGGCCAAAATCTGATTAGCAAATTAACTGCGCTACCCGATCACAACATGATTTTTAGCAATTAATGCCGGCCTAGCATCTTGGCCACAAAAAGACCACAGAGCAATGAAACCAAGCAGATAGCTAGAAAGTAATAAAAAAGAGATAGAGTAATAAAAACAAGCAAATATCTACAAAACAATAAAATAGCCATAGAACAGTAAAAACAGTAACTTAGATAACATTATACCATAACAGATAACACTATAACATAACTGGATAGCACTCTTATAAGAGTGCTATCCAGTCAAATCAACCAAAAGATTTTAATACATTTTTACGACCATTTATTGATGAGATGAAGAAATTAGAAGGTGAGAATTTTTAAATTCTGATTTTTATCTAAAACTAGATTAATAATAAAATATTTTTTTATTTCAGAAGGAATTTCTTGTTATGATGCATATACTAAAAATGAATTCTTACTTCATGCTTATATAATTGCATAGACTGGTGACATTCCAGCTCTTACAAAAATAATGAATATTACTGGTCATAATTCATATCAAGGTTGTAGATTTTGCAATATTGAAGTGGTTTATTCACAAAAATATCATCACATTTATTTTCCTCCTAAATCAAATTGTGTAAACAAAGATCATTCATATTGGATAAGATACACTGATGAAATAGAAGCTGCAACAACAAATAGAGAAAAGGAAATGTTAATAAGAAAATATGGTAAATATTTCGATATTATTTTATTTTTAAATATTATTTAACTTTTTTTATATTTAATTTTAGGAATTAAGGGTAAAAGTATCTTACTTGAATTATCATCAATAAAATTTCCTAATTCATTTCCCATTGATATTATGCATTTATTCTTTGAAAATATTGCACCGCAAATGTTTAAATTGTGGTCTGCTCATTTTTTTAAAGATGATGATTTCAATGCAACTCCTTATATTATACCAAAGTCTTCTTGGGATATTATTAATATATTAATGCAAAATAATAAAAAGAAAATGCCTTTGGCATTTGGAAGACCTCCTAGAAATATACTCAAACATAATGCAGGATATAAAGCTGAAGAATGGGCAAATTGGATAACTCTTTATTCAGTTCCTCTTATTAAATCTTTTTTACCAGATAAGTAAGTTAATTTCAATTATTAATATTTAGTAACTCATATTATTTGTTGATTTAATAAATATATTTGATATTTCAGATATGTTAAAGGTTGGAATGAATTTGTTACTGCAGTACATTTATGTATGCAGGCATCAATTACTTATGATGATAAAAAAATAATAGAGAAGAAATTATCAAACTTTTACAAACATATAGTAAGGTAAATAATTATTTTATAAATTTTATTAATATTAATAATATATACTAATTAATAAGTACTAATATAATATATTTTAATAAAGAGATTATGCAAAAGTTGATAATAAAGATCAATTAAGCATATTTTTAATATCTTTTCATTATTTATTACATGTGGCTGAAAGTATAGAAAATTTTGGCCCGTGTAGAGGATATTGGCAATTTCCAATAGAAAGGATGTGTGGCATGTTAATTCTATTAGTTAAATCACAATTACATCCTTATGCAAATCTTTAAAATAATCTTGTTTTATATGAACGATTTAATCTTTTAAAATATAATAAAGAAATTCACAAGCATATTTTTCCTCAAGAAGAAGAAAAGAAATGGCCATCTCATATAGTTTTTACTTCTTCTTTATACGAAGAATATGAACTTTATTCTCCATCAAAAAAATATATTTTAACAACAGCAGAATTAAAAAAATTAAAAGAAGCTTATTCTGCTATTTATGATTTAAATATTAATCAAATTGAGGTATGCAGCATTTTATTGATTTAAAATAATCAACATAACAATGACATTTGATATCTTATATAATATTAATACTGTAGAATATATCACCTAATGTAATAAAATACGGTAAATTACATACTAAAGATGATCATATTATAAGTTCTAAATGGATATCAAAAGATAAGATAAAAAGTAGAAATAATTATTCAGTTGCGGTAAATAAACTATTTTTAAATTTTACATTATTGCATAAATTATATTAATTATTCTTTTTATGATTTTATATTAGATCAATATAACTGTTGATAATATGCTCGTTTTGTCAATATGTCTCCAAAACTTGTAGAAAAAGAAATATTTGGAGAAATAGAATACTTTATTATGCATAAACATAATGAATCAGAACGCATATTTGCTTATGTTCGAAAAATTGATAAATATGAAGAAGATAAATATGGACTGATATATTTTAATAAATTTAGTGGTTTTGACAGATGCGTGGGATTTTTTAAAATTGAAAATTTATATTATATTTTAGATAGAGAAAGAATTTAATAATAATTTTTTTTAATAATAAATTAATTTTGTTTTACTTTTATTATATAAAAATATATTTTCACATATGGCTATATATTATATATTGGTCAAGTGATAAAGAATTGATGTAATGAAAGCCGGTTAATAATCAGGACCAATCATTTATAGTTCTTAACCAACCTTATTTTTTTTTAATTATTGAGTAATCAATATTTTGATATGCCTATGTTTTCTAAAGATATTGCCGATTTTTAAGTAATATAAGTTAAGTTGAATTTGTAATTTATATTAACAAATAAATTCCCAATTTTACTAAAATATCATTAACAGTCGATGTTGAATCTTGATCGATCACTATAAAATTACATTTCCTCATGTTGATCCTTGATTGCAATAGAGTGATATGATTTGAAATGATCATCAATTATATAATTGAATCCGGAAGTGTACAGTACAATGGGCTCGTTATAGTCATAATAATAAACAAACAAACTATTGTACAATGGCTGTGTCTGTGTGTTACAAATTTTCCATATATATACTTGAATCCCAATATTTATCTATTTTTTTTTTTTCCAAAGTATTAGCAGATAATTCCGAACCTGACAAATAAGAGAATAAGACAGAAATAGTACAAGTACTTTTAAATTTTATTTTGGAAAGGCAAATATTTTTTATATTCTAGCCTTTTTGAGAAAATTGGTATATCGATATTATTTCTATGGAGTAATTTTCAGAATTAGCTTTTAGAAATATTCTATCATAGGCTTTGGCATTCTATACGGGACTGGTATTATGGTATGTTGGTTGTTTCTCTGGAAGTACCTTTTTTTGTGTTTTTTTTTTTTTTATTTTATTAATGTTTCTTTATAATAGGTTTTGTGTGATAGCTTCTTGAAATGATATTATAATACAGAGAAAATAAATTATTGACGTTCCTATATCTTCTTTTTCTATAGTTTTGCGTGATATCTCCTTGAAATGACATGATATAGTAAGTGTATTTTTTCATATTTTTAATTAAGAAAATGTTTATTAATATTTTCTTTTTTATTTTTGTAGAAGTAGGTTTCATATGATGGCTTCTTAGAATGATATCCCAGTATAGTGAATGTTATTTTTGTGGTTTTTTTTAAAGAAATATTTATTAATATCTTCTTTATATTTCATTTGAAGACTTCTTGGAATGATATTCCCAAGTAATGAATATTTTTTCTTCCTTATTGTTGTTTAAGGAAGTATTTAATAACATTCTATACCTTCTTTTTATAGGATTTGCATGAAGGCAAGTCTCTTCAAGAATGAATTGGTTCTTTTAATTATTACCATTTGACTCTCAATAACTTTTTGGCCATTCTTGGAATAACAATTCGGAGTAGTGGGTATTTTTTTTCTTCTTTTATTCATTTTTTATTCAGGAAAATGCCTATTGTTGTTTCCTCATTTTCTTTTTATAGGCTTCAATTGACGTCCAACTCAGTTATTGCATGATGAACATGATGCTTTTATTAAAGTATTATTTCTTTAGTTTCTTATTTTAGTGAAATATAAAATATATTGATTTATTTGACTGGTTAATGGTTCTATAGAAATTTTAGAAAACATATTGTTCTACAACACCAGCATTTCTCACGTCAGTATTTATAAAATTCAAGAAATACTGGATTTAATGGATTTTCGTGATTTTTTTTCTTATTTTTTATTTAAAAAATATTTGTCAACATTCTATACATTCTTTTTTGTAGGGTTTATTTGGAGGCATTTTGGAATGATATTTTGGTATGGTAGTATTGTTTCTTTGCGAGGTTTTTACTTACTATATTTTTACTTTCTGTATGCTTTGACCTTGAATGATAATGGGTAGTAGATTTCAGAATGAATTTACTTATCATTTCTTTTTAGGAAATTTGTCGATGTTTTCTGATAATGAGATGAAAGTTTTATCATTTTGAAACTCCTTTCTTTAATAGTACATACAAATAACAATGATAAGAGTAATTAGTGTAACAAATTCAACTTACAATTTGTATATAATTTTTAATTACAAATAAAATTATATAACTTTTTAATCATTTAATGATGTTCATATGATTTTCGGATGGTTCGACGTGTATGATATATACTTGATTGCTGAAATATCATAGTTGTTTCGGGTCATACCAATATACGTCTGATATACGTATTGATCTTGCCTAGTATTCGTTAGACCCGATAGTAACGTCTGATCTGCACCAAGAACTGGTCTCATATCATAAGCTTAAAATCAAAAATGTATAATGGGACTATTGTAAATAAAATTTGGTTAGTCTTTATTTGACTAGCGTATACAAAATTTTGATATAAAATTTATTAAAACGTATATAAAATGTATGCAAAACGTATCATTTCCATTGTAGGGGGGACGTTAAAGCAGGGCATAATCACATGATCATAGTAAAATATTTGTCACCGGCATCACACCCTCTACTTTTCATTATTCTAGGGACGCGATTTTTTCGGTTAGTAAAAACCTATATGTCTCACCCGTTATATGTCACAAACGTAATTGCTTAATGCCGTAATTCTGGCCAAATCTACCCGCTTTAACAGACTCCATTATAGGCTATGGAATAAAAGGGGGGGATGAATATTATAAGAATGAAAGTGAAATAGAACGTATCATAACAAACAATTAAGAATCACGTGATCATAAATTATGATACATAAGATTAAGTTTAAAAATTCCGTATATATTCCGTACACATGAATTTTTCCGTATACATTTTGCATACATTTATTTTTTATAAAAAACATTCAAAAATGAATTGCGCATCAAATATATGGAATTGTAATACGGAATCTATAAAAACGCATATAAAACATACATAAAACATATCAACTCCGTATACTGATTTCTTATAGGGCGATCATTTGTGGCGCAGTAATATTAATATTCACCATCATGTAAATGTGAATCATTTGTCTAACAGCGTTTTTTATTAGATGATTTGATAAAAACAAAATCGCATCATTTTTAAATCACTTTAATGATAAAAAACAGTACAACCTGTTTTTTTAAAGATTATATTTGATAAGAAAAAAAGCATTTCACTACTTTTTTTTGTTGAATTTACAAAAAATAATGCGAAGGAAATAAATGATTTTATATGAAAAATCTGTCTGAATGAAGGAAAAAATGATTCTATATGTTTGAATGAAGGGAAAAAATGATTCTATATAAAAAATTGGTTTGAATAAAGGAAATAAACTTATATAAAAACAGTTTAAGTTTATTTTAACCATTTGCGAATCTACTGTATATGGAAATAAATGTATCTATCACTTAATTCTGGCCATATTTAATGCCTTAAAATTTTGATCTTCAGATAATCTAAATAAAAATCGTAGAATCTGGATATCTATCTGTAAAATGGATCCAGATGCAGGTCTATATCTGCCTATCTGGCACCTCAGAAATCATATAACTGATTGACAGATGACCGTTCTGATAAAACTTGTTTTTATTAATTAATCTAACTTTGATGTACTGAGTAGAGTCATGTATTGCAATGAATTACACCTATCTTATAATTCAGAAAATTAAAGTAATTATATTCCAACAGCAAATTATATCAATTTTTTAGTTTTTATGATATTCTTTTTTTATTTTTACATTATAACTTTGATTCTAATAAAAAAAAAAATTATTTTATATAATAAAATTATATTTGGATAATGGATTGCATAATTTTGCGAATTTTGGAATTTTGACATTTGGATTTTGTACCAAATCCATCTTAGACATATGTGTGTATAAATAAAAGTATGAGGATTGCATTAATACTAAAATTAAGATTTTGAAGACAGTTTTAAATAGTTATTGATATATTTTGTTGTTTGTATTAATTAAATTGATAATTGATCTTACATAGAGCACCACTTTGAAGCAGTACAATATATTATTGTAACTAAGAGTCATATAATTTTCTGCTTATCTTTTCTAATATCTATATCTCAATAGACAAATAATGAACAGACTTTAACTGCATTGAGAATTACCGATTATTGAAAAAAAAAATGTGAAAATATTTATTCTAACGTTTTTTTAATCTGAATAATTAAAAAAAAATTAATTTGATTAATTTATTTTTATTTTAACATAATTTTTTTATGGTTTATTAAATCAAATAATGATACTTAATTAAAATAAATTGATATACTATTTATTTTTTTTTTTTAACAAACAGTTTATTGACCAAATGATTAAAAAAGTTTTTTTTTTTTAACAGTATATTAAACTGGTTAATTATCGCCGTTTTCAGAAATATGTGTATTTATTATTTTGTATCAGTAGTCCACGTGAAAAATTCGAAACTCGAAATTTTGTGTGACAATTAAAATACACAATAGCAAATTGGGGGTTTAAGGACCGTAAGGTCCGTCCCCCTTGCTATTGTGTGTCATGACTCCCAGAATGGTAAAATCAATATCGTAAAATAAATCATACAAAAATTTTGTCCCAATTCCCCCATAAATAAGTCATACTAAAAAATAAGTCATACGAAATAAGTCATACGAAAAAATAAGTCATACGAAAATAAGTCATACGAAAAAATAAGTCATACGAAAATAAGTCATACGAAAATTTGTCCTAACTTTTCCTTAATCAAGAATGGGTTTAATGCAGGCTAGCGCATCAATAAGTATATTTATTATCGCCGTTTTCAGAAATATGTGTAATTCAAGTCACATGATGATCACTTGAAATTTAGTAAAAAATTTTTCTCGAATACAAAATTTTTATACTTTGCTAAGACAAACCGCGATTTTCTTTTTTCATATGAATATATTGCTTTATATAATACCTTAACATAAGTTTTATAACATATGAAAAGTTTTTTTGTCGCGAAACTTGCTAATATTTATAAGAATTTTTGCGAATTTTTAGCATTGAAAGTTTACGAGTATATTACAAGACAGTAAGTCGCTATAATAATACGCGATTTTTTTTCTTTCTATACAATATATTGCTTTATACAAGACTCTAATATAAGTTTTATAATATATAGTTAGTTATTTTATTGCGAAACTCATATATTTTGTTGAAATTCTTACAATTAGGGTATATTACATTGAAAATTTAAAGCTATTGCAGATTATTTTAGGGGTTTTATCGTATTTGATTTTATTTATTTATTATTCTTATTACTTTATTAAAATACTTAGCATTATTTCAAAAAAAAAATGGTAAAAACTTTAAGTAATGATATAAGATGGCGTATCATTTATCATCAACTTGATGGATTTTCTGCAAAAGAGACTGCAAGTAGACTTTATATTGGTGTCTCTACTGTATATAAAATTAGAAGAATTTATGATCATTGGGGTTGTGTAACTCATCCATTTAAAGGTCGTCAAGGAAGAAAAAAAACTTTGAGTCTTGCTGACTTAAATGTATTAATTTAATTTTTATTTAATTATTATTGTAAATTTATTTATTGATTTAACTTTATTATTACAGATTCTAGATTCACTTGTAAAAGATAAAAAAGATTGGTATCTTGATGAAATGGTTGATGAAATGGAAAGGTTAACCGGCAAGCTCATATCTATACCTACTTTATGGAGAGCGCTCAAACATCTTGGAATGACGAGAAAAAAGGTTCTAAAAGATTTTAATCTATTCTTATTAAATTGTTTTAAATAAATAAATAATCAAATATTTTATTTTCCAGTTGCAAAAAGCTGCAAAAGAGAGGAGTGAGCTCTTACGCAGTGTTTTTATGTATAAAATAGGAAGTGAATTCAAGCCAGAACAACTTGTTTTTATTGATGAAACGTCAAAAGATGAAAGAAGTTTATCCAGGGCTTATGGATATAGTATAAAAAATGTAAGGGTTGAAAAAAGTATTGTTTTTGTGAGAGGTAAACGGTATACTATTTTACCGGCATTGACATTAGATGGATTCATAGCCGCCGATATCATAGAAGGAAGTTGTAATAAAGAAAGATTTCAGACATTTATTCTTACACAAGTGGTATGTTATTTATATATTTATTTTATTTATTTAAGATAATATATATTTATATTTAATTTTTTAGTTGCCTCAAATGAACGAATATCCAAATAAAAATAGCGTAATCGTGATGGATAATGCAAAAATCCATCATGATGAAAAATTAGTAGAATCAATTGAACAAATGGGATGTAAAGTACTTTATTTGCCACCGTACTCTCCAGATTATAATCCCATTGAAACAGCTTTTTCTGGAATTAAATCATGGCTAAAAAGAAATAGAATATTTGTAGAAAGTTGCACTGATCCCAAATATCCACTTTTTTTAGCATTGTCTTACGTAACACCTAGTATGGCAAAAGGTTATTTTAGCGAATCAATTTATTCATATTAAATAATTTGATTTAATTACAGATTAATAAACTGCTAAAAAACTTTATTAATTGACCAAAAAAAATACAAAAAATGCTATTGTATAAGTTTTTTTGCTTCTTTAATCAAATTTAATCTACGTCCCATTATTTCTATACCAAACTCATTTAATAAAATTTCAGGACTCATTTCTGCAATTTGTGATACAGTAATCTCCTCCTCTTCAAACTTTTGTAAAAAGTTTGTATATTTGCCTTCACCATATTGTTTATCAAGTTGTTCTAAAAATTCCTTCATAGACAATTCAGAAAATTCTGTATTATTATTATTATTTAAAGTATCAGACTGTAAAGTTAAAGTATTTGACGAATTTAACGATAATAAATGTTGTGATGATTGATGTAATGGTGGGTATGATGGCGGATGTTGTGGTGGGTAAGATGGCGGATGTTGTGATGGATGTTGTGATAGATGTTGTGGTGGATGTTGTGATGGATGTGGTGGTGGATATGGTGGCCATCCATAATAATAAGGATAAACATTCGGTGGAATATTATAATGTGAATAAGAGTTTGTAGAATCATTATTTACTAATGTTGATGATGATGAATGATTTGATGATGAAATCTTTAAAGAATTTCCCATTCCAAAATTAGGATGTGGTGGCGGAGTTTCATAATCACAGTGATTCTTATGCTGTAAATAAAATTACTCGTTAGATAATAATAAAAAAAAACAAAAAAAATTTAAAACTATTATTACAATTTCATCTGTCCACATGGATAAATGTAATGTAGTAAGTGGTAAATGTCTATTGTCTTTGACATAACAATATCCCGTTTTATGGATATCACATCCATGCTTTTCTTTAAGTTTCTTATGAATTTCTCCTTTTATAAGGTCAATTTCGTTCAAATTTGCTTCTTTAGGAATGGAAATTTTCTTTTTTTGTTTTGAAGGTGGCGTAATTTCATTTTCTTCGTCTATAGATTCTTCATCATCATCTAATGTTAAATTTTTCTAATAAAAAAATATAAATAAATTAATATTATTAAATAAGTAAATATATTTTTTAAGAAATATAAATACTTTTTTTCTTTTTGCCGTTTCTTTCTTTTGAATAGATGCAGTAATCAACAAAACCTTATTAGAGTTAGTTAATCTAGAATATTCTTTTATAAATTCTTCAAAATCTTCCTCTTCTTCTAAAATAGTACCAGCTCCTATACCTTTCTCTGATTTATATGATAATTCATAATCAGTACGAACTAATAAACCAACTGCTTCACAAACTCTTTGTGATATCAATTCTTCAAATTCGTAGTAATCAACTGGCTTTTTTTCTAAAGTAATTGCCTTTGCTGGCTTGGTTAAATCAGGCGTTTTAATTACAAGTTTAAAGCGAAAAAACGAATCTGCATTAGGTATAACATCATCTATAGAAAACTTATCAGATTGTTTTGTAATTATTTCACTTTTTCCATTTGTTGAAATCTGATTATTTTCTTGCGCAGGATCTTTATTTTTCTCATTTTTTTTATTATAAGTATTTTGATCTCTAGTTAGTTGACTATTACATTTGGAACATAAAGTAAAATTAAATTTTTTTGAAAAATTAGAATTATATCCGTATAATTGACTACTAGAATGTAATAAAGCAGCTAATATATAATGACATCTATGAGGATTATATACACCATTTCTAACACTCCCAACTTGAGCCGTTTCTTTTTTTTTACTATTCGTTGGTTTAATAGTTTTATTACAACTACAATATTCAATTACTAGATTAACGTTACAGTAAAGACATTTTTGACATGAATAACAAGTTCCTATTTGATATTCTCTATTTTTAACGTTTAAAGTTTCTGTTTTTTCATATTGTTCATAGTCTTTACAGTTACTCATTATAATATTTTTTGTGCGCGAAGCCGCGAAAAGTTAAATTTTTCGCGTTTGATAGTGATAATTGATAATCTAATAGCTGGCACGTGAAAATCTGGATAAATTTTATTGGATAATTTTAATTGTCACACAAAATTTCGAGTTTCGAATTTTTCACGTGGACTACTGATACAAAATAATAAATACACATATTTCTGAAAACGGCGATAAATAAGTCATACGAAAAAATAAGTCTTACGAAAATAAGTCATACAAAAATTTGTCCTAACTTTTCCTTAATCAAGAACGGGTTTAATGCAGGCTTGCGCATCAATAAGTATATTTATTAAATAAGTCATACGAAAAAATAAGTCATACAAAATAAGTCATACAAAAATTTGTCCTAACTTTTCCTTAATCAAGAACGGCTTTAATGCAGGCTAGCGCATCAATAAGTATATTTATTAAATAAGTCTAACAAAAATAAATCATACGAAAATTTTGTCCCAATTCCCCATAAATAAGTCATACGAAAAATTTAAAAATCATGTGACTTCTTAAATCTAATGAACTTTTCTATATATAAGAATGGCTTCTGCGCAAGCTAGCTCATTAAATAGCATATTTGTTAAATAAGTCTAACAAGATTTTTGTCCCAACTTTTCCTTAATCAAGAACAGGTTCAATGCAGGCTAGCTTATTAAATAGCATATTTTATATAAATGTCTAACGAAATGCCACCCTATAAAAATTCAGAAGAAATCCGCAAAATTGTCCCAATTTTTCCTTAGTCAAGAATGGTTCTGCGCCAGATAGCTTAATAAATAAAATTATTTCATCTGAAGCATTAAGTTTCTCCAATTCTCCTCGAAGTCTCGAAAGACGGGATGAGGCAACAACTTGATCCGTGGCCGTATCTATTAGATCTCCGCATATTATTTTAACCTCTTCTATGCTTGCGTTATCTTGTATAATGCGTTGGGCTATCATTTTTATAGTCTCACCATCCGAGCTAATGCCCGGTGCCACCGCCAGCATATCTTAATTATACACCAACTCCTCCTATTAATAGTATTATTGCTCCTCAACAGCAAGGGATTTCCTTGGTAGATATACAAAAAATATTTCAAGAAGCACAGGCACAGCAAAAAACTGAAAACCAGACATTAATAAAGAAAATTACTGAATTAGAATCACAAATGGCTCAGCAATCCATTGCACAAACAGCACAGGCATCAGCTCCACAAACCGTTGAACCCGTTAGACAACCGAGAGGTCCACCAGCTTTTACAAAGTCAGAGGAAGGTATGAGAGATTATCACATATCTGAATTTTTAAAATATTTAGGTTTAATTAGCAAGGAAGAAATGGACCGCGATTATCCTGTAAAGCCTTTTCAAAGACCTCGTCCACAGCGAAATGATAACTCTGCTAGATTTGATAGGATTGAAGAAGGACTTGATGAAACTCGAAATAATGTAAATCAGTTAGCTGATCTATTTCAGAAAAAAGCATACATACGAAAATGTGGAATTTGTGGGGAAACCGGCCATAGCAAAGGAAGTTGTCCAAAAGGACCGATAGCTCAATCTAGTTTCACTCGGTCTTATTTTACGCCTCTTAAACCAATAGTTCCTCCTGATTCAGATGGTGAGGAAAATGATAGAGATGGTTATGATGATGATGAACAAAATAGATGGTATGAACAAAATAGATGCTATGATCCACCGGTAAAAAAAAACAGGTAAATGAGCTAAGAGGCACTTCGCATAAGTTGACCGGAGATACTAATGCAATCTCATCCCTAGAATCTAGCCAACCTGAAACATACGATCAGCTATTGTCTAAGCTCTCACCACCAATACGAAAAATGTGCTTGTCTCGAAAGGCTCAGGAGGAGGAATCGAAAGAATCAGATGAGTGGTTGTCATCTTTACAATATCTGAATGCTAATATAAATGACTTAACTATTTCCGAATCCTTTTTAGATACCGCTAGTGAGTTCGGTAGTATAAATGACCCAGCAATCAAGGCGCTTGGATGGAAGGCTGATAAACCATCTAATTTTGCCATAAAGGGCAATTCCAAGCATATCACTGATTCATTGGGATGGTATACAGACGTGCCAGTTACCTTGAAGGATAAAGAAGATAAGACGGTCACAGTTATTGGAAATTTTGTTCGTATTGATAATGGTGAAACAGAACCAATGCTATTTTTTGGTATGTCAAATATTCGAAAGGTTCAAGGCGTCCCCGATCCAAATAAAAACCAGTTCCGCATAAAGTTACATGGAAAGACATATATTATCCCAACCTTTAGCAAGGCTCTGGTAGTCAAGGATCCGCCAAAAGAAGATCAGGACCAAGCATCTACCAACTCTTCTAGCCCAAATAGTGAGGAGGACTTAAAAAAAAGTGTGAAGAGCTTGAAGAGCGACTAATAAAAACTGAGAGATGGCTTGACATGGCATTAAATGCAGGTAATATTCTTGCAGAAAAATGCTCACGACTTATGGAGAATAGATCGGATGTATGATAGCTTCTCTACTAATATTTAGTAATTTTTTAAGATCAGATTCCCGTCTAGATGTATCATCTTTAAAAGAATTGGCTACTTTATCTACAGAAGAAGGAGATTCGTCTTTTGACTTCATACTAGCCTTTTTTTTCCGACTAACTTTATCTTTTCGCCCATTAGTTACTGTATTCAGACTATTAGAATTTATATGGGAATCTGAACCATTCTCATCATCTGCAGGATGCTCTGTATGAATAATCCCATCTTCTTGAGCAGAGAAGGAAGTATCGTGTGAAGATTCCTGATTATTTTCTGAAATCTGGTCAGAGATGTTAACAGAATCTATAATTTTACGCCATTCCTCAGTAGGTTCAGGAGGCCTCGTATTATCAATAATTTTTTGGTATGTTGTATTAGTTTGTGTTGGTATTCCTGGTTCTGGAAAGAGTACCTTTGCTAATGCTCTCTGCCATCTTTATCCTTCTTCCTGGTTCCGAATTAATCAAGATGAGCTTGGAAATCGTTACTCATGTGAATCTCTTGCTAGACAAAAAATAGATGAGGGGTTCAATGTTATTATTGATCGCTGTAATTTTAATGAATCCCAACGCCGTTATTGGACCAATCTCAAGGCTCCGGCTTATGTCATCCACTTTGATACTCCTTTAGATGTCTGTTTAGAGCGGGCGAAATCTAGAGTTGGTCATCCTACTCTTCATAGCTATAATTGTGTTAGTGTTATTAATAAGCTTAATAGCTTGTCTACATCTCCAGCTTCTTTGTGGCATAGGCATTTCTGGGCGTAAAGGGGCTCTTTCTAACATGAGCTGTCTGACCTCCTAATCTCTTTTTAAGTTCTCCATAAATAAAATTTTCTAATGTGGCATCATCTGTTCCTATTCCTGTATAACCCAAATCTTTTGCTAGACGAATTTTAAAATCATCTTTTTGTGGTTGAGTGGGTAAAGCCTGGTTGGAATAAGGTTGCTGTTCTGGAATTCGCCCCCTACTTTCTAACCAAATTCTTCGTAAATCTGTAAAGAAAGTACCCAAATCAGGTGGATTAGCATGTCTAAGTCTCATTTCTATATATTGAGGCATATGGGTATATAGATATGGCAAAATATCAGCATAAACAAGTCCTTGGGCATATGGTTTAATCCTCTTTTCATAAGTATCTGCTGTATCCATTGTAGAGAATCTTTCTGTCATAAGTGCTCTCATAGCATCTTGATTAGTTCCAACCATTACTTCACGATACTTGCCTTGTAGCCAATTTAGGGATTCAGGTTCATTATTAATTACATTATTTGCATTATATGGATTAGTTGCTGGAACAGGATGAAATTTATCACAGCATAAATCGATACAAAGATACCCTGAAGTAGTAAATATGCAGGAACAAGAGCTAGAAGCCAAAAACGAGGGGGCAATAGCCTAGCCACAACAGAACACAAATGATAGAACACGGGACCCTGCAAGCAAATAAACCCCACCAACCGGAATTATAATAGACGACACTCAAACAAGAATGCAACGCGAATCGCAAGTAGAAGAAATAAGTGATACAAAATATAATCATATAATCTGATAAGTAATAAAAAATATACTTTCCGAATGCGTGTCTAGGCTAGGCTTAATCGAATGGGTACCATATTTTTTTCACTAACCCGATTACTTGCTAAATTAACCTGATCACTTGCTGAACTAACCTGATCACTTGTCAGGCTAACCCGATCAGTTTCTTGATTAGCCTGATAAGTGACTAAAAATATAAAAATCATATAATCTGATAAGTAATAAAAATATAATCATATAATCTGATAAGTAATAAAAAATATAATCATATGATTTGATAAGTAATAAAAAATTGGGACAATTTTGCGGATTTCTTCTGAATTTTTATAGGGTGGCATTTCGTTAGACATTTATATAAAATATGCTATTTAATAAGCTAGCCTGCATTGAACCTGTTCTTGATTAAGGAAAAGTTGGGACAAAAATCTTGTTAGACTTATTTAACAAATATGCTATTTAATGAGCTAGCTTGCGCAGAAGCCATTCTTATATATAGAAAAGTTCATTAGATTTAAGAAGTCACATGATTTTTAAATTTTTCGTATGACTTATTTATGGGGAATTGGGACAAAATTTTCGTATGATTTATTTTTGTTAGACTTATTTAATAAATATACTTATTGATGCGCTAGCCTGCATTAAAGCCGTTCTTGATTAAGGAAAAGTTAGGACAAATTTTTGTATGACTTATTTTGTATGACTTATTTTTTCGTATGACTTATTTAATAAATATACTTATTGATGCGCAAGCCTGCATTAAACCCGTTCTTGATTAAGGAAAAGTTAGGACAAATTTTTGTATGACTTATTTTCGTAAGACTTATTTTTTCGTATGACTTATTTAATAAATATACTTATTGATGCGCTAGCCTGCATTAAACCCATTCTTGATTAAGGAAAAGTTAGGACAAATTTTCGTATGACTTATTTTCGTATGACTTATTTTTTCGTATGACTTATTTCGTATGACTTATTTTTTAGTATGACTTATTTATGGGGGAATTGGGACAAAATTTTTGTATGATTTATTTTACGATATTGATTTTACCATTCTGGGAGTCATGACACACAATAGCAAGGGGGACGGACCTTACGGTCCTTAAACCCCCAATTTGCTATTGTGTAAAATTATCCAATAAAATTTATCCAGATTTTCACGTGCCAGCTATTAGATTATCAATTATTACTATCAAACGCGAAAAATTTAACTTTTCGCGGCTTCGCGCACAAAAAATATTATAATGAGTAACTGTAAAGACTATGAACAATATGAAAAAACAGAAACTTTAAATGTTAAAAATAGAGAATATCAAATAGGAACTTGTTATTCATGTCAAAAATGTCTTTACTGTAACGTTAATCTAGTAATTGAATATTGTAGTTGTAATAAAACTATTAAACCAACGAATAGTAAAAAAAAAGAAACGGCTCAAGTTGGGAGTGTTAGAAATGGTGTATATAATCCTCATAGAGGTCATTATATATTAGCTGCTTTATTACATTCTAGTAGTCAATTATACGGATATAATTCTAATTTTTCAAAAAAATTTAATTTTACTTTATGTTCCAAATGTAATAGTCAACTAACTAGAGATCAAAATACTTATAATAAAAAAAATGAGAAAAATAAAGATCCTGCGCAAGAAAATAATCAGATTTCAACAAATGGAAAAAGTGAAATAATTACAAAACAATCTGATAAGTTTTCTATAGATGATGTTATACCTAATGCAGATTCGTTTTTTCGCTTTAAACTTGTAATTAAAACGCCTGATTTAACCAAGCCAGCAAAGGCAATTACTTTAGAAAAAAAGCCAGTTGATTACTACGAATTTGAAGAATTGATATCACAAAGAGTTTGTGAAGCAGTTGGTTTATTAGTTCGTACTGATTATGAATTATCATATAAATCAGAGAAAGGTATAGGAGCTGGTACTATTTTAGAAGAAGAGGAAGATTTTGAAGAATTTATAAAAGAATATTCTAGATTAACTAACTCTAATAAGGTTTTGTTGATTACTGCATCTATTCAAAAGAAAGAAACGGCAAAAAGAAAAAAAGTATTTATATTTCTTAAAAAATATATTTACTTATTTAATAATATTAATTTATTTATATTTTTTTATTAGAAAAATTTAACATTAGATGATGATGAAGAATCTATAGACGAAGAAAATGAAATTACGCCACCTTCAAAACAAAAAAAGAAAATTTCCATTCCTAAAGAAGCAAATTTGAACGAAATTGACCTTATAAAAGGAGAAATTCATAAGAAACTTAAAGAAAAGCATGGATGTGATATCCATAAAACGGGATATTGTTATGTCAAAGACAATAGACATTTACCACTTACTACATTACATTTATCCATGTGGACAGATGAAATTGTAATAATAGTTTTAAATTTTTTTTGTTTTTTTTTATTATTATCTAACGAGTAATTTTATTTACAGCATAAGAATCACTGTGATTATGAAACTCCGCCACCACATCCTAATTTTGGAATGGGAAATTCTTTAAAGATTTCATCATCAAATCATTCATCATCATCAACATTAGTAAATAATGATTCTACAAACTCTTATTCACATTATAATATTCCACCGAATGTTTATCCTTATTATTATGGATTACCACCATATCCACCACCACATCCATCACAACATCCACCACAACATCTATCACAACATCCATCACAACATCCGCCATCTTACCCACCACAACATCCGCCATCATACCCACCATTACATCAATCATCACAACATTTATTATCGTTAAATTCGTCAAATACTTTAACTTTACAGTCTGATACTTTAAATAATAATAATAATACAGAATTTTCTGAATTGTCTATGAAGGAATTTTTAGAACAACTTGATAAACAATATGGTGAAGGCAAATATACAAACTTTTTACAAAAGTTTGAAGAGGAGGAGATTACTGTATCACAAATTGCAGAAATGAGTCCTGAAATTTTATTAAATGAGTTTGGTATAGAAATAATGGGACGTAGATTAAATTTGATTAAAGAAGCAAAAAAACTTATACAATAGCATTTTTTGTATTTTTTTTGGTCAATTAATAAAGTTTTTTAGCAGTTTATTAATCTGTAATTAAATCAAATTATTTAATATGAATAAATTGATTCGCTAAAATAACCTTTTGCCATACTAGGTGTTACGTAAGACAATGCTAAAAAAAGTGGATATTTGGGATCAGTGCAACTTTCTACAAATATTCTATTTCTTTTTAGCCATGATTTAATTCCAGAAAAAGCTGTTTCAATGGGATTATAATCTGGAGAGTACGGTGGCAAATAAAGTACTTTACATCCCATTTGTTCAATTGATTCTACTAATTTTTCATCATGATGGATTTTTGCATTATCCATCACGATTACGCTATTTTTATTTGGATATTCGTTCATTTGAGGCAACTAAAAAATTAAATATAAATATATATTATCTTAAATAAATAAAATAAATATATAAATAACATACCACTTGTGTAAGAATAAATGTCTGAAATCTTTCTTTATTACAACTTCCTTCTATGATATCGGCGGCTATGAATCCATCTAATGTCAATGCCGGTAAAATAGTATACCGTTTACCTCTCACAAAAACAATACTTTTTTCAACCCTTACATTTTTTATACTATATCCATAAGCCCTGGATAAACTTCTTTCATCTTTTGACGTTTCATCAATAAAAACAAGTTGTTCTGGCTTGAATTCACTTCCTATTTTATACATAAAAACACTGCGTAAGAGCTCACTCCTCTCTTTTGCAGCTTTTTGCAACTGGAAAATAAAATATTTGATTATTTATTTATTTAAAACAATTTAATAAGAATAGATTAAAATCTTTTAGAACCTTTTTTCTCGTCATTCCAAGATGTTTGAGCGCTCTCCATAAAGTAGGTATAGATATGAGCTTGCCGGTTAACCTTTCCATTTCATCAACCATTTCATCAAGATACCAATCTTTTTTATCTTTTACAAGTGAATCTAGAATCTGTAATAATAAAGTTAAATCAATAAATAAATTTACAATAATAATTAAATAAAAATTAAATTAATACATTTAAGTCAGCAAGACTCAAAGTTTTTTTTCTTCCTTGACGACCTTTAAATGGATGAGTTACACAACCCCAATGATCATAAATTCTTCTAATTTTATATACAGTAGAGACACCAATATAAAGTCTACTTGCAGTCTCTTTTGCAGAAAATCCATCAAGTTGATGATAAATGATACGCCATCTTATATCATTACTTAAAGTTTTTACCATTTTTTTTTGAAATAATGCTAAGTATTTTAATAAAGTAATAAGAATAATAAATAAATAAAATCAAATACGATAAAACCCCTAAAATAATCTGCAATAGCTTTAAATTTTCAATGTAATATACCCTAATTGTAAGAATTTCAACAAAATATATGAGTTTCGCAATAAAATAACTAACTATATATTATAAAACTTATATTAGAGTCTTGTATAAAGCAATATATTGTATAGAAAGAAAAAAAATCGCGTATTATTATAGCGACTTACTGTCTTGTAATATACTCGTAAACTTTCAATGCTAAAAATTCGCAAAAATTCTTATAAATATTAGCAAGTTTTGCGACAAAAAAACTTTTCATATGTTATAAAACTTATGTTAAGGTATTATATAAAGCAATATATTCATATGAAAAAAGAAAATCGCGGTTTGTCTTAGCAAAGTATAAAAATTTTGTATTCGAGAAAAATTTTTTACTAAATTTCAAGTGATCATCATGTGACTTGAATTACACATATTTCTGAAAACGGCGATAATAAAGAATTAATTTATTTTTCTTTAAGGATTTATTAAACTGGATAATTAAAACATTTTATTTAACTGGTTTATTAATAATTTATTTTTTATACAACAGTTTAATATTAAACTAGATTAATAAACCATTAAAAAAATAAATTTTAAAATTAATTTTCTTTTTAATAAAGTAAAAAGATTAAAATTATTTAATAGATAATATATATAGAATTTATATTAAAAACTCTCCATATGGTTAATTATAAATTATGGTAGAAATATATCAATAAATCATTTTCCAAATAATTTATAACAATAATTAAAAAAAATTTTTTTCTTAAGTTTTTTTAATAATTTTTAAACTAAATAATTAAATATATAAGAATATAAGTTTTATTATAACACAGTGCAAAAAAAAAGAATATAATTAATTTTTTGGTCTTTTCATCTTTTTTTTAAAACAACCATTAATAAAACACTACAAGTCACTTTTAAAATCAAACTAGTATTGTTGTCTTAAACAATATTTATCAAAAAAAATAAATAAATAAATAATAAATTAATTTAATTAATTTAAGCTTAATTGAAGAAATTTGCAATAATTAAAATATTTAGCAACGACTGTTACAAATAATCTTTTCTGAACAATAATTATAAAAAAATATTTTAATTATTTAAACTTTTAAAAGAAATTCATGCAGTAAAATAAGCTCACTAACTGTACTAAAGAGCCCTAGTTATATTAAGTAATAAAATTGGTAAAATGTGATAAAACATATATATATATATATTTGCTTTGTTGTAAACAGATCAGTACAATGTGATAAAAAAATATAATTTTTTTTTGGTAACAATTAAATTGAATAAATGTGCCCTATTTTAATCAAGCTGCTTTTTTATATAATTCAAATACTTTAATTTCATTTTTTTCAGTTCCTATTCCATTCTGACAACAATATCCAAGATTAACTATTGCATTAATGTTACCTTTTTCAGCTGCTTTTTTATATAATTCAAATGTTTTAATTTCATTTTTTTCAGTTCCTATTCCATTTATATAACAATATCCAAGATTATTTATTGCATTGATGTTACCTTTTTCAGCTGCTTTTTTATAAAATTCAAATGTTTTAACTTTATCTTTTTCAGTTCCTATCCCATTTATATAATAATATCCAAGATTATTTATTGCACTGATGTCATCTTTCACAGCTGCTTTTTTATATAATTCAAATGCTTTAATTCAGTGTTGGCCTTTTGATTAGTATTGGACTTTTGGTCCATTAGACCATTCCAATTCCATATTAAATGGACTATTGGATTATTGACTTTGTCCAATAGCCACCATATATTTATATAAATAATTTTAAAATTGTCTTTACTTTTTCTTTATTTAAAATAATCACAAAAAAAAAAGAGAATAATGATAAATACAACCCAATCTATATAACTAATTATGTGTATGGTTAATAAACATTTTAACATTATCAATAATTCGGCCTAAATTATAATATAAATTTGGCTAAAATTATAAAACATAGTCCATTTGGAATTGGAATTGGACTGGACTAGTTCATTATAGTCCAAATCCAATGGTCCTATACTGGGAATTGGACAATGTCCAATTCCAATACTGCTTTAATTTCATTTTTTTCAGTTCCTATTCCATTCTGATAACAATATCCAAGATTAAATATTGCATTAATGTCACCTTTTTCATCTGCTTTTTTATATAATTCAAATGCTTTAATTTCATTTTTTTCAGTTCCTATTCCATTCTGATAACAACATCCAAGATTAAAAATTGAGCTAATATGACCTTTTTCAGCTGCCTCTTTATATAATTCAAATGCTTTAACTTCATTTATATTCAAATTGATTAATTTAAGGTCAGAAAATACTTGTTGTATATCTGGTCTGTCATCTGGATTACCTTGCCAGCATTCTAAATAATTGAAAATTAAAATTAAATCAATATTTTACAAATAAATTAAATAATTACAAAAAAAAAAAAATATTAAATAATAAGGAGTCATACTTGTATAAATATTAATATAATCTATTGGTGTATTAGGGATTGGTGATTCTCTTTTTCCATTTAAAATATCTAATATTAACCTTGGTTTTTGACAAAATTTATCATAAGATTTAAACGGCTTTTGCTCAGATGATATCTCCCATAGAAGTACACCAATGCTATATACATCTGATTTTTTATTTGGTTTATAATGATAACTATCATTATTGGACTCTTGAAAATGTTGTGGATCGATATAAGGCACTATTCCAAGAATATCATTTTGGGTTGACACTTCAGCCAATCTACGCGAAAGACCAAAGTCTGCTAATTTTATTGTATTCTGATGAATTAATATATTGTCTGAATGCTATATTTTATCAAAGAAAACTAAATTAATATTATATATATATATATAAATTAAATCATATTGAAGTTAATGAAAACATACTAGATCACAATGAATAATATCATTATGATGTATACATGAGACCGCGTCGACAAGTTGAGTAGCAAACTTCAGTTTTGTATTCCAATCTAATTTATTGCAATTATCTTTTAAATAATTGCTTAATGTACCACTATCCGCACATTCAAGAACGAGCAAATATATTGAATCTATATTGTCTTCACTAGATACTAAATTTTTTAAAAAAAATAAATAGATAAATCAACTTATTAAACAAATTCGATTTCCGTTAATTAAAAAAAAATAAAATATTACTCTTAATACTTACTTTTTTTTTCTGTAATACCAAAAATTTAATAATATTCATATGAAAATTAACTTTATGTAATAATTTTATCTGTATACACAAAAAAAAAAAAAAATTTTAAAAAAAAATAAAAATAAAATAAAAAAAAAAATTAAAAAAAAAAAAATTTAGCAAAATTCAAATAGTTAATAATATACAAACATAATATTAAGTACCTCATTAATAATTTCTTTCATAATAGATTCATTATTTTCAAAAGATTTTAATGCGATGATGGTATTTGAACTTTTCCAAGTGGCTTGATATACTCTGCCGAATGCACCATAACCTATAACTTTGATATTCTTAAATTCAGAATAATCATAGTAATTAATGTAACCTTCAGTAATTCCATCCTTAAACCATTCAATCTGTTTGCTTATATTAGTATATTTATTGGAATTACTTGTCATGTTTTCTAAAAGGAATTGTTTTAACGGTAAAAATCCGAACGAATGGTATTTAACGTATTACCTGTATTACCTGCTTCGCATGAATGGAGTGTTTCACAAGCTATAAACTAAAATACAAATCAGATGATCGATCTACAATTGTGACGCAACAGTTGCTGCGTCGTCAATGAGTAAAAAAAAATTTATATGCAACGTAAAAATTACCTGGGCGGATGTTACAGTTAAAGTTTACTATAATTTATGCCGGAAAAAAAATTATAAAAATAAAAAAAAAAATAAAAAAAAAAGAAAACGCAGCTAACTATTAAATAATGCACGTGACTTTGGTACTAAATCATAAAGCTTGTGTGACATCTCAATCACTCGCGCGTTAAAAGGGGTTGGCTCCCCTAGTGTACTCGTAAAAGACACTCTCTCCTATGAGGCCATAAGGTGGAATGGAGAACATGGGTTCAATCTGTCCAGCCAACAGATCTGCATTGAATTTCAACCATGTGGAGAGCCTAGAAGCTTAGCACTGGATCCTGATAGGGGAGGGTAGGGATCGCGTGCATGGCCCTTATAAAGGTTTGTCATTGGTAGACTTCGGTCGAAAATTTCCTGGGTTACCATTGAGTGGTCAACTTGGGCCCCCTGATCACCCCACACCCTGACTACAAAGGGAGAGTGTGACGCAGGTCCTTCGTTTAGATTGTAGAGCCGAAGGGTTACCAGTCACACAGGCTGACGTCCGCTGCGGGCAGGGGTTTATTATTACATGATGTAGTTAATAATTTTTATTTTCATAGATTATAGATTAGTTTTTCTACAATTTGTAATTTACGAGTTGGTCTCTAACAATAAATAAATAAATAAATAAATAATCACTCGCGCGTTAAAAATCCCAAAATAAATCATGTCGTACAAAAATTTCAGCAACTATAATCTCTACCATTTTTATTTTGATTTGGCAATTTTAATAATTTCCATAATTAATTTTTATTTGATACAATTTAATTAATGTCAAATTTTGTAGTTTCTATGATTACACGTTTTTAATTTAAAGTATAATTAATCAATATAAATCAATATAATTTAATTTAATCAGAATTAATCAATAAAATAAACTAGTCTGATAATAAAACAGTGACGAAGCGAGATTTAGCATATCATATTCAATTGACAGCGACGATAAGTGACGAGTATCCGTATGCGCATCAGCTCCTATTTTTTTTTTTATTAATGATAAATTTAAAAAGATCATATAAATTTCCGATCAAGAAACTCAATGAGCCGAATATCGAATACTATGGAGTTGTTGTTGCTCGACCTAATAAAAAGGATGACAATATACAAGCACAGTTGCGTTCCAAAATGACTTTCAGACGTTATTTACTGTATCGGCATGGGCTGTATGGTAAGAGAAATTTGTAAATTAAAAATAATATTATTATTATAAACGAAAAATCCGTTGAAAAAAAACAAATACCTTCTAAGTCTAAACCCATCAGAAGTCTTTCTATGTTAATCTTTTCTTTTTTGACTAAAATAACACGTAAAACGGTAGCTTTGAAAAATAAAAATCTAACTTCATCATTTTCTTTCAAGAAAGATTCATATATGTTCCCATTATTGTTTATAACATCATTCGTTTCGGACCATCTCCAATGAAAATACTGAAAAAGATCCGTACACTGACCATCAACACCCTCATCTTCATTTATCTCCTCATTATTTATTGGCCCATAACAACCAAACGGTATTAAACCTATAAAAAATAAATGAAAAAAAAATATGAAAGAGTACCACTCTTTAAATTTCTCTGGACACGTGAGGATATTGTGCCTTGTCCAACAATGTACTGCGCCAGTTACGCCACCAATAATGAGGATGAGATCTACTGCAAAACCGCCAATAAAAACGTAAGAATTTGTAGTATTTTGCGAAATGACATCAAGTAAGATGTCAAAAATAACCAAAGCTATGAGGACAAATGCGCCAATGATAGCAAATATCGAGCATACAATTCTTGACAATCGTAATTTTTCATTTCGATCTTCAATGGTATTCTCTACATTCTTCAAAAATTTTACAGAAACTTCTGGATGAGTTAATGAAATTTTTATACTCTCTTCATTAATCTCTGAAAGTCCGATAGTGTCTTTACTCTTTGTTGAAGTTATGCTAGAAAAAATGCTTTTCGCATTCGTTAAGAGGACGCCACCGCTTACGACTCCACTTATCGAATTTGATACAACTTTAAAGGTAGAAAGTTTGTTTCGATCAAGTCCTCTTAAAGTAAGAAAGATAATCCCGATAATGATTGCAAAAACGCAAAGAAAGAGAGTCAAATATAAATCACTTCGTGAATCCCTAACGAGGTTCAAATTGATTTCTGTGATCCTTTTAAGATGTTTTAATCTGAACTCCCTATCTTTTATATCTTTAGGTTTATATGTAATTTCAGTTCTGCTGTTGACCGCTGCTGGTGAAGATCCCTCACCCGACATCTTTAGTTAAATAAATGTAATAAATTTGTTTTTTTTTTTAGGATTTCGTTAATCGACCACTCTCCCTTTAAATATTGTTTTATTCATACAAAGTTACGACTACTTGTTTTCGCTTTCAAAGATACCATTTAAGGAAGTTATTATTTCTTTAATAATAAATTTCTTGTGCATACCTGTATGCGTATGGGCTGATGAACTTTAAACAACACGCAACGTAATTAAGTAAGCTGATCATCACTGGAATTAATATTCTTTCGAAAATTAATAATCGGAATTTTATTGCCGCTACCAACATATTTGTGAATAAATACCTAATTCATTGTGTAATAGTGATTTTCAAATTCTTTATTAGTATACTCATTTGAATAAATTGACGAAATAGGAAAAGGTGTAACAATGAGATATTCGAACAAATATCGGGTCATCGTCGAATTCGCATGAGTTAAAATTTTTTCAAACAAAGAAAGAAGAGATGAATTATCATCACTGAAATTTTAGGACATATATCTTCAAATTACTATATGCAACCTTTTTTTGGGATCTTTAATATCTTTAATTATGAAATAAAACATTTTCATTATTATTCTTTTGCCCGTAATTTTAAAATTATCACCAATTTTTGATAAAAAAATAAATTTCTTTTTTTCATTGTAATATTTTATTCAATGATCCTATAATTAATTATTTAAATGAATTAGACCGAAATAGAAAATTAATTCTTCCGTTGTTATGTCTTTTTGTTATCCTATTATATGGGTTGTTATTATTATTATTATGTATAAACCGGAGTTTGAATAAAAGATTATGTTTATCTAACAATATGTACTACATACATTTTTGGAAGATTATCACTGAAAAATTCGAACCACTAAAATATAATAATATTCATTCAAAAAACCTAATAGAATTTTTTGATCATGTTATGAACTCATGATTGAAAAAAAAAAAATAATGTATAAATTCTTCGCCGAAGTGAGTGTTACTTTATCAAACTTTCCTTAAAATTAATTTTTAATGTTTACATGCATCCGTACATAAAAGCATTGTTTCATTCCTTTCACAAAGAATTTTTTTGGAAAGTGATCATTTGTTTGTTTCGTTGTTTCGTTTACAATGACACTTTTGGATGGTCATGAATGAGATCATCGTTTAACATTGCTAAAATTATTTTTTTTTTTTTTTTTTTATCATTAATTATGCAATTGTCTATTTATATCGATACAATAAAATATATAGTGTATATATGTAATGCAATAGTAATTTTCACGGATATGATTTTCACTGCGGATATCGTCATTTCCGTGATGATATATACATTGTAACTTTGTCTGTCCGTTCACAAGCACCTTTTCGGATAATGATGAATGAGACCGTTGTTTTATAAATTTGGCACTATGATGTTGCCTAAAATTGATAAGACAAATCCGATTCTTTGTATTAATCAATTTTTTATTTATCGATACTATATACAATATATATATTATATTTTTAAAACCGGAAAATTTCTTTTTGTAGTCTTATTTTATGCAATTGAATTTGCTATTGCAGTTTTTGATCCCGATAGTTAAGGATGAAGATAAAACATGTGTTTAGTTTTTTTTTATGGAATAATCAATACGGTCATTGATAACAAAAAAAGTGTTTAAAAAAAACAAATAAATAATAAAACCAATTTTAAAAAAAAATAAACAAAACTTGATATATATAATACATTATTGCTATATGAAATATTTTTTTTTTTTTTTTAAATTTAGAATTTTTGATCAAAATATTAATTATAAATTCAACAATGATGTATGTAAATCACTTTTTGTTTTAAACCTCGCATGATTTTTCATATGAAATCGTGATTTATATCTAAATTTAGAATGAGTTATTGTAAATCAGTTTCTCACAGTCATGAATCAAATTCACCATTTGAATGGTATTTTTTGAAAATTAGTACACAGCATTTTGAACTTCAAAATTTCACTTATTGAGTAAAGTACATTCGTTACTTTATTGATGATAAAGTCGTATCCGATTATCAATTTTTTTTTTGAATTAATAAAAAAAAATTTTTTTTTTTTTTGATCGTTAATCCAGTCGTTACGTTATCTTATATTTATTGTCATATTTATAGTGTTGGTGTATTATTCTGGATGATTTCTAGTGGTCAACCTCCTTTTATACTGTAAGATTGCATAACTAAATTAATTATCGCCTATCTCCCTTGCTGTTTAATCTGTAAATTTATAGTAAAATAATAAGAAAAATTAAATTTAATTAAATTATAGTTGTTTAGTTAGTTATCATTTATGGAAACCACATAATTTTTTTTTTAATGTTTTAACCAAATACTATCTATTGATCACTTCCAGGCTAAACCCCAGCGAAATTTTCCGAAAGGATAATAATCGAATTGATTATCATACCCGGTTGGTTAATGAATAACATGATTTTTTCCACCCACATCACATGATTCAAATTAAGATTATTATGAAGTATCGATCTTTCTTAACTGTGTATTTTTTACGCGATTTTTTTTTTGACTTTGACGCATCTGGTGTTTTTAATGCTGTTTTTATGCTTTTATTATCATAATGAGCTTCTTTTCTTGACTCTGGAGCTTACGCCTTCCGGTAAGTTTTCTTTTTAACATTGTTATATTTTTCTCACTGATTAACGTCAACTGTGTATGTGATTTTTTTCAACTTATAATAGCTTAAGATTTTGACTTCAGGAACCTAATAAAAGGTAAGTTCGAGATACTTGAAGCCTTTTAGGAATTTGCTTCTTTACTAATTAACTATTTTTTTCTTTTTTTTCGGTTGGGCTCTTCTTTTTTTTGCGTTTTCATTTTTTGATTTTGTTCATTTATTTTGAGCTTCACCCTTCTTATTTCATTTTTTTCACTTCGTCCTTATTATTTTTACTTCTTTTCACCTTCTTTTCGTCCCTTACCCATTCTTTCCACTTTCATTCATCTTTCATCATTCACGTTATCTTTCGTTTCTCATCACACTTTCACCTTATCTTTCGTGCCTCATCGTTCTTTTCACCTTATCTTTCGTCCCTCATCACTCGTTTCTCATTATTTTCTTTTTTTTCGTTCTTATATCCTCCCTTTTTTTTATTTTGTTCTTTTTCTCCCTTTTCGTTTATCTTACACATCTTTTTTTTTGTTTCTTATTATCCCTAACCCTTTTTCCGTTCCTTGTCATCCTCCCTTTCTTTTTCGTTTCTCTTCTTCCTTTTTCTCTAATTCCTTTTCATTTCCCTTTTGCTTCTTTTTGTTATTTATTTTTTGTCTTTTATACTTACTTCCTTTATTTATTATACATTTCTTTTCAATTTTCTTATCATTGTAATTTGTTGTTGAATACCATTCGTATCGTGACCTATTAAAAGTAAATAGTTGTTATCATAGCTTTAAATTCGTATATTTTAGTAGATGGTTAATTAAAAAGTACAAGATAAAATGCAAATTTCAATAAAAAAGTCAATAAAGTTTTTTTTAATAATAATGTATTTATCAAAAAATTTTTTTATACAAAAAAATTTTGGGTGGCAAAAAAAAAAAACCCGATACCACCCTGGGTGGCACCTAGATAACCTCTTTCTAATAAATAAATATAAATTTTTACATTTATCAGTTATGCTGAAGAAAAATTTATTTAAAGGAAAAATAGAATTAATGACTCAATATTCTTAAGTATAAAGAAACCACTAAATAAGAATAATTATACAAAAATAGTACTTAAATTATTAGGAAATATTCATTCACTATCTACCAGTAAAATTTCTACAAATTATTGGTTTGGAGCTATTTTAATTTATTTCTTGCCGTTTCATTCCCTTGATTTGCAGATTTATTATACCAATAAATTGCTTTATCAATATCCTTTATGATTCCATCTCCATTTTCATACATTAAAGCAAGATTATTTTGTGCTACATCATTTTCTAAATTCGCAGCATCTTGGTATAATTCGAATGATTTTTGCTTATTAATTTTAGTTCCAATACCATTATTATAACAATATCCTAACATCGTTATTCCACATGAATAACCTCCTTCTGCTGATTGCTTATACAATTCAAAAGCTTTATTATAATCTTTTTTAATACCAATTCCATTTATATAACAAGTACCAAGATTATATATGGCTTTTATGTCTCCATTTTTTGCCGCTTTTTCATACCAATAAAAAGCTTTTTTAAAATCTTTTTCAATTCCTATTCCTTTCCTATAACTATGACCAATTTCTAATTGTGCCGTTACATAATTTTTACTAGCCGCTTTTTCATAATATTCAAAAGATAATTTTTCATTTTCTATAACATATCTACAATAATTACCAACAAAACATTGAGCCAATGTATGATTTTTTTCTGATGCATTAATGAACAAGTTAAATGTTCTCTCATTATTTTTACTTGTTGCAATTCCATATAAATTAAAATATCCGATTAAAAAAATAGAATTTGCATTAACTTGATTATTTAACAACCAATTATAAACCTCTTGTACATTTATATTATGATTACTAAAATATTCATTAACTTTCTGTATTGATAATTTATTTTCAAATGCTTCATTTACTTCTTTATAAACAAAATCATTTATCTCATCAATCATTATATTAAAATCTTTTTCAATCATAATATTTGCCTGACCTATAAAATGTCTAATTAGATTATCACGTAAATCTTTTGGCAAAATCTTTTTATACGGATAAACTTTATCTAAAAATTCTTTATGGCTTAAATTAAGGAATTTAATAAAGGGAATTAAATGTTGTAAAGTATTCTTTAAAACATTAAAATCATCTTTTGAATAACTTGAAAGATCTGAAGAAAGTTCAGGATTTTGAGCAATACCCATTTAAGCACATTTTCCCAAATTTGAATAACACTCATTTGAAGGTTATTATGTTGAATAAGAGAAATCAAACATTGTTCCGAAAGTGAATCAAAATCAATTGAATTAAAAACTTTTTCTGGTTCTTCAAATATTAATTCCGAACAAAAATTTTGTAATTTCAAGAAAGAATCATTCTCAAAACTTGTTTGATATATCAAGTTAAAATTTTGTTCCATCCAATTTTTTTTATTTTCAATCAAGAATAATTGTAAATGAATGATTAATTCTTGAAGACCAAGTTCATTGGAAGCAACCAAAATTTTAATAATATCCAAAGTATCATATTCCTCTAAAGAAAGTCTTCCTCCATAAATATACCTAGGAAAAAAAAAATGAGAACATTTAAATATTTTCATGAAATTAAATGTTTTTTTTTTTTTTTTTTCGAAAAAAAAAGAAAGTCGTTATAATTTATCATTTTTACCTTAAGACCATTTGAAAAATATCAGGTGAAATATTTGGTAACTTAATATGTGTCAAAGTTTTATCATTTCTCTTTTCATTAACACTAGTTGATAAAATTCTTCGCAAATAAGGGGAACGATAATTTAAAATAACCATATGAGCACGAAAAATCTTTACGTAAGGGTCATTACCAACTTCAATAGTCATATCATAAAATTCATTATCTCCTAAAATTTCAAGTAAAATTTGTGATAATTTTGGTAAAAATTTATTATCGTACATTATACCCGACTTTCGACTTTCAAAAAGAAATGAAAGAAATGTAATGGATAACTTTATTTATTCACAGAAACCGGTTTTGCTGATCACTATTATGAAAACAAATAAGTATGGCAGTGTGATTTGTGGTACTATCACGTGATTAACCTGATTGCGTTGTTATATAAATCGTTTTTGTTAGTGGTCTGATCTCTCCATCACCTGATTGGTACGAAAATATTCAATTATTTTATTTATGGAGAAAAGCTTTCTTCAGGGAAATGTAATACTTCGGAAAATTTGTCCGTTGCCAGCGAGTTTAATCTCCAAGTATTAATTACTTACATTGAAATAAAAAAAAACTTGAATGGAGCAAACTCGATACATCATATTTCAATCGGTTATTCCACTTCCAGAAAATAGTATATTTAGATGTTATTCAAGTTTGGAATATGCGCTTAAATGAGGTAATGCCCAAAATTCTGAACTTCCTAGCCTTTGATATTTAAGTTATTCAGAAAATAATTTTAATACTTTCTTATTTAAAGATAAAAGAACACATTGTTGTAAAATACCACTTAACGTTACAAAACCAAATTAACATTTTAGGTCAGTCAAATAATAAATATGAGCCAAAGACGATAACTAAAGAAATAAGTTCAATTTTAAAAAGTCCAATAAAGTACAAATTTTACAATATTGCCCAATATATTATATGCATTTAAATTTTATAGTTTGAGCAAATAATAAAAATTTCTTTTCTTTTTTTTGTGAAATTGTTAATAAAAAAAAAAGCTTTTTATTTGTTACCCCAGATGCTACATTATCTTAATCTGCATTGAAATTGTAACCTGTAAATTCGTTTTAATTTTTATAGTTAATAAGAGTATTATTTATTTATCTATTTATTTAATATTTGTTATTTACCATTTATGGGTCTTTTTAAAATAAACCAGATAATATTTTCATTTTTAACCAAATACATACTATATATTGATCACTTCCCAACGAAATTTTCCCGATAAGTTACATCAGAGTAATTGAATTGACTATAATACTTATCCATATATGGATTGGTAAATAAACTTAAGTTTTTTTTTTCTTCAAATTAAGTTTTTGATCAGATTCGTATTCCATTTTTAGTTAACGCATTGCCACTTGGCGTATTTACCTTAGATCATAAAATTTGAATTTCCATGTGCCTAATCACCAATTGTGTTGTGTTGTGTTGTACAATCATGATTATTCAACCTTAAACAAGTTAGTTGATTTTTTGGTATACTCGCTACGCCGGGGAAAGTTTATTTTCATTATAAATAAATTTGCTGGATGATACTTTTATACACCGTTTACAGCAGTTTTCATAATTATGTGGTCACCAAATTTTTTGTGGGTTTCAAAATTGTGATTTTTAATAGTTGACGTGACTATGATTTATTAATGAGTCGATGTAAACAGATAACAAAATTCACAACAAAAAAAAAAAAAAAAAATAGACGTATAAATAAACGTTTAAGTAAACGCTTTTTGTCTGTTTGAGTGCATAAATTTTTTTAAAAAAAAAACTTTAACTTGAACTGAATCGCATCTACAATATTTTTTTTTTTAGTAATGATAAAAACAATTATTTCATCTTTTGAAATTTCCGATATTTTTTATCTTTTCATAACTTTCATAATCCTTTATGTAGCTCAATTTTATTATCATTATTTTACTCGTCCTAATCGTTTACCAGGTCCATTTCCACTTCCAATTCTTGGTAACGCTCATCAGCAAATTGGATATGGATTTAATGATTGGCTAATATCATTGCATAAAAAATATGGTGACATGTACGAATTAACTTTGGCAGGTCGACGTTTAATAGTGTTATGTAAACCGGATTTAATTGAAAATATGAATATATCTTCATCAAAGAATAAATATTTTTTTAGAACACATAATGCGGTAGGATTTGCGGAATATGGATTTGATGGAAAAGGAATAATATTTAATAATGATTATGAATCTTGGAGATATAATCGTCAATTTTTTACTCAAGCGTTAATGAATCCAAGTTTTAATCATCAAGCTATTGAATGGACTAATGAATTATGTAATGAAATGGAATCTTATTGGAATAACCTTGAGGAAGATCATGAATTAGATCTTTTAAAATGGATGCGTAGATTTACAAATGAGATGATTTTTAAAATTGCTACTGGGACAAAAAATGAGTCTATCGCTTCTTATTATAATACTCTGATTAACAATAATAAAAATTCCTTAAATAAGAAAGAAAATGAAAAATTAAAAGAATCTAACAATTTTGTTGAATCAATTGAGATTTACATGGGAGGGATTATTTATTTTTATGTTTTCAATAAATTCATTCGTCAAAATTTTCCATTTATTCGTGAAAAAGTTAGGAAATTATTGAAAAATAAGGATTATTTAGTTGATAAATTATATACCATTGTTAAGAAAAGAAGGATTGAAATTGAAAATACACCTTTAGATCAACCACTTCGTCACGATATGTTGACGGCTTTTATAACCGCGAATACTCCACGTGATATCAACGTTGCGAAAAATGCTGACGACGACTTGTCAAAACCTATGACTGATAAAGAGATTTTTAGAAATATACTTGACGCCATGAGTGCAGGAACAGATGCCGTAAGTATGGATTATTCGAAAGATCTCAAAGCCATTTTTATTCAACATGAGTATAATATGATTTTTTTTTTCTTTAAAAAAATAGACGGCGAATTTGATTTGTTTTGTTGTATATTATCTTGAACATTATCCTGAAGTGAAACAACGAATGAGACAAGAATTTGAAACAGTTCTTGGAAATGACTTAACAAAACATATAACACATAATGATCTTGATGAGTTGGAATATTGCGATGCAGTTATTAAAGAAACGTATCGTCACAACCCGATAGCTTTTTTCATTGGTCGTCTAAATGTTGTTAATGATAAGGTTGGAGAACTCAATTGGCCAAAAGGAACTGCATTTCAAATGCTTTTATCCGTAATAATGAAAGATAAAAATTATTGGACTGAACCTGAAAAATTCGATCCTGATAGATTTTATAAGATTGAAGAAAATAATAAATATTCACTTGAAAAGGAAAATATGACAAATACTTTTCACATGTTTGGAGGTGGAATTAGAATTTGCCCTGGAAAAAAATTGGCAATCATAGAAATAAAATGTTAATTAATATCAATTTATAGAAAGTATGATATTGAATTAGTGGATAAGAATTCTCCATTAAAATGTAAAAGCGTTTTTCTTAATTTATGTAAAGAATTAATTATTAAGGTTAAATCAAGAAAATTTTAAAAAGAAAGCAATATGTATCTATTTATGGTTGCGTGAAAATTCTACACGTTGCGTAATATACTGTTGTAGTTTGGTTTTAGTATAAAGCCTATTTTATTATGTGTTTTGTCCATTTTTTTGATAAATAAAAAAACGAAAGAAAAACTTGATTGTTTCTTTTCACATTATTGACATCATTAATTACCAAACATTTTTTTTTTTTTTTGAGTTAAAAAAAAATAACCTTTAAAAAATACGATTTCTCAATAAAACAGTTTTTATAAATTTTTATGTCAATTGCTTATCGATTTTTATAAATTTGTTGTTATTGTCTTTCGACAAAATTGGTGGTAGCAATATCATACATAATTGACGTTTTATTTATTTATTAATGATAAATTTGTTAAATAAAGAATCATAAAGATCTGAAACGTTAACGTTGCTCAATAAAAAAAGGGAAAATACAACAATCGTATGAAGAAACAAATTTTATTTAAGAAATTATTAACATAATAGTTTATTATTATAGAGTCACCAAATTTAATTTATAACACAAGAAAGTAATTCTTATTATTTGAAGATTGGGACTGATTAAGTAATTGATTTTATTATTAAAATGTCAGGTAATCGTAAAGATTATAATATTTAACGAAATTGTTAACTAGGAAAACGACTTTAAAAAGTTTTTTCTATAATGAAATTACATTAAAACGAAGTGCTGGATAAATTTTAAGATTTAAATATGCGTAATGGATCAGCAGGTGCAATCACATATTCTGATATTCATATTGCAAGTTTATCACTTAATAAACTATAAATAAAGTCTATTATAAAAAAAGAAAACACAAAATATTTTAATCAAATCTCATGCATTTATTTTATCTTAGGACATTGTTAAAGAATTTTACCTAATTAAGGAAACAGCGAACTTTCAGCTAATAAAACGTGATTTTTATCAAAGTGCGCACAATGAACTCTCTCTTTATATACTTAATTTATTTATATTTACGCATCATATAAGTGCAAAAACTAGGTGATAAATCTTTCATATTTTTTTATAGTTCTTTTATAAATTAATGGACTATTTTTCAATATTGTTGAATAATCTATTGCTTATTTCTTTGATTTTATTAAACTGATCATATGATATCCATTCAAACATTATTTCGTCATAACCATTGATTTTTAATTTCATTTCTTGAGTTAATTTGACCTCTCTTCTCTTGATTCTTATAAAAAATCCGGATGCTAAAACAAACAATTTAAGCCTATATAAAAACTAATTTGCTGATCACTTCCAAATGGATTTAACGAAAAAAAATTGATATTCAAATGCTTCAGCCCAAGTTACGACTAAACTACTTTTAGTAATTTATATCATATATTAATTAAAAAATTTTCATATGACATACTTTTTTATTGTCGCACTATAACAAGGTGCCATACATGCTGTGATTGTGCTTGTGACCAACTGATCAACATAACTGCATTTTCTATAACCGAACAATTATAGCGTTTAGCGAAGAAAAGTCATCTTTTAAAGAAGAAATTTGATGTTTATATATAGTGATGGCTGATAGCAATAATAAAGGTAAAAGCATGTAACATGATTATTTGGAATTATTCAAAAATTTTTTAAAACAAACTTGCCAATGTAATAAATTAGTTTCAAGTAGCACCAAGGAAAATGAAGGTAAAACATACTAAACTTAATTATTAAACAAAAGTTATTTGTAATAATTTAAATATTATTATATTTTATACAAACATTCACATGCGATTTAAATAATTTAGCTCGTGAGTTAATGGATTATCTTATAATTCTTATAATTTTTATAATTTAAATAATAATGGTTTGTTGTTATCTTGTATAACTTTAATAATTAACAATACTACAGTTGGTAAGGTTCAGTCATTTTATTTTTACTTTATTTTATATACTATTAAGATGACTAAATTTTTTGTTAAATAATAATAATTATATCATAGATGGTAAGCTACAATACTTAATTATACTATATTTATTATATACTATTTACATGTAATTCGAACTAATTATACTCTTTACTTAAATACAAAATTAGATTGTAAGTGGTATTTAATTTACAGCGTATGCTTTTGTAATAACATTTGTATCCTTTTGACTAATAACATTTTTATCTAATTAATTAATAAATAATACTACAGGGTGTAAGTTACATGTTATATATTTCTGTGATATATATGATTTAAGCAACTAATTTCTTTATTTAAAAAATTATTTAATAATATAGGGGGTAAGTTATTTATTTAATTCTATTATTACATATTTATATAATATTTACATATAATATAAACTAACTAATTTCTTTATTTAAAAAATTATTTAATAATATACATTCTAAAATAAATTACCAAATAAATTTTTAAATAAAGAAATTAGTTAGTTTAAATTATATGTAAATATTATATAAATATGTAATAATAGAATACGACTTACCAACTAAAATAAATTACCAATAATTTTTTAAATAAAGAAATTAGTTAGTTTAAATTATATTAAGTTATAAGTTATTTATTTAATTCTATTATTACATATTTATATAATATTTACATATAATTTAAACTAACTAATTTCTTTATTTAAAAAATTATTGGTAATTTATTTTAGTTGGTAAGTCGTAAAGAAATTAGTTAGTTTAAATTATATGTAAATATTATATAAATATCCCTATAAAAAATAAGTGTCCGGATAATGTCCGGAAAATGTCCGGAAAAAAATTCTAAAATATTGTCCGGAAATTCTGGACACTGTGTGTCCGGAAACTGTTCCGAAAACACTGCATTTTCGGGATATTAGGAATTTGTCCTGAAATTGTCCAGAAATGTATTTTCGTAAAATTTTGCCACAAAAGATGATCAATGGATAGATGATCATCATTATTCCTTAACCCAAAATTTTTATATCATAGATATATAGTATTTTTGCCTGCTCTGCAATTTTAATTAGTACGACAGAAAAGGTTTTGAATGTCAGTTTTGTGCTTTTTGCATTTTTTTACAAAATTAATTTATCCTTTTTTGGAAATAGTATCCAGAATTTGTCCTGAACTTTTTCATGTCCGGAATTTGTCTATCTCGTTTTTTTACTATGTCCAGAATTTGTCCAGGTTTAACTGTCCAGAATTTGTCCAAAATTTTATGCCGAACAAATACTGGACGAATTCAGGACAAAGTTAGGACATGTCAAAATTTTAAGTATCAGAAGTGTGTCAGACATGTACCAAAAAAGTGGACATTTTCTGGACACATCAGATTTATTCCGGACATTTTCCAGACATTTTTGATAACATTTTCCGGACATTTATTTTTTATAGGGTATGTAAATAATAGAATTAAATAAATAACTTATAACTTACGTTCTAAAATAAATTACCAATAATTTTTTAAATAAAGAAATTAGTTAGTTTAAATTATATGTAAATATTATATAAATATGTAATAATAGAATACGACTTACCAACTAAAATAAATTACCGATAATTTTTTAAATAAAGAAATTAGTTAGTTTAAATTATATGTAAATATTATATAAATATGTAATAATAGAATACGACTTACCAACTAAAATAAATTACCAATAATTTTTTAAATAAAGAAATTAGCTAGTTTAAATTATATGTAAATATTATATAAATATGTAATAATAGAATTAAATAAATCACTTACTCCCTATATATTAAATAATTTTTTAAATAAAGAAATTAGTTAGTTTAAATTATATGTAAATATTATATAAATATGTAATAATAGAATAAAATAAATAACTTATAACTTACAATCTAAAATAAATTACCAAATAATTTTTTAAATAAAGAAATTAGTTAGTTTAAATTATATGTAAATATTATATAAATATGTAATAATAGAATTAAATAAAACTTACTCGCTATATTAATAAATAATTTTTTAAATAAAGAAATTAGTTAGTTTAAATTATATGTAAATATTATATAAATATGTAATAATAGAATTAAATAAAACTTACTCGCTATATTAATAAATAATTTTTTAAATAAAGAAATTAGTTAGTTTAAATTATATGAAAATATTATATAAATATGTAATAATAGAATTAAATAAATAACTTACTCCCTATATTATTAAATAATTTTTTAAATAAAGAAATTAGTTAGTTTAAATTATATGTAAATATTATATAAATATGTAATAATAGAATTAAATAAAACTTACTCGCTATATTAATAAATAATTTTTTAAATAAAGAAATTAGTTAGTTTAAATTATATGTAAATATTATATAAATATGTAATAATAGAATTAAATAAAACTTACTCGCTATATTAATAAATAATTTTTTAAATAAAGAAATTAGTTAGTTTAAATTATATGTAAATATTATATAAATATGTAATAATAGAATACGACTTACCAACTAAAATAAATTACCAATAATTTTTTAAATAAAGAAATTAGCTAGTTTAAATTATATGTAAATATTATATAAATATGTAATAATAGAATACGACTTACAAACTGAAATAAATTACCAAATAATTTTTTAAATAAAGAAATTAGTTAGTTTAAATTATATGTAAATATTATATAAATATGTAATAATAGAATAAAATAAATAACTTATAACTTACAATCTAAAATAAATTACCAAATAATTTTTTAAATAAAGAAATTAGTTAGTTTAAATTATATGTAAATATTATATAAATATGTAATAATAGAATTAAATAAAACTTACTCGCTATATTAATAAATAATTTTTTAAATAAAGAAATTAGTTAGTTTAAATTATATGTAAATATTATATAAATATGTAATAATAGAATTAAATAAAACTTACTCGCTATATTAATAAATAATTTTTTAAATAAAGAAATTAGTTAGTTTAAATTATATGAAAATATTATATAAATATGTAATAATAGAATTAAATAAATAACTTACTCCCTATATTATTAAATAATTTTTTAAATAAAGAAATTAGTTAGTTTAAATTATATGTAAATATTATATAAATATGTAACAATAGAATTAAATAAATAACTTACTCCCTATATTATTAAATAATTTTTTAAATAAAGAAATTAGTTAGTTTAAATTATATGTAAATATTATATAAATATGTAAATAATAGAATTAAATAAATAACTTACTCCCTATATTATTAAATAATTTTTTAAATAAAGAAATTAGTTGCTTAAATCATATATATCACAGAAATATATAACATGTAACTTACACCCTGTAGTATTATTTATTAATTAATTAGATACAAATGTTATTAGTCAAAAGGATACAAATGTTATTACAAAAGCATACGCTGTAAATTAAATACCACTTACAATCTAATTTTGTATTTAAGTAAAGAGTATAATTAGTTCGAATTACATGTAAATAGTATATAATAAATATAGTATAATCAAGTATTGTAGCTTACCATCTATGATATAATTATTATTATTTAACAAAAAATTTAGTCATCTTAATAGTATATAAAATAAAGTAAAAATAAAATGACTGAACCTTACCAACTGTAGTATTGTTAATTATTAAAGTTATACAAGATAACAACAAACCATTATTATTTAAATTATAAAAATTATAAGAATTATAAGATAATCCATTAACTCACGAGCTAAATTATTTAAATCGCATGTGAATGTTAAAATATAATAATATTTAAATTATTACAAATAACTTTCGTTTAATAATTAAGTTTAGTATGTTTTACCTTCATTTTCCTTGGTGCTACTTGAAACTAATTTATTACATTGGCAAGTTTGTTTTAAAAAATTTTTGAATAATTCCAAATAATCATGTTACATGCTTTTACCTTTATTATTGCTATCAGCCATCACTATATATAAACATCAAATTTCTTCTTTAAAAGATGACTTTTCTTCGCTAAACGCTATAATTGTTCGGTTATAGAAAATGCAGTTATGTTGATCAGTTGGTCACAAGCACAATCACAGCATGTATGGCACCTTGTTATAGTGCGACAATAAAAAAGTTATGTCATAGGAAAATTTTTTAATTAATATATGATATAAATTACTAAAAGTAGTTTAGTCGTAACTTGGGCTGAAGCATTTGAATATCAATTTTTTTTTCGTTAAATCCATTTGGAAGTGATCAGCAAATTAGTTAACAACTATGGCAAGCCGCTCTGGTCAAAAGTGTGCCATATTTTGCAGCAGGTGCGCCTGTTTTTAGGTGCCTGATGCGCTAAGTGCGGCAGGTGCGCCTGTTTTTAGGCGCCTGAGTGCGGCAGGTGCACCTAGTTTTTAGGCGCCTGATGCGCAGGATGCGCCTGATTTTTAGGCGCCTGAGGCGCCAAAGTGCGGCAGTTGCGTCTTATTGCGGCAGTTGCGCCTGTTTTTAGGCGCCTGATTGCGGCAGTTGCGGCAGATTGCGGCAGGTGCGCCTGTTTTTTTGTTCTTTTTCGATCATAGGCTTTTTTTGGAAATAAACATTCACTGAGCTTTTGGCATAGATCTACGCACATTGCCAAATTAATAAAAATAGTTTTTTTTTGGTTCAAACTCGTTCCACTGGATCGGATGTTGTTCTATCCTTGAAATTATCACTTTTTTTTTAACCAACTAAATTTTATTAAATTAAATGTTCAAAATAATCATGAATTTACAAACTTATGAATATAAACATCCAAAAGAATTTTTATCTTAATGGATTATCCATCGTATCATCTATTTTTTTTTTTTATATTTTTTTTAATTTTTTTTGCTTATTAGTCGATTGGTATAGATAATCTTAAAATATCAATTATAAAAGAAAGACGATGAAATTGCATTTTATTGCACTTTGTAATTTTTTTTTAAATATATTTATATAGTGAAACGAGTAAAATTTATTTTTAAACTTCATATGCAGTTTCATAATAGAATTCTACTACCTTTTGATTATGTAGTTGAATGAATATTTTGACTTTTTTACGGTAACAATGAAATTCAGTCTCAACATTCCGTCTTTCAATGTGAAATGAATACATGAGCAATAAAAAATTAAAAAATAATTAACAATTGAATGCAATAATCACAAAAAGGTCTTTCGTGTTTGTTATTATTTTTAATCATATTGATACACATTACACAAGTTGCACATCGCAACCATGATAGCACGCGTGCTCCAAGGAATTTTTCACGTTAAGAAAAATGCAGATACTTGGTATTTGTATTAGATGGTTGTAAAAAAAGATGATTTTATAATTATTAAATTTATTAAAAGTTTACAAATTACCCGGGTCCTAAGATAGAAATTTTATTTATCTCTAGTAAAATACCTGGGTCTTATGAAATACGGTACGCAGTATTTTATTTATTTATTTATTTATTCTATTTATTTATCACAGAAGAAAGTTGAAATAGATAAACAGAAATATATGCACATAATTAGGGTATGCAGTATTTATTTTTATTTTTATTTTATTTTGAGTATATAGGCTAGGACTGTCAGTAGAATTACATAACGGAATACAATAATAATAAAATTAAAGTTACGGTAATCTATGTTGTAGTTTGATACGCAGTAATCCTGCTTCCGTGATAAAAATAGTTTATTGCTTTAGTCACGTGTTCTGTCTCCTCAAAAACTGAGTCGTACTACATTTTTTGTGTGATAAAACAATACTTTTTTTCAAATTTTAAGTTTGAACTTGGTTTTTTTACATACAAATAGTATTCATCTTTTTACCTAATTACATGTTTACATGTAAAAATTTTAAGTATTATTAATATATTTTATTATAATATTTATTTACTAATAATAAAATGTAGCTATTTATTTTTATTTTTTTTTAAAATAATAAAATTAATACAATAGCAAAATAAGTAAAAAAAAAGTGGTTGTTTAATATTATTTTATAACATTTATTTAAAATAAATATCAAAGGTACACAATAATTTAATAGTAATTTAATATATAATAAATGTTTATGTTAAATAAGTTTTCTAAAGGCTTAGAATTTTTATTTTACAAGAAAAAACGTGGCTAGCATTGATACATAATTATTCAAATGAAAAACTTGTCTCAGATTAATTTTGAGGTGATCTAAAAATAGTAAACAATTTTATCACAAGCAGGATTACTGCTTCATGAAAAGGGGGATACTATATGCAATGCTAGCTAGGCAGTAGCTCTGTTCACTTATATTCTATTTTGTTCTGATTTTTCAAAATTTCTTAGCCAAATCAATTTATTTAAAATTGGAACAACGATTGGAAATAACGGACTAAAAAAATTGATGATCTGAGTGTTCCAAAATTTGAAAATGCAATACATGCTTTAACATGATAGGTTAGAAATAAACTGAACAAATTGAACATGATTTTTCTACTCAATTTATGCCGTTTTTAATTGGCTAAAATTAATTACACTAGAATCGGATCAGAATAGAATAGAATAGTAATGAACAGGACTAGTATAAATATTTACAGTACATGACTTTGGTTAACTAAAATTTCTCAATACCAATGCTATATTTAAGCAACAGATTATATAATTGTTCAGTAATATATATATATACTACACAATTGTGGCGCAATATAAATATATTGTAATTTTGATTATACTAATTACAACTGAATTCCCTATTGTATTAAATGGATTTCGGTGATTTGCCAGGATCCTGCATTTTTATTTATTAGAATCAAAAGATTCTTATTTATATAAAGCGATATTTAAATACATTGACATTACAAAACAATCATATTTTTTCAAAATTAGAACCACTAGCTTCGTTTGTAAATATTAAATTGAGGGGTAAAAATCGTATTTTTTTTTTTAATTGTATAATTGTATGATTTTTACATGTGAAGAAATAAACGGATAATATTTATACGCGTTATTTGTTTCAAGTTTATTTTTTTCTTTAGCGTCATTTGTAAATATTAAATTAAGGGGTAAAAATCATATTTTTTTTCTTATTGCATGATCGCATGATTTTACATGTGAAGAAATAAAACAGAAAAATACTTATAAGCGTTATTTGTTTCAAACATGTTTTCCTTGCTCTCCTTACTCTCGAAGAAGTCTGAGTATTTTTGAACTAATATTGATTTAAGATGGATTTAAATAACATAAATGCTCTACCAAAGAAATGTCACGCCTGTTCCACTTGCAAAAAATTCAAAGCCAATATCGACAATCCAAGTATCTGTAGACTGTGTAATCATAACCTTAACTACCACGAGCAAGTAAATAAATTTTTTAGTTTTACAAAGAAACATTATTTATTCTTTAATATAATATAATCATAATAATATTTAATAATCATTATTTTCTATTAACTGTTAAGTACGCAGAATTAATTTTCAATCAGAAGATGCTCACTGGTGATCTACAAAATTTAGATATGCTACCTAGGAAATGTTATAAATGTAATTGTCAAAAATTCGACCGATCAAATGATAATGAAGAAATCTGCGCAGTGTGCAATGATGACGAAGGAGAGCATCATCAAGTAAGAAGTTACTATATTATAAATTCAATTTTTTATTGAATGAATAATTTTTATTAATATACCAAATTAATTTATTAAAGTGGGAAGTAACCATATCTCAAACACCGCTTAATCAAAATTTCATGATGGCCCAAAGTTCAAATGTATCGAATTCAAATACTGCACAGATCCGTACATTGGCAAATTCAAATTTTAACGCAAATACATTGTCCACACAAAATATTGCTGGATCAGCAAATTCAGATTCGAGACAGACAATACAAGTTCCAAGAAACGGATTTATTTCAGGCCCTTATTCATCAAATGGTGATGATGTTAATAGGTTTTTAAATGATGAAGAAGTACGAAGTAGGCTATTAAATATAAGAGATAATATTAATATACGTGAAACTTCACAATTGTATGATAAAATGAGAAAAAAAAACAAGTCATTTGAGCCCCTAGTTATATTACTAAGATATAAGGGAAGTAAAAACATGGTCCCAAAGGAAGGCACTTCAATGTAAGTAATAACAAGCATTTTAATTTAATTTAATTTAATATCAAAATTTAAATTTTAAAAATCTAGTTTCAAATGGCTTGAAGAAAAGCAATGGATAAAAAATATAAAATTTACACGTTCTGATGCTAACTACGTGAACAAAAAGATATTGAAAAATTTTCCGATATTAAAGGATTATGGATGGATATGCCTAAAACCTACTCAAACTAATCAATTAATACCTTTCAGAGAGGGTCAAGTAATAGATGGTGAATTATTAAAAAGGTAAATATAAGCAATCAATAAATATTCTTATTTTTTGATCCTTAATTATATATATATAACACTACATATTACTAGTGCTGCTACGTATAGAAAGAGGTTATATATTGCTCCAAAAAGAAGCATTATACTCAATGACGGAAAGGACAATTCAGATAGCGAATCGGAACAATCATCAAATGGCTCGGATACAGCAGATCATAGTAATGAAAGGTTTGTTTTACTGTAATTCAAAAAATAATATCTCACAAAATCAAAGTTTCACATTTTTTTGCTTGATACAATAGTAGAGGAGCAAATTCAGGTAGCGATAACAATAGGATTATTCAAAGATCTAATACCCAAACAAGCACAGCTACAATTAATCTCGCTCAACAATTGTTAGGTAACATATTGCTCTTAATAAACATGTTACATTTAATTGCTAGTACTATGTAACAACCACTAATTGTTTTTGTTTTTTAATTTTATTTTTACCAACAATTAATTAATTATAAATTCAAACAACTTACCAGATACAGAAGAGTTTAGAACTCAAATATTAAACAAATATAGACTGGATAATCATATTTATGATAATCCCATAAGTGACATTATTATTGATACCCGAAATGATATAATTTCTTCGTTATTAAATTGGTTACATAATGCCAATGTATTGGATATCCTCAAAAAACCAGTTATCAAAATCAATGATGAAGAGTAAGATTATGATCTTTTTTAAAAAATTTTTATTAATAATGTAACAAATAATATATGTTTTTTTTTAAATTTAGCATGACCGACACAGGCGGTGGTTTTAGAGATACAACTGAATCATTTTGGGAGAAGATCAAAACTGAAAATGTTAACGGTGGCCGGCTGTTTGATGACGGAGAGAATACATTCTTTATAAGATATAATAATGAGTCTACCGAGTGGAAGTATCCCGAAATTATCGGAAAAGCCTTATTTTGGTGTTGGCTGCACCAAGGTACATGGCCTAAATGGCTACATAAAATGCACCTGGTGTATGTAATTTATGGGGAAGAAAATATAAATACTGTCAATATACTTGGCGAATATATACCGTATCTTCATGACTTCGTCATTGATTTACAATCAGATTTAAGAAATAACGATAAATTATCCTTATGGGCGATCACTAGAAACAAGAATGTAAGATTTTTTAAAAATATCGTTTATAAAAAAAATTTATTTAATATAACTTTTGTATAATTTATTCAGATAGAACAACTTTTAACTATGAGTAATCATGAGTTATCTTCATATATTTCCAAATACGAAGTTGTGATTAAACGGTTGGAAAGCCTCAAGTTGCTTAAAAAAGGATTTAATATTCTCAATATAATTGGAGTATGTATTCTTTTTTTTTTTAAAAAAAAAAGAAAGAAAATTGCATTATTAAAAAAAAAATTTCTTTATTAACAGCTACTTCAAGATTACGGATGGGAGAAAATCGAAAGGCAACTCTATAAAGAATTGAATTATGACGAATTCTTTAATCAATTCGACTCATCTATAAACGAATTCAATATGACAACAGAAGCAAGAAAAAGAATATTTCAGTGGTTTCAAAATTATATATTCAAACAGCCTAAGAAGAACCTTGAACTCATAATGAAGTTTATAACCGGGTCATCAAGGACTCCTGTGTTAATGAAAATAAAAGTAAGTTTATTGAAAATTTATTTTTGGTTGGTTCAAGCTTATAGTAGAGATTACCTGCTGGAAATTTGCTCATTTGTTGTTAAATAGATCGAATGGTTAGGAGATGCAGCAGGATCGACGGGCTCTAGATTAAAACGACTTCCAATATCAAGCACTTGTGCTTCAGTTCTAATACTTCATGACACATATGAAACCGACAGTATATCACAAATTAATTTTGAAGCCGATCTTGACACAGGTTTCTTTGAGTCTGAAGGTTTTGATGAAAGATTATATCGGAACAATTATACACGCCTTAATTCTACTATTAGTAATGCTGAGGTAATCGATTTAACACAAACTACAACTGATCTTATAGAAGATGATGTTGATGGCAGTGAAGGTAGGAGAGGTGGTACTAGTAGAAGAGGCAACAGAAGAGGTAGAAGAGGTGGTAGAAATCATGATACAAGAGGTAGTACAAGAGGTGGTAATGTAGTTAGCAGAAGAGGCCTAAGGAGTCAAGATCAGCAGCAGCAGAATAATACAAGTCTCGTTAATGATAATTGGAACGTTCTTTTACCAGAACATATAGAAGACCAAATACGAATAACACGAAGTGGAGGGAGGAGTCAAAGAGAAGTAGTATATACACATGTATTAATAACGTGTTAAAAATTTTATTGTCAATGTTAAAAATGTATAAAATAAAATCGTTAGTAAAAAAAAAACGTTCAGTTAACTAAACGTAATGTTAATATTACATACATTAATATAAAGATAACCTAAAAGTTAATCTAAGGCTAAAAAATAATGTAAAAAAAATGGATGGCAAATTTAAATGTCAACGAATCTATTTTAAATAATCATTGCACGATAAATAATAAGAGATTATTATATTGTATTTAGATTATTACATCATAATTTCTAATGTTTGGACAATAAATTTAATTATTTTATCATAATTTCTGATTTCTATCAAGTTTGATCAGTATTGTTGCGTGATATTACAATCGGCCATTTATTTGTGATCGTACAGCTTAATTTTGACGCTATTTTTTAGTTTATTTCAGTATATTCAGTATATGAATATATGACTTTAAGAAAAGTAAAAAAATGCGGATAAGTTTATGTAAAAAATCGTGTCGCCCAGCATTACATTAATTTCTGATTGTTGTGTAATCTTTAATCTTGTTTGCATATATAAATTATATAAAATACACGCATATATTACTCATAAAATGCATAATGATTTCATATTATATTTGTAATTATGTTCTATTCGTCTGATTAATAAATGATTTTAATTCCTAAATGCATACATTAATGGAAGATAGGTATCGGAATGTTAGAGCTTGGTGGCTGTGAGTACAAGATCGCCCAAGGACAAGTTGTCTGCTTGACAGTTTGTGTGGTTTGGCAATTCGGCAACAAACATAATTGGTTTTATAAAAAGAAAGGGAATTCTATAGCTTTTCTGGTTTTTTAGTAGTCAGCCTTAGTTCGTTAACAATAATTGAATATTACAGAGCATGTTAATATTGTATTTTTTTATTGGTTAGTAAAGAGACCTATTGATCATTTCTAACATATTGCTTTCACATTATTTCATTACACTGTATTTATTATTTACTGATTAGCATATATACATTGATTTTATTACACATTTTATTGCTATTATTATAAACTTTATTACATTTATTTTCTGTTATCATTTTCAATTAACATACATTGAGTGGTAACATTATTACAATATTATTCAATTTTTAAAAAATCGTACAAATATCTGATATATATTAGTGGTGACTAATAGTTTAGATATCGATATGCATTTAATTAGTTACAGAGATAGATCATTTTTTGACCAGTGAAGCACAGTACGAGCTTTGACTGGACAAAGAACAATTGAAGGGGAACACTTCAGGAAGTCGGGAAAAATTCATCCGATCGGTCATGTGATTTAGTTTAGTTTCACAAATCATTAATTTCGTTCTTTATCGATCTTTTTTTTTATTGTTTCATCATACAACTTAAAATAACTTAAAATAAATCTTTATTATTAAAAGAAAGTATAAAACTGTCTTTAGTATTCCATAGTCCATATTCCCACACTCTTCCTTTTACTTTTTCTTCCTTTTTCCCTTTCATTCGCTCTTCCTTTTTCCCTCTCTATTTACCCTTCTTTTCAATTTCCTCCTTCTTTCAAACAGAAAGTTCTCCCTCAGAATTCGGTAGGAGAGGTAAACATTTTTTAATTATTTTTACTTTTAATTGCTCTTCTAACGAACAGTTACTAACAGTCGTCTGTCTTCCTATTTTAGACCGTAGCTTTTGGCTCCTTTATGGTAGGCGCGTTGAATTTCGATGTCTAACCACACGATATAAAGTCTAATGTAGTAAGATAAATTATATATCAATAAAATTTTATTTTTATTATTTTAACGAACTTTACTAACAGTTCGCTTTTTTTTTGTAGACGGCCGGTTCTTGAATTAAAATAAAAAAAAAAAATTTTTTTATATTACTTATATTTTCATTAACACTCCTATACCCTTAACAAAATCCATATCCAAGGAGATTCGAGGAACCGGCCGCCTAAAAAAAAAGACAAAAATAAACGAAACGTTAATAATCATTTCGTTTGTTAAAAAAGATAAATCGAAAGAAAAATCAACTGTTACTTACCCCAAGTTTCGAAACGTCAGTTCATTTCGTTAAAAAAATAATCACTGATTGTTCGTTTTTATAGGCGATGTTTCGAATCTCCCTGGATATGAGATACTGGAAAGTAAAACAATTCGGATCTCTCTGAAAGATGCTATGCAGCTATGGCCAAAAGGGGGACAACAGGTTTATATTGGGACTTCGGTAAGTTTGACTTTCTTTTTTACTTCACTCTGCCTTTTAACGAACTGTTGCTAATAGTTCTTTTTTTTCTTTTGTAGGTGATTCTTCGGTTCTTCTGGACACAAGATTCCAGTGGGTAAAATATTCTTATAATATTATTTCAAATTAATTCTTTAAATGAAACTTTTGTTAATGTTTTATCTTGGTTTTTTTTAGATGGCCATAAGAATGCATGAGAATCCTTGGAAAATGAATGTCTTCTAACGAATCGTCACCGTCATTTCGTTTTCTTCATTTTTTTTTTTTTTTTGAACAGTTTGCCGCTCTTTGGGTCTATTAGGTGAGCTATTTTTTATTGGTTTTAATGAAACGAACGAAACGTTTTCTAACGTTTCGATTTCCTTTTTTAGATGGTCGGGTCTCTAGACGTGTGGAATTTTGGTGGTTAATTTATTTCTTTGGAGGGTATTTTCTTTAAATATTTCTTAGATGAAGCATTTATTAACGTTTCTATTTTTATCCGATTTTCTCGAATATCTATAAACGTGGATTTCTGTAAGGGTTTAACGATCATATCTTCTTCACTTGCTAATACCGTTCTCTAATGTTATAAACTATCTCTTTAACAAAACGTTTATTAAGCGGTTTATTTTTTTCTTTTGTAGCTTTGTTACAGCGCTCCTGGTCTTTTTGGACGTATATTTCTGTGGGTGTTTAAACTTTTTTTTTTTTATTGGGGTTTTTTTTTACTTTAACAAAAAGAAACATCTAATAATATTTTATTCTTTTATTCATGTAGTTTAACGGCTGTTTTTATGCTTCTGGAAGCCAGATTGCGGTAAGCACCTCATTTTTTTTTTAATTTATATTTCTTATTTTAACGAAAAGAAACGTTTACTAACGTTTCCTTCATTTTTTTCTTTTGCAGTTGCAGATTTTAGGCGGCTCTTGGATAGGTAGTTTTTTCTTAAAATTTTTTTGACCATAATGAATAATGATTTTAACGAAACATTAACTAATGTTTCATTTTTTTTTTTTTTTTTTTTTTAGGTCTAGTGTGACTTTGAGCGCGGATTCAAGTGAGTTTTCTTGCTTCTTCCTTTAACGTTATTTTTTTAACGAAACGTTATTAACATCAGTCTTGGATTTTCATTTTTTTTTTTTTAGACGACTATTCTTCAGGTTTTTGGACGTGTTGAAGTTCTGTATGGGGTTTCTTTTGAATTATTTTTTAGCGAAACAATTACTTCTATTTCGTTTTTTTTTTCCATTTTTCGGCCTTGTTAAGGATAGTTTGTGGGCAATTTTTGTCATCAGAAATTTTATTAATGATCAAATAAGAATGTAACAACATAATATTAGCTTTTTTATATTAGTAAAATAGCGTGATAATAAATACAATTTTGTACATTAAATTTAAACAGATAATTATGACTATTATAATAATAATATATTAAATATTAGTATAATGTTTATTAAATTTAAAATGCATGTACATCATGATATACAAGCAATGCACATTTTGATTTATTTATTTATTTTCATCACATTTTTATGAACATTTAGAGGACGATACATTTTTCCTGTGACTCCCTGATGCAGGTTAATATTGACAAAATTGGTTATTGCTTTTTAGTCATCTATATTACGTATTGAAACAAATTAATTCGATGAAAATGTGGCTTTGCATGCATGGGACAAACGTATAGTAAATCTATATTAGATAATCTTTTTTTCCAAAAATTAAAAAGAAAGAGAATAACATAACATTTAGTTACTTTGTCAAGTTTAAGTATAATCATGTCGCAGGAAAATTTCGAAAGTTACGCTGGAGAGTGTTTATTCAATGCTATCAATGTCCTTGAAAAGGGTGATGATCTAAATACATTGAAACTAATGTTGCAAGGCGTTCTACTTGTAATTCCATCGCATTTATGAGTTCAGAATTTTTATAGTGACGAGACTTTTCAAACAAAATTAAATGATATAAAATTTGTTGTAAACAGACTAAATCAAAGAATTGAGTTCTTGAATAATGACACTAGTTTTGCAGTTAGAAATTTTGTTCGAAAAGAAAAAACAGGTGGAAGACCAAAATCTTTGATCAACGAAGATGCTGTTAAATTATTAAGACAACAAGGATATCATTGGACGGATATAGCAAATACGTTTAATATATCTGCCAAAACTTTAAGCAGACGGAGGGAGGAAAGTAATCTTCAAGATACGATTCAGCCATATACTGCTCTTACAGATGATGAACTTGATGAGATTGTTAAGCAGTTGAAGTCAGAAAATCCATTTTTTGGACAAAGTATGATGATGGGTGCTGTATGTTCAAGAGGAATCAAAGTTACTAGGCAACGGCTACGTGATTCTATCCAGCGTGTAGATGCTTTGGGTACTGTTACACGCTGGATTAATATCACTCCACGTCGTGTATATCATGTTGCTGGTCCAAACGCATTATGGCACATAGATGGTCATCATAAGCTCATTCGGTGGAAATTAGTCATTCATGCCGGTATTGATGGATTTTCTAGAGCAATAACATATTTACATTGTAGTAATAACAATCGAGCTGACACTGTGTTTGTATATTTCAAAAAAGGTTGTGATCACTTTGGTACACCAAGTCGCGTCCGAGCGGACTGTGGTGGAGAGAATGTTAAAGTGCAAAGATATATGAATTCTTATCGTGGTGAAAATCGCGGAAGTTTTATTGCAGGACGCTCTGTTCACAACCAAAGAATCGAAAGACTTTGGGTAGATTTAGCGCGTAATATAGTAAAGACTTATTTCACAATTTTTATGTATTTAGAGGACAGACATGGGTTAGATATTAATAATCCCATATACATTTTTTGCTTGCACTATGTATTTATACATCGAATTAACCAAAGTTTATCACAATGGAAAGCTTCCTGGAATAACCATAAAATTCGTACAGAGAATCATCAAACTCCAATGCAATTATACAGTAAAGGTATGATTGAATCAGGTTTTAGAGGAATGGAGGATGATTTAGTTGATCCAAATGAGTACGGAATTGATTGGGAGGGTCCGACTCCTGCTGAAGAAGACAATACAGTGACTGTTGATGAACCAAGAAATATATTGACAGACGAACAGTATCGGTCTTTACGATCAATGGTTGATCCATTAGAAGTGGATGAAGAAGGTTTTGGAATAAATGTTTATAAAAAAACAGTTAGTGTAGTAGCTACAATTCTAAGAAATAATTAGTGATCTTATTTTTTTTTTTTTGGAAAATATGGCCCAGTCATTTGGTAACAAAATACCCAATTCAATGAACCTTACGGGATGAATCATCTTCAATACCCGCCCATAAAAATATTATGCAATTATTTCTATTTTTGTTAATAAACTTAAAGAATTAGTCTTTCCTAATTAATGATACCTTAATCTTAATGTTCACAAATAAATCATGAAAATTTAAACAGTACATAAGATTAATATTTGAAATAAACTAAAATTATTGTTCACATTTTAAAATAGCATTATAATAACTAAGTAAATAACATATCAGAAAACCGTCACAAAAACCTTCCTTTCAGTTCAGTACCCATGCTATCTCAAAACTAACATATAGAGTTTAGTTGGTTTCAGGTTTAGTTGAATAAAAAAAAATTATAAAACCTCACCATTTTTTACTTGCAATTTACCAAATTTTAAGGTCAATTTGATTGCTAATAAAACTGTTTTGTTTGTTCCTAAAACAATAAAAAAAAATATTTACATTAATGTTTCTTGAAAAAGAATCCTTGTATGATAATTGTATACTCATTGAAATTAATATTATATAAAGTACATGAATATATTACTATATGAAAAGAAAGAAAATGTTTTAAAGAAGGCGGGATGGAGAGAGGTCATTACTTAAACCACAAGTCTGGCCGGGAATTAGACCAACGAGTGATAATTTCAAAAATAAAACAATATCCGATCCAGTGGAATAGGTTCGAACCAAGAAAACTAAACTTTACTATTTTTATCAGATTATTAAATTAATTTGGCAATGTATGTAGATCTATGCCAAAAGCTCAGTGAATGTTTATTTCCAAAAAAAGCCTATGATCGAAAAAGAACAAAAAAACAGGCGCACCTGCCGCAATCTGCCGCAACTGCCGCAATCAGGCGCCTAAAAACAGGCGCAACTGCCGCAATCAGACGCAACTGCCGCACTTTGGCGCCTCAGGCGCCTAAAAATCAGGCGCATCCTGCGCATCAGGCGCCTAAAAACTAGGTGCACCTGCCGCACTCAGGCGCCTAAAAACAGGCGCACCTGCCGCACTTAGCGCATCAGGCGCCTAAAAACAGGCGCACCTGCTGCAAAATATGGCACACTTTTGTCTTGGATGGCTTGCCATATTACAACCAGATAAGCTTTTAGTGCGATTTTCCTCTATAATAGGAAAAAATGTTGGTCAATCATTTTTATTTTGGCCAGATTTTCACTAAAATTTTCTATTCCACTTTCGATGATGACCCACATGCACAGTTGCCGTAGATACAAAAAAAATTGCCTTTTTCGTAAAAAAAGCTTCAGTTAGTTTTATATATACATAGTCTTAAGCTTAAGCTTAGCTTAAGCTTTGCTTTGCTTATGCCTAAGCTTAAGCTTAAGCTTGAGCACATCTTTAGACTAACTTTTTGCAAAACCTCTTCCTGTGCCAGCGAAAATAGCTGTTAGCTTTATAATCATAAATTATTTGCACTTTTTAACTTTTTTGCCGATCAATAATAAATTGTTACAAATCATTAAAAATTAGTATCTTTAAAATTTTAATTTTTTTTTTTAATTTTATTGAAAAAAAAAAAAAAAAAAAAAAAAAATTACAATAAATTTTGATGATAAATATGAAGAAATCTTTAAAGATTTAGGAAAAAACGGATAAAAACATTTTTTTATTAAACGATTTAGAAAAAAAAATCATTTTTTTCTTTCATTTTTTAATTGGAACGATTAGGGTAAAGATCCATTCGGGTCATCAAAATCATGATCTGGATCGGGTGGCTTGTTAACCTGAAAAGAATAATGAAAAAAATAATGTACAAGGCGGTTTATAAAACCGTTTCTTTCTTTTTTATTTAAGAGAAAAAGATGATTAAACCCGTTTTTTTTAAAGACTGGATTAGTCTGGGTTGAATAGTAATATGGGACCAAACCAAAAAAATTTGCGTTCAGTTCCTAAAAAACATTAAATTTAATTTAACTATTATATTATCAAGATGAATTAAGAAAATGTTAACCAAACGATTTCTTAACTTTTTTTCTTTAAAACAAGTTAAAAAAAACATAGTAACGAGTTAAAAATGTTAACTACGTTTTTTAAAGAATGAGTTAAAAAAATGTCAATTACTTTTTTTTAAAAAACGAGTTAAAAGGTAACTACATTTTTTTAAAGAACGAGTTAAAAAAAACGTTGACTACGTTTTTTTTCCTTTTTTTTAAAAAAAAAGTTGAAAAACGTTTCTTTTTTTAAAAAAATGAAGTTAAAAAAAACTTTTCTTTAAACCGATTTGGAAAATGGTAACTAAAATGAATTAAAAAACGGTAACTAACGTTTTTCTAACTTTTTTTAAAAAGTGAAAGTTAAAACGAGTTAAAATATTAACTAAATGTTTTTTAACATTTTTTTTAATACAAATATACAAATTAAAAAACGTTAATAAATAAACTTTCTTTCAAAAAATGCTAAATAAGCATTTTTTAATAGGTTTTTTTGCCAAAACGAATTAAAAACATTGATAAATAAAGGCTTTGACCTTTTTTACTAAACGAACTAGAGTAATTTGGGTACAAGTTAGAGTTTCTGTAATTACCGATCGGTTTTAACAGTTCCAGTTTACGATCGAACTGAAACATTCATCACTGCAGTTTCTATATCAATTTTACGATTTTCTGAACCGATTTTACCGAATTGATTTGTGATAATAAAAAACGAGAAAACCATTTTTTTTTGTCATTTAATAAATTTAATGCTCTGAACGGGTTGGGCCGGTTCGGGTTACCTTGTCAATCCGAACTGAAGAATTTTTTCGGGTCAGTTCAGTTCGGTAACCTGCTCTGATCCGACCCTACCCGTTGGCCTGAAGGTATTCGGGTTACTTCGAATGATTAGATTAATAAAAAAAAAACATTGTACAAACGTTTCATGACACTTTTTACTAAATTATCACAAAAAAACGTTTTTTAATTTAATTATATATCAAAAAATGCGTTTCTTAATAAAATATCCAAAAAAAAGTTACAAAAACGTTTTCGCAATGTTAAAACGTCGCGAAACTTTTTTTAATTACGGAAAAAATTTAGTACGTTGATCACTTAAAAATCCGCGGTAAATATACATCAAAAAACGTTTTTGCAACGTTTATCAGTAAAATATCAAAAAAAACTTGCGAAATGTAGAGTTCCGAACGGGCGGATGGGGTCGGGTAATTGACTTAACCTGACCCACGATATTCAAGTCAGGTCATCAAATTCATGACCCGTTTTATATCAAAAAAAATTGTCAAGATTCAACAATTTTATATATGAAAAAATTTAAATAATAAAAAAAAAACGATTTTCTTAATCGTTTTTAATAACAAAAAAAAAAACGATTTTCTTAATCGTTTTTAATAACAAAAGAAAAAAACGATTTATTAATAGTTATAACAAAAAAAAGCGATTTTTTAATAACAAAAATAAAACGATTTTCTTAATCGTTTTTAATAACAAAAGAAAAAAACGATTTAATAATAGTTTTAATAAGAAAAAAAAGCGATTTTCTTAATCGTTTTTAATAACAAAAGTAAAACGATTTATTATTCGTTTTTAATAACAAAAAAGAAACGATTTTCTTAATCGTTTTTAATAACAAAAAAAAAACGATTTTCTTAATCGTTTTTAATAACAAAAATAAAACGATTTTCTTAATCGTTTTTAATAACAAAAGAAAAAAACGATTTAATAATAGTTTTAATAAGAAAAAAAAGCGATTTTCTTAATCGTTTTTAATAACAAAAAAAAAACGATTTATTATTCGTTTTTAATAACAAAAAAGACACAATTTTCTTAATCGTTTTTAATAACAAAACAAAAAACGATTTTCTTAATCGTTTTTAATAACAAAAATAAAACAATTTTCTTTATTCGTTTTTAATAATAAAAAAAGTATTTTCTTAATCGTTTTTAATAACAAAAAAGAAACGATTTTCTTAATCGTTTTTAATAACAAAAAAAAACGATTTATTATTCGTTTTTAATAACAAAAAAGAAACAATTTTCTTAATCGTTTTTAATAACAAAACAAAAAACGATTTTCTTAATCGTTTTTAATAACAAAACAAAAAACGATTTTCTTTATCGTTTTTAATAATAAAAAAAAACGATTTTCTTTATCGTTTTTAATAACAAAAGAAAAAAATGATTTTCTTAATCGTTTTTAATAACAAAAAGAAACGATTTTCTTAATCGTTTTTAATAACAAAAAAAAGCGATTTTTTAATAACAAAAATAAAACGATTTTCTTTATCGTTTTTAATAACAAAAAAAAAAGGATTTTCTTAATCGTTTTTAATAACAAAAAAGAAACGATTTTCTTAATCGTTTTTAATAACAAAAAAAAAACGATTTATTATTCATTTTCAATAACAAAAAAGAAACAATTTTCTTAATCGTTTTTAATAACAAAACAAAAAACGATTTTCTTAATCGTTTTTAATAACAAAAATAAAACAATTTTCTTTATCGTTTTTAATAATAAAAAAAGTATTTTCTTAATCGTTTTTAATAACAAAAAAGAAACGATTTTCTTAATCGTTTTTAATAACAAAAAAAACGATTTATTATTCGTTTTTAATAACAAAAAAAAGCGATTTTTTAATAACAAAAATAAAACGATTTTCTTTATCGTTTTTAATAACAAAAAAAAAGGATTTTCTTAATCGTTTTTAATAACAAAAAAAAGCGATTTTTTAATAACAAAAATAAAATGATTTTCTTTATCGTTTTTAATAATAAAAAAAGGATTTTCTTAATCGTTTTTAATAACAAAAAAGAAACGATTTTCTTAATCGTTTTTAATAACAAAAAAAAAACGATTTATTATTCATTTTTAATAACAAAAAAGAAACAATTTTCTTAATCGTTTTTAATAACAAAACAAAAAACGATTTTCTTAATCGTTTTTAATAATAAAAAAAACGATTTTCTTAATCGTTTTTAATAATAAAAAAAAAACGATTTTCTTTATCGTTTTTAATAACAAAAGAAAAAAACGATTTCCTTAATCGTTTTTAATAACAAAAAAAAAACGATTTTCTTAATCGTTTTTAATAACAAAAAAGAAACAATTTTCTTAATCGTTTTTAATAACAAAAAAAACGATTTATTAATCATTTTTAATAACAAAAAAAAAAACGATTTATTAATCGTTTTTAATAACAAAAAAAAAAAGATTATTAATCGTTTTTAATAACAAAAAAAAAAAGATTATTAATCGTTTTTATTAATCGTTTTTAGTAATAAAAACGCCGGGACTAATAGTTTCAGCGTTTTTTTTCAGCGTTTTTTGTCAGGTCAACGGGTCGGATCAGGTACCCGATTAACACTGACCCGACCCGAGAATTTTGGGTCAACCAGTCGGGTCAGATTCGGAGCTCTAACGAAACGTTTTTTGAAATTAAATTATATATATCTGATATCAACAAATGCGCAACGTCTTTTAATATCAAAAAAAAACCGTTTTCACAACGTTTATGCTTTTTATCGCGTTGTTAAAAAACGCGCAATGTTTTTTTTTATTAAATCCCATATCAAAAAACATTTTCGCAACGTTTTTTATCAAATTATCAAAAAAGCACTACGAAGCGTTTTTTTTGTTAAATTGTATATGTTAAACTTCTTTATTAATTATACGTTAAAAAACGTTTCGCAACGTTTTTTGACAAATTATAAACGTTGCTAAACGTCTTTTATTAAATTATAATTCAAGTCGAGTCAACACGGGTCAGTTCGCGAGTTTGATTTGAGGATGTTATAGTTATGTGACATTTGAGTCGAGTCTGAGTTTATATTAATACTCGACTCAGTTAGCCAGGGTGTCAATTCACCTACTTTACGACAACCATGCAAAAACGTGGACAACGTTTGAGTGGACCTTCACCATTTAAGATTAACAATTCCATCTTCCTGACTTTTTGAGTCATGGGAGAGCTTAGAAGAAGATGGAGGAATGAGATGATGATAATGAAAATTTTATTATTTAATTGTTTATTTTTTGGATCAAAGTAAAAAAATTATATGTGAAATATGTGGTTAAATAATATAGACAGATTTTCTGACAAAATCATGTTTTATTTTTACACAATAAATGTTTAATAAAATTAATTTTACATACTGTATATTTTACACTTTAAATGTTTATAGATAAATTCAAAATTTTTTAGATTAATTTGGTTATTTTTTGGAGCACAAATGTGAAATTAAAATATACATATATATAATATATGGAAATCTAAACTAATCAAAAATAAATAGGGATTAAATATTTACATATAAAGTCATATCTTAAAGCATTTAAATAATCGATCTAAGTAAACATGATTTATCTGTTCAGGTATTACATGCTAAGCATTTATTTAGACAATAATATTATTTAGGTTTACCACCATGCCACACATGTTGTAAGTGATGATAAAAATTTAGCAATGAAAATTTGCCAAGGACTCACCAAGGTTTAACAATAAAAATACCACAATTGATTAACTGTCAATATATTTAAACTAAGCTCACTAACTGTACTAAAGAGCCCTAGTTTTTATATAGGCTTAAATTGTTTGTTTTAGCATCCGGATTTTTTATAAGAATCAAGAGAAGAGAGGTCAAATTAACTCAAGAAATTTGAATGGATATCATATGATCAGTTTAATAAAATCAAAGAAATAAGCAATAGATTATTCAACAATATGGAAAAATAGTCCATTAATTTATAAAAGAACTATAAAAAAATATGAAAGATTTATCACCTAGTTTTTGCACTTATATGATGCGTAAATATAAATAAATTAAGTATATAAAGAGAGAGTTCATTGTGCGCACTTTGATAAAAATCACGTTTTATTAGCTGAAAGTTCGCTGTTTCCTTAATTAGGTAAAATTCTTTAACAATGTCCTAAGATAAAATAAATGCATTAAAATATTTTGTGTTTTCTTTTTTTATAATAGACTTTATTTATAGTTTATTAAGTGATAAACTTGCAATATGAATATCAGAATATGTGATTGCACCTGCTGATCCATTACGCATATTTAAATCTTAAAATTTATCCAGCACTTCGTTTTAATGTAATTTCATTATAGAAAAAAAACTTTTTAAAGTCGTTTTCCTAGTTAACAATTTCGTTAAATATTATAATCTTTACGATTACCTGACATTTTAATAATAAAATCAATTACTTAATCAGTCCCAATCTTCAAATAATAAGAATTACTTTCTTGTGTTATAAATTAAATTTGGTGACTCTATAATAATAAACTATTATGTTAATAATTTCTTAAATAAAATTTGTTTCTTCATACGATTGTTGTATTTTCCCTTTTTTATTGAAAGATATTGTACAACGTTAACGTTTCAGCTCTTTATGATTCTTTATTTAACAAACTTATCATTAATAAATAAATAAAACGTCAATTATGTATGATATTGCTACCACCAATTTTGTCGAAAGACAATAACAACAAATTTATAAAAATCGATAAGCAATTGACATAAAATTTATAAAAACTGTTTTATTGAGAAATCGTATTTTTTAAAGGTTATTTTTTTTTTTTAATTCAAAAAAAAAATGTTTGGTAATTAATGATGTTAATAATGTGAAAAGAAGCAATCAAGTTTTTCTTTCGTTTTTTTATTTATCAAAAAAAATGGACAAAACACATAATAAAATAAGCTATATACTAAAACCTAACTATGACAGTATATTACGCAACGTGTAGAATTTTCACGCAACAATAAATGGATTTATATTGCTTTCTTTTTAAAATTTTCTTGATTTAATCTTAATAATTAATTCTTTACATAAATTAAGAAAAACGCTTTTATATTTTAATGGAGAATTCTTATCCACTAATTCAATATCATACTTTCTATAAATTGATATTAATAAACATTTTATTTCTATGATTGCCAATTTTCTTCCAGGGCAAATTCTAATTCCACCTCCAAACATGTGAAAAGTATTTGTCATATTTTCCTTTTCAAGTGAATATTCATTATTTTCTTCAATCTTATAAAATCTATCAGGATCGAATTTTTCAGGTTCAGTCCAATAATTTTTATCTTTCATTATTACGGATAAAAGCATTTGAAATGCAGTTCCTTTTGGCCAATTGAGTTCTCCAACCTTATCATTATCAACATTTAGACGACCAATGAAAAAAGCTATCGGGTTGTGACGATACGTTTCCTTAATAACTGCATCGCAATATTCCAACTCATCAAGATCATTATGTGTTATATGTTTTGTTAAGTCATTTCCAAGAACTGTTTCAAATTCTTGTCTCATTCGTTGTTTCACTTCAGGATAATGTTCAAGATAATATACAACAAAACAAATCAAATTCGCCGTCTATTTTTTTTTTTTAAAAAAAAAAAAAAAAATCATATTATACTCATGTTGAATAAACATGGCTTTGAGATCTTTCGAATAATCCATACTTACGGCATCTGTTCCTGCACTCATGGCGTCAAGTATATTTCTAAAAATCTCTTTATCAGTCATAGGTTTTGACAAGTCGTCGTCAGCATTTTTCGCAACGTTGATATCACGTGGAGTATTCGCGGTTATAAAAGCCGTCAACATATCGTGACGAAGTGGTTGATCTAAAGGTGTATTTTCAATTTCAATCCTTCTTTTCTTAACAATGGTATATAATTTATCAACTAAATAATCCTTATTTTTCAATAATTTCCTAACTTTTCCACGAATAAATAAAAAATTTTGACGAATGAATTTATTGAAAACATAAAAATAAATAATCCCTCCCATGTAAATCTCAATTGATTCAACAAAATTGTTAGATTCTTTTAATTTTTCATTTTCTTTCTTATTTAAGGAATTTTTATTATTGTTAATCAGAGTATTATAATAAGAAGCGATAGCATCATTTTTTGTCCCAGTAGCAATTTTAAAAATCATCTCATTTGTAAATCTACGCATCCATTTTAAAAGATCTAATTCATGATCTTCCTCAAGGTTATTCCAATAAGATTCCATTTCATTACATAATTCATTAGTCCATTCAATAGCTTGATGATTAAAACTTGGATTCATTAATGCTTGAGTAAAAAATTGACGATTATATCTCCAAGATTCATAATCATTATTAAATATTATTCCTTTTCCATCAAATCCATATTCCGCAAATCCTACCGCATTATGTGTTCTAAAAAAATATTTATTCTTTGATGAAGGTATATTCATATTTTCAATTAAATCCGGTTTACATAACACTATTAAACGTCGACCTGCCAAAGTTAATTCGTACATGTCACCATATTTTTTATGCAATGATATTAGCCAATCATTAAATCCATATCCAATTTGCTGATGAGCGTTACCAAGAATTGGAAGTGGAAATGGACCTGGTAAACGATTAGGACGAGTAAAATAATGATAATAAAATTGAGCTACATAAAGGATTATGAAAGTTATGAAAAGATAAAAAATATCGGAAATTTCAAAAGATGAAATAATTGTTTTTATCATTACTAAAAAAAAAAATATTGTAGATGCGATTCAGTTCAAGTTTAAAAAAGTTTTTTTTTTAAAAAAATTTATGCACTCAAACAGACAAAAAGCGTTTACTTAAACGTTTATTTATACGTCTATTTTTTTTTTTTTTTTTTTGTTGTGAATTTTGTTATTTGTTTACATCGACTCATTAATAAATCATAGTCACGTCAACTATTAAAAATCACAATTTTGAAACCCACAAAAAATTTGGTGACCACATAATTATGAAAACTGCTGTAAACGGTGTATAAAAGTATCATCCAGCAAATTTATTTATAATGAAAATAAACTGTCCCCGGCGTAGCGAGTATACCAAAAAATCAACTAACTTGTTTAAGGTTGAATAATCATGATTGTACAACACAACACAACACAATTGGTGATTAGGCACATGGAAATTCAAATTTTTATGATCTAAGGAAATACGCCAAGTGGCAATGCGTTAACTAAAAATGGAATACGAATCTGATCAAAAACTTAATTTGAAGAAAAAAAAAACTTAAGTTTATTTACCAATCCATATATGGATAAGTATTATAATCAATTCAATTACTCTGATGTAACTTATCGGGAAAATTTCGTTGGGAAGTGATCAATATATAGTATGTATTTGGTTAAAAATGAAAATATTATCTGGTTTATTTTAAAAAGACCCATAAATGGTAAATAACAAATATTAAATAAATAGATAAATAAATAATACTCTTATTAACTATAAAAATTAAAACGAATTTACAGGTTACAATTTCAATGCAGATTAAGATAATGTAGCATCTGGGGTAACAAATAAAAAGCTTTTTTTTTTATTAACAATTTCACAAAAAAAAGAAAAGAAAATTTTTATTATTTGCTCAAACTATAAAATTTAAATGCATATAATATATTGGGCAATATTGTAAAATTTGTACTTTATTGGACTTTTTAAAATTGAACTTATTTCTTTAGTTATCGTCTTTGGCTCATATTTATTATTTGACTGACCTATAAAATGTTAATTAAGTTTTGTAACATTAAGTGGTATTTTACAACAATGTGTTCTTTTATCTTTAAATAAGAAAGTATTAAAATTATTTTCTGAATAACTTAAAATATCAAAGGCTAGGAAGTTCAGAATTTTGGGCATTAAGCGCATATTCCAAACTTGAATAACATCTAAATATACTATTTTCTGGAAGTGGAATAACCGATTGAAATATGATATATCGAGTTTGCTCCATTCAAGTTTTTTTTATTTCAATGTAAATGAGTAATTAATACTTGGAGATTAAACTCGCTGGTAACGGTCAAATTTTCCGAAGTATTCCATTTCCCTGAAGAAAGCTTTTCTCCATAAATAAATAATTGAATATTTTCACCAATCAGGTGATGGAATAAAAGTGTGACTCGGTAAAACGTGATCATATAATAGATGACGAATAGAGATCAGACCACTAACAAAAACGATTTATATAACAACGCAATCAGGTTAATCACGTGATAGACCATAAATCACATTGCCATACTACACTTATTTGTTTTCATAATAGTGATCAGCAAAACCGGTTTCTGTGAATAAATAAAGTTATCCATTACATTTCTTTCATTTCTTTTTGAAAGTCGAAAGTCGGGTATAATGTACGATAATAAATTTTTACCAAAATTATCACAAATTTTACTTGAAATTTTAGGAGATAATGAATTTTATGATATGACTATTGAAGTTGGTAATGACCCTTACGTAAAGATTTTTCGTGCTCATATGGTTATTTTAAATTATCGTTCCCCTTATTTGCGAAGAATTTTATCAACTAGTGTTAATGAAAAGAGAAATGATAAAACTTTGACACATATTAAGTTACCAAATATTTCACCTGATATTTTTCAAATGGTCTTAAGGTAAAAATGATAAATTATAACGACTTTCTTTTTTTTTTCGAAAAAAAAAAAAAACATTTAATTTCATGAAAATATTTAAATGTTCTCATTTTTTTTTCCTAGGTATATTTATGGAGGAAGACTTTCTTTAGAGGAATATGATACTTTGGATATTATTAAAATTTTGGTTGCTTCCAATGAACTTGGTCTTCAAGAATTAATCATTCATTTACAATTATTCTTGATTGAAAATAAAAAAAATTGGATGGAACAAAATTTTAACTTGATATATCAAACAAGTTTTGAGAATGATTCTTTCTTGAAATTACAAAATTTTTGTTCGGAATTAATATTTGAAGAACCAGAAAAAGTTTTTAATTCAATTGATTTTGATTCACTTTCGGAACAATGTTTGATTTCTCTTATTCAACATAATAACCTTCAAATGAGTGTTATTCAAATTTGGGAAAATGTGCTTAAATGGGGTATTGCTCAAAATCCTGAACTTTCTTCAGATCTTTCAAGTTATTCAAAAGATGATTTTAATGTTTTAAAGAATACTTTACAACATTTAATTCCCTTTATTAAATTCCTTAATTTAAGCCATAAAGAATTTTTAGATAAAGTTTATCCGTATAAAAAGATTTTGCCAAAAGATTTACGTGATAATCTAATTAGACATTTTATAGGTCAGGCAAATATTATGATTGAAAAAGATTTTAATATAATGATTGATGAGATAAATAATTTTGTTTATAAAGAAGTAAATGAAGCATTTGAAAATAAATTATCAATACAGAAAGTTAATGAATATTTTAGTAATCATAATATAAATGTACAAGAGGTTTATAATTGGTTGTTAAATAATCAAGTTAATGCAAATTCTATTTTTTTAATCGGATATTTTAATTTATATGGAATTGCAACAAGTAAAAATAATGAGAGAGTATTTAACTTGTTCATTAATGCATCAGAAAAAAATCATACATTGGCTCAATGTTTTGTTGGTAATTATTGTAGATATGTTATAGAAAATGAAAAATTATCTTTTGAATATTATGAAAAAGCGGCTAGTAAAAATTATGTAACGGCACAATTAGAAATTGGTCATAGTTATAGGAAAGGAATAGGAATTGAAAAAGATTTTAAAAAAGCTTTTTATTGGTATGAAAAAGCGGCAAAAAATGGAGACATAAAAGCCATATATAATCTTGGTACTTGTTATATAAATGGAATTGGTATTAAAAAAGATTATAATAAAGCTTTTGAATTGTATAAGCAATCAGCAGAAGGAGGTTATTCATGTGGAATAACGATGTTAGGATATTGTTATAATAATGGTATTGGAACTAAAATTAATAAGCAAAAATCATTCGAATTATACCAAGATGCTGCGAATTTAGAAAATGATGTAGCACAAAATAATCTTGCTTTAATGTATGAAAATGGAGATGGAATCATAAAGGATATTGATAAAGCAATTTATTGGTATAATAAATCTGCAAATCAAGGGAATGAAACGGCAAGAAATAAATTAAAATGGCTCCAAACCAATAATTTGTAGAAATTTTACTGGTAGATAGTAAATGAATATTTCCTAATAATTTAAGTACTATTTTTGTATAATTATTCTTATTTAGTGGTTTCTTTATACTTAAGAATATTGAGTCATTAATTCTATTTTTCCTTTAAATAAATTTTTCTTCAGCATAACTGATAAATGTAAAAATTTATATTTATTTATTAGAAAGAGGTTATCTAGGTGCCACCCAGGGTGGTATCGGTTTTTTTTTTGCCACCCAAAATTTTTTTGTATAAAAAAATTTTTTGATAAATACATTATTATTAAAAAAAACTTTATTGACTTTTTTATTGAAATTTGCATTTTATCTTGTACTTTTTAATTAACCATCTACTAAAATATATGAATTTAAAGCTAACAACTATTTACTTTTAATAGGTCACGATACGAATGGTATTCAACAACAAATTACAATGACAAGAAAATTGAAAAGAAATGTATAATAAATAAAGGAAATAATGATAAAAGACAAAAAATAAATAACAAAAAGAAGCAAAAGGGAAATGAAAAGGAATTAGAGAAAAAGGAAGAGGAGAAACGAAAGAGAAAGGGAGGATGACAAGGAACGGAAAAAGAGTCAGGGATAATAAGAAACAAAAAAAAAAAAGATGTGTAAGATAAACGAAAAGGGAGAAAAAGAACAAAAGAAAAAAGAGGGAGGATATAAGAACGAAAAAAAAGAAAATAATGAGAAACGAGTGATGAGGGACGAAAGATAAGGTGAAAAGAACGATAAGGCACGAAAGATAAGGTGAAAGTGTGATGAGAAACGAAAGATAACGTGAATGATGAAAGATGAATGAAAGTGGAAAGAATGGGTAAGGGACGAAAAGAAGGTGAAAAGAAGTAAAAATAATAAGGACGAAGTGAAAAAAATGAAATAAGAAGGGTGAAGCTCAAAATAAATGAACAAAATCAAAAAATGAAAACGCAAAAAAAAAGAAAAGCCCAACCGAAAAAAAAGAAAAAAAATTAGTAAAGAAGCAAATTCCTAAAAGGCTTCAAGTATCTCGAACTTACCTTTTATTAGGTTCCTGAAGTCAAAATCTTAAGCTATTATAAGTTGAAAAAAATCACATACACAGTTGACGTTAATTAGTGAGAAAAATATAACAATGTTAAAAAGAAAACTTACCGGAAGGCGCAAGCTCCAGAGTCAAGAAAAGAAGCTCATTATGATAATAAAAGCATAAAAACAGCATTAAAAACACCAGATGCGTCAAAGTCAAAAAAAAAATCGCGTAAAAAATACACAGTTAAGAAAGATCGATACTTCATAATAATCTTAATTTGAATCATGTGATGTGGGTGGAAAAAATCATGTTATTCATTAACCAACCGGGTATGATAATCAATTCGATTATTATCCTTTCGGAAATTCATATAGCAATAATGTATTATATATATCAAGTTTTGTTTATTTTTTTTTAAAATTGGTTTTATTATTTATTTGTTTTTTTAAACACTTTTTTTGTTTTCAATGACCGTATTGATTATTCCGTAAAAAAAAACTAAACACATGTTTTATCTTCATCCTTAACTATCGGGATCAAAAACTGCAATAGCAAATTCAATTGCATAAAATAAAATTTTCCGGTTTTAAAAATATCATATATATACTGTATATAGTATCGATAAATAAAAAATTGCATAATTAATAAATCGGATTTTGTCTTATCAATTTTGGGCATTTTAGTGCCAAATTTATAAAACAACGGTCTCATTCATCAATATCCGAAAAGGTGCTTGTGAACAGTGAACGGACAGACAAAGGTGCAATGTATATATCACGGAGATGACGATATCCACAGTGAAAATCATATCCGTGAAAATTACTATTGCATTACATATATACACTATATTTTTTATTGTATCGATATAAATAGACAATGGCATAATTAATGATAAAAAAAAAAAATAATAATTTTAGCAATGTTAAACGATGATCTCATTCATGACCATACAAAAGTGTCATTGTAAACGAAACAAGCAAATGATCACTTTCCAAAAAAATTCTTTGTGAAAGGAATGAAACAATGCTTTTATGTACGGATGCATGTAAACATTAAAAATTAATTTTAAGGAAAGTTTGATAAAGCAACACTCACTTCGGCGAAGAATTTATACATTATTTTTTTTTTTTCAATCATGAGTTCATAACATGATCAAAATTCTATTAGGTTTTTTGAATGAATATTTTTATATTTTAGTGGTTCGAATTTTTCAGTGATAATCTTCCAAAAATGTATGTAGTACATATTGTTAGATAAACATAATCTTTTATTCAAACTCCGGTTTATACATAATAATAACAACCCATATAATAGGATAACAAAAAGACATAACAACGGAAGAATTAATTTTCTATTTCGGTCTAATTCATTGAAATAATTAATTATAGGATCATTGAATAAAATATTACAATGAAAAAAAGAAATTTATTTTTTTATCAAAAATTGGTGATAATTTAAAATTACGGGCAAAAGAATAATAATGAAAATGTTTTATTTCATAATTAAAGATATTAAAGATCCCAAAAAAAGGTTGTATATAGTAATTTGAAGATATATGTCCTAAAATTTCAGTGATGATAATTCATCTCTTCTTTCTTTGTTTAAAAAAATTTTAACTCATGCGAATTCGACGATGACCCGATATTTGTTCGAATATCTCATTGTTACACCTCTTCCTATTTTCGTCAATTTATTCAAATGAGTATACTAATAAAGAATTTGAAAATCACTATTACACAATGAATTAGGTATTTATTCACAAATATGTTGGTAGCGGCAATAAAATTCCGATTATTAATTTTCGAAAGAATATTAATTCCAGTGATGATCAGCTTACTTAATTACGTTGCGTGTTGTTTAAAGTTCATCAGCCCATACGCATACAGATATGCACAAGAAATTTATTATTAAAGAAATAATAACTTCCTTAAATGGTATCTTTGAAAGCGAAAACAAGTAGTCGTAACTTTGTATGAATAAAACAATATTTAAAGGGAGAGTGGTCGATTAACGAAATCCTAAAAAAAAAACAAATTTATTACATTTATTTAACTAAAGATGTCGGGTGAGGGATCTTCACCAGCAGCGGTCAACAGCAGAACTGAAATTACATATAAACCTAAAGATATAAAAGATAGGGAGTTCAGATTAAAACATCTTAAAAGGATCACAGAAATCAATTTGAACCTCGTTAGGGATTCACGAAGTGATTTATATTTGACTCTCTTTCTTTGCGTTTTTGCAATCATTATCGGGATTATCTTTCTTACTTTAAGAGGACTTCAGTACTGTACTATGGTAGGCTGATTATAATTGGATGCGTTTGAACCATTTTTTTTTTAGTACCGAAAATTGTAAAATTTCGAAATTTCTTTAGAGAAATTTCTTGGATTGATATTTATTTTGTTCGAGTAATTTAGTAATATTTCAAAGAATGTATTTTTATATGAAATAGGAAAAAATAATAAAAACTTTAATTAAATCGACTTTGTGTAATAAACAAATATTACGGGCACCGGATCCGGAGTAATTTTTGAAAAGTAAAATTCCTTCAACTCCCTATTCAATTCTAACAGTGTTACACCTCCGTAAAATAATATTTTTGATGAGTTATAAATAATAATTTATTAGAAACGGTTAGTTACTAGTCAGTATTGATAGCAAATTGCTATAAATGCTTATTAGCATAATCTCAGATAGATAGATCATCAAGGAAAATTTCGGGTAATTTACGATTTAGGCAGGATTTGTGGCATTGTGTCATTGTTTGCTAACTAAATTGATTCCTAAAAATGTCCTAATCATAAAAAACTAAATAAAGGGTTGCCATGAAAATGCAGGTCCTTCATTCTCTGATTTGTTTTATTTGATTCTTAGAATCAATTAGAAGAATATGGTAATTTGAATAATGTCTTAAAAGAAGCACTTTTTATTTATGATTATATTTTGCATTGGGGATACATATTCTTTGGCGTTGAATCATATGTTATACTTGTTATTCATCAGATGAAACATTTTATCTCGATTTATCTCAATCATCTTTTTTTGGCAAACCCCGCCATGATTCAAGTAACTAATATTCCGTTTAAAGTTCATGACCCTACCTTCTAAAATAAAATATGATTTAATAAATTTAATATTTTAACCTTAATAGATTAAATACTAACTATTATTACAATGGTAAATGATTTTCATTGAAGCCGTGGATAAACGATTTTATATAAATATAGGATTTTTTCGCCAACATTTGATATTATCATTTTCTTTTTCTTTTCCAAAATCCCAAATATTAAAAAATGTCGAAAGAATTCTTTACGATCGGTGCACTTTTATATAAAGATTACGATTTAATAGATGTAAATGCTACACTTCGTTTGTTAGGTTCATTAAAAGATAATTTTAATATTATAACCATTACTCAAACTGGAGAACATGTAAAATCTTATACTCCTCAAGTTGCCAATTACATTAATTATAATTTTGAGAATTGTCCCGACTTTGATATATTATTCATCCCAGGTACTTGCTTGATTTAATTCTAATCTTTACTTAAAAGCAATTAATCATTATTATTGGATTAGGCGGCATTGGAACCAAATATGAATTGGAAAATCCTGTTTTTTTGGATTTTATTAAAGAACGCGCACCAAGAGTAAAATATGTGTTAACGGTATGTACTGGTAGTGGATTGGTTGCTAAAACCGGTTTATTGGACGGAAAAAAAGCTACGACTAACAAACAATTTTGGGATTGGATGACCTCTAATGGTATGAATCAAATTGTTTAATTACAAGATTAAATTCAAAAAAAAAAAAAAAGTTCGGTATTAATCATATAACTTCGCGTATTGCTAACAGGACCCAATGTTTTATGGGTAAAAAAAGCTAGATGGGTTGTAGATGGAAAATTTTATACTTCTTCTGGAGGTAATATATTTTATATTATACTGTCCATCATCAAAAAGTATTTAATAATATTTACTTTTATTATTAAAGTTTCTGCCGGTATGGATATGGCACTTGGATTTATTTCTGACGTATTTGGAAGGGAAGCGGCTGATGAAATTGCTATTACAGCCGAATATGAGTGGCATGATAATCCTCATTGGGATCCATTTGCTGAGAGAATCTTTGGAAAAAATATTTAAAATATTATTTTAAAGAATTTGTTACACATTTGTTTGTAGAAGAATTAATTCTTTTATTTTTTATTCTTTATTATTTTAAATTCTTAATAAAATATCATTCCGACAAATCGACAAAGTTACTTTTAATTCTGATCTAACAATGTTATAAAATTTTATCGGGACGATTGTTGATACTTTCTACGAATAGTTTAAAAATTTTAAGACAAATCATCATTACACCTCTCAAAATATGACGACAATTTATCGTAAAAATCATTCTGGTTATTCCAATCGATTTTTGATGAGATGCTTCAATTAGTATATTCACATCATCACAAATAAAACAGATAATGGTAAGCTTATAGGAAAATGGAAATATGAGACGTGTAATTGATATACCATTATTTCGGATTTTGATTACTATATAAGCTAAAAAAAATTCCATACTTATTTTTCGCTACCAAATATCACGTGCCATCATAGTTAATTTTTAGTGCTGGCCGAATGATTGTAATGCTGAAAAAACAACCGAAAAAATCATGTGACTATCACTTAAAGGCAAAGTTGCATAAAAGTGTTTTAGTTTTTATTAATATATCAATATCCCTTTACAGTTTATTTAATCCTTTATCTTTATAGAAGATCGGGATTCAAAACAATAATGTATTAAATCGTAAGTAAATTTTATTGAGACGAAGATAATTTTAATTTCATTCCTATTCCACATTTTTTAAGATCTTTATTGAAGTTATTATTTCCTACTTTAAACTTTTTATTTTTGAATCCGAATTTTTATTTTATACATGCTGTAAGGATTAACGCCTGACTCTTTATATAATCGAGTATTTCTTCATGCGTTACGAAAATAACAGAGATCATATCCCAAATTTCAATGTCTATACAACACCCAAAAAATATGTGTAGAAGTAAAACGCAATTATATATTGTGAAATCTATCTATGGGGATGTGCTTTATTTTTATAAATATAAATTACATGATGATTTGAACATTCCATAGTTTTGTTTTACAATCCAATTGACATGATATGTAATCCACCTTCGTCTAAAAAATAGATTTATTTATTCCAACATTAACTCCACGATACGGTTTGGACAATGCCCAATTGGTATAATCGACATATCCAAATCCGTCTGCACAATATAAAATCCAATGATACAAAAAAATAATTGGACAATTGAACATATGTCCAATTGGATATCCAGAAATGTCCAATCCCAACACTGGTCTCAATCATCGATATTGTCAATTATGCACGCCTACTACAGCAAAAAAATATCCATGCACTTTCAAGACTTCGACCAAACAATGAAAAATCGGCAATGTGGCATCGAACAAAAAATATAGGTTCACCTATCTTGATTGCAAGTCTGTCTAACGGATAATTTCCACTGAATCACTGAATATTAATTAGATGTCCGGATAGATACTCTTTAATAGTTATGCGTTGAATCTCATATTTTAATTGAAGTTCTCATAAATTCAGGTCAAATCCGCGAAAAAACTGTTAAGACCTCCATCATATAACATGTTGATGAGAAACGTTATATACTGTATGATGAGTTTATCGAGAAATGTGAAATAGTGTGTCGGATCTGGATTTTGCAGTTCAACAATTCAACAACAATAACAACGCCACCATCCGATTCCTAAGTTATGCACATTAATGGACATCATGATCTGAATTGATATTTCTTGAAAAGTAAAGTGCTACTTTCGAATGCTCTGTTTGTAACCAACTTCAACTACCATTGTTGGATATACTCTCCAAATTTCTCCATGGTCAGACTCAAGAGTTGGTCTAAAATCTTATTTGTGACATCTCAGTAAATTTCATGGTACTTCGTATGACTTAAATTGTTTAATCATCATTTTTGAAAATTATAGTGTAATCTATGTGATACCATGCGGGTAAAAACAATCTTTAAAATTTAAAATAAAGAGAATATTAGCAGAATATACGTTTGGATTGAAGCGTGAACTTTATTCCTATGAAGCGAGATTCTCTTTAGTGTCATTGATATCCTTTTTTCTCTGCTATTAATTCATGTAAGAACTAAACTACTTGCGCTTGAACTTCTAAGGCAATCATGGTGGTTGCGGCGATTATGGTAGTATAAGCGAGGCATTTTTTTATTTGTTTAGAGAGAGAAGTTAAAGAAAGAAGTTCTTTACGCTATAATTTATTTCGGATCTCTATACCACAATTTAAACTCTTTAAGTTGTAATTCCTTCTCATGTTTCTATACCACAATTTAAATTCTTTAAGTTGTATTTCTTCTCATGTTTCATTTCTTCTCATGTTTCTGTACCACAATTTAAATTCTTAAAGTCGTTTTTCTTCTCATGTTTCTATACCACAATTTAAATTCTTAAAGTTGTATTTCTTCTCAGATTCCTATACCACAATTTAAATTCTTTTAAGTTGTATCCTAATACCACAATTTAAATTCCTTGAGTCGTAGTAATTTGTCCAAAATTTAGAACTTCTCAGAAGTTCTAAATTTTGGATGATCCAATCAGATTTATTTTCGCCTTATACAGGCGCAGCCCATGGACCAGTAGAACGTTCAATCACATCACTATGAAAATTATATAAAATTTCTTCCATTTTGATTGGTCGAATAACTCGTATCGGTCTAGTTTTTCTTATATAAAACTCCACAATAGTGCCGAGCAATGCTCTTGAATTTACGAATTTGCATGGTATCCAATGTTTCCGGTAAAATTAACATTTATAATAAAATTAGAAATGTGTGCGTAAGATCGTTATCATGTTTTTCCAGATATTTTCCATTCACATCACCATTATTCTCTTCCAGAAATTCTTTAAAATTTTCTAAGATGTTCTTCAAATAAAAAATATTTTCTTCTAAAACGATACTTTCATCACCTTTTAAAAACGCGAATCTTATTTTCGGAGTATTTATGATCTGCTTCTGCTTTCTAAGATAAAATGAAACTGAGAACATTTAAATTGATTCTCCGTCTTGAGATCTTTTTATCCCAAGAAAGTTATTAGAAATTGTCAAACGTGTTTGATAATCTCGTCGATATATTATTATACGGTAAAGCGAGACTTTATATTTAAAAAATTTCTTTCAAGTAGATTTAAAGGTTGTGGCACTCTCTCCAAATATGAAAGTTTATAAGTTCTGAATGTTCAAATTATTTATTCTATGACGATCATCAGTCACATGTTGAAAATGTCTGATCTTGTACGACACGGCGACACCCCCTTTATAATCGTCTTTAAATCCCAAGACTCCTTTATGTCAAAATCCGTGTCAAGAACTCTACGCTAACCCCTACATCCCCTATGTGTCAATTATCAAGACTCCTTGTTAAGACCCTTACATGTCAATAATGTCATTATTCCATTGTTATCTTGATCTCGGAGTTTATAGTTACATCTTAAGATCAAAAATGCCATACAAATATTTATTTGTATCATGCCTAAGACTTGTGTGCATACACCCCCTCACTATTGCAAATTAAACATGATTCTTGATCAAATTAATCAAATCTTCTAAAATTGATTCGAAAAATCCAAAAAAAAATTATACAAAATAAATTTCGAGATTACCTATTTTTGATATCGTGATGATATTTTATAATATCCCAAAACATAATAAAAATATTTCTAAATAATTTTTTTTTTTTTTTTTTTTTTTTTTTTTTTACTTTTTCACTTTTTTTTTAAAAAAAAAATCTTTTATTTTTATAATGAACAAATTAAATCAAATAATAATAATAAATTACTTTTTTTTTTTTTTTTTTTTTTTTTTTTTTTTTACAATTTAGCCGTTGCGATCAAATATTCACTAACTTGTTTCGAACAAACTTTCCTAAAATCTTTTTCAGTTGTACCTCTTGATTCAACAGCGGGATTATAATTAAATCTTTGTTTCCAACCTTCTTTATCATCATGTTTATTTGGTAATTCAGCCTGTTTATAAACAGTTACGACAACAGCACCACCAAGTCCAATATTATGCTGTAATGCATATTTAATATTTGGTACTTGTCGATTCGTACACCATCCTCTTAATTGCCAGACCTAAAAAAAAAAAAAAAGTTTTAATTAATCTTATAGAAAAAATTTATATAGCGTATTCATAGTAAACATACCAATTCAGCACATTGAGCTAATCCAGTTGCACCAAGAGGATGACCTTTAGAAATCAAACCACCCGAAGGATTTATCACATATTTACCACCATATGTAACATCATTTGAATCAATCAACTCATGAGCTTTTCCAGGTTTACAAAGTCCGAGAGCATCATAAGTGATTAACTTAAAAAAGACAAAAGATATCAATGATCAACGAATAAAAATATCCACAAAAAGGTGAAATTTAATATACCTCATTAGCACTAAAACAATCATGTAATTCAACAACTTGAATATCATCAGGAGTAATACCAGCTTTTTTATAAACAAGTTTAGCAGCTCTTCTAGTCATATCAGCACCAGTTAATTCAATAGAACTTTTCGATTCTAATAAATTAGGAGAATCAGTAGCTAATTCTTGAGCAACAATTTCAATTGCTTGATTTTGTAAATTATTTTCTAAAACGAATTTTTCCGATGCTACTATAACAGCCGCTGATCCATCTGAAGTTGGACAACATTGAAGTTTTGTAAGTGGACCAAAAATTTGTGGAGAAGATTTTATTTGATCTAATGAATAAACTTCTTTTAATTGTGCGTAAGGATTCTTTGCACTATAATTATCAATTATTATGATTTAATTAATACTTTTTCTTATTAAAAATTTTTTTTTTTTTTTTAAAGATAAAAATTACCTATGACGGTGATTTTTTTCACCAATTTTTGCCATATGTTCAGCAGTAGCACCATATTTTTCACAATATTCTATTCCAGCATTTCCAAATATTTGAGCTGTAAAAGGTGAATTGGTAATTCCACGAGTTTCCGACAACATTGATACAGTAGTATCTATATTAATAAATAATTAATTAATTATAATTTCCAATGACAACAAATTGGTAAAAAATCCAGTTTAAAGTTTACCAATTGGATTAGTGCGATCACTAAAGGCGGAAGTGATTGATCCTATAAATAAACGATTTGATTATATTTGATCATAAACAAACGATTCGATTATAAATATTTTGATTATAAAGAGACGACTTTACTATAAATAAATATATTTACCTTTTGCCATCTTTTCAAAACCTAACGCAAGAGCACAATCAACAATTCCAAATTCAACTGCTTGACGAGCCAAAAACAAAGCAGTTGATCCAGTTGAACAATTGTTATTCACATTTCTTTTAAAAAAAAAAAAAGAGAAAAAGATTAAATAATCAAGTTTCTAATTAAAAATTATTAGTTAAAAATCAAGATTTTATATCTTACATGACGGGAATTTGAGTCATACCAAGTTGATAAACAGCACGTTGACCACAGGTACTATCTCCAAAACAGTAACCTACATATGCTTGCTGAATTACATCATAAGTTTTACCGACATCCATCAATGCTTTAACCGTAGCTTCACGGGCCATATCTATTAAGGGAAAATTATTAATAAATTTTGTAATTTTCGACAAAAGAGATGGGGAACTTACCAGGATAATCAACTTGACCACGTGGTTTGATGAAATTGGTCATTCCAACCCCAATCACATATGATTTTCTTTGAGAAGTTGTCATTGTAATATTAAAAATTTGGATTTAATTTTTTTTTTTCAAGGAGTAAAGAAGAGAAGAGGGTAAGAAAAAAAAAAAAATAAAATTCGAAACTTAAATTTAAAATCGAAGATTATTACCTAGAAAATCGTCAAATGTGACGCAATTAGACGGGGGTGCATTTCCAAAAAGCTGTCCATTCTCTATGCTAAACAAATTAGTCAACATTTTTTATGAAAGACTTTATTTTTTTTTAAAAAAAAAGAATAGCTTTGAACGGGAAAACATTTATTATAAAATGTAATTCTATTAAAGAATAACGATTAGAAGTCATTAGATTTACCGGAATTTTATAATTCAAATTCGGGAGATTGACAAAAAAAAAACCCATGGAAAATTGTGTAGCAGCAATAGTACAAAGCAAAGTACGAGGCTTGTCGATTTTCAGCATATTATTTCCTAATTTCTTTATTTCATTTAAAAATGAAAAATATTACGTAGTTACTATAACAATCATAAGAAGGTAACTAATATATAAAGATATTTGTTTATAATATACAGTATACAGATAATAACACAATATTAAAACAATACTAAAACCATTAACTCATTCAAAAAAAAAATAAATAAATAAATAAGTTTTAATATGTCTTTATTTGGTATAAATTAGGGAAAAAGTTTATAACCGCCAAGATAACTAGCAAACTGAGTTAGTCTAAAAAAAGAATGTTTGTATTACAAGAATACGATAAATGGATTAAATGGGAATCTATTTTCTGTATATTGATTATAATGATTCTTAAATTGTTTTTTTGAAACCGATGATAATTGACATTAAGTAGAAACGCGTAACATACAATGGAACAATCAAAGAGATACGCGAATAAAAATATATGTACATATTATTATATATATTTCTTTTTTATACATTTAAAATATCCTACAAATTTTTTAGTTAATAAAATTACAATAAAGAAAAAATAAATAAGAATTAATTAATAATTAATTAAGGATTATTGCATAAATTATTATTTAATGGTTCGGATGAATGAGTAGGACTTGGAGGAGTTATTACAGAACTTGCATCAGTTTCAAGCATTACGGGAGGTTCCAAGTAACTTATTCGTACTTGTTGAGTAGTTGTGATTGAAATAAAAGAAGCCATAGGATCAACATCATTTCCGGATCCACCAGTGATTACCGTAGAAAAGAATTCACCAGATTTTTGTAAAGAATTATTATGAATATTTGACATATTTGTCATGGTAGCAGAATCAGATATCGAAGATGGAAAGGAACTAGAGGTAAATCTACGAAGTTTATCTATTACGGGTTTTACGGATACGATGTTACGTGTTATTCCATAAATTACAGTATTCACCAAACCAGCGCTCGTAAATATACATGCAGCCGGAATCAAACTAGATAGAATAAATAATATTATCGTAAATAAATGTAAAAAAAAGAAAATTTCGAATTCAAATAAAATAAAAAAGTCAACTTACTAATCCGTACCCCATACATTTGGATCTTCGGTTGCAATAGCAACAATACGTTCTAATAATAATAATATTTAATAAAATTTAAGTAATTTATTTCTAAAAAAAAAAAAAAAAAACAAACCATAAATAATAATAAATAAATACTTACGAAGAGCTAATGGAAATACTAAAATGATATATACTATAGGATACCAAACTAATTTTTTATTAACACTCTGTAAAACTTTTTTTGAACCTTGAGTGGCCATCGAACCTTGACGTCTATAAATAACGGCAAACATGATGGTATATAAAATTATCATGGCGGCAGCATTAAATAAAATAATTCCATAATGAAAACCAATTCTATAATTTGGATAATAAGGAGAAATCCAACACCAACTTCCACCAGCATTATTATAAAAATTCATTCCATAAGCTTGTTGAATAACATAACCTAAAGAAGATATGACAATATTAAATGGCCATATTATTATCATGGCCAAAAATACCAAATGAGGATATTCATAAGAATGAACCACGAGCATATAAGTGTGTAAACATATTACGAGAGCCCAAAACCCCGAAGAAACATCTCCTAAATTGATGAGGAAACCTTGTACATCACAATATGTTCCCTCTTTTATTGCTCTTATACGAAGCCAATTATAACTCATCATAAATCCGATTGATTGTATAAAATCTGATAAAATTAAATTTAATACTAGTCTCGTAACTACTGTATGTCTAAAATGTTTTTGCGTTATTATCCACCATATCATTGCAAATACTGCTACATTACTAATCGTACTAGTTGTTAATATTGCTGTAACTCCATTAATATGAATTTGTTCTAATTGTGAATTTGAGAATTCTAATGTTTGTTGCTCCATATTTAACGGCGTTTTCTTTCGTTTGTTTTTTTTTTTTTTAAAAAAAAAAAAAAAATTTTTTTGAAATTTTTTTTTTTCTTTTTTTTTTTTTTTGTAGTTAAAAAAATTGAAAACGCAACAAATTGCAATAGTATATTTTATCAAGTATTTATATATAAACACATATCTATTTAGGTAATTAAAAAACGGGTTTTATTATATGAGAGTTTTTTTTTGTGTCAAGTAACAATGGATAAAATTGGAAATGTTGTGAAAATTACTATAAAAAGACTCATCTATTACACTTATTTTTTTAAACAAGTTTTAACATTTTGTTTCACATCACTTCCAATTTAAATTTGGTTAAATTTCTTTTCACCGATCCAAATATGTTTGATCTTTTGACAAAGTGGTTATTCTAATAACCACTTTTGATATTTAAATAAAAATTGTGCATTTTACTTGTGCATATGAAGATCCAAATATTTAGTATGAGATACGCAGATTTGATAAAAAGAAATTATTTTCATTTTTTTTCCTTTTCTCTCTCTCACTCTCTCTCCCTTTATCAATTTCGGAAATTAATTCGGTATTAGAACTGCTACTCTCCGAAAATGATAACCTTCTATATTTAGGAACGATCGTTAATCTCTCTATAAACACTGGCGTATTTTCTTTGGAAATTCTATCATTAGAACTTTTCCGCCGATCTCCGTAGATCATATTTGTATCATGTGACCTTACACTAATGATATCATGAGTAAGTTCCCCCGTCCAAACTTATCAATCTTTCTTAGATTTGGAGATGTCAAAATATTTGTTTTTATGAGTTAATCTTATAAGTAAGTTTATTATATCGATCTTCGTTTTTTTTTGAACAATGTAATTTTCGGATTTTAAAATATTTTACTATAATTATCTTTCGTTTTCCGTTTTCTTCTAGTTGATCTTTGTTGATCATTTGTCATTACTAAAAATAAGGACCGAAATTTAATAAAGGAATTTATAATTAGTATTATTTAATTAATTTAAAATTACTTTTTCTAAATACGTTCATAATACCTGAACGTTGATCTTATATCTTTTGAGTTTATTCTTTTTGTAAATTAGTTACATGCTGGATTTCTTGATTTTTTTTTTTTTCTTTACGCCAAAAAAAACCTTAAATGATGAAGCAATGCCACGTGTAATAATTGAATACCATTTACTTTTTATAGAAATAAGTTTATGAAATAATAAATTCTAAATTTGAAGAAAATTAATTTTTTTGGATAATAAATTTTAAGAGTCTCTACTTTCGGAAAATAATAGAGAAATAATGGAAAAAAAATAATTAAACTTGAAAAGAAATAGTGTGTTACGTTTCAAGATGCCAAGCCGTTGATCGTTTTATACTTGTGTTCCCCGATTTATCCCCTATTGGTGTTAAAAATGCTTTTTGTTCGGCCGGAGCGTTGTTTCTCTATCAACAACAATGAGAGATATAAATTCAATTAATTCGAATATATATTTATATATGTATACTGGTATTACGTTGTAATTATATTTCTACAATGCACATAATAAATAACAATAATGCAATGCACTCACTCATTTTTGATTGCGCCCCCGGCAAATTATTTAACTACTTTTAACTACAAACTTTTAACCTGCAAACTTTAGCTGCAAATTTGATACAAACTTAATTTTTTGTCAAAAATCGTCAAAATAAACTTATAACGTCATCTGAAAAATTCGTGTCACGCATTATTTAATGTATTACTAAACTTTTTTTTTATGCTTATGCTTCTTTATTTTGATTCGCTTTTAATGTTTGAAACTTTTTTTGCATGATATTATGAAGCAACTCAATAAGTCAACCCATTTTTTTTTTACGTTACATTATTTTTTTTTAATGCATAAAATAAAAAGGCTTGATAAAATCTTCTTTACTGCTGGTGGTGGTTTGTTTACAACAAATATTATCAGTGTAAAATAATATCATTTCGGATAAATTTTTTTATGGAAAAAAAAAGGTTTTTATTTGTTGTTACCTTATATGGAAATTAAAGTTTACTTGCCGTTTTCGCCTGTCGGTTGTTAAGGTGGAAATTATTTCATATATAGTATATAAACAATAAATTAATTAAATTAATTATTTGCCGTTTTCAAGCCAATATGCAATTCTATATTACATCTTTTATAAACAAACAATTATACCAAACATCTCCTAAAAGAATTTCCGAATAAGTTGCATTATTGTTGCATAAAACTTTTTGTTTCATTAGAATAATTATTAGAAAACAGAGAATTATTTGTACAGAAAAATGTGACAATGGCTTTAAATCTTGTAATTTTATTTGTACATTTCTGTATGTTTTTTTTCGAATCGAAAATTACAAATAATCATATGATTCTTGATCTACTTTAATATCTTCAGACTTCGGTACTAGGTCCCATGTATGGGAATTGATAATTAATTTCTTGCAATTAGGGCTGAAGGCTGAAATCTGCAATTTTACATAACCGTAAAAATTATGATTTGTCCACTTACACATTATTTGTATCTTATAGTTCACGGAAGTTAAATGATGACAGAAATTTCCGAACTATATTAAATATTGATCACTTATAAAGCTTTGGTAAGAGTGAAATGTCTTGATAGTTGTTATACATTGATTTATTCCTGATATACTCCTGATATGCCAACTCCGTAATTACTGAAGTACAGTACAGTAATTTAATAAAATATCTGTATACTGTATATCTGATTCGTCATCTTTCGATGATCAAAAAGTTTCTTCAATTTATAAATTGTTAATCTTGAAAACAATTATAAGGTTGTATAACGAGAAATCCAATTAATAGATAATCAAAATAGGTGAAAAGGTCATGATGTCTCATACAGAATATTACAGTAAATATCACGTGGAATCATTGACGATCAATATTTGGGTTATTTTCTTGGAAATTGAGGGTGAAATTAAGGTTGCGTGCCGTAAGTAGTAATTATTATATTCGAATTACAACCTAAGCGTGTTGTAATATTATAAACATAAGTTGTAATTTGGTTGTAAATACTAAATACTATGCTATTGTGGTTAACTGAAAGATGATAATTCTGATTTACAACCATTATAATTACTTGATTTTTGGACTTACAACTATTTACGGCAGGCAACACTAGGTGAAATACAATTAATCTTAGAATTTTAATCAAAATTTTTCAGCACCTTATTTCCTAGGAATTAATCTAATTAAAGTAATTTACAGAATCCTATTACTATTTACTTATGACTGAAAAGTTTTTTTAATAAAACAATTATCAGATAAAGTAATTATAAATATGATAATTTTAGAATATAAGATTTTTTTTTTTAGTAAACTTTATACTATATTAATGCAAAAAAAAGGAAAAATTATCCTTTCATTTGTAATGCAAGTAAAATTTGCAGAAACTTAAATTACTATATAATAAGCATATCGAATAAAGCAAAAATTAGCTCAAATTTGGCATAAAATAGTTTTTTCCTTAAACTTTTATGTAACAATTAATAAAATATTTATCCATAAAATATATAGAAAAAATGAAAAATATGATTTGTATTATGTATTACATCATTGCAAATAAATTTATCTGTAATTTATAGCAATTTTTAATATGCAATATTTTATTAGTAATATAACATAATAATAAATTAATAAAAAATAATTAATTTGTTATTCAGATATAAAGTAAAGAGTCCTATGTTGAAAATCAGAACTAATTATATAATAGTGCAGAATCTAACATTATGGCAAATCAAAGTATTAATTATTAGAATATAATATAAAAATTAAGTTTATTAATATAAAATTATACTATTTGACTTACTTTTTATTGAAAGTTTAGTAAATTTTTTAAGTACTAAAAATGACTTACTTATAAGTTTAAAAAGAAAAAAAACCTTATTTTTAATATTACAAATAATGGATTTTTACTTTTTGGTCTATAAAAAGTTATTTTTAATGATTGATAATCTTACTGAACTTTTGGTAAAAAGTTAGCCAAATGGTATAATTTTATGTTAATGGTTTTAATTTTTATATCATATTTAAAAAATTAGTACTTTAATTTACCATATTTTCAGATTCTATACTATTATTATATACTATTATATATAACTTTAATTCTAGTTTTTAATAATTAAATTCTTTACTTTTTATACAAGATTATGAATTAAATTAAAATTTTTTTTTTTTTAAAAAATTAAATTTTTTTTAAAACATCTTTTTAACTATTTTTTTATTATATTTTATTTATTTTTTTTTTTTTTTTTTTTTTTTTTTTTTTTAATTTCAATATTATTATTTTATAATTTTTTATTATTATTTTTTTTATAAATAAATTAAAAATATAAATTATATAATATTTTTTTTTTGATTTATTAAAATCATATAATAAAATTATAAGTTATAAACTATTTACAAATAATAAATATTAAGTTATATAATTTATATAAATTGTATATTATATATTATTAATTATAGTATTCTAAGTATATTGCAAATTTTAAAAATTTAAACTTATATTTAAAGTATATTATATAGATAAGTATTATATATAGAAGAGTACAAGATTTTAATATATTTGAATATTTATTATAATATATTATATTTGAATATTTAGTTAAATAATATTAATAATTAATATATCATAAAATTATAAAAATAAACATTTCTTTTTTATTATAATCATATAATTAATAAAATTAATAAAGATGTTTATTTTCATGATTTTTTTATCTTTATTGATTATTATTTTTTCTTTTAAATATTATTTAAATAATATACTTTTAGTTATTTTCAAAAAACGATTAAAAAAAAATAAATGTAAGAGCAAGAACTTCTATATTCAATTAAAGAAAAATTGATAGTAGTTTTTTTTTAATAATTTTTAGAAATGCTTATAGAAAAAGCTTATTTTTAATATTTTACAAATGTTATTACAAATCAATAGAAACACTTATTTTTAAAAAGTATATATTTTATAATTTTACAGTATTATGAAAACCTGTTCTTATTAAGTATTATATCAATTCCTTAATAACAAATTAAATAAAAATAAACAAACAAAATTTGCAAAAAAGTAAATTAAATATCATAAAATCTATATAATTAAAAATATTTATAACGTTTAGAATATCTGTATAAATAAATTTAAATTGTGTAATCTTATTTTTATTGGCCATATTATCACATGACATTACACAGAATCCCCAAAAGGAAATATTTTCCCTTGCAAAAATCTGGCCAGGTTGGTTTCACAAGTATTCCAAAAAAGGAAATTAGTATGCTGATCATTTAATTCCGGCCAGCATTACAGCCATTATTACAATTAAATATAAAAAAACAAAAATGAAAAGGAAAAGTGTTAGGGATTAAGGGTAGATTAAGGTTAGGGTTAGGGTTAGGGTTAGGAATTAAGATTAGAGTTAGAGTTAGGGGATTAGGATTAGGGCTAGGATTAGGGATTAGAATTAGGGTTAGGATTAGGAATTAGGGTTAGTATTAGGATTAGATTAAAATTAGAGTTAGGGTTAGGATTTGTATATTATTTTATTAATAAATACCAACCCGATGCGAAGCAGCGAGCTTCAAGCTAGTTATTATAAATATTAATCATTAAATATTATGAATATTAATCATTAAATATCATTAAAATTATTAAAATTATTGAATCAATTATTAAATGGGGTCTTTGCAATAGAAAGGTACGAAACTCAAAAAAAAATAAAAATTTAATTAATATTAAATTTACACTTATTTTAGCATAAAAAACATAATTAACATATAAAGTAAATTTAAAAATTTTTTTGAGTTTCGTACCTTTCTATTGCAAAGACCCCAAATATCATTATTATTATTCATAATATTATTAATTAATTGTTTTAATATATAAAATTAATAATAAAAATTATAACAAAATATTCATATTTAACTAAATTTCAAGAATCTTACCCTTATAACTTTAAAGATTTATTATTAACATAATTAAAATTAAGAAAACTTGTACTTCAATCAAATTTTAGATAAATGAATTTACAATAAATTTTACTTTATTAATTAATACATTATAAATTGAATTTTGAGACTTAATCAAAAATTAAATCTTTATATATATAAAATAATTTAAAATTTTCTAATATTTTTTTTACTAAAATTTATTTTTCTCCTCTTTAAAATATTCCTTTTTAGGTGATAATTTATAATTTATTATGCTTAACATTACTTAATATTACATTATTATTTATAAAATTAACTAAAAATAGATATTTCCTAAAATTTTCTAACTATTTTTTAAAATCTGAAATAAAAAATAAATGAAAATAAATAAAATAATTATCCAATGAAATATTGTATTACTATTCAGTTGTATTATGTAATTATATTACTATTTGATTATATCATATAATATTATATACAGTATTATAAATCATATTTTTTTAAAACTTTTAAATAAGTTTTATTTCTTATATCTTAATACTAAAATTATTTATTTAAATATTTTTATTTATATATAAAAATATTTTTATTTAATTTATATCTTTATTTTACATATCTTTATTCTTTTTTTATTAAAAGTAAATGATAATTATAAAGTTTTGATCAATTTAATTCATTTTAATTTTTGTAAAAACTGATATTAAATTGAATTATTCAGTATCAATATTAAAAATTACTAAAATTAAATAGTTTCAGTAATTATCAATATCAGTCATTACATGTAATATGTAGATCATTTTCATAATTGAGTTACTTTAATTTATAATTAACTATTAATTTTAATATGCAACTCCTATACAAATTAAATAATTTCATGGATCGTCATGTGCTTTACAAGTTTTTAATACCAATTTTCTATATTTACAATTATTTTTTTTTTTCACATATACATAAAATTTACGTTAGAAAACTAATATTTTTTGAGATTTTTTTAAAAGTATAGACAAATATATAATTTAAATAGCAAAAATATATGTAATTTTGCATAAGGAGAAAGTTTTTCTAAGGTTGTAAGGTCAATTATTCAAGTAGTTTTCATATAAACATGAAAAAACTGGTTTTTTAATAAAAAAGAATTTTTTTCACATAAATAACATCCTAAAGAAAAATATTTAACTATAATAAATATATTATTTTTAGTCATAATTTTACAAAATAAATAACTTTTACTAAGGTAATGAGGCCAGTTACCTAACTGGATTTTTAGTTATTATTGAATCTATCAAAATTTTTTTGTTTTTTAATATGAAATAATGATAGAATTTTATTTATTATAGAAAACAAGAAGAACATAACATTACTATACTTATTTTTGAACAGTACATTTATTTTTAATTAAATAAACCTACAAGATAATTGTTATTCTTAATTCATTTATTTCTGTTCAATCATATTTTAATATTAAATTTCTACTAGATAGCAGTCTTTTAAGACTGCTATCTAGTTATGTTATAGTGTTATCTGTTATGCTATATTGTTATCTAAGTTAGTGTTTTTATTGTTCTATAACTATTTTATTGTTTTGTAGATATTTGCTTGTTTTGATCGCTATATCTTGTTTTTATAGACTTCTAGATATCTGCTATTTTTCGTTACTCTGCGGGCTTTTTGTGATTATTTCACTATGTTGGATTTATTGCTTATTTTGGACTTGTGTGTCCTTCTGGTTTCATTATTGCTATACGAATGCTGGTTGGCTTTATTTCTCGTTTTGAATGCAGGGCTTCTTATTTACTGTTTGGGGGTTTGTGTTGATTCTGGACCTCTTTGTTTGCTATCGAGGGTCATTTGGAAGGGTTATGCTGGTTGGGTTTTATTTTTTGTTTTGAATAGAATTTCCATGACTGGCCGTGAGGGTATATATCAGTAAGGAGGAGTCGGGGAGAGGCGAAAAAAATTGGAGAAAACCTGTTACCAATGGTAACGGGTTTTATATCACGTGATAATTCAGAATTTCACGTCACATTCGAGGTGGTGGTTGGTTGGAGGTTTGGAGATGCCCATTTGATTGCCGGATGAGGCACGAAGTGCCAAGTTGATGACCCAGTTGTGCAATCCTGCCTTTTATAATCCTTTTGATTGCCGAGAATAAGGCATGAAGTGCCGAATCAGGTCTGGCCATACTCTTTTCATGCTCTTTTTCTCATATTTTCCTAAACCTTTCTGCCTTTCCGACTTCTTTCCTGTCTATCAGCGGTAGTATACCAAAGCATAACTTCTCTTATTTTCTTTCCTATATATTATTCTACTTTGGTGTACTACCAAATTTATATCTTATTTTACGCTTTCGCATTCCTAGAACTCTTTCTTGTATAGTTACTATTCCGGAATACTTTAGGATATTATTGCATCAATTACTTTTAGGTATTACCACATTGATTACTTTTGGGTACTACCACTGACCCAGTGTTTTACCAGCAAGCGTATTTGTCCAAAATTATATAAAATTTTTATTTTGAACTTTGCAAATTTCTATGTAATGTTATACTAGTTTCTTGCATATACACCATGCTTCTTGCGCAAAAAAAGCCTGGGCATTGCCCACTTGTTTGTTCTGAACTGCTTGAACTAATTTTTAGTAATCTTAAGATTAAAGATATACTATATTCCTGTTTTACTGTGAATCATCAATGGAATTCTGAAGCATTTCAAGTTATTTTAAAGCAAAAAGAAAGGGAATTTCGTGAAGATCTTGATTTTATCAAATATCGGCTAGACTGTAGTGAACAAGAAATAACCCGTATTTATACAGTTATCTATACTCCGCGTTATGATTGGATTACAGCAGGAGAAGAAATTGCAAATGTTCATGCAGTAATCAAATCCCATATAAATAATCTTACAAGTATTCTTTCCTGTCTTATTAAGTCTTCTGTCTTACGAAATAAATTTCATGTACAATGGCAAAATCTTTATAAACAAATGAAAAAATTGTTAAAAGATATCAATCTACTTGATGATATCAATAATACATAAAAAGAGTGAATATATAGACAAGATTGTTGAGCTGTATTGTCAAGTACTCTTGGCCGAAATTGCCACTTCCTGCTAAGAATACTGGTGATATTTATTTTTTTACTTATGCAATAGTAGTAGCCAAGTTTAATTTTACTTACGAACTTGCACCTGGATTTGCATATATCCAGATCGATTCTTCTGACTAAACTAGTCCAGAGCTAATAATCACTACCACAAATTTCTGTACGTGATATTCTATTGTACCTATAAAATGCAAGACGATATTAACACTAAAGCTTTGGCATATGCCCAAAAGCGTGAAGGAAGATGCTTAGCTAAAGTTAGTCCTAATACATATTTATGGGCATGTAAAAAAGGTCATCAATGGGAGGCGCCATATAAAAATATGAAATAGAATTATAGATGGTGCAATATTTATCCTAATGTACCAGAAAGAACATGCCGGTATATATTTGAGGATTTATTGCATAAAGAATTTCCTCTCTGAAAACCAAAATTCTTGGAGGGATTACATCTAGATGGATATAATGAAGAACTAGGCTTGGCCTTCAAATATAGTGGCAACCAACATTACCAAATCGTCCCTTTTTTTCACCCGCAAGGTAAGATGAATCTAAATGCACAAATATGGCGTGATTGGAAAAAGAGAGTATTATGTCATCGGGAAGGAGTAATCCTTATTACAATCCCTTACTGTGTAGTAGATTTAGAAATTTTTATAAGGAGCGCCTTGTATGCATTTGGTTATATCCCAATACCTACCTAGGAGGTAACATAGGTTCTTCTTTAATATGCATTAACTGTTCTCTTACGAAAGGTCGTTGAGGCCCTGATTCATCTAAATAATATAAAATAGGCATTGGAGGATTCTTTCCAATAACAATTCTCCAAATCTTATGCAGGCTAGGAGACCATATTGGATCTGTTATTCTGTGTCGTTCAAAAGGATCATTTTCCCACTCTCCAGAAGCGAGTAAAAATCGGATAGTAGTACTCTTTGGTAATTGTGGTTCATCAACACCTATTGGGCGATTATATTTTACTGATGGTTTGGAATATATCTGCTCAAGTTTTGTTGCGTCATTAGGATTCATCCCAATTAATCGAGTTAGGCTATCATTCATATTATTAACAATTCTCCTTGTAAATCGTTCACATTCTCTACAGCGCTTGCCAGTAGGCAGAAGAAACTCTACCGAATACTGATTTTTAAAAACCCTTCTAGAAAAATGTCTGGCATAATTATCAATTATTGCAAAACTTGTATGCCTGAAATGTGCTATAATTCTTCAAATTTCAACGCCATGTTCATTTATTAATAAAGTCACGTATCCCATAAAATCAGTGCCCTTATCACATTGCAATTTTCGAGGCCAGTTAAGAGGTTTATCAGGATTATCATATAAACTCTTAAATGCTTCTGCAACTTTCTTACTGCTCTTTGATGTTAAAAAAATGAAATCTTTATATCTAATCGCGCAGTCTATAACCAATAGTACATAGTAATATATTGGGCCATCATCTAGTAAATTTGTATCCACATCTTCATCATATGGTATTTCGATCAAATCACATTGGTGCACAGTATTTGGCTTCGTGATTTTAGAGTAACTGGCATAAGGTATATGCTTTGGTGAAGGACGAAAAATTTGATACATTGCTTGGTTCTCAAGCCATTTTTTTACATCAATAAATGAAAAGCTGTAGCCGGCTTTTTTACAAGCATCCCACAATCCTTTAACATTTTGATACAGACCTTCAGGACGATAATATAGTTTTTGCAAGGCAAGATGCTGGTCTAAATTATGAGCTTTTTGGGGATCGATATTAATCGTAGGTGTTTGTTTTGCTATGATTTGGTCTAGCTCTCGTGCTTTTTGAGGATTAATATAAATAACTGGTTCTCCCATTCCAATTTTTTTATAATTACGAAAAAAACTGGCATTTATTAAGTCAGATTCTATTTATTAGTTGAAGTGCTTTTTTCTTTACGCTTCTGCTTCACCATTATCTCTTTTTGCAGGTTTAGGGAAGTGTCAAACCTTAGGCGGATTGCAAGGGGATTATCTTCTGGCCTAGTGAGATCAAATACGACAAACTCACCTTTTCGAAGGTAACTATTAATAACCATAGATGCATTTTTTACATCATCAGTATATCGTCCAATAATTTTGGATATATCTTGGGGGTTGCTTCCTGCATTATACATTACTAAAAAGGAGATATTTTCACGAATAATCATTGGTACATGATGGTACTTCTGAGTGACATAACATGGAGAAACATTTCGATGTCGACCATGTGTAAAAAATGGAATGATTCGATTTTGGATATGTTCAGGGGCTACGCATAAATCCTCAAAGATAATTACAGTACTCCTCTCTGGTGAAAATGATTTTACACTAGGAATTTGTTCTGGTGATATATAGCTGAATCTAATGTTCTCATAATAGGGAGCTTTGGGATTACTTGCTATTTTCCCATACATATATCTAACAAATGCCCATTTTGGTTCGTCAGGATGGTAACCACAAACTATCAGATCATCACATCTAATATATCGGGATCCGCCCTTTTGTCTTTTATGTATGTGCTCACTTTTATCCCCAAGAACAAGGTTCGCAAGTAAATTAGTCTTACCTGTACCACTTCTTCCTGTGACTAGCATAGCAAATGGCCATGACATTGCAGGATGCCCAACATTTCGGGATGATTCATGCTTTGTGGCCTCATCCATATCCATAAGGTAAAGTTTCATAGGGGGTAGTCCTGTCTTTTGGTTCTTCTGTGTATTGAATTGGGAAACCATAACTCTGATTTTTATTTAAGGGTATTTTATAGTTCAGAATATTTTTTTCTTCATTGTAAGAAGAATTTCTACGAGAGAATTTGTGCCATATGATGTATATGATTAGTAATACTATTGCGAAGATGAATGCATACTGAAAAAATAAGGAATCAGATTTCTCATTAGCCGGAGCTTGGATCACTTTGTGACCTGCAGTAATGGGTAATATTAAGGGATCCCTTTGGAGGCAGGCGAGTTCAGGATTAGTGATATCGTTATCTTTCTCTAGCTCACTAACACTTGAAGGTTCACTTTGACCAGAGGTGCTTAGGCATGATCTCGTCCCTCCAACCACTTCAGACTCGCTGGATGTTTTTTAAGTCTGCTTGCCTAAACAAGCATTAGCCAATCCCTTTAGGTTCACTTCTTGAAGGAGAGAATTTCTTTTTAACAAAACATATTGCAATACCTCTAGTAAATCTTTCTTAGCAATTTTTTTTTCGATTTCCTTCACTTTATTTTTGAGTCCAAGCTCATAGACAAGACTCTTTAAATTATCATCAATCCAATCAGGTAATTTTAAATCTTTCTGTTTTCCTGATGTCCCTGTTACCTCTTCCACTACATCTGAATCAAAGAAAGATGTATGTAGTAGAGAATCCTCCTGTTCTACTTTCAGATCTTCCAACTTACCTTCCAATTCACTTATTTTAGCTTCAAGAGAGAGAATCTTGATCTTGTCAAGGGATGAAGCTTTTTGTGCCAAAGTCGCTTCTTTTTCCAGTATTTTAATCAAGGATTTGAGTGAATTGATTTTGGCAGAATATTTCTCTCGCTCTGCTTTACGCTCAGTATGGGATAACCATTCAGAAGATCTAAGCTAGTATTGGTCGCATTCAGCTGGCTAATCTTTTTATTAGCATTAGCTTGAACTAGCATAAGATCCTTTTTTTGCTTTAAACATACATTCTGCAGTTCTTTATAATCATTAGCAATATCAGAAGCAGTTTTGATACTACCGCGCAATGCTTTCTCAAGTTCTGATTTACGGTTGCTACCAAGCCGACGACCTGGAGGGATTTGTTTACCTAGTAAACCTCCAACTGCCCCTTTATCCTCAATATCTTTTAAGGTATGCACATTGGACATAATTTTTTTCGGCCTAGTCATTAGTATACTAAAAAAAATATGAGCGATTCTGGAAATATTTTATTTTTATAGATATTACCGATACTATTATTACTAATACTACTAATACTACTGATACTACCATATTACTGATACTAGCATACTATCGATACTACCAATACTACCGATACTACTGTATTACTGATACTAGCATAATACCAGTATTACTGATATTTTTTGTACATTTTTTATTTATAGTAAAAAAAAAAATCTCTAGCGATTAGCTACTAATATGATCACACCCCCGCTTAAAACACATATTAGTTCCAGGGCTAGTTACTTGTCTCCCACAGATTATAAAGACATTATGCAATACCGTGATATGAAGTCCAAACCTTTAGCTCAGCTAAGTAAAAAATATAATATATCGAATAGTCGCTTATATCAAATTTGGAGAGGACAGGAATTTAACAGGATTCAATGGAATGATTTAGCGGTCATTTTAAGCATGAACGTTATGGATAAACAGAATGAGGAGCGGATCCTGGAGAGATCATGCCAAACTGAAAGACCAAAGGAAGAATTTCAAAATAAATTCAATTCTGCCTTCACAATACTGGAAAATAAAATACATGATACTAAAATTAGCGCTTCAGAAGAGGATGTTATTTCAGATAGTAAAGCAAAAAAAACTGAAGGAAGGAAATCGAGAATCAAGGCTGTTCGCGCTTCTGATTCTATTTCACCTACCGAATCTTCTGAAGATGTCTTGGATTTGTATAAGAGAACTAGTTCTGAAATAGAAAAATTTAGAGCATCTGGTTATCCTCTTATTACCAAATAGTTATTCGTCCTATTCAATCTGACTGCGCAAACTATTATAATATCCTATAATTTCCAAATTCGATTGAATGCTAGAAAATAATGCCTTTTCGAGCTCTCTCATACGAATTGCCATATCCTCATAACTCATGCAGTTTACACACTTTTTTTTAAGTCTTTATCACCAGTCAGGTTAGAAGAATTGGCGGATGCTTGATCCTGCTCCTCTTTTAGCAGATCCTTGACTACTGGAGCCTTGCTAAAGGTTGGAATAATGTAAGCTTTCCCATGTAACTTCATTCGGAATTGATTTTTATTTGGGTCGAGGACACCTTAAACTTTCCTAATCCATGTCATACTTAAACATAATATTGGTTCGGGTTCTCCATTATAAATACGAGTAAAATTTCCAGTAGCTGTGACAATCTTACCATCCTTATCCCTAATACTGATTGGTACATCCGTAAACCATCCTAATGCTTCGGTAATGTGTTTGGAGTTGCCCTTTATAGCGAAATCAGATGGCTTATCAACTTCCTATCTAAGTGCATTGATTGCTGGATCATTCATACAGCAAAATTCACTTGCAGAATCTAAAAAAGAATTAGAGATTAATAGGTCATTTATATTAGCATTTAGGTATTGTAGAGACGAAAACCACTCATCTTTTTTTGATTTCTCCTCAAGAGCCTTTCGAGATAGACACATTTTGCGCATTGCTGGTGAAAGCTTTGGCAATAGCTCGTCATATGTTTCAGGCTGACTGAATTCTGGGGATAACTTTTCATTTACTGGTACCTGTTTTTTTTTTCTGGTGGATCATATCCAGACCATCTATTATTTTCCTCATCATAACCATCCCCATCATTATCAGAATCTGGAGGCGTGTTTTGGAAATTTATAGGTGTAAGAGGCTTAAAATAACCCTGATTAAAATTGGATCGTGCAATCTGCTTAGGACAACTACTTTTACTATGGCCTGTTTCCCCACAAGTATCACATTTACGTATATCTAGTTTCTGGAATTGATTTGTTAGTTGATTTACAGCATCACGAGTTTCATTTATTCCCTCCTCTACTCTATCAATTCTAGCAAAGACATTGCTTCGATGTGGACGAGGTCTTTGAAAAGGTTTTACAGGATAATCGTGGTCCATTTCTTTCTGGCTAATATAACCTAAATTTTTAAGTATTCATATATGTGATAATTTCTCATACCTTCCTCTGACTTTGTAAAAGCTGGTGAACCTCTCAGTTGTCTAACGGGTTCAATAGGTTCAACAGTTTGAGGAGTAGGTATATGCGTTTGCTTAGCCATTTGAGATTCTAATTCAGTAATTTTCTTTATTAATGTCTGGTTTTCAGTTTTTTGCTGTGCTAATGCGTCTTGAATCGCCTTTTGCATATCATCTTTATTAAAAGCTTGTTGAGAAACTGGAGTAACTTGTGGTAAAGAATAGGATACTGGATTTATACTAGGTAAGGCTTGATTGGCAAATTGATTTGATTCCTCTGAAATTCTTCCACTTAAATTTTGTCCACGCTCTAGCCACATATTTTTTAGTTCAGTGAAAAAGACATTAATGCCTCCAGGATTGGTGATTCTCATCCAGGTATAAAAATCACCTGTTAAATGGCTTTTAAGAAACCCTAGGATTTGCGCATTATTGTCTGCTACTCCTAATAATAGTGGTCGAATTCTGGCTTCATAAGTATCAGGGGTATCATAGGGTTGATATCTTTCTTGAGTTAATCTTTGAATAGCTGATTGCTGATTTCCAATAGTCTCTCGCTGGTATTTTGCTCTCATCCAAGCTCGTAATGTATATGGAGTATTTATAGCCAGATTTCCTGCTACAAAACCATTATTTGCTGGTACTGGAGCGTATTTTCCACCCATCATAGATTTTAAAATATTACACTTGACCGCATTATCAAAATCTCCTGCATTTGCATTTTCAAAAACTATCACGTGCCCTTCAAGATATGCCCATGATTGAATAACTTTATCCAAATAATCATCAGGAGGTTCTTGGCCTATATAAGGTTGAAATTTTGCAAGAGCAGGGGCCATTAATTTCAATACTGGTAAACGTCTACCTTCAGCCATGTTTAGTGGATTATTCTGTAGCGCTAAAATAATTTGGCGAGAATTTTTTTCTTTAGCATTCCATTTTTCATATCGCTCATAGAGCCTGTCCCGATTATACTCTAATAAACCTATATCTCCTCTACATCGCTGTAGGTGGTGGGCATTTCGCTGATACAGTAATTGCAAGGCAAATTTTTCTTGTACCAGCACACCTATACGGGTTTACTTTCTTCCTATATTGCCTAACATTCTATTTACTTGACTTTGGGCATTAGTCCGCAACTGCTGAAGATCAGCAACAACCCTATCCATCGCTCCTTCAGCAAGATCTCTTCGTGTAATAGCAAGATCTCGCTCAGCCTCTGCATCATATCGCCTTCTCTGCTCACGGAGTAAATCCTGCTGTAAGGTAGTTTCTTTTCTTCGAATCTGCCTTGTGGCCCTTTTTACTTGATCAGCCATGATCGCTCTAGCCGTTGTTGGGTTGTCCACAAATCCATCTATAGCATTCGTTAACTCTATTATTGTCGCCATATTATCATCAGAATTATATTGATCTGGAGAATTTCCTCATTCTGGAGTATTCTTTCACGATGAGATGGACTTGATCTTACATCGCAATTTTTTTACTTGCTCTTCAGACTCTAATAATTTATTTTCTAAGGTAGAGATATGTTTTCCCTTATCTCGCACATCTTTCCTAGCTTGATATAGCTGATTTTTTAGGCTGGAGATTTCAGATTTCAGTTCTGATATTTCTTCTTTTGAAGCATTCTCAAGATGCTCTATTTTCCTATTGAGATCCTAAATTTCTTGCTCACACCAGGAATAATCTTGCTCCAGTTAATTAATTCGTCTTTCATTCTGGTGATTAATATTCACTTCTGTTTGCAATTCACTACGAAGATAATAGTTCTCCTCCTCCAGCTCAGCTTTATATTCTCTTTTGCTTTGGGTGAGGTCTACGAAATGACATTCTTTTTTCGTGATTATAAAAGTACTATTTTTTACACGCTTATATCGCGGATTGCGTCATATCTGGTAAGGGGTTAGACTCTGATCACGTGATCATTGGTTACCAGATCATACATAGTATATTTTACAATTTTACTAGGCGATCATAATGTAAATTATATAGCTATTTATTTCGCAAAAAATAAACTATAAGTTATGTTTGGCTAAATATTATACATTATAATAAAACCATATTTATTTTTATTCCTCCCCAGTTCACGAAGTTTATAAAATGCACACTATTTTTATATATGCAATTGACCATCTGTATGAAAAATAGCATATTCAAATTCTTTATTAATTTTTAATCAAAAATCAAAGATGATCATTATTTTAGCAATAACTATTATTAGCAATATATTAAAAATAAAGATTCATATTATTTAATCTAAAATTATCTATAATTAATTAACTATAACATAAACTCAAAACAACTTTTTAATATCTTCAAGTAATTTATCGTAATTCGAATCCTTGGCATCAGAACTGATTATGTCCCACCATTCGGATTTTCCATTAACAGCCCAAAAATCTAATATATCTTGAACTCATCTCTTAAAGTTCTCTGGAACCATATTAAAAGAGATTCTTTCAATCGATGATGGTTGATGAAGCATCAGGTAAAGTGACCGGACCAGACATATCAAATCAATTGTTGGATCATAATTAATTTGCTCATCATTAATTAATGATCGAAGGACATTATCAGGCATACATTCAAGAGCTCCTGCAAATAGCGCGTTTTCACCTTGTGTTTTACTATATCCCCAGTCAGTAATTAAAATATTACCATCATTATCACGAAGGAAGTTATACTTTTGAAGGTCCATATGTACAAGCTGGAAATTTGAATGTACCGTCTTAAGGGTTTCAATTATGTTTTCGATATCTTTGATTTGTAAGTTATTAACTTTAGTGCATAGAGGAGTCATAACAAGAGTATCATCATTGCTCAGAAGAAGTTTTGGAAGATAAGGTGAATTCAGATCCGATAGTCTAGTCAATACATTCTTTTCGTTTATAAAGCAAGATAAGTATTCTTCGTTTTTTGCTTTTTTTACGACTACAGAACTGTCACCATTCTCAAGAATTCCCTTATACACAATGCTAGTTCTACCTGAACTAATAAATCGAACCAATGTTATAGTATTTCCATCAAGATTTATTGAAGGTTCAACCCATTCCAGCTGATCCAGAGAATTTTGCATGATTGTCACCAAATATTTCCATCCGTTTGGAGGCTCGGAAGTGTTATATGTTAATGACTCAAACGCCATATATCTATATGAGAATCGATTATTGTCTTCTCTAGTTATTCTGTAGATTCGTATGATAATACAATCTGTCAACACTGCGTATACATATTGTCGTCGTGGTTGAAGCTGGAGCACTTTTTCACCAAATGCTACTGCGTGTCCTATATCAGCATTTTTAAAATTATTATCGGTTCGCTTTCTTATTTCACCGACAGCCACAACATTCAATGGATCTAGAGGCCTTCCTTTTTGAACGAATACAAAATCTGGCTTTCAAGTATTCAGCAATGGTGTAGAATATGTATCTCCAACATAAAGTTGTATCTCTGATAATGCTTTTAATGCCGTACATTCATCCATGAAGTATTCTTGTATTTCATCATCACTTGGTTTTGCACCTGAAAGATTGGGTGGTTTCTGAAACTTTCCATGTGAATTTCGTCTACGGATTTGGGTCAGTTGGAGTGGGAAATCCATTTCTGTACCATGAGTTACTACCCGTTTGCCTTTCTCAGTTTCTGTATCAATACCTAAAGACAAAGACATATATAATTGAATGCATTTGCAAAGCATTGTTTATGGATTGAACGAACAACATACCAGGTGAACTAAGCCATACTTCTGCAAAATAACGTACTTTTTTCACCTCACGTCTAAGTTCGCTTACTTCTTCTTTGACAACTTTCTCGATATGTCTTTTTAAAGATTCTGCAAGATAGGAAAATGAGAAAATGAGTTATTGTGAAACAAATAAAAAGCATAACAGAAAATTACCTTGTTCTTGATTACCACCTAAGAAAATGACAGCGAAAAAAAAATCAGTATATATTTGGAATATCCTATTGTGAAAGAAAAATCAAGCCAAGACGCGTTGACCAAATTTATTACGACTCACTTACCACTAGCACCGGGTTGCTCTACGATAATGCGAATGTATTTTTTGGGCAGGTTTGACGATAAGAAGCAGGAAAGAAAAGTACAAGAATAAGTAAGTATTCGGTATTATTGGCGAATATGACAGAGAAACATAAGAACATACCAGAACCAGACTTTTTCGATAAACCCCTCAAGTATTTAAGCTTAGAACTATTTGTTTGCAAGCGATTACATAAGTTTTCCACCTCAGCTAATACAGTTTCATTTCTGGTGAGATAAACGTATAAATTAACCTCCTCATCCTCACTTAATTTATCAGGCTCATCAGAGAGACTATGAATGATATTCTGGATATTATTAAGTGATATTATTTGATTTTTGCGTAAAAAATGGTTTCGCAAGTTGTTCAAAAAAGAAGTGATGATTTTTTTTACAGAAATATATACTATATATACGAAATCAATTGTCGCATAGATTGATCTGACTCATCAAGTTAATCACATACATATCAGGTGATAAGCGAGAAAAATATTTATTAATACATGTGAGTGATAAAAAAATAAATACAAAGTTTCTATGCTACAGTTGCAAACTTGAGTTTATTGTTTGAAGTGTTGCAGGTAAGACAATATTCCAACTTATCTTGGGAATACAACTTCGCTAATTCAGGATCATAAGGGAGCTGATTCCCATTTTCGCGATACCATGAGCCATGTAATCCATAATTCCCATGTTTTCCATTACAAATAGGGCATGGTGAGCTCCACAGCTGAGGTGATGCAAAATTATAATTATCAATCCCTCTAAAACTATTTCAGAATTTCAAGTATGGGAAGTGCTCTAAGACGGATTTGATAATTAATTCTGAATCGGCTCTGGCTTTGAAAGTGATGGGCCCTTTTTCTGGCTTCGAATTTATAACTTCAGCCCTGTAGGATTCATGTACTTCTATTAGCTGCCATGGATCGCATCCAGTTTCTTTTGTATAATTTGGAACAAATCTTATCTGTCAAAATACTTGGTAACCTACTTAATTTTGCATGCCAATTCAGATAATCGGCGGTTAGTATTTTAACAGACTCAGTCATTTTCCTTTTTATATGACTGCAAATAATTTAAATCCATTTTTTCTTCCTCTGGTCATTAATTCGAAAAAAATTAAAATTTCCCAGATAGATTATCACTCCAAAGAGTTAGTGAGACTACGTAACTATCTCAATTTTGCGCTGTTCACATTTAATAAAATAAGATCTGGCATTATACATACCTTCTATTTCTTTATCATCATGACTTAATTTGCATAATGGACAGATGTAGTCCCCGCATGATATCTCATCAGTAATCCCAAATTTTCACTACTACATTCTATATTTAAATTAGGATATTGATCCAATATCTTTTTGTGAAAATAGGCGCGATCATAAGTTAGACTATTGGGTTGAAAAATGGGTGATATCACCTCTACCTTGGTATTAAATTTTTTCAGGGCAGATTGATTGGGAATTTGAGATTCAGTAGGCACATCCGAACTAGTGATATGTGATAAGTCAGAATTTTTCTTATCACTTTGTGAACTCAGTTCACAAAGTTGTGTCTCCATATGAATGCTATAATCAAAGGGTATATTGTCTATAATATATCAGATGTCTTCATACGTCATTTTTGAGATAGAATCAGCGGAGAAGGAATGAATTCGATTTATTTTATCCATACCTATTGCATTAAAAAGTGTATAGAGTTTCTTGGCCTGCTCAATTCTTTTCCATAAAAGTGTATCAGAAGTATCTGCAGGAAGCTGAGCTTTAACTTCTATATTTAGAATTCTACTGACTGTATTAGATTCCAGATCAACTTGTTTTTCAGATACGATCTCACCTCGCCTCTGGATAAGAGCTTTTCCAAATTGACAGTAACAAAAGATAGCTTCTTGGGTCACACGATCAGCAAGAGTTACGGCATCACAAAGTTTTTCATACAAAAGAGAAAAGGTTGGCATTCCCATTTCTACTGCTAAGGGATCACAGTTTCGTATTGTTTTCTCTAAGTAAACATCCAAAGAATTCAAACCTGGCTCATCTATAATATTGGAATAATTGGTGCTTAAATCTGATCCTCTTTGGGAAGATACTGAAGGTATCGAATCATCCTTGGACACTTCCTGAATGAATTTTTCTTTTTGCTTTTTCTGAATTTTCTTACGAAGCATCCTTTTGTCAACTGATACCTACTCATCTTTTTCTGGGAAAATGGTTTCCATTTTTGCGAGCTTCTCCTCTCACTTTCTCTGCCTAATTCCATTACTAATTCTTTTCTTATTCACCTCATCCAGGAAAGAGTCCATGATCTTTTCCTCTGATGACTTTGAATTGGCAGATACTGTTTCATTTGCTACTATGGAATCTAGTATGTCGACAGATTTTGCGGGAGAGGAATCCTTTCGCGGTTGCCTAGAATCTTCTTCCAACTTTGCAACTCTAGCCTTAAGCTCAGCATTCTCAGCATCACGCCTAGTATTTTCAACATCGCATCTAGTATTCTCGGCGATAGTATCTATTCTAGCTTTTTCTAATTCCTCGATTCTATTCCTGAGCTCAGCCCTTAACTTTGTAATCTCATCCTTGGCTTCATCATACTTGGCCTTAAACTCAGCATTAGTCTGGTTTTTTCTTACCTAAGTAAGTCAATCTCAGATGCTATTTTTGAAAATAATTTTATACACTGTATATTTACATTCAAAATAAAAAATTCACGTGATTCCACTTTGTGAACTTAGTTCACAAAGTTTTTTTTTGCCAAGAAAATTTTTTATTAATATATACAAGAATAAATACAAATGTTTGGGACTTTATTCGTGATACATGACGTCTAGGCTAATATACAAAGTGATTATTTTTTCGATCAATACCCCTCTATCCTAACCCTCTTCCTTTCAGGTTCTTCCTCAGCACATGCCCTATCCATTAACAAACCTACGATTATGCTCAAAACCTCTTTCACGCTATCACATAATGATTGGTATGACTTTGAGTTTGGTTCCAAGGCCTTCCTAGAAAATTTGATCAAGTTTGTGGTATCACTTGCCTTGGATATTTTTCCAGGGCTATATAGAAGGAAGTGCCAGTCTCAACCTGTTGTGACAATACCATAGAGGTAATTGAAATCATTATCACCACGCTTTCTCTTCTTCTTGTTCATCTCACATGCGCTTTCAAGTTGTTTGATATTTTGTGCAAAGCCTATTGGGACTTTGTGTTGTTTATCCTCCGTGATGCAGATAAGCTCTTCGGCCTCCTACTTACATAGTGTGTGTTAGTGATGGGTTTACATAATTGCGAGTAGAACTAGAGTGGAGCAGGGGCAACAAATCAAATTACCTTTATTGCATAATCGACCTGACCCCGGCTTTCTTCACCAACTATTCTGTACTGAGGCTTCATGCTAAGCTCCTTGTTTGTTATATCCATGACGATATGGATAGAGGCGTGAAGAAGTGCTATGACATACTCATTACGCATGGCCTCTAAGCTGTCCAGTTGTAATGTGCCATAGGAACGTAACCTACCCAAAATTTCTTTCATGCAATGCTTAAAGACCTTATTGTCGTCTTGAATTTTGTAAGTTGGGGGGGGAGAAAAGCAGAATAGAATCTATACCATTGGAGTCAAGACCATATTTAGCCAACACCTCACTTAAGCTGAGGTACGAGGAGAACGCACGCTTCAGTTTTTTTTTGAGGGCCTGAACCTCTTTTGCAAGTTTCATAGCCAGTTCCATTTCTAACCCAGCTTGCATAAAATCATCCTTACTCATATCAAGAAAGACTTGACTATCGATTTTTCATTTGCGGAGTATTCCCAAGTCATCGTCGTCGAGCTTGAGGTTTTGCGATTTTAAAAAATCGATAAGGGTTTTTGTATCCCAGTTCTCGACCAAGTAAGAGCCGTGTTCTGGACATAATATTATGTTTTTATAGTGGAAATGGGCTCAGATAAAAAAAATAGTGTTACTTTCCGGAGTAAGATAAAATTTTATTTTTGTTCGGGAAAGAGAATACTGGGCGTTAATATAGGCTTTTATGTCGCACAGGCATTGCATTATTACACGTGACCTGTTCTCATATACATTTGTTAAAATAATACTTTATTTATGAAATAAATCGTTGCCGGTAGCCAGCCTACAATACATAAAAATTGCAACTATAGCGCTACATGATACTGAAAATTACAATTGTGATAGGGAGTATACTAAAATGTTGAAACTGTCTGCTTTAGCTTCCTCAGGAAAGAATGAGGAAATTGGTGTCTGCGGATCCATTGGCCTTTCAACAACACTTCCAGGATGAATTTGGCAAATTCTTAAAGGGATATTGTTAAATGGTGGGCCCAACCTGTCTTGGATTGCAATTTCAAAAGCGCTAACATGACTACTTGAATTAATTGTAATCGCTTGCATTACTTTAATGATTGAAATACCCATAAGATCACCTTTCAGGACGATAAGACAATTGAGAGTAATATCGGTCATCTTGCTTTCTTAAATACAAGGCCCATGATGAGAAAAAAACAAGCTCTCATACATACACAACTTCTGGCATATATATACCTTGTTTTGTGTTATTTTACGAGAAAGTTTTTTGCGGAAAGTTGGTTGAACTTCCACATACTCCTACATGCTTTATATCTTGCTGTTGGGAAAATGATAAGGAGGTAAGAATAGTGATTAACATTGTCGTATGATGCCAAGAGCTCTATGAAAGCACATGTAAATAGAATCCTCTTACCTTTTCACATGTAGATCTACTTGGAAAGACCATAGCTGGTTTTACGCCCAGCGATCTTGAAATTGTGAGTCCCTCAGCTCTCCATAACATATGCTTTTGACGTTAATATTTACTTTTAGAGCTGGTCCTTGCTTGTAGACATTCTTTCACATTTTCTCATGATTGTTTGGAAAAAAAAAATAAAGAATAAAGGTTAATATGTTTTCTTTCTGAATATATGCAAAAATTAATATGTTGCATAGACCTATTATGTGATCAGCCTATTTTTTTTTTGTTGTACAATCTGTGGCTCAGCAAATTCTTCCGAGCTGGTGATCATGAGAATCATCTCATGGCTCGCTCCGGACTAGTTGGATCGGACTGCCAGATATTCACAAAGTTCGGGACACATTTTTGAATATTTATAATAAAAGTAAAAGTGAAGTTTTAAGATTATTAATATCAAAATTACCTTGTATAGGTCGTTTTATCTGCCAATACATCAAGAGAGATGGTTCGATTTGTGGGAAAGGGTGCTGGCGTCCTGAAGGATGTTCCAGACATTTTAATGCCCTTCCTAGTACAATATGCCCTGTTTGTAAGAAGGGAACCTATTCTGATACTGGAATCTGTAGCACACATAATGGACCTTATGACCGTGCCTGGCGCGAAAATAAAAAAACTAATACAGAATCAATCCCTTTGGGATCATTTGATGTGGTCAAGACTTAGCTAAATAATGATTTGGGCTGGCTAAAGTATTATTTTTCCTGCCCTATAGAATCAAAGAGTTCCTGAATCTCATTATCTGTTTTTGATCTATATGGTGGAAGTTCTGGTGCGCCTTTATCTCCAAAACCAATACCATTATATGGCTGGTGATTAATTCGGTATGAGTATTGTCTAACTTGTTGTCCTTTAGGCCCTATTCTTTTTTTATCACTTTCAACAGTATATCCGCACCAATTGCCAGCAATTGCATTAATTGTTTTTATAGCCGAATGAAGATCTGGTGTTTCCTTTGCACGAGACTTAAAACCAAAGAGTAATAAAGTTTGGTTTCAAATTTCTATAAACTTTTCACAAGATCGCATAAATGATTCTGATGCAGTATCACTAGAAAGAGTACGCTTGTCATCAATGCCAGTAAAGCCTAATATTTGAAAAAGTTCTTGTATAACTTCCCAATGCTTTGCTGAATAAGATTTACGCAAGTCTTCTGCCACTGATTTTTCCAGATTCTCTTTGGCTTTATTGCAGGCAATTTCCCATTGTACATTTTCTTCAGCTTTCAATCCCTTCATTGCATTCCTCTCATCATGTCCTTGCCTTCAAAAATAAGACAGCCGTAAGAAATGCTTCTGAGCTTCAGGCGAGCTAAAATTTTCAATGAATTTTCTATTGCAAATATTATTCCAATCCTCGATACTCATGTCTTTACAATAAAGATTCCGCATATAAAAACGTTTAAGTATCATAGTATTTGCGATAGAACGCTCTTGGTCGAATTTAAGGACTTCAGCTTCTTCAGAATCAAGATTTCGAGAAGTAGCAACTGCATTAAAATCCGTTTCTTTGATAACTAATGCTTCAACCCTAACCTCATTGTGGACTTTTTTACGATTCCCTATAACTCCTTGGCTCTCATCCACTTTTATTAGCTGAAGAGAAGCGCCAGTACTGGCTATAAGACTACAAAGCTTTTCAATAAAATATCTGGCAGAAAGACGTTTTTGATACTCAACTTCAATGAAAGTTACTACGGCCGGAGACTCATCAACTTTATAAGAAATGGTATTATTATTCCATTCACGATGTCCCTTTATTGCTATGGGCAAATTATTAGGCCGAGCACTTTCAAGTTCTGGTCGGATATTTTCACGATCTGGTGAACAAAAAAGTTTGTTAGAATCTTTCTGGTAGAATACAAAAACAATACGACGAGAACAATCACGAATTCGATAAAGCATTTGTGCAAGAGCTTCGACATGAACTGGAGTGGCGATGTTTGTAATAGCTATAACTATATCGAAGTGATCTGTAACCTTGAATGATATTCCCATCTTTACTGTATTTGTATAAGCCACACAGTCAAGCTCGCTCCAAGCAACATTAATATTAGAAAAGTCTTTTTGTCGCTGTTTCCCATCCATGTCTCCATAATAAGCACGAGCTCTAATGGGCGAATTATCAGGTTTTACTAGCTTTGATGCCTTTTCTATTAATGCTCTAGCCATTACTGCTCCTGTAGGTATAAATGCCACACGTTTTTCCTGTTTCAAAAGCTCACATCCTATTCGCATGGCTTCAGCTCCGCTATTTGGATCATAAAGAATTTCAACTGTCTCATTCACACGAGGCTAGTATCTGTTATCAATTATACGAATATCTTCACCGCGATATGTCTTAAGGAATACTAATGTTGATTTATTCGCAAAGGCATCCATCGCTAATACATGTCTCGCTGATTTTAATACATCACGCATTGCGCTCTCAGATTCCTGTGCATTTGTACCGCTTGACATTTGACGCATTATGGCATTGCTTTTGTCAAGAATAGCTACAAATGGACAGGCTGTAAACTCGATACGAAAAAGACTCTCAACCTGTACTATGATAATATCCCACTCATTTATAGATAATTCTCCTTGCATATTTTAGTAGTTGCAAATTCGAAAGCCAGATGCTTTTAACTCATCGAGTTTTGCTTTTGATTCATTGCTAAGAGATTTTCTGTAAGAAATCCAAATAAAGCATGGTAAAGAAGAAATATCATGCACTTTATCTTTTAATGCCATAATAATCTCTCTCAACGTAGTAGTTTTCCATGTTGCCGGAGATGAACGAATTAGTGTGGTAGTTTTTTCAGAACTCAAGAAATCAGGATATGACTCAGGGGCGTCTTTTAGCTTTTTAACATTAATAACTTTCCCTGATAACTCTACAAGAGGGCGTGGTTTTGCTATGGCATTGGCCACTCTATCAACAATTTTTTGTATAAGTCTATCTTTCGGCTTGATTATATCCCGCAGGGTTGATGCTTTCCCAAATGTCAATCCTTTATGATCTGTTTATATTGTTTTTGCCAATAATATCTGAGTATAAAGCGCCCATCACTTCGAAGAAAACCATATAACTGATCTTTTTCGTGTCTAATATCGCAAATAGGACATGCTTCATATGACTTCGCTTGGAAGTTGATAAATCCCTTCTTAATGCTACCAACCTCAAGCCATTTATATTTTGCTGTAACAAAATCAGCTCCTTTGCTCAAAGCAGTTTCATCTTCGATAGGTTGAAATGCACCCTTTTCCGGCTTTTCAGGAGAAAAGGTCCGTGGCCAGATTTCAGAAGCATCCCATTTAGGTTGAACTAAATAATTTTCTAGCTTGCGATATCCTTGTTTAACTGAAGAAATTGCAGGTCTTTTAACTCTATCTTCCTTTACCGATCCAAGGAGCCGAAGACTAAAACGTGATTTGTAAAGTCCTATGTCAATAAATTCTGAGTATAGTTTTCCAACCCTATTGGCAACTTTTTCTACAAAACCTTTAAGGTCTCTGTAATCAATAAAACAAGTATGAGGATATATGATATGCCAACTGCATTTATCGGCATTAAACGAACTGGTTAAAGTAAAAGCATTTAAAGGTACAAGATGTTTTGAATTAGAGTATATAATATCGGCACAGGCGATTAAGATTCTGGATAATAAATCTTCACGAGTAATTTTATATTTATCTAAGAAAGGGAATTCAGGATTCATTGAATTGGGGTTTTGCCTCGCATCAATATCTAGAACTAGACGAAGAGGCAAATTCCCATCAATGCACTCGTGAGCATCGGGGATCCCATAAACTTCAGATGGATGATTGACTACTGTAAAACCCTTTCCTCCTACCCAAATAATATATTTTAAATAAATCTCTTCAGGATGATAGGCTCCTAGAAGAGAGATATTATTTTTATTATTAGACAAATATTGGAAATACACATGATCGTTGTAACTAGGCTCAAAATTAAGGTCTGCTAAATCAGAGAAGAGCCTGGTTGTTTCATTTATTATTTTAGGGCAAGGTCTGGGCTTTTTTTGCACAAGAAGCATAGTGTATATGCAAGAAACTAGTATAACATTACATAGAAATTTGCAAAGTTCAAAATAAAAATTTTATATAATTTTGGACGAATACGCTTGCTGGCAAAACACTGGGTCAGTGGTAGTACCCAAAAGTAATCAATGTGGTAGTACCTAAAAGTAATTGATGCAGTAATATCCTAAAGTATCCCGGAATAGTAACTATACAAGAAAGAGTTCTAGGAATGCAAAAGCGTAAAATAAGATATAAATTTGGTAGTACACCAAAGTAGAATAATATATAGGAAAGAAAATAAGAGAAGTTATGCTTTGGTGTACTACCACCGATAGGCAGGAAAAAGGTCGGAAAGGCAGAAAGGTTTAGGAAAATATGAGAAAAAGAGCATGAAAAGAGTATGGCCAGACCTGATTCGGCACTTTGTGCCTTATTCTCAGCAATCAAAAGGATCATAAAAGGCGGGATTGCACATCTGGGTCACCAACTTGGCACTTCGTGCCTTATCCGGCAATCAAATGGGCATCTCCAAACCTCCAACCAACCACCACCTCGAATGTGACGTGAAATTCTGAATTATCACGTGATATAAAACCCATTACCATTAGTAACAGGTTTTCTCCAATTTTTTTTCGCCTCTCCTCAACTCCTCCTTATTGATATATGCCCTTACGGCCAGTCATGGAAATTCTATTCAAAACAAAAAATAAAACCCAACCAGCATAACCTTTCCAAATGACCCTTGATAGCAAACAAAGAGGTCCAGAATCGACACAAACCCCCAAACAGTAAATAAGAAGCCCTGCATTCAAAACAAGAAATAAAAGCCAATCAGCATTCGTATAGCAATAATGAAACTAGAAGGACACACAAGTCCAAAATAAGCAATAAACCCAACATAGTGAAATAACCACAAAAAGCCCGCAGAGTAACAAAAAATAGCAGATATCTAGAAGTCTATAAAAACAAGATATAGCAATCAAAACAAGCAAATATCTACAAAACAATAAAATAGTCATAGAACAATAAAAACACTAACTTAGATAACAATATAGCGTAACAGATAACACTATAACATAACTAGATAGCAGTCTTAAAAGACTGCTATCTAGTTTTCTAGTAATTTAATCGTAAAAAGAAATTTTTTTAATATTTAATTATTCTTCAAATTAATAAATAGTTTATTTAATTACTAAAACTATAAAGAATAATTAAAATTTTACAATACAATTATATAAATAAAATAAAATAAAGGAATTTTTTTTTAATAAATTTGATATATTTTTATTTCTTTATTTATTATATAATGGTGCAAAATATTTTTCATTTTAATATAAAATCTTATATTGTTCACTATCTTTAATAAATTTCAAATTTTTACATTATTTTTTTTTATTTTTAATATAAAAAATACATTAACTTCTAGTTAAGATCCAACTTAAAAAACAAAAAGCATTTGAAAGAATATTTCAATAAACACTTAGAATCTGATAAGAAGTTATATTTAGTTTAAAGATTATTTTGTATAAATACGATTTTACGTTTTACCTGAAATTTTCAACTTTAACCGATTTTAGGCTAAAATTATGATTTTAGCCAGAATTAAGAAAATTTTGACCAGAATTATTAATTCAAAAATCATTAATTTAGCCAATTAAACAAGTTTTGATTGATTTTATATTTTACAAATGTATTATATATTGGAAGAGGATACTATACCAAAAATTTTATTATATCAACCATAAGGCAATACAGAATTAAATAATTGGTTCTCATATCAAATGTGTATTGATTTGACCTGGCCGCACAGTTTTTTATTTTTTATAATAAAAAATTTTTAACCAATAAAATCCTACAATTGGGCTACCTGACCAAAATTTACTAAAAATATCATAATTTATATATATTAAGTTAATATGGATTTTATTGTTGTAAACAGTTATTAATATAGTTAAATGTGATAATTTCAGCGTAGGAATTATTTGTATTAAAACTTATATATGTAAAAATTGTTACGAAGAAAAATTGATCACATTTTAAGATAATGGGAATTTTCTTTCTTTCTTTCTTTTTTTTTTTAACTTTATGGCTATTTTCTAAATTGAATTTGTAAAGCAAAATGTATTGTGTACTATTTAAACTTAACAATCATCAACTTTTCTTTTTAACTGCGCCCCTAACAAAATTGAAAGCAAAATTACATATGCATATTAATATAAAAACACGTTAAAAAAATATGTTTTCTTTAAATCTTTATTAACTCCTTCTATTTGAACATGCCGTTAGTAAATATCCACATCTCTAAAGGGTCAAGAATAATCCATGGATAGTACATCTATTCCATCCCATACGAAATGTTTATAAAAGATTTTTTTATAAAACTCATCAATAAAAAAATATTACCTGAGTGCAATATTGCTATGACAAATTTTGAAGAAATAGAACGCATTGAGTTAAGCAAGACACTAACCGCCGTTGTAACTCAAGTTAGTCCTAACTGTAACATAATAGAACTTACAAGAAGTGTAGGAGGAATACACATACACTATCGACTTAAAACTGATGATATAGTTTCTGCTTTGGTACCGCATAATAGCTTCACAATAATGATGCAAAATATGCAAAGATCTCAATTGTATTTACCAAAATTCTCACAATCAGAGAGAACAAACCGTAAGCTAGAATTGTGTAATGATTTTGTTAACTGGATTTAAAGACATGGTGGAGGATGGTCCACTCAATTATATGCTGATGCGCAGGGAAAGGAATTTATTGTTAGTTTGACTGAAACAATTTAGTATATTGATATGCGTAATCACAAAAAGCTTGAAGAACGTGGTTATTACATATCTAGGCTTTTCCTTAAATTTTTTGATCATGCAAATCCAGAATTATACAAGCAAACACAAAAATCCTTTGATGGTAATGAATTAAACTTACATTGTCAAGCTCTTGTTCCATACGCTACATCATCATAGATATTAATGGCAAATTTTAACTGACTCTGTAATACATTTGATGATTTCATTATCATGATTTCAAATTATGTTAGATATCTGCAATGCCATCATAATATTACTGCTGCTCATCATGCATCAGAATCAGCTATACGATCCATTGATCAAGCCACAACAATCAAAATCTACAAGCAGAATATTTGGGTTACACCTATTGACAGGACCAAATATTATTAACTCGAACAATTGCTCATTAATTCACAGCTATAGAAACTGGTTGACATTGAAAAATATTTACCTAATGATCCTGTGTAAGTGTTAAGTAATAAATACATTTGAGCCTGTTGGGAAATTCTAATGTAATAGTCTGTTTTATAGACAAAGGATGCATTACATTCAAGGTTTACCTCATGCGTTTCCTTTCAAAATTGAAGAATATAGATTTAATTCTGAAAATAATGTTTTTAATGCAATATCAATCTGGAAAATTGAAGAACAAGCTGATAAAGATAAGGTAATGCAAAAAAACACATGGATTGTAACCAAAATTGCAAGCTGATGTATCACATTTTCACATACGTGCAATGAGAAAAACTTATTTACGAACCTGTGAACTGCTTCTCCCAAAGGCTAAACCATCATCACTCTGAACAATATACTGAATGCTAATAGGTGACATTTTTGCGGCTGAGGCTGCTAATGAAGCAAAAGCTGATGAGCGGGTTAGACTTGTTTTAGAGCTTGGTAATCCAGAAATTACCATTGATTTACGTGAACATAACAATGGATGACCTGGTAAATATGATGTTTCTGTAAAATCATAGCTCAGTTTCTTGAAGGAAAAGCAGCAGATGCTATAACTACTGTTGACAAACATATGCATGACACGATCATACACCTTGCAACTGTGATTTCAGTAAATGATCTTTTACACCAGATTGAATGTGAATGTCCACCTGGCACATTAATTCCTAGTGTACAATGGTTGCGATTATAGTTTTGGCCTAAGAATCCAGCCCGACTAAGTAGCTTGCAATTTACTAGTCACTTACCTTTGAAATTTATGATCTAAACCACCAACTATAAGCTGATCATTCAGATGTTCATTATGCATTAGCACTATTTCGTTACAAAAGGAATTTGCTGTGAAATTTTGGGAGATTACAAATCTAATTTTCTTAGATAATAAGCATTGTTGCAAGGTTGGTGAACCTGGATTTCCTGTTGCCGCAGTAAAGAGGGAAAAGCAAGTGGTTATTAGCAAAAATGCTACTTTTGCGGTTGCTGATCATGATTTTACTAAAGCGGGGATTATACCAAGTGTGATAATAACATCATGTAATATACTGGAATCTATCGATGGTGATTTCTATACAGGAAAAATGCGCATAGGGTTAAAAGACAGCCTTCTTCCCCTCTCTGACATGCAACAGAACTTTATAACGTTCTTTTTGATGAAAATCTTGTTAATAAGCCCGTTCTATGTCTATACACAGATGGTGGACCAGATCACCATTGCACATATTCCCGTGTCCAACTATCATATATTTGTCTTTTTCTCATGTTAGATCTTGATTATCTTGTTGCTGTTCAAACTCTACCACAGCATTTATGGAAGAACCCTGTTGAACGTATTATGTCAATTCTGAATTTGAGGCTACAAAGTGTTGGTTTGATGCGAAATAAGATGAATAATGAATCTGAAAATCTAATGAATAAATGTGGCACAATGAATGAAATCTGCAAAATTGCTGAAGAAAATCCTAGGTTAAAGGAAGATTTAATTGCAAGTCTTTAAGCCCTGATAGATTTAATTTCTGATGTATTTAACCGCCAGTCTCTCAAAGATGAAACTTTTGAAAAATATACAGCAGCATCAGAAATGGAGATAGAAAGATTCTGGGAAACAATTCAGCTTGTAGATGAGAGTGTTACTCATGAAGACCATACAGCTGAACAAATAAAACAGAGGGCATATATGCAAGAATTTATGGAGCATTATTGTAAGGCAAGACATTACTTTTTTTCAATTAAGAAATGTGATGAACCAACCTATACCATTTGCCGCCCTTTTTGTTGTTCACCAGAGGATTCTAAACAGCTGCACTTTCTTCCAGATCCTGTACCTGGCGAAGACCTGCATTACAAATCATTTAAAGAGCTATATGGTATGCAAACAACAGAAGATCACAGAACTTCATTTAAAAGTGCTAAAGCAAAAAAGAAAGACAAGATGACGACTATAAAAGTGAAACATAGTATGCCATTTTGCCCTTCTGCTGTACATGCAAAAAATGTTGTTGTTGTTGTAAATTGCGTCAAATGTGAAAAACTACGCCTTCTATTCAGCGCAAAGAAGCTCTTTGTAAAGGAAAGGGAAATATTACAAAAGGTTTTAGACACAATCTTTTATACTTGCGGCATGTCATTTCATAATACACGTGATTTGACAATAGCTACACAAAAAAATTAACAAGATATACCTAAATTACCTGATGATATCAAAGAAAATATGGACAAGGAAGATGACTGTAATGAAGAAGTACAGCACCTAGATAGTGAGAATGAAGAATTTGATAAAAATATGGAGGATTCTATTTGTAACCTTTTTTCAAAAGTGTTTGTAAATGACTTATGGACTTGTGTATCGCAAGTTGAGAAACTATATTATTCAGCTGGGATCTATCCAGAAGTTTGTATTGAATGCGAAAGCTTAAATGTTAATGAAGTAACAGACGACAAATTTCCACGTTGTAGCAGTTGTGGTAATAACACTGCTATTTCAAAGAAATGTTAAAAATGAAAACAGGGTGGTAAAGACAATAGAAAGCGTATAAAGAATTAGTTAAATTGTTTCTTTGTATATGTATTATTAGATTGTTAAAATGTTAATAAACAACTTTACATACGCAGTTTATTATACATGCGTGGTTAATTATAAATGCATGGTTGATTATAAATGCATGGTAATTATAAATGCGTGGTTATATAGTATTACATACACATGATTCAAAATCTAGCATTTTTATTGGTTATCATAAAAAAAAATTTTAAATTCGAAATTCCATTTTATTGATCTGGTCAGGATATGAGAACCAATTATTTAATTTTGTACCACCTAATAAAGAAAATTAGAAGGTTATATGAGCAATGACTAATATTAATACCAATTAATAATTACTGAAAATTAAACTGATTTACTAACTATTTTCTTAATAGAACAATTTACAAAGCTTTTTTTAATAAACAAACTATTTTTTACATTATTTGTTTAAAAATTAGATTAATGCATGATTGGCTTATTTAATTACATTTATATTTTTTTAAATTTAATAATAATCTTGAAATTATTTTCTAGTATTATCTGTATTAATATGATAAAAAAATATTGCAAAATATTTTTTTTTAATCAAATAATTTAATAAAATTATTTTTATAATGACTGTAAAAAAAACATTATAAAACATTTTTTAGTTAAATATTTATTAAAATTATTTTTATAATAATTTGTTGATATAATAAAAAACATTACAAAATATTTTTAATCAAATTATTTATAAGTATAAAAAAATATTATTTTAGTATTTTTTTATAATATTCTTTGATAAAAGTATTTAAACTGTATTTTTTTTCATTTAATTTACAAAAAAAAATAAATTTTTTTAATTATTTTATAATTTTTTTAATAAAAAAAATGGATTTTTTTAATCATTTTAATTTAAAAAAATAAGTCATTTCAGTATTTACCATATATCACGGGTCACAGTACCCCCAGGTATCTTGCAAATTTTGGGGGTTTTGGCCTGTACCCAGGGGTATTATACACAGGTAAATACTATACATAGAGGGGGGTACAGAATTTTTAAAATACCTGGGGTACATGCCATGTATAATATCCAGGTTTAATTAGATTGATAAAACGCCAAAACTGACTGTTCTAGCATTTTTATATATAAAGTAAAAAAAATGCCAAAACTGACTGTTCTGGCGTTTTTTATATGTAAAATTAAAAAAATGCTGAAACTGATTGTTTTAGCATTTATATATATATATAAATGCAAAAAAAATGCCAAAACTGACTGTTTCAGCGTTTTTTATATGTAAAATAAAAAAAAATGCTGAAATTGACTGTTCTGGCGTTTTTTATATGTAAAGTAAAAAAAATGTCAAAACTGATTATTCTGGCATTTTTATATATATAAAAATGCAAAAAAAAATGCCGAAACTGACTGTTCTGGCATTTTTATATATTTGGAATATACTGTACATTATATATAAACCTAGTATTATATCTCAGGTATTTTACAAAATTTTAAGCTTTAAATTGAAATTCTCTATGTAAAGTACTTGGGTATTTTAAAATTCTAGCAAATTTTTTGAGGAGGGTACTATGCATAAGGAGGGTACTGTGACCCGTGATATACGGTAATAATTATTTTTTTTTTTTTTATTTTTTAAAGTCAAAATAAGTGCATAATACTTTATTTATAATTGAATCTGAAAATACAATTAAAGTTTGAAAATACCAACTCATAAAAAGTAGTTGTAATTAAAATAACAAAAATATGTCATAACTTACTATATTAACCTATTCTCAATGATATAATAGAAAGTCTAAATATAGATTTAAGGAATAAGGAAAATGATAATAAAAAAGAAATATTCTAGAAAAATAAAATTTATAAATTATAATTAAATATAAAAATATTTCTAAATTGATAAATCAATAAACCCATCCAATTAAATCATAAAAATTGTTTCAAAAGTACCTACAGTCTTACAATCAAATTATTCACATTAGACCTATTGGACTAGTTAGTCTACTTTTGAGAGTTCTTTTTGTAAGACAAACCAAAGTTATGGAAATTGCTATTTTTCTTATTCTAGTTATGGAATCTTAAGTTTCCTGAAAAAAATTTATTAATATGTGATTTAGCAAACAATTTAGAATTGCTTTTGAATTTCTCTGCATTGCCAAATTAAGCAGAATGATTTTTCTGAAAGCCAAAATATGGAGTAGAATAACAATATCATAAAAGACTAACATCATTCTAAAATTGCAGGCTACTTATATATTTTAATACTTGTTTTCATATTGCAAAATAGCCTATCAATTTTTTTTGGCTATCAGCTTTCTTTATAATTTTGAAAAATTTCATTTTACTAGTTAATAAAAATTAATTAAGGATACAATTGGGGGAATAAGAAGGATTCTGTCATATTTGTCAGGATGTTATTTATGACAGCTTAGAATTTTTCACACTACTTTCTTTCTGTAAGATTTCACGATGCTGAAAACTATTGAACAGGAGTACCTTTAAGCCTGACCATTTATTCATAACAATTATATGCTTTTAGGTATTCGTGATTTAGTATTAATCTAATTCTTAATAATATAAATAATAAAAATATTATAAAACTATTTTTTTGATAGTCAATTTATAATATTTTTTTAATGATTTAATAAAAAATATTGCAAAACATTTTCTTGATAAATAATTAATAAAAAATATTTTTCATTTAATAAAAAATATATTGCAAAATATAAAATAATTATAAATATATATATATATTTTTTTTTTTTTTAATGATCTATATATGCTTTTATTAATATTTAGTTTATATACTATATAAACAATTTATCAAAAGCTATATTTATCCTGACCTACAGTAAAATAATTATTTTATTTTATTAAAAAATAGTATTTTAATATTTATTTTTTATTTATAAAAAATTTTGGTATTTTTCATATTTATAAAAAAAATCTTTTTGTATTAAATGTAATTTGATTTGATTTAAAATAGATTAAAATTTTTTGATTTAAATTGAATTAAAAATTATAAAATATATATAATTCAATTTAATTTACTTTAAATTAAATTTGTGAATATAAATTGAATTAGATTTAATATCTTATATTTTAAAATTAAGAAATATTTAATATTCTTTTTAATAAATAAATTTGGAATAATAGATACAATATTTTTTGTATAATTAAATAAATATTATTATGTTTTAATAAAATTTTGCAAATCATTATCAATTAAATACTATGGTCCATTGCAAAAAAATTGATACACAGTTTTTATCAGTAAAAAATTTTTTTTTTAATATTAAAATAAATATTTAAATGATTTTATTTAAAACTTAAGTCTTAAAATATATTTTAATATAAATTTTATTAAAGTTCTAATTTTATACAAAAAATTTTATTAATCATTAATTTTTTCATTTTAAAAATTTTTATAATTACTTTTAGAGTTCCAAATTTCCAGTTTGGTTCTGTTTTCAGTTCCATTTCTGATTCTGAACTTAGTTCTTTACTGGACACTTTTCAGAATAAGATATTTATTGAAAAACGTTTTCAGAATCATATTTTAACTGAAAAACATTTTTTTAGTTAAAAAACTTCATCTGAAAATGTTTTCAGTTTGAAGTATTTTTTGAAAAAATGGTTTCAGTTCCATTTTTTGATCTGAAAATAGAACTGGAACTAATTTTTTAAACTGAAAACGTTTTTTCGGTAGTGTTTTTTAACTGAAAATATTTTCGATTAAAAGTATGACCTGAAAATGTTTTTCAGTAAAAATTTTAGGCCGAAAAATACTTTCAGTAAAATTTTATATCAGAGAGCCAAATCGGAACTGAAAACAAACTGAATCAAAAATTCAGAGCTCTAATTACTTTATAAAGTAATATGCTATTTTGAAAGTATATAGTTATTTTTTTCAAGTTTTGCTATAATATATGTGTTAAAAGTAAAGCTAGAATAGTTAGCAAACATGATAAAAATAAATTTAAATTTAGTAAGTATCACTGTTAAAAATTTTTTTTTGATTGACCATAAATTTTTTGCTGTAATCAGTATTATTTTTAACTTTATTATAGCTTTATTATATTTAATAAATATGCATGTAACTGATATCTTTCTAATACCAAAAGCTTCAGGAATCTTCTTGCATAGTAATAAGCCTTAATATTGTTTCTGTATTTGTTGATCATTGAAAAAGTATTAATAAATGTAAATAATTACTTTTTTTTTATTGCTAATTAAGAGGTCTCAATTTTATTTTAAATTATCTATAGAAAAGAAAAATATTTTCTTTTTTTTTTATTTCAAAGTTTAAAACTATTTATATCTTTTTTATAATTTATATAATCATATAACCTGATGGCGGAGTTTTGTATAATAAAAGAAATTGAAATGTTGATTATCATGTATCAATCTTTTTGCAATAGATCATATTAATAATATATTAAAAATATGTTAAAAGTTTAATAAAGTATTAGTATTAGCTATATTAAAATTATACTGAAATGCTGAAATAATTTTAACAGTTTTAGCAGTTTTGGCAGTTTTAGCATTTTGGTGTTTTAGTAATTTTAACACTATATAAGGAGTTTTAACTTTTAACATTAAGTTAAATAAATTTAGTAAGTAATTTTAATTACTATAAAAGATGTTATTTTTGAATTCTTTATAATTTTTTGAGAGAATTATTAATACTTTTACTGTGTAATACTTAAATTGTTTTTTTACCTTAACATTTTAAAATTCAGACTGAGTTTAGCATTTTTAAATAATTCACTACAATCAGTATTCTGGAATATCATATATAGATAAGTCACGTGATTGGCTATCATCATTTTGATTATCTATTGTGTTTTTGTTAAATCCAGTTTTTCACTTAGGGCAAAAGTAATATTGATCTTATAGAATTATACATAAAGAATTGACTTAATGCTAAAAACTATTGTTCAATTAATTGGCTATAAATTTTTAAATAAGATTGACCAAAATCCACTAAAAAAAATGATTGCAATAACATTGAGTAATTGTACTCAATCTAATATTATCAAACAATTGCTTGAATAATTAATCGATTATTTCAATTTATTATTTAGTTATTACAAAATAATGTAAAAAATGTAATTTGCACTTTATATCATTTGTTAATTATTATTATATGTTATCACAACTCAGCAGTAAAGTTTCAATATATATAATTAGAATATTGATCAATTTTTATTTGAATATTACATAATTGATTAAAATATTTTGAGTATTCGATACAAAAAATCTTTAGTCAAGTTACTTAACTGATCGATAAAGATTGATTTTAATATGATCGAATCAATTCTCGATTTGTAAAATACTTCTTGATGGATTAAAATGTAATATAAAGTTAATGGTATACTTCTTGATAGATGATTATTACTTGTAACTGCCAGGGATAAAAAGTTTTACTGCCATTTTGTTTGTTTCGTAATATCTTAGAAATTCATATTTCTTACAACTGTTAAAGATGTTTTATAATAGCAAATAATAAAATTTATAAAAATATATAATTTAACAGATTATTTTAATATTTATTAAACAGGAAAATAAAATTATTTTTTTTATTAGTAATGCATAGTAAATTTATATGTCTAATCTTTTTTTCTTTTCTGTCACTTATCTCGTAGTACTCCTTGGTGATTGCTGCACCTCCAGATTTATCGATCAATTAAAATTATAAAAATACCGTTTATTTTATACTGATACTTTTCTATTAAAAGATAAAACCTTCCTTTAAAGAATAAAAGCGAATAAAAACTAATACAAAGAAGAACTAACAAAGAAGTACTAAAACTAATGATGATAAAAAAAAATAGTTAAAAATGAGAAAAGGATAAAATGAAAGGCATTACCTATTACGATGTTAGGAGTTGTTAGAAATTTTAGGAAACTAGGAACCCTAAGAATAGGTTTATAAGTTTAAGCAAAAATAAAAAGCAAGCGATAAAAAAGATACTATAAGATTGTACAATAGTGGCTTAGCATTATGCAAATCATTTAGTTTTTATAGAAAATCGTGATTTTATTTTTGTAGTCTCAAAAATCAAATTATTTTTATTTATTACTAATTACACTAATTTGAAAATAATGATAAATTAGCAAGAAACTCATATGGCTAATATAGAAGAAAATCTAGGGTTGACACCCCACACTGAAGATCTTATACTTACTCGAATGATGAGAGTCAATTAAAAAGAATTAAGGTCATTGACTGAGCTGATTAAGGAAATAAAATCTTTTGGATCAGACAAGAGATTGCATTATAGTAGAAAACCTGACTCGCCATTATTTCATTCTGTAGATCAATCCTTAATGCATTCTCCTTGACTATCTGAAGAAAATTTAAATAAGATAAATCAATATGTTATAGATATCATTCACAAGTTGCCAAAAAATGGAACTTTTGGTATTTATAATTATCATGGAACTTATTGTTATAGATTTTTCAATCCAAATGAAGATCATCATTTAGTTATAACAGAAGATCTGACTTTCAATCCATCAGATACCATTGTATTTCATTGGGAATATAGTGGTAGAATCCTCGCTTGCCTGAGGTTTCTATTTGTATTTGACATTCCAGGATTAAAATATTTCATTCACTTATCAAGACCTGACGCCCATGCATTATTTGCTGAAAATATTTCAGCGGTTTATTACCATAATTTACCAAACAGGGTCTTAAGCCTGTGGGAAAATGGTTTTTCTGTGATGAAGTCTGGATCAGTAAATCCCCAAGTATTAAAAATACAGCAATATTGCTATCCCAGTATTTAAATTATGGTAAAGTCTATGGCATAGATGAAGCTATTGGAGATATTTTAATATAAAATTTATGTTTTTATCAATAAGAGATTCTCACTATGTTAATAACCCTTTAGAAGCCTTAGTATAGGTTGAAAAACATGAAAGAAAGTTGATCTCACTACATTAGAAAGATCATAACATCAACTAAAACTTTATTTAATTAATTATAATCTTGCAATAACAAATTATCAAAATGATCAATCATATTACCTGATATCACAGTTTCTCGTTCAGTCCCTTCTAACTCAAGAGCTCTTGGAACTACCAATTCCAGATTTTCTGAGAAATGCGGATAGAGAACTTTAGGAATGAGTATCATATCAAATATAGACCTTTGGAAAATTTTAAGGGTTACCTTACAGATATATCAATTCTGAACCTTATTTCTTTAGATACCTCTATCAGGAAATTAATGCAGTGTAATATTATGTAAGTTTTCACATATTCATAAACTTACGTAACTTTATAAGACCTTTGAAATATTACAAAAATGTAAATATTTGGCATATTACAGCATAATCTTATGAAGTATTATGGCATAATCTTATAAAATATTACACTTTCGTAAATACACTTGGCATAATTTCACAAAATATTACACTTTGAAAATTTACGAAGTGTAAATTTATGATACATTTTGGCATAATCTCACAAAATATTACACTTTCGAAAGTTTATGAAGTGTAAATTTATGATACATTTTGGCATAATCTTACGAAATATTACACTTTGAAAGGTTATGAAATGTAAATTTACAATATATTTTCAGTATAATCTCACAAAATATACACTTTCAAAAGTTTACAAAGTGTAAATTTACAATACATTTTGGTATAATCTTATGAAATATTATGTTTATATTAATAGTTACGTCTGCATGTATTTCAAAAATATTTTTATTATTTTATAAATTTGTTTATTCAATAAAAAACATGGTAAATAAAACATCATAATATTGCATTAAATTTTGTCAATAAAACTTTAAATAATCTTATTTATTGCTCTTTGACTTTCAACTTTCTTCTATTTCACTCTATATATTATATTTATAGTGAAATATTTAAATGAGAAGGGATAGCAAACTGAAGTAAATCATATATCAAATGAGTACGCTACCAAATTAGGTTGTTGAATATGTTATGAAAAAGTTGTAAACTCGCGAATATTAAAGTATAAATACTTTTCATAAATGCCTTTCACAGTTACTACATTGAGTACACATGTTAAGTCTAAGATTCCTCACAGATTGGATTAAAATCAGATTTAAGCAGGATTCGATTCAGTCCAATTCATTTTAATAAAAAAATCTAATTCGATTCAAATCTAATCAGATTGAGTCAAATCTTGTCAAATCTTATCTGAATCTGATCTAAATCTGATTCGAATACTTCTTTAATGTTCATCAAACTCATTCTTACAAAAAAAATAAATAAAAGAATAATAATAAATGTTCTTAAGTCTTAACATTAAGTTTAAAATAAAAGGTCCAATGCTACTTAAAAGTTACCATTCTAGGAATTCAAGTTGATTCTTACAAAAAAAAAATAAATAAAAGAATGTTAGCAAACGTTCTTAACCGAACGCTACTTACAAGTTACCATTCCAGAAGTCCAAGCTGATTTCTACAAAAAAAAAAATAAATAATGTTAATAAATGTTCTTGACGTCAAGTTTAAAATAAAACGCTTAATGCTACTTATAGTTACCATTCCAGAATTGTAATTTAAGCCAAATCTAAATAGATTTATAAACAAATATAAAAATACCAAATGGAATTATAATCACAAAATATTTTATTATTTTAAATAATAAATACAGTAATATAATAGTTTAATAAATAATGACAGAATTATATTAGAAGGGAAAACAAAAGGAAAAGGAAATGAAAGGGAAGGGATAACAAGAGGAAAAGAATAACAAGAGGGAAAGGAAGGGAAAGAGGATATTAAAAGAAAAGGAGACAGATTTCCATCCCACTCCACAAGGTATCTATTCAACATTAGGTACCATATCCTAGTAGATTCTTACGCAGCACTCTTTAGGATGTAGGTTTTAGTTTTAGTTTTAGTTTTAGTTTTAGTTTTAGTTTGGTTTAGTTTTACTAGTTTTAGTTTTAGTTTGGTTTTAGTTTTAGTTCAGTTTTCACCCTAAAGCTTTTTGATCACGCTTTCATTATACAGGGTTATTAACGTCTACTAGGGCATATACAAAACAGAACAACAACACCTGAGAAGTGAAAGGTCATCCTATCAGATAATAATACCTAAGAAGTGAGGGCCATTTCACCTATACTAAAAAATAAAAATAAACATTAGTAAAGAAAAACCAAAATATTAAATAATGTTATAGTAAAGAAAAACCAAAATATTAAATAATATTATAGTAAAGAAAAACCAAAATATTAAATAATGTTATAGTAAAGAAAAACCAAAATATTAAATAATGTTATAGTAAAGAAAAACCAAAATATTAAATAATGTTATAGTAAAGAAAAACCAAAATATTAAATAATGTTATAGTAAAGAAAAACCAAAATATTAAATAATGTTATAGTAAAGAAAAACCAAAATATTAAATAATGTTATAGTAAAGAAAAACCAAAATATTAAATAATGTTATATAGTAAAGAATAGGGCTCTGATCAGTTTCAGTAATTACTGAACTGTGCCGATCAGTTTCAAACTTGTAATTCTAATTAAAACTACAGATTTGGCTCAAATTAATAATAAGAATCAGATCATCTGAATAAAATAGATTATCCAGATGGATTTGTTTAAATATCTGATTAATACAGATATCTGTTTCCAGATATTCTTGAAAATAGATTAAACAGATTTCAGATGACAAATAACAGATTATTCACAGATTGTAATACTACTTTAGCAACAAATAAATTTATTTATTACAGTATTACTAATTGTTCTTCCTAGATACAATGGTAATAAAAAAGGGGATTAGTTCTGATTGGAGTACCATTATACCTCTTTCAACAAGTATTTTAGCAATTTCTTCTTTTTACATGCTAAGAATTATCAAGCAATACATCTAACAAGTGGCTATAATTCAAGATGCAACAACTCAGACAAGAATCATTAATATAATAAAGCAAAAGGAAATTATGTAATGTATATGATAGAAACAATATATATTTTATTAACAAATATAAGTATACTGGTAGACAAGGAGTAAAAGTGGAAGAAAGAGAAAGGTTATAAATTAATTATTTTTCTCGTTTTCTCCTTGTTTCTTCTTTATTATTGACAATTTCTTCCTCTTTTATAACTGTTCTTCATCGCTCTTTTTTTCATCTAGATCTCGCATCTCGTAATACATAACATCAACAATTGAAATTGTTTCATTTGTGATAAGGGGAAATGTGACTATTAATTAATGATTTTAGGAGCGATTTTCACTATAAACTACTACGCGAGTTAATGAAAATAGGAGATGAATCTAATTTCGTGCTTATTATCTACTGATTGTTACAATTGAATATTAAAAATACAAATAGAGGAATATATATATATTAAAATATAAATAAACATAATTATAAATAAATAAAAAAAAATTGTCTAATATTTATAGTCACCATGTAACTATATTATCCATCCTTTATATCGACATCATTTGGCTAAATCGTCACCAATCGGCATGTTGATCATCATCCGGTATGCAATATCAGAAATCAGCACAAATCGTCCAATGCCGAATCAGGTCGCAATATCCAAAAGTTACGGGACTTGACAATTTTGCCGCTGAGAATCTGTTGGGTTTTCAGATTGCCGGGTTGCCAGAAAATCGAAAAAATAAACAAAACATGTAACGAAATTTAAGTTTATGTAACACATGCTATGTTTATTTTTTGATTATTTTTTCAATTTGCCAGCAACCTGACAACCCGACAGATTCTCGGCAGCAAAATTGCCAAGTGTCCCGTAACTTTTGGATATTGTTGTAAGTAATTTATGTTATGTTCACTCCTCTTATTATTAATTTGCACTTTAAAGAAATTCTAAGGAAATCACTGTACCGTGCCCATCTTATTTCTTGTTTAAATTACTATGAATCATTTTTCATCATTAAATTAAAATACTTCTATTAAGACTAGTTCTTTCAGTCTCAAATTTTCATTTTGATAATTGTTCCTTGGTTAGATCACAAATTGTTTTATCATTCTGTCGTCACTGAGTAGAACCCAGCCCGAAATCCGGGTTCGAGCCGGGCAATTTGTTCTCAAAAATTTTCCGGGCCGGGTCCGGGTTCGGTCAAACCAACTATTTAATCCTGGCCGAAATTTAATTTATAATCCAGAAATCATGTTTCTAAAAATTGTCTGATATATATTCAAGTGTTTATAATTTTACTTTATAAATTTTGATATCTTAAATGGTTAATGAATAAAATTGAATGTTCTTGACATCTAAATCATAAAATCTTTTCACTTTTATTAAAAAAAACTAAATTTAAAGCGCTGAAATACTAATAAAATAATAAGACTTTAAACAATAAAAATGTAAAAACACAATAAACGATCCGGGTCCGGGCCGATCACACTTATATTCCGGGCCGGGTTTCAAAATATAGCCAAATGTAGGCCTCTACTGAGAGGTGTGTCAGTCAATTTAATTGATAGCTGCGCCACATCATCGGCGCAAAAAAAAACCTGGCACAAAATTTCGTGCTCATGATTTTTTGATTAGTCTCTCTCTTCGTTATCTTCTTCCTCTTTCTTTTTTTTTTATTGAAAAAAAAAGAAAAAATTCTTATAATTTAACTTAATAGATTATTTAAAAATTATTTTTCACTCTAAAAATTACTTTCTTTTTTCGACGATTAAAATTTTTTTTCCTTATAATTTGATAATAAAACCTACAAATTCGGCAATTATTCGCTAAAAATTATTCGTTTAACAGTCAATAAAAAAAAAGGTTACTAATTATAATAATCACCTTTCATCCTATATCGAATATACAATGAATAATTCGAAAAAATTGAGCTTGCAAGAGGCCAAGGTAACAATATGATTCGTTCTTTTTTTTTCCTTAATTTATTAATTTTTTATCATATTTACGTAAATTCCTTTAATTAGCAATTACAGGATGATGAAATTGAAGCTATAAAAGGCAAGTACGAATAATATTAGACAAATAAAAAAAGTGAATATTTATTTATAACATGATTGCTCGTAAAAAGATACTATTGATGAAATTAATTCAACTTTATAGCAATTTATATGGATGATTTTGAACCTGTTGTAAATCAAAATGCTTGGAAGCAAGTAAGTTTTTTATGAAAATTAATGATCTATAGCTTATTTAGTAAACTTTCTTTATTATCATTATTTAGGTTGTCCCAACAGGTCATGATTTTAGACTTCATTTGTGGCCACAAGAGGAAGAATTAAAAAAGCATGTAAAGGTTGATTTACATGTAAAGTACGTAATTTGCAAATTTGAGATTAGTTTTTTTTATTCGTGATATTCATCATTTGGTATTAAACAAAAATATACAAACCAAGATTTCCAAAAACATATCCTCGTGTATCACCAGAAATTAAAATCGAAAATGTTCAAGGGCTTTCATCAGAGCAACTAAAACAGCTTCAGGTTGAAGTAACTAGAAAAGTAAAAGAAAGCGTTGGTCAAGAAGTTGTTTTTATGATTGCAGAACTTGTGCAAGAGTTTATTACAGCAAATAATAATGGAATCCCGAATGTGGTTGTACAACCGTCTTTTCACGCGCAAATGTTGAGCAGAAATGAACAAATGTCAAAGGTTCGAAATTGATGTTATCTAGGATTATAAATTTTTGGATCAAATCATTAAAATATTTTTGTTTTAGATTCAAAAAGAAAAAGAAATGGAGAAAATTAATAAAGCTAAGCAAATAAAAGAACAAGAAGACTTGAATTTATTACAAAAAATTGAAGAAGCAAAACAGAGGCAAAAGGCGAAAATGGAAGTAGAAAAACAAAAGAGAAAACTATTAACTCAAGAATTAAAATGCAATGATCATAATTCAATGCAATTTACAACTATTAATTTTGATTCGCTGATAATGTTGGATCCATATGATTCAGAAGTATTTATTGAAAATTTTTTTAAAATTTTTATAGTAAAATGCTTTAATTAATTCATTTTATAATTATAGTGTATACCATTTAAATCTGTAATGCTTGGACCATCTATTGGCAAAGGTAAGATACAAAAAGACGAAGAGGAAGTTTATTTTAATTTATTAATAAGAAATTTATTTAGGTCCAATCGGTGTAACATATATAGTTCAGGCTACAAATTTTCAAATTAAAGAATCAACAACTCCTTTGAGGCATATATTAGCTCTTAAAGATATTGAAATAACTAATCCGCATTATTTAGAACTCGACGGCAAGAGAAAGGTAAGTAAATATTTGATAGATCACATAAATGATTTTCTAATTCATTAATTTCGATAAAAATAGCTTGAGGAAATAGAACGAGATCTTGTTAGCCTGAAAAATCTCTGTCATCGGAACTCTGTTATTATTTATGAATCAGAACTCAAAAGATGTTTGACCGGATGGAATTTATATATTCTTATGGAGTATGCAATGGGAGGAACTCTCGTTGATTTATTGAAAAAATGCGGTGTTATAAGATTATCATTGGCGAAAGAATATATGAGACAATTATTAACAGCTCTGGAGTATATACACAGCAATAATTTTGTGCATAAAGGTAATTGATTGTGGGATAATAGTAAACGGTAGAGTGGTTGGTGCCCCTTGGAGAAGATGGACAGTACCATTTGTGACGTTAGTGTTGCAGCTCCCTCTAGCGTTCACATGATATTGTCATGCAGTACGAAGTCAGTAAGATTTCCGATTTTCCTTGGTTAACGATTCAATTTAAATATATTTAGATGTCAAGGCTTCAAATATATTGTTTATAGAAGTCCCTGGGACAGAAGATTTCATCGCCAAATTGTCCGATATTCATTATCATAGGAAGTTATTGGGTAGCGTATATATTATTTTATTTGTTATTTAGCGCAACCGGATAACTTATTATAAATCTAATCAAATTTTTCACGGTATAACTATACAAATGTTAGATATGCACAAGGATTTTTCATTTACTCAAAAATCATATCCGGAAGAAATAAATAAATGGTTAATATTATAAATTTTATAATTGAATTTATCATTCTAGAATCAATAATTTTATAATTTTATATCTGCTACTAGGTTGGCCCCAGAACAAGAATCGAAGCCTAACCTTTATTCTAGGTAATTCATTATAATCATTTTTTTTAATTATTTAAAATAATTTTTTAACATTCTACTAATTATTAGGAAAACTGACATTTGGTACATGGGAATAATTTTTATACAAATGCTGCTTGGATTAAAAATAACACAATGTTATGATTCATTGGACAGTCTCCTCGGCTCTTGTATGTAAATTTATAATAAAAAATTTTTATCAATATTATTAGCATAATATGATTTGATTGTTAATCTTAAATTTACTTAGCTGAACACGAAATACCGGATCCTGTAAAGAACATCTTAAAAAGCATGCTTCAAATGTAAGCGATTATACTTCCTTTTTTTTTTATTATTTAATTATTTTTTTGGGGGATTAACAGATTGAAACATAATTTAAATATAGAGATCAAAGAAAAAGACCGACTCCGTTAGAATTGCTGAGCAATTCTTTCTTTGATGAAGGAACAACTTTTAGTAAAGATTATGTTACAATAATAGACCCTTCTTTAAAACATATGATGTCACAAGGTTTGTTATATGATTTGAATTTCAAAAAAACAAATTGGTATCTTAATTAATTCTAATTTTTGTAGGTCAACCGAGTTTATCAATACCTTTTTCATTTAATAGAGGAAATTATAATGAAACAGTCGGTGGTGATGGTGGTAAGCTACCTCATCGTGCTATATCGCCGCCAACATCAACACAAAATGTTTCGTTTTCAAGATATAAGCTTGACTTTGAAGAACAGGCTTTCCTTGGTAAAGGTACGTGTTAATATTTAATAAACTATCTCTTATAATATTTTTGATATTTTTAAATACATATATAAAATTTTAATTTAGGTGGGTTTGGTGAAGTTGTCAAAGCTAGAAATAAATTAGATGGAAGGTACGTTAAAGCACACAATCATTCTTGATATAACGGATCAATCCATTACATTAATTAAATTTTCTAAAATTCGTTATATCGATCATTGTCCGTTATATCTAGAATTAATGTGTATTATTTAATTTACACACGGTAAGTAATTGCAAAGTATTAAAAATTTATTATTATTAGATATTATGCAGTTAAGAAAGTACTTCTTAACCCAAATGATATCGAGAAAACGAAAAAAATTTTGAGAGAGGTCACAACATTGTCACGGTTACATCATCAATATGTTGTAAGATATTATACAACGTGGTTTGAAGGTAAAATTCTTTTACGAAATTTATTCCCGTAAATTTTGTGTTTATTTAGCATTTAAAATTATAATTTAAACAGATTCTGGCAGCAGCAATTGGAATGATGCTGAATCATTCAGCGAAGAAATTACATTAGCAAGTGATGAAGAATCGCCATCTAAAGTTAATGATGAAGACTATCAAGATTTAGATGATGATTTTGATTTAATGTTGGAGGCTTCCTCAAATCGTGGATATTCACAAATACATTTTGGTGAATCATTGACATCTGATAGTGATGATGAATTCGAATTACAAAACGAAGATTCTCCAAAAGAAGTAGGAGGGTATGGTGCTAGAAATAGAACCCCTGGACCAGGAAAAAAGAATAATTCAAAAGGAGAGAAAACAAGAATCCTTTATATTCAAATGGAATATTGCGAAAATAAAACGTTAAGAGATATCATTGATACAGGAATGAATGAAGATGAAGGATGGAAGTAAGTTGACATATATTAATTTTTAATTTTTGTCATAGACTTCATTTATTGAAATTTTTTAAAAAATTAGGATTTTTAGACAAATCGTTGAAGGACTTGGTATTTTAATTTCTTTATTTTATTTTATACGTGTATATTATATTAAACTAAATTTTTGTTCAATATGTCTTTATTAGCTCATATTCATAGACAGGTACGTCATGATATTGAATACGGTTAATTTGTTATATAATTATTTATTAATTCGGATTTTTTCAATTAATCAGGGAACGGTAATTGTTTTATATCTCATTTTTAAATTTCTTTTCCTTGATACTTAAATATTAGTTTATTTATTAAAAAATAGATTCATCGTGATTTGAAACCTAGCAATATTTTCTTGGATGCTAATGGTGATGTCAAAGTATGTTCATTAATCTAAATTTATTTATTTATAATCATAATCTTATTTTCATCTTTTGAAAAGATTGGAGACTTTGGGTTAGCAACAACAAACAATGCTATGTTTGACCCTGGTTCGTTTAGAAGTATTCAAATGGGCAACGAAGATTCTATGACCGGAGGTAAACAGTTATTATAATTTTATTATTTAGTTTCTTACTTTATTGATTTTTTTTAATTATTAAAATTAGGTATTGGTACGACTTTATATGTCGCTCCAGAAGTTGCTAATAACGTTACTAACGTGGTTAATGGCACGCGTTATAATCAAAAAGGTATTTAATGGTCGAGAATATCAATATGTTAAAATTATTATATGCAATATTGATAATCTTTTATCTGTTTCATTTAGTTGACATATATTCTTTGGGTAAGAGCCCGATTTGAGCCATCTAGATATGTTTTTTATTACTGAATTTTATTTTTATTTAGGAATAATATTTTTTGAGATATGTTGTAAGTTTAGTACGGAAATGGAACGTCGTATGGTAAGATTATATAGTGCTGCAATTTAATATTAATCAGCGTAAATGTTATTTTATGTTAAATACAAAATTTAATATTCATATTTATTTATCAAAGACAATAATGAATCTACGAAAGCCTGAGATAATCTTTCCGACAGAATTTATAACCACCAAAAATCAAAATAAAATCAAGTTGATTAAGTGGTGTTTACAACACAATGCTAAAAATCGTCCTACGGCCTTAGAAATATTGAAGAGTGAATTGTTGCCAGCAAATATTGAGGACGAACATTTGCAAAATTTTCTTAGAGAATTAGGTTTGTGATGTTTTTTTTTCCGAAGAAAAAAAGGAAAAAGTTGGACAATGCGTATTTAAATATTTTAACAAATTAGCGAAACCCAATACACCGTACAATCGACAATTGATGTCAAATTTATTTACTCAATCGTCTGATATGTCAAAAGACTATACTTACGATTTAAATTCGGTAATTAAAATGAAACTCGTTTACTTTCAATATTTTACATTAGATATGTATTTACACTCGTTTTCTTAATAGGGAAATAATTTTGATCAACTAAGTACATCATTAACATATATTAGAGTTCGAGACCATATGATAAAAACATTTCGACATCATGGTGCTGTAGAGTTGAACACACCATTGTTAATGCCAAAATACAATCTCTACGAGGAAGATAAGAAAGCCGTTTATTTAATCGACGCTGATGGTGGTCTTGTACAGGTAATATGCATAAAAATTTTTTTTTCCTAAAAAAGAGAAAAATGTTTAAGTATTTATTAAAAATATCGTTAATTTCTCTTTTAGTTACCGTATGATTTAACTGTTCCATTTGCGAGATATATTTCAAGAAACAATATAATGGATTTAAAGAGATACACATTTGATCGTGTTTACAGGTATTATTATTATTAATTTTTTTTTTTTAAAAAAAAAGAATAAGCCCAAACTAAAGTATATATAATTAGAGAGAATATTGTTGGATGCCAACCTCGTATAATTGATGAAGTTGACTTTGATATAGTTCATAGTTATCCTGCATCCATGGTCGCTGAAGCAGAGATAATAAAGATTGTAGATGAAATTCTTTTGGAATTCCCTCCAATTAAATCAATAAATTATGTATTTTATGTGAATCATGCAAATATATTGCAAATAATATTTGATTGTTGTAGAATTCCCGAGGATTTAAGTAGAGCAGTTTGTGGACTTCTTGGTCAATTAGATAAAAAGTACCCCTTTTCGCGGATTAAAGCTCAATTAATGAATAAATATCAATTATCTAAAATGATGCTGGATGAGTTGGCGTTATTTGATATTAAAGGTATTTTTTTATAAGATTTCTGAAGATATTTTATATTTCTATATAATTTATCCTCCTTTATTTTAGGTGATTTGGAATTTGTATCAAGTTCTCTCGAGAAATTAATACCATCATCTTCCATGAAATCGCAAATAAGAGAAGTTTTTAACGGTTTTAAAAAGTTATTAGATTACACAAAATCTCTTGGTGTCAACCACGAAATAATTTTTGTTCCATTATTAGTGTCAGTGTTTATTGTTTATAATAAAAATTTTTTTATACAAATAAATAATTTTAATTTTTTTTGTCTCAACATACTTTTTCTTTGTTTCTTTAGATATAACTATCATTACTACAAAAATGGAATAATATTTCAGGTTGTTAATGATAATGACCGTAAAGATGTTTTAGCAGGTGGAGGAAGATATGATTGGTTGATACAACAATTTCGACATCCTACCATTGTAAGCGGGAAAGGAAGGGCCAAACAAATTTACGGAATTGGTGTTAGTATTGCTATGCAAAAAATTGTTTTCGCGTTAGAAAATTATCAAAAAGCAATATTAAATTCAAAGAAAGTTGAGGAGGAAAAAAACTTAGGTTTTTGGGCACCTAGAAGGGTATGTGAAAGATATATAAGCTCTTTTTATAATTCTTTTTTTTTTTTGATTATTAATAATATGTTTTATGCCTCTTTAGTGTGATGTTATTGTAGCAAGTTTTGGAAAAGTATCATTACTAGAAAGATTGGATCTTGTAAAAGAGTTATGGGCATATAATATTAAAGCAGATTTTATGTATGAGGAATTAACAGATCCTACACATGAAATTTTGACAACTAAATGTAAAGACCAAGGAATCAATTGGATAGTTATAATGAAACATAAAATTCAAGATACCGCAGGCGCTTCTAAAGACGCTCTAATGACTGTAAAGATCAAAAATTTAATCAAGAAAACCGAAGAAGAAGGTAATTCATGAAGTTTTTTCAGAATTTAATTTTTATAACTTTTTTATGCTCATCTAGATTTTTTTGTGATGCTAGTCCTTCGGAGTGAAGTATGCATGAAATTAAGTTCAGAGACAACGAGAGCAGATTTAATTGCACAGACTGATCATCGTTAGTTTCCAATTAATTAAATAGAATTTTTATTTTATTTTTGTTTTGTTTTGGTTTGTTTTTTTTTTTTTTTTTTTTTTTAATCCATATAAATTTTTTTTTTTTCAGTGTCCACGCACGATTATACAATTACGAGTCTTTCAACGTCACCGGAATCTTCAAGTCGTCTATCAGTAAATGTTGTTGTTCCTCCGACACAAAAGAATAACAAAAAAATGAAACATAAACAGAAAAAGTTGCTTATGGATAAAGGTAATATAAGATCAAATTTTTATATCACAATCATTATAACGCATGTTAAACTTTTTGTTCTTTTAAATTTTTTTAGCACAAGACAATATATCAGGCATCGTTGAACAGATTAAATGTAATAGTGTACCTGTTTTAGCTGTAGATTTAAGTAAAGAAATACTGAGGAAAATGTCTGATTGTAATGTCTTAGAGGATGAGTCATTCAAGAATAAAAGTAAGTTTTCTTTGTTCTACATCAATTATTTAATAATTTTATTATAATTTTATTTTAATTTGTTTTTAAAGTACTGGATATTGCTCCACTTCATCAAAAAGAATATGTCCTTGAAGTTCAGGATATACTTAAAAAACAACGAAATCAAGGTCATAAACATGTCTGGTTACATTCACATAGGGATGATTTTGGAATATTATATCAATTTTTTAGTTAATTTATTATATAACGGAATGTTAAATTATACTTATTTTTGGTGAAACGTATAATTGTAAGTTATTTTATCCAAAAAAAAAACTATTTATTTTATAAAAATTTATATATTCTTAATTTTCTTGGTAGTCTATTTAATGTGCTACCTTTATCAGTATACTAAAAACGATGGTTTTTCCTATAAAAGGAGAGAAAGCGCGTTGGTAAATTTGCACGTCCTTTAATAATAAAATGAAACAAAATTTTTTAGAAAAAAAAAAAAATTTGTTGTTAGAAGGTTTTATCTAGTCATGAACGATAATGAGCAAAAATATATTCTTAATCTCTTAAAAGAAAAAATAGAAAATCCATACAATAGACAACTCGCCGTAAAATTTACACAAGAAGGCGTAAATTATATTTTGGAAAGCAATAAAGAAAATAAGCGACAACATTTTCTATGTTGTCCAAAATATACTAATATCGTAGTAGAACTATTTCCTGCTTTAGTCATTGAAGAAGAGAATTTCATCGTATTTCGAAATATTTTAAAAAGTCATCTTTCAATATGTTTCGATTGTGTCGAAGCTTTTCATATAAATGCTAGAAAGTTGTATCAACGGTAAATAAATATAAATAAGTAAATATACATAAGAGTATATATTAAATACATTTGTTCATTTATTTTATTTTTTGATCGATTTAAACTAATGTTCACAATTTTTTTTCTTTCAGTCATAAATCAACATATGTAACAGATTTTGAAAATAACAATATAGATACATTCTTTGAAAATCTCGGAAAATGGCAAATAAATCGAATTATAGCGATATTAAACAATATAAAAGAAAAAATTAAGACGAATAATTCTAATGAAATCTATTTACCCGTATTTTATGAGTTACTTTTGAACTTCAAATGCCTACAGAATAACAAAATCAATGAACTCTTCATCATTATTTTGTCAACTTTAAAACAACAAGGAAGGTTTGTTAAATTAACGAATAGATGTATGCCTGGACTATTCTTGTGTGCTTTACATGAGAATCAAGAGGTTAGGAAATGGGCTTGGATATCGTTTCAAACGATTAATCATGAGATAGGAGCTAAGGAATTCGAAGAATTTGAGCTTGATATTATCATGGAAAACATTTTAAAGAAACTTGAGAGGTTTGATGAAAAACAAGACTTTAATTATCCTTTTACTAAAAATATCATAGAATTCTGGAAGGGATTTAGAAGAATCCTTTCCCATTTAGAAAATAAAATTTTATGTGATCGATATTTTATCAAACCAATTATATATGCTTATTGGAAAAAATGTAATCATAGTCAAGAATCCTTATTGGTCGAATTATTAAAAGCTTTAAATATACTTTTAGAAAAATTAAAAGAAGATTTCTGGATAAATTATGAACAATGGAAGATTAAAATTCTTGACATATTTGAATCATCTAGTTTTCAATATCTCACGAGAATACATTCAAAAAAAATGTTTCTATTGGCTTGGATTAAATCTTACTTGATTTCAGTGATTTCTTCAAAGAATTTTGGAGATATATTGGAAAAAGTATTGGATATTCTCATGAAAGAATCTCAAAAATCGGATTGTGATAATGGTTATAAAATCGTTTGTTATGATGCAATTTTGGAGATAATTTTTCAAACTTTATCACAAAATAATAATTTTGTCTATTATCAATTTTATCTTGGTTACACTTCAAAAAGTTCAAAGTTTAAAACAATCTTTGATAATATTACGAGAAATTTTTCACGTGAGGATATTAAAAGGAATATGCAGAGCTTGGGATTATCTGAAATGAAATCAGAATTACTTAATAAGCTCAAAGAAGATCAGAAGAGAATGGTTGAGCAACACTCAAAGAGAAAAGCACGTGTAATTAAAGCTCCTTCAAACAAAGAAAGAAATCAACGGATGTTATATCTTCAAAAACAGAAAGACGATGAAGCGCGTTTGATGCCAAACGTGAGCCTTTTTTATAAGAAGATATTGTCATTAAATTATACCGTAAATAGCGAATTGCCACCAAATTCTTGCTTAACCAATTATAAATCGATTCCAAATACATTTTTATCAGTAGAACATTATGTGCAAATTTTTGAGCCATTTCTTATTTTGGAATGCTGGCAAAATTTGGTAAATTCAAAAGAGAAGGCGAGTAACGAAGATCAGGTGGACATTTTTGTAGAAAATGTTTGTATGATTGATGATTTTATAGAGGTTTCGTTCAATTGTGAACAGTACAATAGAGATCGCTTTTTGGAAAGTGATCTGTTTCATATAAAGTACGAAGCTTCAGAGAAAGAATCTTTACAGTGTAATATTCAAAATTTAGTTGTGGTCAAAAATAATAAATTATTACTTTACTTGAATGACTCTTCTCATGATGTTCGACGTTTTTTATTTCGAAACAGTAAATGGAAGTCATACCGAATTATGAGGTTAGTGATAATAATTATATCGTACCTTATTTTCTTATTTTTTATTTTTTATTTTTTTTATTTTTTTTTTTTTCTCTCGAACCATTTTTTAAAAAATTATTTTTTTTTTTTTTTACCTTGAAGTTTGACGTCAGTAACACGAGAATATGCAGCCTTAATTTCCATGTCGAAATTCTCACTAAAGAATCAAATTATTAACCCAAAAATTTCTATTACATCGTCCCCACCACCACCACCACCACCATCTGCTACTCAAAAACTTGAACATTACAAAAAGAATTTTCATGTCAATTATTTACAGGCTGAAATTATTGGGAAAATTCTGGATAACGATTGTGGATTCTCACTAATTAAAGGTCCTCCAGGAACTGGAAAATCAGAAATGGTTGTTGGTTTAATTTCTGCTTTAAGAGAACATTCAGATATTCAAGGAAAGTGTCTCATATGTGCGCCTAGCAGTTTAATTATTAACATACTGGCGAAGAAGTTAAAAGCCGGAATATTTGATTCAGCAGGAAATCTTGTTAGGGTTAATATTGTATATTTGGGACATTTAGACTCTATACCAAATGATATGAGAGATGTGTCCTTGGATGCTTTGGCCGAAAAAATGATGTCAGAAGTAAGAGATGATGTAAAGGATTTATCTTATTATAAAGGAAAAGTTTTAGAAGAAGCTCATATAATATGTTCCACATTGATTGAAAGTGGTCATGAAATTTTATCGACTATAAATATTAATTTCAGCACGCTCATAATTGATAATGCAACTCAAGCAACTGAGCTAAGTTCATTAATACCTTTAAAATATAATCCCAAGCGTGTTGTATTAATCGGAGATCCAAATCAGTCGTCGCCAACAATCTTATCAAAGATAGCAAAGCAATTTTCTTATGATCAAAGTTTATTTACTCGCATACAAAAAAATTGCCCATCATCAGTTAAAACATTAAAAACTCAATATAGAATGCATAAAGAAATAAGCAAATTTCCCAATCAATTTTTTTACGATTCGCTTATTAAAAATGCTGATTATTTATTGCAAAAGCGAGATCGACCATGGCATCAAAGTAAATTCTTTTCACCTTACAGATTTTTTGATGTCGATAGAATAATAACGGAATGGAATGGAAAAAACAACTCTATGGCAAAAATTATTTCTCAAGCATGTAAGAGATTAATTAAGGATTTTTCTCGAGTAAACGTAAGCAAAACTTTTAATTGAGACCAATTTTCTTGTTTGACTTTGATGTCAATTAATAATTTAACTCTATCTTCACCAAAATGAAAAGTTTGAAGGTCGAATTGGTATTATCATTCCGGATAAAAGTCAAAAAGTTGATTTTATAAAAGAACTTACAAAAGATATATTTATTAAATGTAAAATAGATACAGTGGTAAAACTTTCTTTCTGTTTTATTTTCTCTATTTTATTATAATATTTATTTCTTTTTATTTATTCATTTTATTTACTTAATTCTTTGTTATAAAAAAGGATGCATTTCAAGGTCAAGAGAAAGATATCATAATATTATCGTGTTTTTGCACTATCGAAGGTAAGTGTCATAATTTTATAATTAATAATTAATAATTAATAATATAAATTATTTAATAATTAAATTTCAATTTAATTTCAGAGAAAATTGCCGAATTTTTAGGAGATTCAAAAAATTTGAATGTCGCTCTTACTCGTGCAAAAAATTCTTTATGGATCTTTGGTCCAACGAAAACTCTTGCACAAAACGATACCTGGAAAGCATTAATTGAAGATGCCAAGAATCGTGGATTTTATACGGAGGTCCGTCTCTTTATATGATTTATTATATAATTTACGAACTTTAACCATTTAACATTGTTTATTAGGCGTTCAATAATATGTTTTCCGCCGAGGTGGAAAATGACAGTTTACCTGAAAATAATTCACTTATGTTGGAAAAGAATATGGAAAAAAATAATGGACAAAATAACCGGTCAATATCGTTACAATCGGGACTTCTAGTTCAATTTAACGATTCGGTCCCACCTAAAGAATTACCTTCACTTTCGTATTTCCGTTCGCCTCCTGATCACAATGTATATCATGAACAAAGAACAATCCATCAAAGGAGAGGTATTTCCAGCAGACTTCATCGAAGATATTCTCCAATTAAGGCTGATATTCGTGAACGTCTTTCATTTTGTGGCCACCGATATCATCATGATGAAAGAAGCGAACATGACCCAAGTAATTATCTTTACGACGAACGTTATTCGTTAGGACGATCACAATTATCAATAAAGGGGGATTATGATAATGACGAAAGAAATTCGAGATTTCAAATAAATGAAATTAATATAGATGAAGATTTTAACGAAGATCATAACGATTATGATGGACATTATAATGAAATGGTTATCGAACGTTCACCATCACCCGAAGAAGACTCAAAACACAGAAGATTTAAAAACGAGAAAAAGACCCAAGTACACCATGATTATGATAAAGATCATAGTTCTCAAAGTAATTTAGAATATTCTGATGGTCAAGGAAATTATCATTGGAAAAAAAACATTTTACCTTCAGAGAATCATAGAGAATCTTGTTTTCAGAACATGGTTTAATCATAAATACCTATTTTTACAGAAATAAATTACAAAATCTCTCATTAATATCAGTTTTATATATGATAGATATTATTTTATTTACATAAATTATTTCTTATAATTAGGTAAGAGTATGAATGTGGTGATTTTGTAATGCGAATTGATGGCCAGCTCGTCTCTTTAATAAGAAACCAGATCCCCAACATTCGTTGCCTAAGTGAGATTAGAAACTTGGAATATAAAAAAAAAAAAGACAAATACCTGTGTTGTAAATAATACTGTTCATTCATGTTATTAATCATTTCTATTTACTCATGATTCGTTGTTCAAATCAACTCTCAATAATTTTCATAATGTAATGAATGGTTTAAGAATTGGGAGTAGCGAAGTGATTTAATGACTCTAAAATATTTGAAAAAATTAAAAATTTAGATGGTGATTTTTAAATTTGAGCCTTTTCGGTAAAGTTTTTTTATTAACATTTAAACCATGACTATTGGGAATGATTCACGTTAATAGAATTAAAAATTATTAAATTATTAGATCGTAATAAAGGAAGAGGATTTTATCTGGAAGCATGTCATTTTAGAAGTTTGTGTTTCTTTATTAAGTTGCATAATGAATTAAGTTAGTAAATTATCAAAGTTCACGAACTACGATTGCATTCTTTAAATACTGTAAAATGAACAATAAGCATATATTTTATTTCACTTCATTTTATTGTATTTTACTTTATTAACAATTTGAAGTTGTGAATTTATTAAAAAAAATTAATAATTACTATCTATTCCTTATCCGATTCGCCAAATAATTCAGTTAATCTATCACGCCATTCTAACACAATACTTTCAAGTTCATTTATACTAGGTCTAACAGAAGGATCTTGAGCCCAACACATTCTGATCACGTCATTATATACTTTAGGGGCGTTATCACTCAATTTTGGTCTTTCTCCCTGACAAATATTAACAGTTAAAGTCATATCATGTCGTTTATCTTTAAATGGATATTCACCAGTACTTAATTCACACATTACTATACCAACACTATAAATATCCGAGGCTTGAATGTATTCTTTACCTTTTAAAACCTCTGGTGCTAAATAAGGTAGAATACCGTAAATTCCTTCTTTTTTATTTTTATTTCCTGTAGGAACCACAGGTCTTGTTAGACCAGATGTTGGAAGATAAGCAATTAATAATTTTTCTTCGTTATTTCTGGAAAGGAGAATGTTTTTACTGTGAATATCTTTATGTATAAAACCTTGCCCATGAATTGTTTTTAAATCACGAAGAAATGAGGAAAGGATTAAAAGTTTTTTTTTCCAATTGAGAGATGAAAAATTGTTGTCAAGATAATCATGTAAATCCCCTTCTTCCGCACATTTAATTACGGAAATATATTCATTTTTCGAAGGATCTTTGGTAATTCCATAAATTGGCAAGAATTTATCAGGAGATTTATTATAACAAATATAATGATATTTAACCTGTTAATTATTAATTTTTAAATAACAATAATAATAAATTAATAATAAATTAATAATAAATTTTAATTACTGCGCCATTAATGACTATCTAAAAAATCACATACTTGATTTAAAATCAAAGATAATTCCTTTTCCCAACTAATTATTTTAAGTACAACATTTAAAGGACCAAATCTTTTTTGTTGTTTATCACCAATAATTGGACCATTAATCCATTTTGCGATATGAATATTTGAAATTCCATCATACGAAAGAGATTTTATATTTTCAAATTGTTCGTAAGGTATCCATTCAAAATTTTGTGAATTTGATAAATTTTCTTGGATTTTAATAATAAAATTATCAATAACTTCGTTACCTGAAGTCATTTTAAATGGAAAAAGAAAAAAAATGTCATATATTTTATTTGTGTCAAGAAATTTCGATTTTTTTTTTTTTTTTAGGTATTTATATGAAAATGTGATTTAGAAGAGATTTACGTGTCACACCCAAATTTAAATCCATAATAAGTCAGAATTTCATCGATCAAAAACTATTTGCACAACCAATTTATGTAATATTTATTTCAAAAAAAATTTGATTTTTACGAACATTGTTTCAAAAAAGTTAATTCTTTGTGTATAAAATACGGGAAAATTTAAATTAAGTGTTATTCAGATATTATTAATTGTTTTCTTTCCATCAAAAAAAAAAAAAAAAAATATGTATATATAATATACTAAAGATCAAATTATGTTGAGAGACAATCAAAATAGCTAAATTCTTTTGATTTTTTTTTTTTTTGATTTTTTGATAAACAAATGATCATGAAACAACTTTCTTATGCTAAATTATCTTAGCGTGCATAAAATGACAAGTGAAATTTGTGAGACTGTTACATGACAAAAGCAGGTTTATTGACAAATAAAGCTTCATTTTAATTTGATAAATTGATAACGAAATTTTTTTAAAAAAATTCTTTTTTCGTATAATATTAATTTTTACTAAAATTACAAAAAGGAAATTTTTTCAAAAAATTGAATGTTCTTTCACGCCATAATACATAATGAAATTCACCTAAACTATTTTACATTGAAACAATTTACAAATTAAAGGAATATTCCCTTTTTAAATATTTTTTTTTTTTTTTTTTTTTTTTTTTTAATAAAAAAAAAAGGAAAAAAAAAAGTTCATTAATAAATACATATATATAGATTTTTTTTTTTTTTTTTTTTTTAATAAAAAAAAAGGAAACAAAGGTTCATTAATATATTTTTGGAATTTTTTTTTTTTTTTTTTTAAAAAAAAAAAAATGACATTTCACTTGATTCGCTTTATGAATTTTTTTTTCAACTTTTTTAATCTTTTTTTAATCTTTTATGTATTACTTAATTTTCCCCTATCCCTAGCTCTATCCTAGAGGGCTTTTTTTTTAATATCGGAAGGTAGCAGCACGCGATGATGATCAATCCGTAGTCTCGCATTTAGGAGAAATTCCATCTCTAAAAACGCTAACGAGACCAACAACAGGTCTTACGTAAACTGCATACAAGACTGACGTGGCAATACTAGCAGATACGGTAATAGTGTTGTATAATGGATTAACCACCAATGTACTTACAAGGGTGTTCTTCGAGTAAATCTGTGGTGATTGTGATTGATTGGCTTGAATCAATGCCCCCTGTTGTGCTATAATTAGATTCTGATCCTCGCCATGAGTTATCAATCGAGAAACATCTCCATTTGTTAAAAATAAGTGTTGACTTTCCCCACTCCTACAAAAATCATAAAAAAAAAGGTCAGTTAAAGTAAAAAAAAAAAAAAATCAAATCATAAAACCTTTTACAAAAATTCATTGAAATATAAATCTTACGCACAACTGTCCCACAATGGATTTAAGACGAATTATTTCGTCATTTTGTTTATCAATCTTTGATTCTAAACGTTTAATAGTATCTTCAAGTATTTTACTAACACTTGTACTATCAACTTCGTCTTTTTGTACATTAACTTTTGATTCTAAACGTTGCATCGTTTCTGTCATACGTTTAGAAAGGTCAATTTGTTGTTGCATAATATTTTCCATTGAATTAAATTTAGTAATTTGAATATCTTGTTCAGCAACTTTAGCTTCAAGTTGTTCTTTAACATTACTCAAGGATTTGTTAATTTCTTCAAGTTCTTGCAGCTATAAAATAATATTAATTTTAATGAGTTGATCTCATATAAATAATGGTTATTGTATCAAACAAACGTAATTATATAACGCTTACCGTTTTTGTGTTGTTGCTATCGTAACTATGTTGTTGTTCAATAGTATTTGTGATTGTATCATCGCCATTTTGCTTTCTGATATTGTTAGTTGAAATAGTAAGAGAAATATTTCTTCCTTTAACTTCATGGGATTTCGAAATTGAATTAACAGCATTATTCTGATCAACTTTATCTTCTTTTTCATCATCAAATTCGACTCTGTTTCGATTATTGGAATTATTGGTTATATCAGCAGTAAATCCGAAAGGTGTAGATTCAGGTTCAATAGGTGTGACAATAAGTCGAGGAGTTATAGGAGTAGTAGGAGTAGTAGGAGAACCGGAACTATATTCAGTTTCATGTTTATTATTGACATTATTATTGGAAGAAATTTCTTGATTATAATATTGATCATCAAAAGAACTTTGTTGAGTGGACGATTGAATATCATCAACGGGGCTATCATCAGTACTTTTAGGTGGAAAAGCATTATCAGGCCCGTTACCAATAATTGAATCATGAGGGGATTCAATACTATTATTATTAATATTATTATTGTTATTATTATTATTGTTGTTATTATTATTACTATTGTTATCATTACTACCGTTATCATTATTTTTATTATTATCCTTATTCTTTTTTAAGGAAGGACTTCTAATAATTATAGTTTCATCAGGTTCAAGAAAACCATCTTCCCACATATCCATATTTTTTGGTTTTTGAGATGATTTATGAGATGATTTATTTTCGAAAAATTTACCAAAGTTACGTTTTACTTTTTTAGATATTTTATCTTTATCTAAACCTTCAGCATTACTGGTTTGTCTAGATTTTCTTCCTTTTTTTGAAGGAGTATCATTTTCAAGTCTTTCTTCATCGTCAGAGAAGAAAATGAAACTCCGTCTATTTTTTGATGTATCACTATTAGAAGAAGTACGAGAGGTAGGACGGAGGTGTCTTTCACTTTCTACCGGACTATTAGGTTTATGATTATCCTTGTCTTTATGAAATATTCCCGATATAGAACGGACTAAACCTTCAGTAGTTTTTTCTTTCTCTTCTTTTTCTTTATCATCCTTCTTAGGATTGAACATACTTATAAAACTATGACGTTTGTTACGTTTAGAAGTAGAAAGGTTTCTTTCTTCCTTATTGTCTTCAAAATTGATTTTTTTTGTGTCATCAATAATAAAAGAAGAAGCTGAAGAGGAATAATTATCCTTTGATGTTTCAGAAGAGTTATCAACTTCTTCTTCATAAACATTATTATTATTAACATTAGTTTCGTAAGTTGTCATACTTTTTTTTTTTGAAAGAAGGGAAAAAAAAAAAAATAGAAAAAAATAGAAAAAAAATAAAAGAAAGGAAGAATGAAGAAAATCGAGAGGATTGACTCTTATTTGTTTATTTGTTGTTTATTATTTGTTTCGTTCTTTCGTTGGATTTTTTTTTTCTTGGTTCAAAGTAAGAAAAAAGGACAGAGAAAGAGAAAAAAAAGGGAATGCTCTTTATATAATAAATGTGGATACGAGATACTAGAAAGTACGTTTTACCACATAATATAAATTATTAAGTATAAATCAGTACGTATATCGGATAAAATTAAATAAAGTAAAAAAAGATTCCAGCCACGAACTAAAAATGTATAAGATTTTCATTTAAAAATATATAATAATATAAATAATAAAGTAAGTAAAGATATGTCATGTAATATCCGAATGTGTAATTTTTGTAAAACATTCATTTTTATTGGCGGGAAATTAAATAATTAAATATTAATTTATTATTATAAAATAAATTGGATTTTAAAATGTGCATAAATAAACATAAATAAATTGATATACATCACAGTATTATCAAAAAATCAAAAAGCTTATTTTTTTTAATATAGACTGTATATATTCATATATAGTTAAAGAAAAAAAAATAATAAATGAAATAAAGATTATCTGATAGAAAAAAAAATTTGAAACAATACTCAAATTAAGCTTAGTAAACAAAAAAAAAAAAAAAAAAAAAAAAAAAAAAAAAAAAAATGTTTCAAAATTATTCTAATCGAATAAAGTCAAATATTAAGTAAGAAACGTAAATGTGAGGTTTTTTTTGAACAAAGAAATCTTTTTCTGGGAAATATTAAAATTTATCCGGCTCGGATTTAGAAAATAAAGTTGGTTTACAAAAGATCTGGAAGAACGTGCGAGCGTTATCAATCAAAAAATTTACGGCTGAGCATTGACCACTCCTTCACTTTTCACATTATATTTTTCAACTAATCTTGACTTGATAAATTATAAGTGTGTGGGAAATATAAAGTTCAATCAACGGGTTTGCTATTAAAATTTTCCTTTTTCATTTTAAACCCTTGTAAATCTTTTCTAAATTCGATAAGGAAAATAAAGACTAAAATATACTCATTAAATTTTACTTAGAAAAGAACAAATCCGGCGTTAACATTGCAGATTATAAACCTTGGATTTTCATTCGATTGTTCTTCATCTTATACTTACCAAAATATTTATTCTTGGATATATTTCCGTTCTTTAATAAAATAAAGGTTTTGGGGCGTAAAAAAAAAAAAAAAAATTTAAGTTGCGACAAATATCTAAATATCATGTGAAAAGTTGATCAAAAAACTTGAATATTTGTTTGTGCGTAAAAAAGACTCTCTAATATAATACATATCATATATCAAATAAAGTAATAGATGTTCGTGTGTGCATCATGTGGGCATTTGTACGCATCATCGGTCATCTTTCCCTCATCTTTTCCTGTGAATGTTCTAAATCATGCATCCATCTATTGAAATAAATCATCGAAATCTCTTGGTGATATCTATCTGCTTATATATTTATTTATGTATGCGTTTAGAATCATAGAATTATCAAATGTACTTACTTGTATGCATATTCTTAATATGGACTTTAGATTGGAATTTGGCTAATTTTTTAAATTGTTGTGATGGCTTGTGACAAGTATGATATCGAGTTCATTTTTTTGATATATGTATATATAATGTAATATGAGATTAATTTATACAACATATTAATATATAATTATACATGATATATTATACATTATATTACACATTATATTATATTATATATTCTATATATATATATATATATACTGTCAAAAAAATGACACAAAAAAAGATTAACCAAAATTTATTGTCTAAAATTCACATAATAAATATAATAGAACTGCGGGTAATAAAAAAACAATTATGTAATAGTTATCTATCGGCGTACAAACAAAATTGATTTTTTAAAAAAAAATTTTGGTTACTCGCATATGAAAGTTTTATCACGTTATCGTGCGATCTGCATATCAATCAGAATGCGGAATTTCGCAATTTTAGATAATATAGTAATTTTTATTAATTAATGAACATAAATTGAACATAATCAAATATGTACTGCCAAAAAGTCATTATGATATCATTTCGCGATTAATTTAAAAAAGTATTCGATAATTTGTTCGATGATGTAAGAAAATTCAGTTTTTATTTAAGCATCTCAAACATCTCGGCGGTGGATTCCGTGCAGAAAAAGTCATCATTGTTCACATTATATACATCACTACAATATATTGATTAAATTGTGCGACCCTGAAGTATGACGCGATTTATCGCGTTTTCTCTGTATTGGTAAATGTAATATGATGCACATTAAGCCTATTTCTCTAATAAACCTTGGGATATCATATGATATCACGTGTAACTGCATTTTTATCATGAATTTCAACAATAGTGACAGCTATCGACAAAAAGTGAACGCCTATGTCGATGAGATCAACAATAATAGCAGATTAGACGCCAATTCAACTTCCTTGGAACATCATAACGAACTTATCGAACAAAAGGAAAAATTTTGAGCTGAACCTATCACAATTTATATCACGTATATAAAAAGTTTTCTTTCTTTTTTTGTGTTTGCGTTTGAATGTTTAATACATTTAGAAAATTCATTCCGATGTCAGATATTATATTATATTATAAAATTTCATTATAAGAATTTATAAATTTATTTATTTATTTATTATATAAAATGTTGCGACCGGATAAATTCCATAATGTATGTACAAATTCCATTATGTCACGTGATTATATGTGTCAAATGCTGGTGCTGGTCAGAATTTAGAAATTATGGAACAAATTATATTCCGTACCGAAAATTTCCGATTTCCTTTTTCTTGTTTGGAATAAATTCGTGTGAAATCGAAATAATTTCATAGCCAAAATATTTGCATAATCAATAAATTGACAAATGGCTCGTCGGCAGAAGAAATTTTAATAAACATTCTTTGTTGGATAGCTGTACATGGTTTTACTCTAGGATTCAAACACAATTTGACCTAGTTTGAAATTTGTCACCAATATGTTTTTGCATTGTGGTCATATGCGACCAGAACGGAATTAGTGTCAGAATTGCGCAAAAAATTATTTAAATGGATAAATGTTCATGATTTTAATAGAGAAATTGGTAAAGGTGGATTTGATACAGTTCATTCTGCAACGTCCTTTAATTATGATTGGATTAGAGTTATATAAACTCTTGGTCGTTCTGACAATATTACAAAAGAATTTTTACATGAATTAGAAACTCATATAAGATGTGCTACAACGTATTCAAGCGATTTTTTTTGTTGTACTTGGATGTTATGGTTTATTTCTTGTTCGTCCTACGCTTTGAGATCATAAACGAAACATATTATTATTATCGGCCTTGAAATCTTCATTATATTTTAGCCATTTATTTCTTTAATAATACCCTCGGAAATTCGTATTGAAATCTGATGGGCTTAACTAACTATTTCACCCACAAGTCTGAAAAAAAGAATAACAAAAATTCTCTTTCAATGTTGCAATAAAATTTATTTAAAAAGCTTAAGTGATAACAGAAATTTTTATAGAGATTATCATAAAATTATCTTTAAAGATGGTGATCTCATGAATTGCAGATTTAAAAAGTCGTTAGAAATTGTACATTTATTACATTTACAGTCGAATCTTTAGCGTGGTACAGATTTTAACATGAAAAAATTCTCGTTACCATTTAACGAAGTAATTTTTATAACTCACATATAAAACGGATTTTTTCGAAGATTTTACTAAGATAAATTTTAATATAAAGGCAATTTGATGTTGGTTTTCATGAAATTTTCTCAGATAAGCAACTTTTACTACTTTAATCCATTTTATAAAAGACTTTTCTTATAACGAAGTCTGATCACCCGGAGAACAATAAATAGATGAATGACGATAGTCAAGTAATAAGTTTAATTTGATGCTCATTTAATAAACTATAAAATCCTCAAATTTCGACATATTTATTCCTTAAAATGCTTTCTAAAATTTTGTAGTGCCAAATTATGCAATAACTTCTAATATTACATTTTTTTTTTTTTTAAAAAAAAAAAATCTACTCCTTTTATCGCTCTTCGGAAATCAGTAATCATCTTTAAGACATTAGATGCTGCGTTGTCAGCGTTGATTTCTTTGGTTTGATAATACCTAGCCACAATTAACTTGATGCCACGCAATCAGTATTCAGTATGCATTTTAAAATTACAAAATATATTTTAGAATCGGAATTTTTGAAATATTAACGTGGTTAATTCGTTAAAATTACACGTAATTATGGGCTTTGCTAATATTCAATATTGATAACATAGTTATAATTATGTTTTTTTTTAATTGATAATATGCTATAAGCCATAATTTAACGTGGCCAGTTAATAATTAATATAAGCCTCGACCAACTTTGTTAGATGTGGCTTTTGGTAAAGTAAAATGAATTGCAACCCAGTTAAGCCACGATTAAGATAGAAGTGAAATCTTTTGGTAAAAACAAACGTGGCAATCTTACGAATCGTGGCCAATTTAGCCTAAATAGTTGATCTTAAACAACATGGCTGAATAAAGTAAGCCATCACAAGCCTTATTATAGGCTTAAATGGCTTTGATAATTTTTTTTTTTTTTTTATTATATACGTTTTTGATGATTAGATCGACACGAAATAATTTAATATAGGATTTTCAGACGTCCAATATGTTTCTTTTACGAACTGAACGAAAAAAAATTTTTCGGATGCAAAATAACTCTTGTTGAGGATAATTGATAGCTTTTTTTTTCACAACGAAAAGAGGCTTTAGATTAAAAGAAAAAAAAAAAATTCCAAGTAAATCTTGAATTAACCATATATAATTAAAATTAACAAGAAAAAAGCTATATAAACACGGTATTTCTTCCTTTATTTAAATCTTCACTTCATTGAAACAAATCAAAATACTAATAAAAAAAAATAACTTACCCTAGGAGTGAATTATTTTTTTTTTTTTTTTTTCTTCTTCAAAATGAAGTTCCTTAATATTTTTTTCCTTAACATTTACATTATTGCTCTCTTCAACATTCAAGCTATATTTGCTCATTCACAATGTACCACGACTAGTACTAAAACATTAATTACTACCATTACTCCAACTACTACCATAACCTCCACAAAGGTAATAATTATTAATTTTATAATCTTGTTTTTTTTTTTTCATTTAATTGATGACCTTACTCATTTTTTTTTCTCCTAAAGTTCATTATTACTACTAAAGCTAGAGTCAAATCTTTAACTACTTCTATCATCGTAACTGAAGCTTGTTCAGTAAAAGCTGGTGTAGCTGTTAAAGCGACCCCAGCTCCCGCTAAAGCCAAAGTTCCTCCTAAAGCTCTTCCAAAAGCGACTCCAAAAGTTGTGTCAAAGGTTGTCGTTAAAGGTCAATCTAAAGTTGTAGCGAAGTCCGCTAAAATAGCTAAAGCGTCTAAAGCAATTAGCGTAACTAAATCCACTACAAAAGTTAGTAATGCTAAAATCATAAGAACTAAATTCGTGACGAAAAAAGTTTCTATTCATAGATTTAAAGTTGTTAGTTCTCCTAAAACAGTAATTAAAAAAACCGTTCATAAAACAGTTAAAGTAACTAAAGTAACAAAAGTAACAAAAATTAACTCTGCTGGTTATTAAAATATAATTTAGGTAAATCGTCAATTTGTAAATAGTTTTTCTTGATCTTTTAGAATGTAAATAATTATTTTCTGTACATAATAGTTTTTTTTTCTTATTAGATTTTACATTCTTAAAGCTTTTTTTTGTGAATTCTTTTTTTTTTTTTTTGTAAAATATGTAAAAGAAATTTCATTTAAATTGTTTAATAAATTAACAATTAATTTCTTGTTGGTTTGTACGATATTTATGAACGTTAATAACACAACTATTATTATTTCTTTTTAGACGATTTTCGTACGAAGAATGTAGATGCGTTAATTATAAAATTTCAAATCCAGGTTTCTAGTAAGGCACAATATTAACTCGTATTACGCGTTTCTTAGACAATAGTGTTGGCGAAAATTATAAATAAATAATTGAAAACATGAAAAATAAACTTTTTTATGTTACAGTAATGAAAAAAGCACTATTGTAACATTTCGCCCATAGTGATTTGTTGAGCTTCCATGATTCCTACATGCAAGATCGTTATTCCGTTTGTTTTTTCTGTCCATTCACTACAATCTGATCTTTTCTCGAACATTCTATAAAAAGAGACTCCTGCTGTTTTCCTTTTATTGTTTTTCATTCTTAATACTTTCCTTTCTCTTAATACTTCCATTTTGTTGTTCTTGGTTTCTGGCGCCTCCTTTCATATTTTTTCATCCATGATGCTCTCCTTTCCTCTTTTTAATTCCTGGATTTAAGAAGCAGTTTCAAAAATAAATTTAATCATGTTCTATAAAAATATTATATAGAGATTATTTACAATATTTACTTATTTATTTTATTTGATTTGATTTTTACAGTGAATAAAACGTATAGGTTAATAAAAAGATGAGACAAATAGTGGGAGCACGGCGTTAAATACTAGTAACCTTTGAAATACTGAATGTGGAGTAATACACTTATAATGTTTTCATTTTATAACGATTATAACGTATACCTTATATGACGTATATGATACTAATATAATTTGGGCCAGTACTAGAATGTGTAACTTGGAGTTTATGAGGAGTTATACACTTGCACATGAAAGCATTAACGCTAACTCTGGCCAGTGTGTATTAACCGTAATTTCTTATATACTAAATATAGATTTGTTACTTTTGTACTGAATTAATTTAGCATAATGCAGGCCAAAATTAGCTGCTTGTCCAGCATTATAATCTGCTATACTATATCTATAATTTTTGATATACCGATACTTTTTCCTCAATACAGACAATATCGGTTTGACTGCAGTATTACAATAATTTTTTAATTATCATTTATTATTATTATTATTATTATTATTATTATTATTATTATTATTAATTATTATTATTTTTCTTTTCATAATTCTTTATTTACCACTTCGTTTATACGCTATCTACAGTTCTTGAGTACAGTGTACTACTAGTGTAACTCCACTCATTTATATATTTCCAAAATTGATTGTATACTAATTTATTTGTGCGCTGAAATTCCATACATGTATTCCGTAGGGATTTGCATACTACCATATTTTGCATCATAAAAAATACCATACATGGTTAAGTTACAAATCTACAATTTGGACATCATCGAACGATTTATGTGCGTCTTTTGAAGAATAAAACGAATTGATTTTTTATTAATAATAATTTTAAAAAGATTTTATATATCAGTCTAATTAAACATATATTTCAAGAAAAATTTACATTTTAGGTAACTCATTTCAACCCATCATATGGCAATATCATATACTAACACTAATAAATGCAAAATTACCAGATAAAAACTAATGGTATCAACAATGCTGTCGCCACTGCCAAAGACTATGTGACAAGAATCTTTTCTAATATCAAAACTAAAATTACAACTACTAGGAGGTGGAGGAGGTGGAGGTGGTGTACATTCATAATGATTTCCACTACTACCACCACTACCATTATTGTAAATCGTACAATTAACATTTGTTACCCCACCAGAACTGCCACCGCTACCACCTCCTCCACCACCAGAATTTCCATCGCCTGCTGCACTATCACGAGATACCAGTTCATTACTATAAATTTTAATAAGGTTAATCGTTATAGCAAGTTGGTCTTTATAATATATACAAATAATTATAACTTACTCTGAATCTGATAGTGCTATATGTGAAATAATTTCTTGAGTTGATGTTGAAATTACCAAATTTAAAAAGACCAAAAGCAAAAAAATAATTTTCTGTGATTTATTATTCATGATTTATGAATTTGCAATTTTTTTTTTTTTTTTTTTTTTTTTTTTTTTGAAAAGATATGAGAAAGAAGTGAAAGTGGTGACAAAAAATTAAAGGGACAAATCAACTTCTTATATTAGTATGGCTTGACAAAGGGTACAGCAAAGAAGTTTCCTAATTCCTAATTTAGATACCCGTCTGCAATTCGGACAATGTTATCCGTCTGCAATTTAGGCATCATGCATACATGCCGAACAATTTGTAACGTTCTTATAAATAAAATTTCAACTGTGCCCCTGCACAGCGCACAAAAAATTTTTGAAAAAATTTCGGAAAAATTTAGAATTTCATTTTTTATATTGGAACATGTGATTGAAATCAATAAATTTTACCAGTAGTCCAGAACCAATAAAATATTTCGTTATATTTATATATTTTTAAGGTTAATGTGTAGATTATCGATCTAGTTTTTTACCGTTTTCTTTTTAACTATTTGGAATAATCTGTATTAAAAAGAGTCCCATTTATATTATTAAATTTATTACCAAAATAAAGATATTGAATAATACGTGTAACGTGTTAAAAGGGTACTTGTCGGAAATCTGCTGCGCCATGCCCGAAAGATTTCCGGATTTAAAAAATTTTGCCGGATTTATTTGCGCTGCTACCAGCTACTAAAAAAAAAGATTTATCGCTTGTTCCATGCGTCACTTTTTGATGATCGATTAATACCCGATGCGAAGCAGCGGGCTACATCTAGCTATTTTTTAATAAAAAAATCAATAAGCTTTACTCAGTAACCATCCTTTCGAAGATTTTTAATTTAGTAAGAATGAAATTTTCAAACAAAAATTATTCTTCTTTTTAATTTTGTCATGATGGCTATCATCTATAAACGACATGTGACTTGTGACTTTGAAATTTTAATAAGTTGAAAATAAAGTAAATATAAATTTAAACTGATAAAACAATAAAGAAACTTAGGTTTATCGGCTTATTTTATAATTTATTTCAGTTAAAAGCTCCATGAAATTTTTCACATTTTAACATGAAAAATAATAACTTGTCTATCAAAAAGAAAACTAAGGAAGTATAATATTCATAAAAAAATTTGTATTTTTTAAACAGTATCAATTTCAAAAAATTTCTTCTCTTTTAACTTTAGGATGTAATTTCATTACTTTGATTAAATTAAATTACCTTTTCATAAGACCCAAATATCTCTTATTTAACTTATAAGTAGGCAGGCATATTTTTTATTAAGGGTAACTACTTTACAGCATATGTCATGACAATATGTCATATGTGCTGTTTATCACAACCACTGACTTATGACATATATCTTGATATATTATTGTATTCCTTTTATTTTCTTCAAATTAATACAAATATATAATACATAATACTTTTTACAGTCAGACCTCTATGTACTGATACAGTTATATTGCAGAAAAAATATCAGTATATTGATTTATCATTATATATAGGTTATCAATAATTATAATGCAGGTCAAAAATCCAATTCTTACTGGCATTATGCAAACCTGAGTAGCTAAGAAAATCTAATTTCTCTAAGTCACTCTTCAATATTAAATTCTGTTTGATTTTTCAAATATTAATTCTAAAAATATCATGTGATTTACATGGAATCTTTATGTTAACTCAGGCTAAATTTATAATGCTGATTTGAATAAATATTAATATAATTTAAAATATCAATGCATCTTACTATATGTTAATAATAAAGGAACAAAGAAAAGTATCAGTACATGTTACATCATAAAACTATATATAATATCAGTACAATAAAGTTTTTTTATAATTATGAAATGGGATATAAAAAATTTATCAGTACATATAAATATTAGTATATAAATAATATATAATAAATATATTTTTAATAATAACTAATCAATATAATGCTAAAAATATAAATTTACTACTATTAGATTTCTCTCATTAAGATAAATCTAAATTCATTAAAATCTAATTACTGGATTGCTTAAAAGTAAGGGTATATTTATTAAGAAATTTTAAAAATACTCCTATAATACATAACTTTTAAAGGATTTTATATATAAATTTTATGCAAAATTATATGTAGGTTATATAAGAGGTATTTAAAATTCTTTTTTTATATTTAAGTAAAGTTTTTTAGTAAGATTAAATATATTTGTATCTTTATTTTTATAATAATATACAATTTTTTACCAATTATTTAATTTGTAAATTTAAAGTACTACTTTAATTAAATGAAATTAACTTTTATATTTAAATAAAATTATTTAGAAAATTGAAATAATTATATATATATATTTTTTTAATGATCTAGCTATATATATTTTTATTAATATTTAATTTATATATTATATAAATAATTTATTAGAAGCTAAATTTACCCTAATTTGCAGAATATAATTATCAAAATAATTGAAATAATTATAATTAAAGCTTTTTATCAAATTATTTTATAAATAATTTAAAATAATCTATTTAAAAATTTTAAAATCCAAATATTTAATCAAATAGAATAATGAGTAATTTGAATAATTAATTTAAATAATTCAGATTATCTTAAAATAATAAAACTTCTTAAATCAAAATATTTTATTATGTTATAGTATAAAAAATTAATAAAAATTAATAATATTTAAATATTATTGTAGTAATTTAATAATATTATTTATTATATTTTATTATTAATATTTAATAGAAATTTTATTTTCTTATTAATCATTAATTAAAATAATTTTGTATAATTATAATTTAATATTTTATTATATAGCTAAAAAGAAATTTATGATATAATACTTATACAAATCAAGTATATTAATAGTTCATTATATATATTATAAATTTTATCATTATTTTTTTTTTAGTAATATTTTTTTATATATATACAAAAAAATTTATCTTAAAAATAAGTTTTTTTTTAAATGTAATTTAAAAATAAGTGTTAAATATAATTTAAATAATAAAAAAAGTCTTGCTAACTTACCCTTCTCTCCCCCCTTTCTAGTTAAATCACCCAGGTTAAATCACCTCCCCTTATAATAAATTTACAAATTTATTGATATGCTAATTTTTATTGGCTAATTTTTATTTTTCGTGATAAATTTTATTTATGTTAAACTAAAATTAAAATTTATACATTTATAATGTTTAATTTAGTTAAAAAATCATTCGTTTTAATTGTTTATTACTATAGAACTGGTAGTAGTAAATAAGTGACTAGAAAAAAAGAAACAAAATAAAGATGAGACAAAAAATAAAAATTGAAAACAAATTCAAAAATGAAGTGAATTTTTTTTTCAATAAAACAAATTTTTTTTTTATTTATCAAATCAATACATTATTAATAACTTCAAATCTAACACTAAAAAAAAAATGTGATAAAATGTGACAAAATGATAATAAAAAAATAGTAGTAACCTTCTGTTTTGTCCTCTAATAGATTTACAGGAATCAAAAGAAAAAATAAAAGAAAATGTAAGTATAACCAATATTACAATGATATTACAATGAAATACAACTAAGAAATGCTAACTTTTTTTGTTTTCTTCTATGATAAACTATTCAAAACCTAAAGAAAAAAAATGAAAAGTAAGTTTAAATGAAATTGTAACATACTAATAAATAAAAAAATAACCAACTTTTCATTTTTTCTTTTAATAGATTTCTAAACCCTAAAGGAAAAGGAAGGGAAACAAAAGGAAAAGGAGAAAAGGAAATGCGGCAAGGATAAAGGAATAGGAATGAAAGGAAAAGGGGAAAGGAATGGGAATGAAAAATAGAAGAAGGGAAAAGCAAGGGGATGAAAAGGAAGAAAATATCAGGAAAGTTATATCAGTTCAGATCTATGGTGATCTGCAATTTTAGCAGATTGCCGCCTTTTTTTTATGCAATTTTGTTAAAAATCTGTGCAATACTGCAGAAATTATTTTTTTTATTTTTTTAAAGATTTTTTGATAAAAAATTTGTGATAGTCTCCAAAATTGCAGGTTTTTAAAAATACTTCGCGCAAAAATCTTTAGAGATCTTCATATTTTTCTGATAAACTTTACATAAACTTCTTTTTTATTTGATAAACTTTAACACAACATTTTAAAGAAATTGTTTTTTTTTTAAAGAAATGATTTTTTAACGCCTTTTAAAGATACCAAAAAAAAATTAATATTTTTTAGTTTTTTTTTTAAGCTTCGAATTTGAGAGTAATTTTTTTTAAAAAAAATATTTCGTAAGTTCAGAATGCTGAAATTCAGCATTCTGGACTCAAAACAAAAATTTATTACTTAACGAACATTGACACTAACATTTGTCATTTCTTGAGTCCAGAATACTAAAAGACAATTGTACTCTCTATTTTGATATAAGCCCCGAATACCTAATGAAAGTAACGGTCATCTGGTGTTGTTAAAGAAGTTACTGTCATGCCTAGATTTTAAAGAATTAGTGGAAAAATTCCACTTCTAATACGAAGGCCGTTCGTGATCTCTGGCTCTATTCGAAATTATAACCTTTGAAAATTAATTTTTTTTTATTATTTTTGGTTTGACGAATATTATCTGAGTTCTATTTTTATATCTTGTAAGCCGAAATAAGGTTTCTTGTCAAAATAGAAACTTTTTTGTGGCAATTTTGATAGTTGCCGATCAGTCTTAGTATTGGTTATATGATTTTGAGATCGGTTGATAATCTCAAAAAATTTTCAACCATTTTTTCTCTTTAAAATGTGAAGTCTGACTAAGATTTCCAGCCGAAGCTCTTTTGAAATGCTGAAATATTTGCGAGTTTCAGTATAGTTTTGACATAAATTTGATATATTTATTCCTACAAAAAAAAGAAACTTATTAATTATACATAAATAAAGGGCTTGAGAAACTCTAATTCTAAAGTTACCCAGTTCTTCGCCAATTCTAAAGTCCAGAAGAGTCCTGTAAAAAAATAGAAAGGAACGTTAGCAACGTTCCAAAAAAAAAATATATTTTACAAAAAGAAAAAAAAAACACTTATCCATTCAAAGTTTATTATCAGTGGTACCGCAGCTACTTCTTTAGTACAATTCGAAAGTTTTAATGTAAAACATTCGAAATATTTTTTTAACGAGCGTTAGCTAACATTCATTCTTACTTTTCGTATGCCCAGAATACCAAACATGCGGTCAGGATTCCTTTTCAAAAAAAATTTTTTTTTTTCAGCGAACGTTAACTAATGTTCGTTTTCATTTTTTTAGGTCTAGAAGAAGCAGAATATATATATGGGGTCTTTGCAATAGAAAGGTACGAAACTCAAAAAAATTTTTAAATTTACTTTATATGTTAATTATGTTTTTTTTACTAAAATAAGTGTAAATTTAATATTAATTAAATTTTTATTTTTTTTTGAGTTTCGTACCTTTCTATTGCAAAGACCCCATATATATCTGCGGTACTAATTCGAAGGTAAAAAAACTTCAAAATAATTTATAATTTTTTTTTATTTTTTACTTTAACAAGTGTTACTAACGTTTGTTTTTTCAAGTCCAGAGTCAAGCTGGTTCTGGATTCCATTTTTTAATTTTTTGCAAGTCCAGAACGCCAAGCCGGTTCTGGATTCGAAAAAATATTTTTTTTTTCCTTTATTTTAACGAATGTTGTTGTTTGTTTTTACTTTGTAGGTCTAAAATTCCATTTCAAAGCGGACCGTAGTATTTCAAAGGTAAAACAAACTTCGAAATTTATAATTTTTTTTATTTTTTTAATGAACGTTAAACGTTACTAATGTTTATTTTTATTTTTTAAGATCCAGATGTAAGTTTTCAAATCTTTTTAATTTGTCGTGGACTCTATTCGAAGGTAAATCTTCGATTTTTTTATTTTTTTATTTATGATTTATTAAATGAAACGTCCATTTAGAAGAATTTGAGAGTAATACTTCAAATTTCTTCTTTTTTTATTTTCTTTAACGAACATTTTACTAATGTTTGTTTTTATTTTTTTAGGTCCAGAACTCCATTTCGAGGCAGACCACTAAGTAAAAAAAAATGATTTTTTTGTATTTTAGCGAAATGTTACTAATATTTCGCTTTCTTCTTTTTAAGTCTAGAACTCTGCGGACTGCTATAAGTAAAAAAACAGTTTTTTTTACTTTTATTTCACTAACTTTCAGTTCATTTTTTTAGGTCTGAACTCTAATCTGAAGTGGACCGAGTTATTTTGAAGGTAAAAAAAAACTTCGAAATAAATTTTTTTTTTATATTTTTATTTTACGAAACGTTATTAATGTTTTGTTTTATTTTTTTAGGTCTGGAACTCTAATTCGAAGTGGACCGGGTATTTCGAAGGTATAAAGCTTTGAAATAATTTTTTTTATTTTTGTTTTTATTTCAATGAACGTTAACTGATGCTCATTTTCAATTTTTTTTAGTTTCAGACGAAGTCTAGGCTTTATTTGAAGGTAAAACCAATTTTTTTTTTGTTTTTATTTAATGAACGTTGATTAACATTCATTTTTTTCTTTTTTAGATAAATGAAACATTTTTGAAGGCCATTTTGAGGGTATGGCCTTCGAAAAAAACAATTATTTTATTTAACAAACGTTATTAATATTTGATGTTTTTTATTTTTTTAGGTCCAGACGAAGCCCAGACTCCATTTAAAGATAATTCACCACTTTCAAATTTCCTTTTACTTCTATTAAAACGAACATTACTAACATTTGATTTTTTTCTTTCTTTTAGATTCTGGACATCGAAATACTGTACATCTCTTGAAGGTACCTTTAATTTTTGGTTTTTTTTTATTCAATGAACGTTTACTAACGTTCTTTATTTTTCTTATTCTTTCTTTTATAGATCTGCGATTGGATTCCTAGAAGAAATTTTGAAGGTAAATAATAATTTTTTTTTATTTTTATTTCAACAAACATTAATTCACGTTCATTTTTATTTTTTTTAGGTCCAGAACCTCTTTTAAGACAGACTAGTTATTTAAAGGTGATAAAAAAAATGAAATTTTTTTTGTCTTATTTTAGCGAAACGTTTACTAACGTTTTGATTTTTTTATTTTATAGGCTCACGGCTTCCCAGATGCCAACAAAAGATGTGGAAGAATTGAAGTCAGAGATAGTAAAAGGAAAGTGGAAAAATGACAAAGAGAAAAGCCTCCTAAACAGGTACTTACTTTCAAAAATTAATTTTTTTTTGTTTTGTTAATGAAAGGTAAACTAACATTTCAGTTTTCTCTTTTTTTTTTGTACGTTCACAGCTTTCCAGACGCCTTCTGATGGAATTTCAAAGGTAAAACTTTGAAATTATTTCATTTTTTTTTATTTAAATGATAATATTTTGCTTTTCTTTAGTTGGATCGAAGAAGTTAAAGTTGTTTGTTGAAATTAAACCAACTGGAACAATATCCAAACCATTAACAACAACATAATTTGAACGTCTGTAAAGAAAAAAAAAGGAGACTTTTAATTAGTGCATTTAGTTAGCAAATAGAATAGTTTAGTATATGTACTGTACTTTTAAATTTGTAAATATCTTTAATTAATAAATTGATATTAGTTAATATTAAGTTAAAACACTGCCTAATTGTAAATTTGCATTAGTGTTTTTGAAAAATTTCTCAGGTTTTATTTGTAAAAATTTTCGCAGATTTTTTAGTGTTTGCAGATTTGCATTGAAATCCATGAAATTTTTCAGTGCTGTGCATCGGCATGTCCTCAGATCTGTACAGAATTGGCTTCTGCAGAATTGCGCAAATCTGTAAACCAAAATTTTTCCCGATGAAAGGAAGATGAAAAATAGAAGAAAAAAGGGAGGGATGAAAGATAGAAAGAAAAAAGGAAAAGAGATAAAAAATAGAAAAAGGGGAAAAGGACGAAAGTAATAGGAACAAAAGATAAGAGAAATGTAACAGCAAGAAAAAATAAAAAAAAAGAAACGTTTTTTATTAAAAAAAATGATTGATAAATCACATGATTTTTTACTAATACTGAGTTATTTATTATAATGACAAATTTTTTATAATGAACAAATCCCAACCAAAAAGAAAGAAGAAACCAGCCAGAATTTAAGAAGAAGTGCAAGTTAAAAAAAGAACTCCAAGTAAAAATATAAGAGAAAATCTAAAAGAAAAATTCATGAGAGAAATAGAAAAAAAATGTGAAAAAACCCTCATATCAAGAAGAAATCCAAGAAACCTGAAAAGAACATGAATATAAACCCAAAAAGAAATCCAGGAGATCTAAGAAAAAATCCAAGAAGAAACCTGACCAAAAAAAAAAAAGACTGATTAGTAGTTGTAAAAAAAAATAGATTTTTAAAATTCTGAATACCTGAAACTTACCGTTTATTAAGACACTAAAGAACCTATAAAAAAGAAAGAAATGGTTAATTAGTAAAAGATAAAACCAAATAAAAATAATACTAAAAAACTTATAATATTAAAAGGTCAAAGTCTGAAATGTTAAAGACAAAAGAAAAGTAATAGACTGGTGAAGATGCTGTTATAAACAAATAATCTGTGAAATGTTTATACGTGATTGAGTTTATATTTGATCACATAATAGTAAAAATCATCTGATAAATAATAATTTTTTCATATAAAAATTACTAGGTTAAATCACCCTAGTTAAATCATCTCAGGTTAAAATTAGTCTTATACTAATAAAAATATATATAATTTTATAAAAAAAATAAGATTTATTAAATTAATAAAAAATGATGATACAGCTTCAATATCAAAAAAAAAAAAAAAAAATTAAATTAATAAAAGTAATTATTTAAACAGTTTTTGTATAAATTATAAAAAATTAATTTTTATAATAAAAAAATTTTTTTTTGATTTCAATAAATTTTTAATAAAATTTTTTTTAATTAGCAATTATTTTATTTTTAAATATAACTTGATAAAATAAATAATTTTTATTAAACTTAAAATAATGATAATTATCCAAATTTTTTATTATTTATAAATTTTATTAAAATTTTTAATTAAATTATTAATAAAAAAAATTTTTTTTGTTAAAATATTTAAATTAGATTTTTAATATTTAAATTTTAATATTATAATAATTATGTAAATTTTTATAACTTAAAAATAAAACTTTTAAAATTTTTAAATTTTAGTTTAGAAAGCTTACATATATTACGTAATTATTAAAGAAGGAGAGGGGATAGTTAAAATCTTATGTTACACTTATATTAATTATATAATTTATGAATACTATAATCTGATTGGTAAAGCTCTGCATGAGCCAGCTCAAGTCAAGCTACAGTCTGGCTTGGCTTGGCTTGAAAAAAAAAATTCTGGCTTGAGCCAAAATGAGTCAAGCCACAAAAAATCTTGGCTCAACTTATTCAAACCAAGCTGAGCCATGAAAAATTCTGGCTTAAGCCAAGTTAAGCTTAAGCTGGCTCAAGCTGGCTCAAGCTTTATTATCAAAAAAAAGCCAAAACTAGATATTTTTATATGTAAAGTTACAAAAAAAAAACACTAGAACTAATGGTTCTGGCCTTTCTATTTATAAAATTGAAAAAAAATGCCAGAACTAATGGTCCAGCAGGACTCCAAATAATACTAATATAACTCACATACGGATTTGCGTAGAGTTTATATGAAATTACTTTTTAAACCTACAAATTGAGTTTGCATAGATCGGTCAATTTGGGAGTAACTCACATATTATATTTGCGTAAAGTTTATAATAGATATACATAGATTTATTTTTAAAAAATACTAATTTCAGTAAATTAAATTACTCGGTATTTACCAAAATTTATTTTATTTTATTTATTTTTTCACTTTTTTTCAGTATTTTATACCAAATTTATTTATTTTTATTATTCTTTTTCAGTTTTTAATACCCTAATTCCAAAAGTCCAGTCATGTTTTTCGCCCAGTATCACTACAAAAAATAAAAAAAAAATAATTAATTAGTTAAAAAAATACCAAAAAACACTTCCCTCACCCCCCTTACCTTAATTCCAAAAGTCTGGTCGTGCTTTTCATTTGGCAACACTACAAAAAATAAAAAAAAAATCAATAACTTAATTAGTTAAAAAAAAGAACAATGAAAGACACCTCACCCACCCTCCCTTACCTTAATTCCAAAAGTCCAGTCATGCTTTTCGTCTGGCAACACTATAAAAAATAAAAAAAACAAATAAATTAGTTAAAAAAAACACTAAAAAACACTTCCCCTACCTTTCCTTACCTTAATTCTAAAAGTCTGGTCATGCTTTTCGTCTGGCAACACTACAAAAAGTAAAAAAAAGTTAATACTTAATTAACTAAAAAAAACACTGAAAAATACTTCCCACCCTCTCTTACCTTAATTCCAAAAGTCCGGTTGTGCTTTTCGTCTGGCAACACTATAAAAATAAACTGATAAATGATTAAAAAAAAGATCAGATATTCAGATTATCTGATTAGATCGGTAAGTCAAATGACCCTACCTTTATACTGAATAATTCATTATAGCGTTAATGGTATTTTGTATTATAAAATCACAAAAAAAAATGCTGGAACTATTGGTATCAGTATTTTTTACATATAAATTGTAAAAAATTGCCAAGCTTGATCTGGTTCATAAGCCGGCTTGAGCTTTTTAAGCCAAGCTCACTACCAGCTTGAGTTTATCAAGCCAAGCCTAATGCCTGACTCAAGCTTTTTCAAGCTGGCTTGTGAGCCACCAAGCCAATTTAATCATGACTTGACTTGGCTCAGCTTGAAAAGCTTGAGTTAGCTTGCAAGCTGGCTCAGCTCATGCAGAGCTTTACTAATTGGTTATTAAATCTAACAGGATGGGAGGAATAAGGGTTTATAACAAAATGGATATTATGTGATATGTGCAACTCCCCTTATTTAATATAAAAATAATAAAACAAAAATTATTATTTATATAAAAAAAAAATATTTTAATAATTGCATTCTGCAAATCAGAATAGATATAGTTTCTGATAAATTATTTATATGGTATATGAACTAAATATCAATAAAAGCATATATAGATTATTAAAAAAAAAAAAAACTATAAAAAAAATCAATTATTAGATTTATTTATTTTATTAAATCATAAATACAAATAGTATAATATAAATAAGTAAAATAATTTTTTTATATTTAAAGAAATGATAAAATAAATGATATTTATAAAATATTTAAAAAAAAGTAAGTAAAAAAAAAGTTAAAAAGTTTTCTTAGTTTATTGTATTAAAATAATTATATAATTGACAGGTTTTTTTTTATTAGAATCTTACTAATTTGCTCCGCAGGTGAAATCACCTAGGTGATTTCACCTATAAATAATTTATCAAAATCAGATGATTTTACATGTATAAAAAATTTTTAATAAATTTAATAGTACGCAAATCTTTATTAATTAATTTTAAAATTTAATTGGCTAAAATTTATAATATTGTTTACGTAAAAATTTAATGATCATAAGAATATTGTCCAGTCAAATGTATCGCTAATTTGGCAATAATTTTCTGTACAAAAAAATAACAAAATTAACTGACTTTATCAAAGTTAATATTTTTTACAATTATTTATCTTTAACATAACTAGTAATGATAATAATGATACAAAAAAGAGAAGCCTAACAATTATGATAATAAGAGAGAGAAATAATGGAAATAATATTAGAAACAAATAATTGGAGATAACGAAAATGATAGGAGACAAAAGATATAGTAAAAAAAAAGAAAGATAGTGAAAAGAAGAGGGAAAGAATGCGAAAATAAAAGGAACAGGATCGAAAACAAAAGGAATAGGGACAAAATGAAAGGGGATAGAAATAAAAATAAAAAGATAATGGGAGGGGGCAAAAAAAGAGAAAAGATGACAAGAAGGGGACAAAAAAATGAAAGGATGACAAAAGGAAGATGAACAAAATGAAAGGATGATGATAAACGAAGAGATGATAAGAAAGGAATGAAAAAATGAAAAGATGATGAGAAGGAGAAATGAAAAGATGACAAAAATAAACGATGATAAAAACGAAACAATGATAAGAACGAAATGATGAGGATGAAATGATAATTGATGATGAGGACGAAATGATAATTGATGATGAAGACGAAACGATAATTGGTGATGAGGACGGATGAAACAATAATCAATGATAAGGATGGACAAAACGATAATTGATGATAGGGTCAAAATGATAATTGATGATTAAGACGAAATGATGATTGATAAGGATGAAACAACGATGAGGACAAAATGGTAATGAGGATGAAACGATCATGAGAATGAAAGGAAAAAGGAGCGATAATGAAAAAGAAGAAAGTGAATAAAAACAAAAAGAAAGGGGAATAAATTAATAAAAGATAAACCATAAAAAGAAGAAAAAATAGTTAGTAAAAATGAAATATGAAAACGAAATTGAAAAAAAGATAAGAAAAAACGCCATACCTTGTTCGCAAAACTAAGACCTAAAAAAAACAAAAAGAGGCGAAATGATAAGGATGAAATAAATCGATGATGAGGATGAAATGATAATTAATGATGAAGACAAAATGATAATTGGTGATGAGGACGGATGAAACAATAATCGATGATAAGGATGGACAAAATGGACAAAATGGTGATGAGGATGAAACGATCATAAGAATGAAAGGAAAAAGGAGCGATAATGAAAAAGAAGAAAGTGAATGAAAACAAAAAGAAAAGGGAATAATTTAATGAAAGATAAACCATAAAAAGAAGAAAAAATAGTTAGTAAAAATGAAATATGAAAACGAAATTGAAAAAAAGATAAGAAAAAATGCCATACCTTGTTCGCAAAATTAAGACCCTAAAAAAAAACAAAGAGAGGAAAAAAAAAAGAAATAATATACCATCATTTAATGTAAACCTGGAAGAGATTAAAGACCTAAAAAGAAAGGAAAAATAATAAATGGAAAGGAAAATGAAAACAAAAAGAACAACAAAAAACAACATACCTTTGACACAAAATTAAACGAGCTTAAAAGGCCTAAAAAAGAAAAGAAAAAGGAATTAGAAATAACTAGAAAGAAAAGTGAAAACAAGAGAAGGAAAAAAAAACATACCTCGAAACTGGAAAACCTAGAAAAAAAAAAATAAAAAATAAAAATTAATCAGGTGATATCACTTGCCGGGTTAAATCACCTATATCGAAATAAATAAATTATAAAAATCAATCAGGTGATATCACCCGAGTTATATCACCCCCGGTTAAAACTAGTTATAATCTTTTGATTAAATTATGACTAAATAAAATAAAATTTTTAATTTTTAAAGTTTATAAAAATGTTTTTAAAAATCTAAATAAACATGTTTATATTTAGAAAAACTAATATTATATATAATTTAAAAATTTTGATTTTAATGTAATTTGTGCTGATATTATAAATTTAGCTAGAATTAAAAAAATTTTAGCCAAAATTATTATTGATTTTAGCCATTTGTATCAATTTGATTTAAATTTATATATATATTATATATTATAAAGTTATACTATATCAATAATTTATATTATATAACATTTCTATTAACTATTAAAATATTTAATATTTTTAGAAATTTATTAAAGATTAGTTTAATTTTATTAAAAAATTAATATTAAAAAAATGGTATAAAAATATTTTTTAAATAAATTTACAAAAAATTTGTTTATAAAAATTTATTTTTTATAATAAAAATTAAAAATTTATTTTTAATAATAAAAATTAAAAAATTTATTTTTTAAAACAGAAATTATTATACTTCACTGTATAATGATGATGATTTGTAATTTAATTATTTTTATATGTAAGTTTAATAATTATAATAAATTTTATTTAAACTATATATAATACATATATTATAATTATTAATTATAACTATCAGTTAAGATTATTATTGAAAATAACAACAAAATTGACAAAACTTTATCAGTTGTTAATTTTGAAATCAATTTTTCCAAATTTTAATTTTTATTCTTTTGAATTTTATTTAAATTTTTCAATAGTTTTCTTATAGTTTCAATATTATTGTTGTTAAATTAATAACATCACGATTATCTAGAAAGTTTAATTTTGTTAAATTGATTATTAAAAAAATATAATAAAATTTTTTAGAATATTACCATTAAGCAATTAATTTTACAATAACAAAATTATTTGTAGATAAAATGTAAAAAATGTTAAAAAATAGAAAAATAAAGAGAAATAAAATTAATAAAATTGAATAAAAAAAAAATAATAAAAACTAGTAATTAGTTTATTATAGCTTAATTGGAGTTTATTAATAGTAGTTTAAACAAATCATTATAATATCACACAATAATATTATTATTGTACTTGCATTGATAAATATACAATTATTAACTAATACTGCATTCTAATTGGATAGATTTAGTTATATAATGGTCAAATTCTTACCAATCATCTGCTAGTATTGATTAATAATTGTAATATTAATCATTATAAGTACTATGATTTATAATTAAAAAATTTATTTATAAAAAATTTAAACATTTTATTTACAACAAATTTTAAAAAATTAATTTTTAGAATAGAAAATTATAATAAGAAGTATACCAGTAATCAGCTGATTTCCTTCAATTAGTAGCCTTTACCCTCCTACCCTCTACCTAATGTATCGGGAAAAATTTTGATCTGCAGATTTGCGCAATTCTGCAAAGTACATTTTTGCGCAAATCTAAGGACATGCTAATGCACATCACAGAAAAATTTCAAATACCAAAAAATCTGCAGAAATTTTCAAAATAAATTTGCGAAAATTTCCAAAATATTTAATAATTATTATTGCATTTTAACATTGACTAGCATCAATTAATTTATTTAATTAAAGCATTTACAAACAAAGGCATATACTAATATAAATTTACTATACTGTTTATTAAATGCTAAAACTAAAGTTTCTTCTTTCTTTACCGTACTATAAAATCTGTTGTTAATGGTTTGGACATGTCTCTAGTTGGTTCGATTCTAACAAACAACCTTTAACTCCTTCAAAAAATAGTGCACCTAACAAGACGCGTCAAAATGTATCACTTCTAAAGAGATTCAGGAATTTCACCTTCGAAATTTTACTTAGGAAGTGGCCGGAAAACCACAAATCTACAAAAGAATAAATGGAAATATTAGATACATCATTTAAGGGTAGAGGGATCGACATGGCTGATCATATGGCTAAAAAAAAAATCATTTTTTTTTTTACTTCGCTACAAGGAAAACTCACTCAATATTTTATGAAAACTGTTTAAAAGTATTCTTTAGAAAGCTAGAGTTTCTGTCTTTCAAATAAACTTTAGTAAAGTATAATACAAATAAGGCTTATAACGAAATATTACACTATGAAGTCGTCATTAAGTTGTGAATCTTCTATGGTAAGTTGCGAATCACCTAGAGAACATATCTTCAAATTAACTTTAAACTTATGAAACCTTACAAGTTAATAGTATAATAAAAAAGAATATTTATGTCAAAAAATCATTGTGCATTTACTTATTCAAATAAAATTTTTTATTAATACCATTTTATTTTTTTATTATTAGTCATATTTGATTTTAAAAGTCTAAATACATTCAAAAAGACTAATAGCAAATGGTTAAACACTTTAATAAATAAATGAAGCGTATGTTTATACTCTTTTTAAATGTGTATTTAACAAAATTCATATGGTAGTTTGCGAGAAATCATAAATTTTGCTCGTTTTGGGTCACATGATGATCTACATTTTTTAGTCTAAAATCATATATATGTTGTGGCGTAGATACACTCTATCCTTAAATAAAAAAGAAAAATTAAAATAATTTCTGTTTTTTTTTATCTTCGAATTATCCGGTCAGCTTTAGATTTCCAGATCTGAAAAAAGAAAATGAACGTCAGTAGTTAACGTTCGTTGAGATAAAATAAAAAAAAGTTATTTTTTTTGAAGCTACCTTCAAAATCCAGGAAAGACGCAAAACTACAAAAGAGAAAACAAAAACGTTAGTCGCCATTTTGGTTTAAAAAAAACAAATAATAAAATTTTAATATTTTTCTTTAAAATTCTGTCTGGTTGGTGTTGTGGACCTACAAAAAACAAATTCAAAGCGTTAATTATCATGTTAGTTAAAAAAAAAAACTTTGAAATTTTACCTTCAAAAAATTGGTTCAGTAACCGTAAATCTACAAGAAACAAATAAATGAAACATTATTTGCAAACGTTTTGTTAAGAAAAAATTTCAAAAAAAAATATAACTTCAAATACCTTTGAAGTTCTATAATATTTCAGGAAGCCACTGACCTATAAAAAGAAAAAACTGAAATATCAACAAACATCTCATTAAAAAAAGAAATTAAATAAATTTTGAAGTTCTATCCTCAAAATTTCTTCTAGGGATTCAGCCGCAATCTACAAAAAAAGATTAAAAAGAAAATTAAAGAACGTTAATAAACCGTTCATTAAAAAAAAAAGAAAAAATTAAAAATTTGAAGATTTGCCTTTGAAAAACAAAAGTCAAAAATGCACCCGGCTTCCTAGAATAAAAAAAATAAAGAACATTAGTAAACGTTTATTAAATAAAAAAAATAATTAAAGTTATTTTCGAGGGCCCTACTTTGACGTCCAGGATAAGAAATGAACGTTAGTAATGCTTTTATAATAAAAATAAAAAGAAAATTAAGAAAATTTGAAAGTGAATCACCTTCGAATTTCGTTAGACCAAAAAAGAAAAAAATAAAAATTGAACATTAAAAACATTCATTGAAGTAAAAATAAAAAAAAATTTATTTTTTCGAATGGAGTCCTTAATCCATATCTTCGGTATCATAGACTTATTAATAACAAAATAAATACTATTAACTAGCTTTCATTAAGAAAATGAAAAATGAAAAATTTTAAAGTTTACCTTCAAAATGGGTCGAAATAGGAGACTGAACCTAAAAAAAACAAACGAACTTTTAGTTAATGTTCATTAAAAAAATAATAATTGTCGAAGCTTACCTAAGCCTATTAGCTTCAAAATTTCAGTCTGGAGCTCGTAACATCAGAGTTCTAGACTTATAAAACGTAAAACGAACATTAGCTAATATTCGTTAAAATAAAAAATAAAAATTATTTTTTTTTCGAAGTTTACAGTACCTTTGAAGTTAAGTCCAGAACTCACACTCATTTTTAGTGTTCTGGATCTAATAAAATATGAAATTCGAACATTAACAACATTCATCAATTAAATATATAAATATTTTTTTGAAGACAACCTTCAAAATGGGAGTCTGAAACTTGTCTTTCCGGTGTTCTGGACTTTAAAAAATAAAAAAAAAGAAAAATGAACGCTATTAACGTTCATTAAATCAACAAAAAAAAACACATTTTTGAAGGTTTTACCTTCGAATAGAGTCTTGGTGCTGCAGCGTCCAGGAAGAGTTCAGGGTATTTTGAACCCTAAAATAATGAAATATGAACATTATTAACGTTTATTAAATAGCAAAGGGATCAGCTTATGATAAATTATAACATTATTATAAGTTTTGTTGTTACCTTTGAAGCATTTAAGCAGGTCAAGGTAAGACTAGAAAAACGTATATGTGTATAAGAAGAAAGAGTGTTATTTTTTTTCAAAGGTTATCTTCAAATTGAAAAAAAGTAGTGTTTTATTCTACTGTTTTATTTAAAAAGATTATTTTCAAAAAATGTAAAAAATTTTTTTTTGATTATCAAAATATGTAGATTATCAAATTGTACGCGAATTTAAAGAAAATTCAGTTCGAAGTCTGATTAGCTTAACTATTCCATTGAACTAAGCCTAAGAAAATACCAATTTTTTTCTTTGATAATTTTTTTGCGATATCATTTAAAGAAACAAATGTTCTAGTGTATAGAAAATGTTATTTAAAATTTTGCATGTAAAAAAAACTTTTTTTTTTTTAAAAAAATCTCTAAAAAAGTTTTATTGAAATTTAAAATAAATTAGAGTTTAGAAAGTTTATGCAAAGTTTATCAAATAAATAAAAATAAAATTTCTTTGCAAAAAAAAATTTCAAAGTTTAAAAAAAGTTTAGTACTAGTATATCGATCAAAACTAAAAGTAAAATGAACATACTTAAAAATCTTCAAAGATTTTGTGTTAAAATGTTCGGCAATCTCTAAAGTTGCAGATGGTTAAAGATTTTTATGAAAAAAATTGTTGAAAAAACGTGAAAAGCTGTTTCTGCAATATTGCGCAGATTTTTATCAAAATTTGCATAAAAAAAAGCGGCAATCTGCCAAAATCACAGATCACTGCAGATCTGAACTGATATAACTTTCCTGATGATCACATTTTAATTGATTAAAAAAATATATAATAATATATATAATTAAATTGGGATTTAGTAATCTAATATTTATGAATGTTTTTTTATTTATAGCTTTTATTAAGCTCTATAAAACAAAAAAAAATTTACTTAAATTGAGCTATTAGATGGTTAGATAATTGCAAAAAACTATTTTAATATATAAATAATAATAATATATTATATATATTATATAATTTATAGCCAATCATAGGAACCTAATTTTTAGGTTATCTTCCCATTCTTCTATTAAATCAAGCTGATTTCTGGCACACTCCTAAAGATCTGAATTAATTAAATTTGTTACCAATTGATTAATTACTTATTTATAAAATCAATAATTAATTTAATATGATTATATAAAATTACCTAAATGATCTGATTAATCAATATTCAAAACATAAAAAAAAAAAATATTTAATACTATAAAATTTTATATTATTAAATAATAAGTAATAATTATTTTATAATTGGATATTATTAAATAATAAGTAATAATTATTTTATAATTGGATATTATTAAATAATAAGTAATAATTATTTTATAATTGGATATTATTAAATAATAAGTAATAATTATTTTATAATTGGATATTATTAAATAATATTATTTTATTATATCATTATAACTTAAAAAAGATATTTTATTTATAATAATAATTAATTATTTATACAAATTGATTGATATTAAAAAATAAAATATATAGTGAAGATAAAACTCCAAACAATACTAATATAACTCACAAATGATCTGCATGCGTTTACTATTAACTCTACGCAACTTTTTTTTTATAGTAACACTATGCAAACTTATATCTTAATTAAAAAAAAATTTTTAAATTTATAAAAGAATTATTTGGTATAAAGGCAGAATCATGTGATTTGCCGATCTAATCAGATAATCTGAATATCTGATCTTTTTTTAATTCAGTTTATTTTTGTAGTGTTGCCAGATGAAAAGCATGAACAGACTTTTGGAATTAAGGTAAGTGGGGGTTGGGGGAGGTGTTTCATTATTTTTTTTAATTAATTATTAACTTTTTTTTTCTTTTTGTAGTGTTGCCAGACGAAAAATATGACCAGACTTTGGGAATTAAGGTAAAAGAGAGTTGGGGAGGTGTATTTCATTGTTTTTTTTTTAATTAATTAAATTATTAATTTTATTTTGTTCTTTTTTTGTAATGTTACCAGATGAAAAGCATGACCAGACTTTTGGAATTAAGGTAAGTGAGGGTTGGGGGAGATGTTTCATTGTTTTTTTAATTAATTATTAACTTTTTTTTTATTTTTTGTAATATTGCCAGACGAAAAGCATGACCAGACTTTTGAAATTAAAATAAGGGAAAGTTGAGGAAGATGTTTTTCATTATTAATTAATTAATTATTATTTTTTTTCTTTTTTGTAGTGTTGCCAGATGAAAAATACGACTGAACTTTGGGAATTAAGGTAAAAGATAGTTGGGAAGGTATATTTTATTATTTTTTTTAATTAATTAAATTATTTTTTTTTTCTTTTTTGTAGTGTTGCCAGACGAAAAGCATGACCAGACTTTGGGAATTAAGGTAAAAGAGAGTTGGGAAGGTGTATTTCATTGTTTTTTTTAATTAATTAAATTATTAATTTTTTTTTGTTCTTTTTTTGTAATGTTACCAGATGAAAAGCATGACCAGACTTTTGGAATTAAGGTAAGTGAGGGTTGGGGGAGATGTTTTATTGTTTTTTTAATTAATTATTAACTTTTTTTTTATTTTTTGTAATATTGCCAGACGAAAAGCATGACCAGACTTTTGAAATTAAAGTAAGGGAGAGTTGAGGAAGGTGTTTTTCATTATTAATTAATTAATTATTATTTTTTTTCTTTTTTGTAGTGTTGCCAGATGAAAAATACGACTGGACTTTGGGAATTAAGGTAAGAGATAGTTGGGGAGGTGTATTTCATTATTTTTTTTAATTAATTAAATTATTTTTTTTTCTTTTTTGTAGTGTTGCCAGACGAAAAGTATGACCAGACTTTTGGAATTAAGGTAAGAGAGAGTTGGGGAGGTGTATTTCATTGTTTTTTTTAATTAATTAAATTAATTTTTTTTTTCTTTTTTGTAGTGTTGCCAGACGAAAAGCATGACCAGACTTTTGGAATTAAGGTAAGGGAGGGTGGGGAAGTGTTTTTCAGTATTTTTTTTTAACTAATTAATTAATTTTTTTTTCTTTTTTGTAGTGTTGCCAGATGAAAAGCACGACTGGACTTTTGGAATTTAGGTAAGGAAGGGTGGGGAGGTGTTTTTTATTGTTTTTTTTTTAATTAATTAATTGTTTTTTTTTATTTTTTTTGTAGTGTTGCCAGACGAAAAACATGACGTAACTTTTGGAATTAGGGTATTGAAAACTGAAAAAGAATAATAAAAATAAATAAATTTGGTCTAAAATACTGAAAAAATAAATAAAATAGAATAAATTTTGGTAAATACTGAGTAATTTACATTTACCGAAATTAGTATTTTTTAAAAATAAATCCACATATATCTATTATAAACTCTACGCAAACATAAAATGTGAGTTACTCCCAAATTGACTGATTTATACAAACTCAATTTGTGGATTTAAAAAGTAACTTCATATAAACTCTACGCAAACCTGTATATGAGTTATATTAGTATTATTCGGGATCCTGTGAAGATTTGCAAAAGAATTTATTGTAATTATTTAATAAGAATTTTATTATTGAAATTTTTTATAAAATTCATTTAAAAAAAAATAATTTTAATAAATATTTGTTATATAATTAAAAAATAAAAAAAAAATTTAAATTAAATTATTTATTAAAGTATTATATTTTAGGAACAAGTTACTAGTATGCATATAAATTTAATATAAATTAAAATAATATTGAACCTAATAATCTAATTATCAAATATAGCACAGTAAATTTAAAGATGTTACCTATAACTGTAATTATAAGATACAGTATTATAAGTAATAAATTGCAACCTAGTTTGAAAATTGTAATGCTGTAATTGTACTGTAATGTTATAATTATGATATAATTATAATTAGTTCATTCTATATAAAATCATTAATAAAATTGCAGCTTTTTTTTATTAATAAAATCACAGCTTTTTCTATTAACAAAATCACAGCTTATTTTTATTAACAAAATCACAAATTTTTTTTATTAATAAAATCATGACTTTTTTATTAATAAAATTATGGATTTTTTTAATTAATAAAATCATGACTTTTTTTAATTAATAAAATCATGACTTTTTTTATTAATAAAATTGTAGCCTTTTTTATTAATAAAATCATGGTTTTTTTATTAATAAAATTATGGATTTTTTTATTAATAAAATTGTGACTTTTTTTTATTAATAAAATCATCTATTAACAAAATCATAATTAATCAATTAGTCTATAATAATATCATATGCTTTAATCCAGATAATTAAATCATCTGATTAATCAATCATTAATTTTAACAAATTGATTACTGTAATCAATTATATAAATTATAATGATTACAGATTAATTGATTTGGATTTCTAAATTATAGTTAAGACTTTTCATTATAAAGTTATAAAAAAACTTTAAAATAAAATCAAAATGCAAATGATTTAATTTTTTAAAATCTAATTTTATATTTAAGATTTTAATCAGTTTAAATTAATTCAGTTTTGCAAAACTAATATTATATTAAATTGATCAATAATATTAATGATTATTAAAATAAAGTAATTTCAATAATTACAGTCAAATCTCTATATAATTATCAAGTTGGTTACATCCTTAACTGGTGATTGTATGATAGAGATATGATTGTATATATAGTATATAATTAATTTTATCAAAAACTAGAAATAAAAATTATTAAAATTATCTTAACTTTGGACTGAATTATAAATTATAAAATTATAAATCACATAAATTGTATATTTTTGGGCGATAGCTGTTTTATATAAAACAATTTTGAAAATTTCTTATAATCCACATTCTAAAAAAGGAAATTTATTTATAATTCTGGCTGAAATTTTGATCTAACTGAAATTATAATAACTATAAAGAGGTTTAATTACTAGTAAAAATAATATGTATATTGTGGATCATGTGGTGATAGTGATTATAACCAAATTATGATTATAAAGAGGTAAATTAACTAATTAAAAGTCAGTTTCACAAAATTGGATTTTTATGTAAAGTTGTGACTATATAGGATGTAATTGTATAGGTCTGATTGTATTAATATTAATAATTACTAAAAATTAAATTAACTGAAGTTACTAATAAATTATTTATTTGCAAAAATATGATTTTTTAATCTTTGTAATATTTTTTTATTAAATTAGTAAAAAAAATATTATAAAATATTTTTATATATTAAATTATTTATAAAAAAATAAATGTATTTGTAACAACCTATTACAAATATTATTTGTAACAACCTTAAAAAAAAAATTATAAAAAAGTTTATAATATATAAATTTTTAAAAATATTATAATATATAAATTTTTAAAAATATTATAATATATAAATTTTTAAAAATATTATAATATATAAATTTTTAAAAATATTATAATATATAAATTTTTAAAAATATTATAATATATAAATTTTTAAAAATATTATAATATATAAATTTTTAAAAATATTATAATATATAAATTTTTAAAAATATTATAATATATAAATTTTTAAAATATTATAATATATAAATTTTTAAAAATATTATAATATATAAATTTTTAAAAATATTATAATATATAAATTTTTAAAAATATTATAATATATAAATTTTTAAAAATATTATAATATATAAATTTTTAAAAATATTATAATATATAAATTTTTAAAAATATTATAATATATAAATTTTTAAAATATTATAATATATAAATTTTTAAAAATATTATAATTTATAAATTTTTAAAAATATTATAATATATAAATTTTTAAAAATATTATAATATATAAATTTTTAAAAATATTATAATTTATAATATATAAATTTTTAAAAATATTATAATTTATAATATATAAATTTTTAAAAATATTATAATTTATAATATATAAATTTTTAAAAATATTATAATTTATAATATATAAATTTTTAAAAATATTATAATTTATAATATATAAATTTTTAAAAATATTATAATTTATAATATATAAATTTTTAAAAATATTATAATTTATAATATATAAATTTTTAAAAATATTATAATATATATATTTTTGCCTTCTTAGCAAGTTTGCTTAGAATGACAAACATGATTTTAAATATCATTTTTGACTTATTTAGTAAAAACCTTTTTTTAACCAAGTGATCAGTAAAGAAATTTCCTTTTTTGGAAGTTTGTGCAATCTTGTGTAATAAAATTTTTCATTTTTTCTAGAAACAAAAATTTCCTTTTTTGGATTTACATAATATTACGTGATTTAAACTGACTAATAAACATACGTTATTTTGGTTGTTATAAATAATATGGTGCTAGAAGTCTTAAAATTGGAATGCTTATAAATTTTTCAGTACTTTAAAAAAATAAAGTTTTAAAGAAAATAAACCAGTAACTTTATTCTTCAAGACAAGTACTATTAAATTACCGGTCAGTTTTTCAAAAAGTTATAAGCATTTAAATTTAGGTGATTTTTATATGATCAGCCTATTTTTGAAACAAAAACAAATCACATGAATGCAATTTTATTGGTCAATTATTATAATTCAGACTGTAATTTTTGTTTCTAAACTCAATACTTATTAAAATCAACCTAAAAATTTTAAATCAATTCTTTATTTTTCTATTTCTAAAACCGAATTTCTTTTTTTTAAAAAAAATTTCCTTTTATATCCATACTCGTATTTGATTGTCTTGTTTTTCTTACAAATTCACAAATTCTTATTGGCTATTAGTCACTCATATAACAGACAAAAAATTTAAAACAATTTCTGAATATTATCAAGTATAGACTTCTGGCACTATATTTATAATAGGTTGTTACAATTAGATTTATTCTTTATAAAAAACATTTTGCAAAAAAAAGTTGTAATACTTTTTTTTGTTAATTTATCTATAAAAAAAAATATTTTTATAATATTTTTTATTGAATTAATAAAAAATTATTATAAAATATTTTTTTATATTAATTATTTAAAAAGTATAAGACTAATTTTAACCTGTGGTGATTTAACCAAGGTGATTTAACCTGGTAATTTTTATTTGAAAAAATTTACGTAACATTTCACAAATTATTTATTTGTTTATCATGACATTTCTGGTCTTTCACTCTTTCTTCTACTTTTCCTTTACCTTTAACATTTCAAACTTTAGCCTTTAATATATTATGTTCTTGGATTTATTTATTGTTTTTTTATTTTTTGCTGATTAATTTTTTTCTTCTTTTTTTTTGTAGATTCTTTGATGCTTTAATAAACGGTAAGTTTCAGATTTTTCAGAATTTTGAAAATCTATTTTCTTTACAACAACCAATTAATTTTTTTTCTTTCCTTTGGTCAGATTTTATCCTGGGGTTCTTCTTGAGTTTCTTCTTGGTCTCTTGGGCTTCTTTTCAGATTTATACTTGTATTTCTTTTTGGGGCTTTTTGGGTTTCTTTCTGGTGAAGTATTCTTATACTTTTTTTTTCTGTTTTTAGTTTATTTTTTACATTTTCTTGGGATTTACCTGGATTTTTTCCCTTGCATTTTTTCTTGAAGTTCTATTTACTTGAAATTTTTGTATTTCAATTAGTTTTTTTTTAGGTTTCTTTCTGGATTATAGTTGGATTCTTTTTTCTTTTTGGTTGGGTTTATTTCAGTTGATCTTGTTTTTTTATACTTTGTGATATTGTTTGATCTCTTTATTTTTGGGCTTTGGTTTATTTCAATTTTCTTTGGTTTTGGTTTGACTTTATATTTTTATCATTGGTTTCATTTCAATTTGATATTTGATTTCTTTTCCAATTGTTTTATTTTGTATTTGTTTCAATCTATTTTTTTTTTTCTGTCCTGTAATAATTAAATAAAATAAATAATTTTTTAATATACAAATGTATAATTCTATTCAGCTTAACTTATAAATAAATTTTATTTTGTTTTTTTTTTTTACTTTTATGAAAAATAAAATTAGCCAATAAAAATTAATATAAAATATTATAAAATTTTCATGGGGATGATTTAACCCAGGTGATTTAACTGGAGGGAGCAAGTTAGCAAAACTCATTTAAAAAATATATTTAGATAGTATTTTTTTATTAAATTATAAAAAAATATTGCACATATTTTTTTAATTTTAAAATATTATTTATAAAAAAAATATTTATATTATTTTTTGTTAAATTAGTAAAAAATATTGTAAACCATTTTTTTATATTAAGAAAAAAGTCAGATATCATATATTTAGATATAAATATAAAGTCTACTTTTTCTATTTTTTGTAATTTAATACTATATATAAAGTTATAAAGTTACTATTATAGATATATTATATAAAACTTTTTTTATTTTTTTTTATTAAACACATGATTTTTAATTTCTTTAAATTGTTTACTTATAATTTTATGCAGATCTTTTATGATTTTTATATTAGATATTTAAAAGATAATATCTATTTAGCACAATATGATGAAAATTTTTATTTGGCACGATGTGGTAATTATAGTTATTTATCACTATAGTACTATTGTAAAATATTTCAGATAATTTGTACAACCATTAAACTATTTTGTAACTCGATGATTTACATATAATCAATCATACAATCAATAAGTTTCCCACACTCTCTTCCACACTCTCTTCCCACATTCTCTACACTCTTTTATCCTTTCTATTATCTCCTTTTACTTCCTCCTCTTTTCTTTTGTATTTTTTCATTTTTAATCTTCCTTTTATCTCCACTATTTTACCATTAACACCTCACAAAAATTAGGTAAGTTTAGCGTTAGATATGATTAGGGTAGGGTCATAAAATTAGAATTAACGTAGGATTATGTAGAATTAGGGTTAGGATAAGCGAAGTAAGTTAGGGTTAGAGTTAGGATTTAGGGTTAGAATTAGGATTAGGGTTAGGGTTAGGATTAGGGTTAGGATAAGAAAAGTGGGCTAGATAAGAAACATTTACATAATTTTTCTTTTTTTTTTTAGAATGGATGATCCTACATGGTTCACACAACACGAAAATATAAATGTACTTCAACTGGAATATTATTCAGATGATGATGAACAAGACAGTTTATCAGTGTTTGATGAACCTAATGTTGATAAAAATATATTATTTAGTGGAACATCTTTTTATGCTGATCAGGATACGCCATTTGATGGTCAGTTGGAAACAATGCAACCAACTATTAATACAACTGATGGATCTAGTATTTTAGAAGATAGTATACCAGATTTAGTGTTGAATGTGGAATATTCTTCTTGGGATGATGTAGGAAAAGCTCTTCTCAAGTATGGTTATAATAATGGATTTGTATGAGTGAAAAAACAAACCCGGCCAATTAATGGAAGAATGGCCGGTATTTCCTTTTATTGTGATAAGAGTGGTATTAATATTCCCAAGAAAACAGATGATCCAACAAAGAAAAGAAACAAAAAATCAAAAAAATGTGGTTGTGAAGTTCATGTAAATATTTCATGGCCAAAATGCAGAACTGGACCATATGTATCTTTATTTAAAGATATTCACAATCATGTACTTCATCAAGATACAGCTCATTTTGCTTCAGCTTATCGCAAATTAAGCAGTGAGATATTTAGTGAAATTGAATTTTATACTAATTCTACAAATTTGGATGCATCTCTTCAACGACAATTACTTGAAACAAGATACCCAGATCGAGAATTCCATTCTAAGGATATATCAAATGCTATCCAGAAGGCTAAGCATCATGCCAGAATGATACCAGGAAATGAACCAAGTAATGATGCATCTAATTTATTAAAGCAAATTAATACTATGCGTGGTGATGACCCTTTATGGTTTGTTGAATGTTTCACTGAAAATAATTTCTTATCTCGTATTTTCTGGATGAATCCTAAACAAATCAATTTATGGATGAAATTTTCTGATGTAGTTATTTGTGACACTACATTTGGTACAAATCGATATAATATGTCATTAATGCTTTTTATTGGGGTAGATAGACGAAATCATTCACGGCTTTTAGGACAAGCATTAACTCGTGATGAACGTGAAGAATCTTTTAACTGGATTATATCTTGCTTAAAAAAAGCTACATCAAATATTTCACCTCGCATTATATTTACTGATGCTGATGCTGCACTTCATAATGCAATAAAAACTCAATTTCCAGATTCACAATTAGCATCATGTATTTTTCATATTAAACAAAATTTAAAAAAACATATTCGTCCTAAAATTCAATCAGAATATTCAAACTTCATTATAGAATTTGATAATGCATGAAATGCTTTAAACAAGCAAGAATTTTACACTAGATGGGAAGCATTATTACATAAATACCCTTCTTCTCAACCATATCTTCACAATAATCTGTATCCTTTACATTATTCTTGGGCTAAATATTTTGTTAATCGCATTTTTAATGCTGGAATGCAGTCAACACAACGAGTAGAAGGAATGAATAGTGTGCTTAAATGCCTGATAGATCGTCATAGTACTTTATGTGAATTGTTTCATGATATAGAAAAAAGAATCAAAACAGAAAATTTTAAAGATGAAGTAACAGCTTGGAATGATACTCAATATAACAATACTTTAAATTCAACAAAAAAATTCTTTCCAAATATTGAAACAGAATTGGCTAAATATTTATTTCCAGAAATTTATACTTTGCAGTATCAACAAATTAAAGACAGTTTTATGTATAATGTACAACTATTTGAAGATTATACTGCCATTTCAGATGATTTTGAAGAAACTTCTATTGATGCAAAGAATGTAATTTGGAAAGTCTTTTGGAAGATGTTGGTGAATCTTCTATTTCTGAACTTTGGGAAGTTAAATATGCGTTTCCAGGAAGTAAATCATGTAATTATATAGCAGTTTTAAAAGATGAATCTCATCTTTGTACTTGTTTATATATAATTTCTCGTGGATTAGTGGATAGACACTTTTTTAGAATTCTTAGAGCTTCGAATAATGCTAAATTTAATATGGCTTTAATTGCAAGTAGATGGTATAAAGACGATATTAGTAATAATATTGAAATTAGTAATAATTCAAATGCATGCAACTTTAGTTATATTCAACAAATTCGGAATATAATTAGACCACAACCTAATTCAAAAGAACATTTATCCAAAAGAAAAAGATATGGAAAGATTTATGGATTAGCACATCATGTAATACAATTAGCAGTTGATAATGATGATCAAGAGCTAACTCAATGGATGGAACAGTATATTAAAACTATGGAACAACAACTTGAACAAGCTCAACCGAACAGTTCTAATACCATAATTGACAAAGAAAACACACACCCAGAATCTAATAATTCTTCAATTCGAGTTAACAATCCACTTGTTAATAACCATACTAAGAGCAGGCCTACTAAACATACAAGAATTAAATCAGTTGTAGAGGTATTAAAGGAAAATGGTCAGAATAAAAGAGCACGAAAGCAATGTCAAAATTGTAAAGAAATTTCTGGCCATAATTCACGTAGTTGTCCTCATCCTTGTGGTAATTGTAATGATACTTCTCATAAAATTCACCAATGTCATGTAATAAGCAGTTAATTATTTAACTTTAATGTAAATAAACCAATAAAATACTTAATTTTTTTTTTTGCTTACAGCATTATAGTAATAAATAATTATATGGTGATAAATAGTTATTTGTTACCACACTAATATGGTGATAAATAACTATTTATCACTATATAGTGATAAATAGCAAAGCCGTATTTAAAATCCTTTTAAAATTAATTGAGTTTACTTTATTTTTTATTTTTGAATAATTATTTATATTAATTGTATTTTTTCACAAAAATAAAATTATGAAAAAGTTTAAAATTTAAGTTTAAATTTTAGTTTATTATACAAAGTATGATACTACTTAATTTTAAGACAATAAATATATGATTAAAATAGTAAAATTATTTTATCATAAATACAAATTGCATAATTACTATTTCTTAAATTACCAAGTTTGCAAATAAAAATTTATAAAAATTGAATTATAAACAAAATAATTATATAATTTAACTTTTGAAAATGATTATGCTTGAATTTAAATTAAGCATAAAATTTATTAATATCATACTGGTTTGAGCAACTGGTTGCATTTGCTTTAAATACAAACCAGTTTTTGTAATATAAATTTGGGTTAAACCAAATTTTCAAAAACTGGTTTAAACTGGTTTTCAAATGGTATAACCAGTTCTAAACTTTAAGCCAAACCTAAAAAAAAGAAAATAATTTTTAGTAATAAGATAAAGGATACAATGAACTAGAATGTTTACTTCTATTTTCAAAAAAAAATGGCAACCCTTTTAAAAAAAAGAAAAATCTGAACGAATTACCAAAATTTAAAAATAGGATGATGCTGAAACCTATAAAAAGAAAGTGTAAGTTAATAATAAAGATAAAACAAAAGAAAAAAAAAAGAAAAAAAGAATCCACTTCCATTTTAGTAAAACCTAAAAGAAAAGAAAAACTGAAAAAATCCAGATTTGCAAAAAAATATCCAATGTTTTGTTGAAAACATTTGGTCTAAAGAGATCTTTTTTTCTAATAATATTTTTTTATAAATAGGGTAACATTTTTTTTATTTATAATTATACCAATAATAAAATTGAATTATAATTTTTACTATTAAAAGATAGGTGTAATCTTTGGTGAATCAATAAAATAACTTGGATTAATTTTTTCAGTTAATCTCGATGGCTTTACTTCCTATTTACCGCCTATTACCATCTATTCAAGACTAATTACTACTTCAAAATGCATGTCACCTAGTGTTGCGGTCCGAATAAATCCGCGATCCGTCAGTTCGATTCAAAATGATTCGAATATTCGTAATTGATCCGCGAATTCATCCTTTGCCGATCCGGATACATTCGGTGTATCGGATTACGGATTCATCCGGATCGTGATGCTAACAATATTTTTTTTTTTAGTATATAAGTTATTTTTTTTCCCTATATTTATATATACGGATCATCCCGATAATACGTTTTTCCTATCCGGATCCATGACCGAAACTCTAACGGATGACTCGAATGAATTTTGAATTGGATGAATGGATCAACACTAATGTCACCAATAATTTCACGATACCATGTCGTCACGTGTTAGATGCTTTAGATACTAAATCATTGTAATCTATAACTGCATGGCTAATTTGAGTAACAAAACGCGGTCTCTACAAAGCAGATTATTTATTCTCAATAATTATAAGTAGATGTTAATATGTCTCATAATATTAAATTCAAATAGACATAAGAATTAATATTTAATATTTCACGGGTAAAATTGCAAATATAAGATTCATCATTTCATTTGACAAGTTGGAAATTGTTCAATATTAAGCACTAAAATATTGAAAAAGTTAAAGAAGTTCACACAACTTTAACTGATCTAAATATACTCATCATCATCCCTTAGTGTTAGATTGTCGGGCAGGTAAATTTGCCTGCGAATTTTCGTAATATCAAGCTTCCAGTATGCATAATTCTGTTACACATACTCTCGATAAAACATCCAAACATATACTCGTAATAAAACAACGTAAGTGTCACTTAAGAATTATTTTTTATAAGAAAATTTGTCTGCAACAGGAGCAAAAAAAACCAAAAATTTCGTATATTTTTATCTAATACCTTCTTCAACTTTGTCACCATTTTTATTCTCTTTATCATCTTCTCCACTCTCTTTATCCTCTCCCTTTATTTGATGAAACCAGTCAACCATTGCAATAATGCTATAAAAGCACCACCAATAAAAAAAAAAATAAAAAACCACCAATACCAGTACCAGCAGAAACACCACTACAACCATTACATTTATTACAAGCAGCATCATCACCACCAGCTTCGCCAGAAGATTCTCCACACCACTACACCATTGACCACACCCGCCACCACTATCCATTACTATAAAATTTATATAAATTTAGCGAAATAGCCTTAATTAATTTAATTTACATTACAATTTACTCTGAAATTTCTTGCGTTGATGTTGAGAGTAACAAATTAAAGATCAACAGGAAAGGAACATTTTTTATTGAAAATTTCATTCTTACTAAATTAAAAATCTTTTGAAAGAATATAACGGATTGAATCTTTATTAAAAAATAATTTAAATAATTTGCACACAATTGTATGCATAATGCCCGAATTGCAGACAGATATCATTGACTGAATTGCAGACGGATAGCATTTTCCGAATTGCAGAAGATAGCATTGTCCGAGTTGCAGACGGGTATCTAAATTAGGAATTAGGAATCATCTTTGCTGCGTCCTTTTGTCAAACAATATTAATATAAAAAGTTGATTTGTCTCCCAAATTCTTTTCTCACTACTTTCACTTCTTTCTCACCTTTTATTAAAAAAAATTTTTCATAAATTATGAATAAGTCACAGAAAATTATTCTTTTACTTTTGGCCTTTTTAATTATGGTAATTTCAACATCAACTCAAGAAATAATTTCACATAAAGCACTATCAGATTCAGAGTAAGTTATACCTATTTGTATATATTATGAAGATTATATTGCTATGACAGTTTATCTTATTAAAATTTATATAGTAATGAACTAGTATCTCGTGGTAACTCTGGTGGTGGAGGAGGAGCTGCTGCTGCTGGTGGAGGAGGAGCTGCTGCTGCCGGTGGTGGCGGTTCTGGTGGTAGTGGTGGAGGAGGAGCTGCTGCTGCTGGTGGTGGTGGAAGTGCTGCGGGCGGCGGCGGTTCTGGTGGTGCTGGTGGGGGAGGAGCTGCTGCTGCTGGTGGTGGAGGTAGCGCTGCAGGTGGTGGAGGCTCTAGCGATGGTGATTCTAGTGGTGGTGGTGGTGCCGCTGCTGCTGGTGGTTGTGCTGCTGGTGGTGGTGGTGGTGGTGGTGGTGGTGGTGCTGCTGCTTGTTCTGACGGCATTTCTATTGGTGTTGGCATTTCTAGTTTTTTCCTAGTAGTTTTTACATCTTTTATTATAATAAGTACAACAATAATTTAAATAATTTTTATTACTAAAATTAGTTATTGATATTATTTATTATTTTACAATATAACATATGTTCTTTGTCTATATCGAATAGCAATGGGAATTTTATGAAGCATTCTGATTACATTTAATATTAAAGATAGTTCCGGTTGTGATTTATTTTTCAATATTATTATAATCAGCACATTCGTAATAAAATCAAATTGATTGTGCGAACCAAAAATCATGTGCACGAGTTGATAGTTTTATTACTAAATAAAGACTCTTTGTAATTTACTATTTTTAGTAATATTTGTGCACATTTTTATGTTGTCACATTCAAAACACATGTGGCTAAGGATCCGGAAAGAAATATTTTATCGGATTTTGTTACAATTTACCGGAAATACTATATATAGAAAAATTTGCCGGAGATTTTTCAAAAATTCCGGATTATCCGGAATTCATCATCTATTTTATGCACATAGATTTTACACATGCGTTATGCAGATTCTTTCAAAAGATTTTTATATATCTATCTAATCAAAATATAAATTCTGATATTTCAAAGGGAAAATCTTTCCTTGGAAAAAAAACCCATCACATGAAAATATCATGCTAACACTAATAAAATGCAAAATTACTAGATAAAAACTAATGGTTCCGACACTGCTATCACCACTGCCGACTGCAAATAAGGACTACTTACTTTACAAGTGATCACAATCACAGCAGTTATTAACCAACAGTCCAACACGATTTCGTGAAACTATAGATGATACACCTTTTTGAAGTCATAAAGCAATAAAAGAATAGTCTTTAATAGGTGGTAAATAGGTGGTAAATATCATCGAAAACTGATTAAAAAAAATTAATCCAAGATATTTCTTCGTGTATAAACACTATGTATTTTTTTTTATTAATTAATTAATAAATTTTATAGTGGTTATAAATAAAAAATGCGATTTCAGTATGTATATATTTTAGATTAAGCTATTAATATGATTATAAATAAAAATTTTATTTTATTTAAAAAACTAATGTAACGAATTTTCGTAAATATTATGGCTATTGTAATGCTAGTACAAGATCCAACACCACATAAAAATGGCCCTAAATTAGAAAAAGTAACAAATTATATGACATAATTATTAGTAAAGAATTTCTATAAATGAATTCATGCCATTATCACGTTATTCTAATCAAGATGATGGATAAAGATTTATTTTAAAACATGATTGTTTCTTTCCAACTTTAAATTTTTTAATCGGCAACTCCAAATAGTCTAATGTTCAGGTTAAAATGATTAGATCGACCGAATTGTGTAATGTGTGGTGCGTTTGCATCCAATCTATTCCATATTTTAACTTTGATTTGTAATACAGTATAAAATTCGCAATGATCGGCATTCCAAGAATTAGGGACGAAGTTAGTAAAAATTGACATTTATTTGTGTAATTATTATTTTAATTGTCATTTTTTTTTAGTTAGATTGAAGGTCCAAATTAAGTTTTTCTACTAATACTAATAAGTAAGTAAATTAGCTTAGTAGGTACATTTCAATAGAATAGATCACAATGTATTTTTTTGTTTCGTCAATAGATTGCATGGAATATATTTTTTATAGATCATAGAATTATTTTTATAATGTTTCTTAATAATCACGAAATTTTTAAATTTGTTTCTCTTATATTAATAGTCGCACGGATTTGAAATTTGTAACATGTAATGTCTTGCGTCCAATCTATTTCATGTTTAAGAACTTGGAATTGAAGATAAATGATTGAATGACCGTAATTCAATTTATCAGCTTCAACTTTTAATAATAGTGATGAAAATAAGCCATCTCCATTGATGCGTTAAAACTCTTACAATTTTAAGTCTCAGTGAATCACGTGGTATAATAACAACTATTCAGTTTGATTTAAACTACTTTACATTCTCTTTAAGCTTTTTTCAATCTTCCTATTTCTTTCGTTCTTTCACTTCCTTCGTTTTTATCTTCTCTTCTTTGTCATGTCCTTTACCTTTCCGTTAACCACTCATTAAAATAAAACAGGTAAAAAAGAAAAAAAAATGAAAATTTACCATAATTTTACATCCAAGGAGATCAAAAAAAGTATCTAAAAAAAAAGAAAGAAATAGTCTAACGTTTCATTGAAGATTTACCAACGAAAAGTGGAAGTGAGAACGGAAAAAGATGAGAGAGATTCTCTCTTTATTTTAGGAGGTTTTCTCGGATATATGATTTCGATTTTCTTTTCTTTTAGTTTCTGCCGATTTTTTCGAAAATGGAGGTAGGTGCCCTTTTTTCCTTTTTTTTTCTTTTTGTTTTGTTATTAATTATTGTCTTTTCGATAAGATTTTGGTTTCTCTTTCGAATTTTTAGATTTTACAGATTCTCTTTTTGTTTATTTCATTTTTCGTTTTATTACTTTCTTTTAGTCTTCATTACTAACAATTTTCTTTTCTTTTTTTAGATCCCATTTTTCTTTATCGAAATGTTGGTATTCATCTGGCACTTCTAACTTTCCACCTTTTCTTTTATGTCTTTGACTCCTTTTTTCTTTCAAATCTAGCGATTTCTCTTTTAGGTTTTTGAAATGAAGGTTAATATTCACTAATTTTCAATGATTTTCCATTTTTTTATTTATTTTTTTTTAGAATTGTTTATTTATTTTATTTCTTTAGGTTTCAAATGACTTTTTCTTGTGAATTCGTAAGTGTTGGCGCCTTTTTCTTAAAATTTCATTTTAATATTAATTAACAATTTTATTTTTTCTTTTTAATTTAGGTGATTTTTCGGGTCTCTGAACATAGCATTTTCTTTGAGTCTATACTTTTACCGTGTCCTCTTCCATTATTTCCTCCGTGATTTCCTCTCAAAAAAACAAATTGTATATAGACCACCTAAATTGAGAGATCCGAGAAGAAAAAGTAAAAGCCTTAAAAACACAATTTTGATTTGGTTAGCTAAATTCATTATATTGGTTGTAAATATTTATAAATTATGTCTGAAGAATAAAATTATCATTTCCACCAATTCCGCCGGTTGGCAATTCGAATTCACTTAACTTCATTACCACGACTTCATGTTGATTTCTTATCATTTCAGCCGAAACCGTGCATCTACTCACAATCCTACTGATGTTGATAATAATATCACAAGAACAGCGACAAGGATCAAATGAAGAAAAAATAATAATAATAACACTAGATATCGTCAAAAAAAAAGAAAAGAGAAATTTCGGTGGTGGTGGTCGCATGGTCGTAACGTAACAGTAAACAAAAAAGAAATAAGGTAGTTTATTAATTGTTTTTGTTCATCTATGTATTTATTATTTTTTTAAAAAAATTTTATATTGCAGAAACGCAGATTTAATGAACAGAGTATTGTATCTAATATTAATGATATTGATATACTGTAAGTAGATATTATAAAAGAATCTTTTCTCGAAGATCCGTGGGCTGTCCTCATGAAACATTAATCAATCAAATTTTTTTTTTAATTTATATTACATACAAAAAAAATAAAAAAATAAAATTCTATAGTTGAATTGTCTTAATAAATATAATATCAAAACAGTAATTCTTTCTTTTTTTAAAACTTAAACATGCTAAATAATGTTTTTCCTAAATACTGCTTTGTTATTAGGAACCACCACCTCCACCTGGAGTGGAAACGAGTTATAAAATATCGTTACGTAGATCCAAGAAATAAAAAGCATTTTAAAGATATCATACCTGAGTAACACCATAGAATAACATTCCAAACAATGGTAACCTAACTAAAGGATAAAATCCAATAGAGAAACCAAATAAAATTCCTTATCTTTCTCTAAACCATTTTCTTCTCACCTTGCATATTTTTTTTTTAAAAAAATTTAAGAGATGGCTGCTACCTATTCCTTCTTTTTTGTAGGTTCTGGTGATCAATTTTTGGATAGTGGAGTGGTAAATCGCAAATTTATTGAAACAACGAAACTAGTACTATTTTTTTTTTTTTTTTTTTTAAAGAACCACATTTCTATCTTTATTTTGCGGAGATTTTGGGAGGAGCTCTTGGAAATGAGAATATCAAGTTTTGTTTGTATAGCATTTTTTTTTTGCTTTTTTTGGAAAGGAAATGATATATTAACTGAATGATCCTATTTCTTTACTCTATAGGGACTTTTGACAGGAAAACAAATCGAATAATACTAAATTGCCCGGTATATAGTATAGATCATAATGACAAATGAGGGCAATTGTAATTTTAGAACGTTAAAAATATCAATATTTACACTTTTACAAATTTGTTTACAAATCTGACAATACATTTTAGCGATTTTATCAATGCATTTTAAAATTTTTGATAATACATTTTACATTTAACGATTTCGATAATGATCTCGATAATATATTTATACGACCCGGTTAAATCAGGCGACGATCCTCTTTAATGTGTCAACCTTATACATACGATTGACTTGACCATATCGTGATCAAACCTTGGTCATAACTTAGTCACGATGTGATTTTGATTTAAAAGCTTCTGCAAAGAATAGGAGTCGAAGAATATGTTTAATTAGACAGATAAAAGCGAATTCATTTTTTTTATTAAAAATATTTTTAAATGATGCATATAAAATCGATTTGAATTATAACGTATATGTGCGCAATGTGTACAGGTGTACATGTGCACAATTACACAACATAAAAATGTGCACAAAATATTACTAAAATAGATAAATTACAAAGGGTTTAAACTTTAAAATGATTTTCTTAATTTAGTAATAAATCATTTCGATAAAATTTTTAAAAAAAAAAAAAAAAAAAATTATTTAAATTACCGCACTAGTTATAATAAAAGATGTAAAAACTACTAGACAAAGACTAGAAATGCCAACACCAATAGAAACGCCGTCAGAACAAGCAGCAGCACCACCACCACCATCAGCACCACCACCAGCAGCAGCACAACCACCAGCAGCAGCAGCACCTCCACCACCACTAGAACCGCCACCGCCAGCACCTCCACCACCACCGGCAGCAGCAGCACCTCCACCACCACCAGAAGCAGCAGCAGCACCACCACCAGAAGCAGCAGCAGCACCTCCACCAGAAGCAGCAGCAGCACCTCCACCACCACCGGCAGCAGCAGCACCTCCACCACCAGCGGCAGCAGCACCTCCACCACCGGCAGCAGCAGCACCTCCACCACCAGAACTACCACGAGATACTAATTCATTTCTATATAAATTTTAATTATATATCGTTTTAGCAATATAATCTTTATAATATATACAAATAATTATAACTTACTCTGAATCTGATAGCGCTCTATGCGAAATAATTTCTTGAGTTGATGTTGAAATTAACAAAATTAAAAAGGCCAAAAGTAAAAGAATAATCTTCTGTGACATATTCATAATTTATGAATTTGCAAAAAAATTTTTTTTTTTTTGAATAAAAGGTGAGAGAGAAATGAAAGTAGTAGCAAAAAGTTGGAGACGAATCAACATTTATATTAATATGGTTTGGCACAAGGGTACAGTAAAAATGATTCCTAATTCCTAATTTAGATACCCGTCTGCAACTAATTCGGACAACGTTATCCGTCTGCAACTCGGGCATCATGCATACATGTCCAACAACCTTTTTTAAAGTTATTTTTTTTTTTAAAAAAAAAAAAACATTCCGCTTTATTCTTTTAATTTAGTAAGAATGAAATTTTCAACAAAAAATGTTCTTTTACTTTTGATATTTTTAATTTTGTTACTCTCAACATCAACGCAAGGAATTTCAGAGTAAGTTATGTTGCAAATTAAATTATTTAAGGTTATTTCGCTAAATTTTTAATAAATTTTATAGTAATGGACAGATAGCACCCCGTGGGGCTACTGCTGTTGCTGGTGGTGGGGCTACTGCTGTTGCTGGTGGTGGGGCTACTGCTGTTGTTGGTGGTGGTGCTACTGCTGTTGCTGGTGGTGGTGGTGGTGATGGCGGTGCTGTTGCTACTGCTGTTTGTAATCCTTGTAATAGTTGCAGTGGTGTTTCTGCTGGTACTGGTATTGGTGGTTTATTAATTGGCATTGCTTTAGTAGTATCTTTGCAATGGTGGACAGGTTGCATCAAACAAAAAGGAAAGGTAAAGAATATAGAAAAAGGTAAAGAGAATATGGAAAAAGGTAATGAGCTTATAGAAGAAGGTAATGTGAATATAGAAGAGGGTGAAGTGAGTAAAGATGGTGACAAAGTTGAAGAAGAGAGTGGATAAAAATATATCAAGTTCATTTGATTTTTTAAAGTTTTTTTTTTTTGCTACCATATACAAAGTCATAATATTCATAACTAATTAGTTTCAAAATCTTACAAAATTATAATATTTATCTTAAAAAAGTAAATTTAATTAGAAAATATTAGTTCAAAATATTTTTATAACATGTTAGAAGACAATTTAATGTATTATTCAATTTCTAACAAATTTAATTTTATAATTAATTTTTAAGTGTAAATTTTGCAAAAATAAATATATCCAAAAGTTTTGAAATTAATCATTATAAAATATGTACACAATAAATAAAAAAATAATATAATAAATAAGATTACATATTATAAAATTAAATAATTAAATATATTTTGTATTTATTATATCAGTTATTATTACTTAAACTAGGGATGCTTTTAAAGGAAAAATTATTATAAGACTTTCAAGAAATATATGAATTACCTTGAAAAAGTACTAAAGAAAATAAAAGAATTGAAGTTAAAGAAATGTAAATTTAAAAAATGAAATATTAAATTTTTAAGATATTATAAAAGTAGATTAATTACAATCAAATCCAAAAAAATTTGAAAAAATTCAAAATATTAAATAATCTAATAATATAAAAGATGTAAGATTATTCTTAAGTTTATATTTATATTATAAAAAATTTATTGAAGATTTTTTAAAAGTTGCAAAACCTTTAAATAATTTAATAAAGAAAAATATAAAATTTGTATAAATAAATAAATAAATATATATATATATATTTAAAAACTTTTGAAAAATTAAAAAAAGGTTCACAAATACATAATAGCTTATATTATAATATTCTAATAGATTTTATAGAAAATTCTTTCCTATAGATCTGTGAATCAAATTTTTACAAAAAAAAAAATTTTTATTTGTCATAAAACCAGGTTTTTTACTAATAAAACCAGTTGCAAAAGTAGAAAAAATAAGTTTATTGACCTCAAATACACCTAATATGAAAGACCTTCAATATTTTAAATTTCATATTTTAAATTATTTAAAAAGTTTTATTTATAAAAACTAAGAGTTTCATATGGACCGATCAGCAGAATTAATAAAATTAACCTAAACTAAAGAATTTGACGTTAATTTAATAAAAAATAAGTTTCGCAAGTTTCACAAAAATTGGTTATATTTATGCTATATGATCATATGACACATAATATCAAGAAATTACTACAACAAAGTAGCATTAAAAAATTTTTTTCTTTCGTGAACTTCCTATTGAACTTCTTATCAACTCCCCATCAACTTTCCCATCAAAGTAAGTTGAGAATTTTTGCAAATATACCAGTAGTTATTTTACATTGTATAAAACTTGCAGCTATTTTTTATTATTTTTTTTTTTATAGTTTATAAAAAAATCTTATATAAACAGCAAAATTATTCAAAAAAATCTTTAAATAAATAAATAGCTCTGTGTTAATAATGATATTTTAACAAATTTAAATTATGTATTGAATAGTTTTTTATTAAAATCTATTTGATATTTGTTATTAATTATTTTTAAATTAATTTTTTTTCGTTAAATTATTTAATATTCTGAAATTTTGTTTCTTTTTTTTAATGGACTAACTTTATAATATTTTTTTCCTTTTTTTTTAGAAATTTCTTCTACTGGGCTCAGATTAAAAGGGATAAAATTTTTGGGAGAGATCTTAAAAGGTTATTTTACTTATTTTTTACATTTTTTGCTTATTTTTTCTTATGTGGGAACAGTTTTGATCTATTTTAATCAGTATTGCGCCACACAACTAATGATCGGTAAATTCTGCAAATTAGCAGATATGTTTTAACATAACTTTTACATTTCTTAGTAACACCCCAATTTATAACTCTTTTTTTAAGAAATATAACAACCTTATAGTGACAATAAGAATAAAAATAATATAGTTCTGCATGTAACTAAAACTTTTCTCATTACTTTTTTTAATATATTCATTAACAATAATTTCTTTCAAAAGGTTATTATTACTAAGGAAATATAGAAGCATTAGTTTATTATATAAATGCCACTCAAATCTAAAATAATTTGGGATTATAGCAGCCTAAATGTACAAATCCAAATTAATTTACAAATTACATATATAAATTTTGCAATTTATACATTTAGGATTTGGGAATTATGATTGTCAAAATATACAAATTAATTTGAGATTTACTTAAAATAATTTGGGTGGCATTTATAATCTATTACTATAAAATAATAATAAATTTCCAATATGAAAAGTTTAAGAGATCAGCAACATCAATTAGATTTAATAAATCTTAATGATATAAAAGATATCATACCTTTACGTTAATCATAATTATCTTAACTTATTACTATCCAAATCTTAAAAAAAAGCTGCTAAAAAAAACTGAAGAAATAATAACAACAATAGTTGTTTTCTACTAACAATACTCTCTTGAAAGAAAAAAATTCTTTTATATCTTTTAGCAATTTATTACATGAGAATACGCTTCAAAATCAAAAGTAATTATATTTAAAGATATGTTAGTCTTTTCTCCTTCTACTTCCACAAGTCAAATTAAGAAAAATAGTTTTAGTCTATTTGCAAACATGCTGGGTAATTTTTAGTTATATTCATCTGATTTGTGGTGATCTAAAGGTGATTTTATGATGCAAATTAATATCAATCAGAATTTCTTTTTGCCGTATGAATCAGAATGCCAATATGTGATTCAGATTTAACTTTTTACTAAGGATGATGCCAGTATGATGCTGCAAATAGGTAATTGCAGAATAATTGTGATTTGTAATATTGCGGAATATTGCAGATTTTGAAGTCTAAATGTTCACAATTCCACAATCCGCAATTGTCTGCAATTTTGAAAATATTCTGCAATACTGCAAAGAGCCACTAGTAATACAATTCAATTACGAAAATATTGCAGAATTGCAGAATTGCAGATTGTCTGCAAAAAAAAAATTTTTTTTAATAAATATAATTTTTTAATTTAACTAATAAAGAAACTGATTTCTTATTATTACTAAAAGTAAAAAAATTCAGTTTTTCATTAATAAAATTTTTTTTTAAAAAAAACAGTTTATTTTTCAGAAAAAAATCTGGCCAGTTAATTTAATGGTTATTAATGATTAAAGCTCTGCATGAGCCGGCTCAAGTCAAGCTACAGTCTAACTTGGCTTGGCTTGAAAAAAAAATTCTGGCTTGAGCCAAAATGAGTCAAGCCACAAAAAATCTTGGCTCAACTCATTCAAGCCAAGCTGAGCCATGAAAAATTCTGGCTCAAGCCAAGTTGAGCTTGAGCTGGCTTAAGCTGGCTCAAGCTTTATTATCAAAAAAAAAAGCTGAAACTAGGCGTTTTTATATGTAAAGTTACAAAAAAAAACACCAGAACTAATGGTTCTAGCAGGACCCCGAATAATACTAATATAACTCACATACAGGTTTGCGTTGAGTTTATATGAAATTACTTTTTAAACCTACAAATTGAGTTTGCGTAGATCGGACAATTTGGGAGTAACTCACATATTATATTTGCGTAGAGTTTATAATAAATATACGTGGATTTATTTTTAAAAAATACTAATTTTGGTAAATTAAATTACTCGGTATTTACCAAAATTTATTTTATTTTATTTATTTTTTCACTTTTTTTCGGTATTTTATATCAAATTTATTTATTTTTATTATTCTTTTTCAGTTTTTAATACCCTAATTCCAAAAGTCCGGTCGTGTTTTTTACCCGGCAACACTACAAAAAATAAAAAAAAATAATTAATTAGTTAAAAAAAGAACAATGAAAAACGCCTCACCTACCCTCCCTTACCTTAATTCCAAAAGTCCGGTCATGTTTTTCGTCTGGCAACACTACAAAAAGTAAAAAAAAAATAATTAATTAGTTAAAAAAAAATACCGAAAAACACTTCCCACCCTTCCTTACTTTAATTCCAAAAGTCCGGTCATGTCTTTCGTCTGGCAATACTACAAAAAATAAAAATAAAAAATAATTAATTAATTAGTTAAAAAAAAATACCGAAAAACACTTCCCACCCTCCCTTACCTTAATTTCAAAAGTCTGGTTATGCTTTTCGTCCGGCAACACTACAAAAAATAAAAATAAAAAATAATTAATTAATTAGTTAAAAAAAAATAATGAAACACCTCCCCCAACCTCTCCCTTACCTTAATTTCAAAAGTCTGGTCATGCCTTTCATCCGGCAACACTACAAAAAAATAAAAAATAATTAATTAATTAGTTAAAAAACACCAAAAAACACTTTTCCACCCTCCCTTACCTTAATTCCAAAAGTCTGATCGTGCTTTTCATCTGGCAACACTACAAAAAGTAAAAAAAAAGATAATACTTAATTAGTTAAAAAAAACACTGAAACACTTCCTCCAACCCCTCCCTTACCTTAATTCCAAAAGTCCGGTCGTACTTTTCGTCTGGCAACACCACAAAAATAAACTGATAAATGATTAAAAAAAAGATCAGATATTCGGATTATCTGATTAGATCGGCAAGTCACATGACCCTGCCTTTATACCGAATAATTCGTTATAGCGTTAATGGCGTTTTGTATTATAAAATCATAAAAAAAAATGCCAGAACTATTAGTACTGGCATTTTTTACTCATAAAATTGCAAAAAGTGCCAGAACAAATAGTTCTGGCATTTTTTATATATAAATTTGCAAAAAAAAATGCCAGAACTATTGGTACTGGCGTTTTTTATAAAAAATTGCCAAGCTTGATCTGGCTCATGAGCCGGCTTGAGCTTTTCAAGCCAAGCCCACTGCCAGCTTGAGTTTATCAAGCCAAGCCTAATACCTGACTCAAGCTTTTTCAAGCTGGCTTGTGAGCCACCAAGCCAATTTAATCATGGCTTGGCTTGGCTCAGCTTGAAAAGCTTGAGCCAGCTTGCAAGCTGGCTTAGCTTATGCAGAGCTTTATTAATGATCCAGATGTAATGCATTTTGGTTTAATTAAAAAAAAATGTTATTTTTAAACGTTTAATTAAAAAAATGTTATTTTTAAACGTTTAATTAAAAAAATGTTATTTTTAAACGTTTAATTAAAAAAATGTTATTTTTAAACGTTTAATTAAAAAAAATGTTATTTTTAAACGTTTAATTAAAAAAAATGTTATTTTTAAACGTTTAATTAAAAAAAATGTTATTTTTAAACGTTTAATTAAAAAAAATGTTATTTTTAAACGTTTAATTAAAAAAATATTATTTTTAAATGTTTAATTAAAAAAACGTTATTTTTAAATGTTTAATTAAAAAACGTTATTTTTAAATGTTTAATTAAAAAAAATGTTATTTTTAAATGTTTAATTAAAAAAATGTTATTTTTAAATGTTTAATTAAAAAAACATTATTTTTAAACGTTTAGTTAAAAAATAATGTTATTTTTAAACGTTTAGTTAAAAAATAATGTTATTTTTAAACATTTAGGCCAGATGTAGTACATTTGGATGTAAGACTAACTAATTGCAAATTTGCAATTAGTTGGTCTTTGCACCAAATTGAGAAGGAATTTCTTTTTTGTTCTCTAGAGGTATATATTATACAGTAAATATAATATTATTTATAATATTATGTTCAGACTTTATGAACAATAGTTATATAAATAATCTTAACCATTTTCATCATTTTCATTTTCTTCTCGATCTTTATTATTTTCTCTCCTCTCGTTCTCTCTTCTCTTTTCAGTATTTCTTTCTTCTTGTTCTAAGGGAAAATATTTATTATAACAAAGTAAATTTAAGATTCGCATAAATATTATTTCAATTGAACAATAAAATAAATATTGCAACTTACCCAGAAGTCTTGCAAGATTATTTTGTCTATTATTATCATTTCTCTTCTCTCTTCTCTCTTTTTCTCTCTTTTCCTCCTCCCTTCTCTCTATCTCTCACCTCTTCTTTTCTCTTTCTCTCTCAATATTTCCTTCATTTTGCTCTGAGGAAAAATATTCATAATAAAGTAATTTATTAAATTTATTAATAAAATTCACAAAAATATCATTCTGATTAAATAATAAAATAATTTTAAAGTACTTATCAAGAAGTCTCACGAGATCATCATCTTGTCTATCATCCTCCTCCTCTTCTTCGATATCTTCATCTTATCTATTCAAATTATCTTGTTTATATTCACTCTCTTTTGCTCTCCTTCCCTTATTATAATTACATGAATTGATAATATTTATCTTAAAACTTGTGGCATCTTTTTGAGAATTGGGGCTATATGTACGAACAATTTTTGTACTTTTTGCTGCTGTACTCCTGCCTTTAGCATCATTACAATAATATTAAGACACAATTCCTTTATAACTGAAAAAATATAAATCATAATAATATTATCTTTTCCTGTTACTTTTTTGCATTTAACCATGATAAACAAAGTAAGGTAATATTGATATTGTGCTAACAGTTAACAAAGCAAGATTACAGTATTTGATACTACTGTACTAATGGTAACATATAGGAATAGAAGAGATTTCTGATGAAAAATAAATGCTACATCATCTTTATTTATAGAGATTTTTTCCAATTATTAAAGAAAAATATTTCATTAATGGTTACATTAGTTTCTTATCTGAATTGAGATTTTAATGGTTGCATATAAAGAAATTTATTAAATAGTATATAAACAGAAATCTGAGTTAACAAATTTTGAATTTGGTAATTAATCAGGAAAAAGGTTAATGATTGCATTAGTTCTTTGTTTATTTGTTCATGGTAATTAACAGAAATTTTTGGGCAATGATTCACAGTGCGTTAACGGTAAAAAACCTTATATGAATAATGACGTGTTAACATTAAATAAAATGACATATTAGCAGTTATAAAGAATATTGTGATTACAAAACATAAACAGAAACTTGAGTCTGAGCAATGATCCACATGTTAACAGTAAGAAACTTTATATAAACAATGATGTGTTAACATTATTCGAAATAATGTATTAGCGGTTATAAAGAAATTTTATATTTTAGGTAGTGATCCTTGTTACCAGAAGGAAGTTTAATGAATATCATGATCGCAGAACACAAACGGAAATTTGGAATTTGAATTTTTGGGAGATTTGTTAATTTTCTTACAGAAATTTATTTGGTTCAGTACATATATAAATTATCTTTACTTCTGATTACAACTTTATTATTTCAAAAATTTTACATGACTATATTTGCTATTTTAAAGAATGTCTAATAAAATAAAATCTTTAATCAATGAGAATTTGACAAGATCTATTAAATTATCACTAAAGAAAATCTTTTCAAAGCTAAATATTTACAAACCTAAAAGAATTCATCACAACAAGAAGTCATATGAAAGAAGAAAAATATATTCAAAAGATGATCTGATGGTGATAATTCTTTCACAAGGAAATACCAAGTCATGATCTCGATCAAATTCAATTTCATATGACTTATGCTCAACATTAAATATTGTTATACCAGATAAAAAGACTTGGTGTCCTGTCAAAAATATTAACATAAAAGTTAATGTCTTTTGAGGAGAAGAATATAGAAAAAAACAAATTGATTTGACAATCCCACAAACTAGTTCTTACAGTTCATTTAAAAAAGCTATATCAGAAAAGTTAGGGTATGGAATATCAAGTGATTTTGCTATACTTTATCATATAAAAAAATATGACCCAAACAATACCATAAGAAGAATTTTACTTGATTATTGGATAAAGAACAAGATGTTGTGGTTTGTGGATAATGATTTTATATTTAGGAAGCATTTGTTGTTATGAAAGGATTATATTGAAATTACAGCTGTGAGAAAATCCATCATATAATGTTATTTTTATATACTAACCATTATTATTAATGATCACATGTATTTTGTATTATGAATAAGTTTTTCTTTTACTTAAAAATGCATCAATATAACTTTTATATCAACTTATAGTTCTTCATTATGCAGAAATTTTGGAAAAAATTTAATATCATGACCCTTAGGATGGATATAAATAAAGCTGATCATTAAAAAAAAGATCAATGAACGTAAACATTATATTTACGAAGTGTATATAATATATCAGTTCTTATATATCAATATTATGTATTATACTATTTGAAAAATGTTATTTATTATAGTCTTTCTTATGTTATATTATAAATTATAATCAATCGCTTTAGATTCAAGAATACAAGGAAAATTCACAAGATCACGATTACTAAGAAAAAATTCACAAGAATTTTTCTTAATGCTGCTTAAAAATTAAAGTTTAAATATAATACTGCTTATTTTTTAAATTAATAAATTAAAATTTTCAAAATTTAATAATTGAAATCACGTAAGAAAAATTTGTAAGAGTTTTCTTCTGTTAATACGTCAGTTTTTCAGATAATTGCTCTAAAATTTTTGTTAATATACTACGAATGTACAGTACCCATTAACAATTCGTATAATTGCCCAAAAATTTCTGTTAATTACCGTAAACAATGTAAAAATTTCTGTTTGTATTATGCGATCACAACATTTATTAAATTTCCTTCTGTTAATAAGTCAATTTCAGATCACTGCCTAAAATATAAAAATTTCTTTATAACCACTAATACGTTATTTCAGACAATGTTAACACGCCATTGTTCATATAAAGTTTCTTACCATTAACGCGTGGATTATTACCTAGACCCAAGTTTCTGTTTATATTCTGCGTTTACGACATTCAATTTTTGGATCACTGCCTAAAATATAAAATTTCTTTATAACCACTAATACGTCATTTCAGACAATGTTAACATGCTATTATTCATATAAAGTTTCTTGCTATCAACACGTGGATCATTGCCCAGACCCAAGTTTCTGTTTATGTTTTGCAGTCACAACATTCATTAAATTTTCTTCAGATTTTTCAGATCACTGTCTAAAATTCTGGACAAAGAAATAATATAACCATTAGTATAAAATTTCTTTATAACCATTAACACGTCATTTTGAACAAAGAACCAATATAATCATTAATAAAGTTTCCTGCAAAAATTTGTTAATCCAAATTTCTGTCTATACATGTGACCATGATGTCCAGTAAATTTTTTTATATGCAACAATCATTAACATCTCAATTCGGACAATGAACTAATAACTAATAAAGTTTTCATACACACAGCTATAATTCAATAAATTTCTTTATATACGCAATCGTTAACATGTCAATATAAAGAACTAATGTATCCATTAACACTATTAATAAAGTTTCCTGATCAATTGTCCAAAAATTTGTTAACCTGAATTTCTATTTATGTATTGCGACCATGATGTTATAACATTCAATTGAAAATACTATATAAAAGTAATTAACAGAATGACAGAAAATATCATAAATTAAATATGTATAAAAAGCGCATGACCATTTTGATTTCATTTTATTGCTATAGTCATGTTACAAAATAAATATCAAAAGGCGAATATTGCTACACTAATTGAAAATAGACAATTCAGCCTAAATTTAACCAGGTTAAATATAGGTCGAATGACGATCTAACCTATGTCAAATTGAGGCCAATTTTTTTGGTGCATTTAGAGTACCAATCATCTCAAATTCGGAAAGAAAATTTGACCATTATTTTATCTATATTAGGACATTATTACATATTTATTTAACCCTAAACAAAACTATATTTAACTACTGTATGTAACCCAAATATAATTGATAAATAGGTCAAACTAGAGGTTTTTCAAGGTCAAATAATAGTAGTTTTATTAACATTTTATTTATAGCTACATATTATAATATTCATTATATAAAATTCTATATAACATTTATCTATCTATATATTATCACTTATTATTATTCACATTAATCTATCCGCCATTATATTCACAACCATCATCTACACAATTAAGTATCCTAAAAAATCCTAAATTCATATCATATAAAAGTCAAAGGGTAATCTAAAAAAAAAAATAAAAAATGAATTCATTAATTAACGATTCGTAAAAATAAAAATTATAATCAATAAAAAACACACTATAAATCCGCATATCTAAAGATCTTAAAGAATAATTGTTCTCTTAAAAAAAGATAAATAACAAACATTATTAAACGTTTTGCTGAAAGAAAAAAATAAAAACTAAAAAAAATAATTGATTGCCTATCAAATTTTATGCATCCAGATCCATCTAAAATAAAGATATACTGGCAGATTTCATGTGTCCAAACTTGTCTAAAAAAGGAATAAACACCATTAAATGGAATAAATTTAATCAATAATTCTTATCATAAATATTAGTATTTTATGAAAAACTGTTTAAAAATATTCTTTAGAAAGCTAGAGTTTCTATCTTTCAAATAAACTTTAGTAAAGTATAATACAAATAAGGCTTATAACGAAATATTACACTATGAAGTCGTCATTAAGTTGCGAATCTCCTATGGTAAATTGCGAATCACCTAGAGAACATATCTTCAAATTAACTTTAAACTTATGAAACCTTACAAATTAATAGTATAATAAAAAAGAATATTAGTTATATCAAAAAATCATTGTGCATTTACTTATTCAAATAAAATTTTTTATTAATGCCATTTTATTTTTTTATTATTAGTCATATTTGATTTTAAAAGTCTAAATACATTCAAAAAGACTAATAGCAAATGGTTAAACATTTTAATAAATAAATGAAGCGCATGTTTATACTCTTTTTAAATGTGTATTTAACAAAATTCATATAGTAGTTTGCGAGAAATCATAAATTTTGCTTGTTGTGGGTCATGTGATGATCTACATTTTTTAGTCTAAAATCATATATATGTTGTGACGTAGATACACTTTACCCTTAATATATATGCTGAAACATATGAAATTGTATCACAAAAGTCTTGTATTATCATCTTTCCTAAAATGGAAATAAAGATTTTATGTAATATCATCCTGCGCAGCCTTCTCCTTTCCCTTTATTAAATTACGTCATTTCTGGCACTCTCCTTAGTCTAATGTCAAGCATAACCTATTCCATTTATGATTAAATATACCTCTAAAATTTCCTGTGTTTGGATAATATTGCACATGATAGATATCACTTAAGTGTCATCATTCATTTTTTTATTTAGTTCTGTCTCAGGTTAATCATTTACTAATTTGGACTGTTAGCATACAACAGATTCAGTGGTAGATGGAATCAATGTGATGTCTATAACTATATGTTCTGATTGGATGTTGATTTATTTTGTTAGTATAGCTGAGATTTGAACAGTATTATTAGTGTTGTCCATTGCAATATCCTGAGTATTATTAGCTTGTTGAATATATTTAGGCAAAGTTTTACTAAAATAAACTGTTTTATTCTTTTGACTACTTCTTTCCTTCTCTTATAATTAAGGGATTAACACCAGGATGCATTGGAGATAAAGGTATTATAACCTTAGGTTGTTGTACTAGACATATCAGTCATCCCACAAAGTTTTCTGGATTCATAATGTTTAGAGCTGCAGCATTTTTAGTCATAGATACTGTTATAGACAATGTTAGGAATGATACTAAAGATGTATAAAATAAATTTAATAATAATAAATGGCAATAAAATTTGTAAAGTAATTTCTGAAAATTTTTGCCCAGAAATTTTGTGAAAAGAGTTCTACCCCTTTAAGATGACATATAAAATATAACATATTTGATGCATTTAACTTTTTAAATGGCAGGTTGCAAATATACAAGTTCCATATTTTGAGCTATAGCAGGCACTCTGCATTTACTTTTGCTAATTTTTTCAATTTTTTAATATACATTTTATTTTTATTATTATTTTCAAATTTCAAATTCAGCTTTTATTATTTTTTTCAAATTGTTAAATTATAGCCGTTTTCAAATTACTGTGATCAGGTGATTTGTCGATCAATTAAATTAAAACACCGAAACCACCAAAACAAGCGAAAACAATAAAATACTACATATTTATGCTACTAAAGACACAATGAACCAGTTTTAAAACTATTATTTTTTTTAAAAAAATATTTATTTCCTTTTATTTTATTTGGAAAGTGCTTTAAGATACTTTATTTTGAATATTTTGAAACATAAACAAAAAAAAAAAGTTTTTTTTTCATTTCTTTTATCTATTAACTATTTCTAACTATTTTTTAGAGTTTTCGGAACTTTAAGAATATTTCTATTTAAACATTAGTGTAAAGTTGAAGTCAAGAAATCCTTAAAGAAATACTACCCTCTACCTAAAGAACCAAAGATCTAAAATAAAAAATTGTGGTTAACAAATAAAAAAATAGTTAGAAATGAAAAAATAAGTGGGAATAATGAAATAAAATAAAAGTGTTATCTCTTACTTGTGGAATTTCTAGGAATCGGTTTATAAGCTATAGAAGCGAACGATAAAAAAAATAGTTATACAATGATGGTTTAGCATTACGCAGATCAAATGATAATCATAGTATTTATAGTAAAAATGTGATTTTATTTTTGTAGTCTTAATTTATTGCAAAAATTAATCGCCGATCACACCATTTTGAAAACAGATATTTATCTTAAGTCAAAACTGCTGAGATAATACATAGAATTAGGAGCAACAACGCTTGATCTCGTACGTGAATCATATCTAAAAACTATCAAACACACATTGTCTCTGCTCCAAGTATTAGTATCGTCGGGAGTTAATGTATTTCTGGCAATTTTGTAAAACTTGGCATATCCACCAGACCCAGTTTTCTGAATGGCTACGTCAACATCTATATTCAAATCGTTAAGAATCACGATCGGATCCCTTGAATAAAATTTTTATTTTAAATCGTTTAAATATTTTTCGAAACACACTTATGCGAAAAAAAATTTCTGGCAAAAATCATATAATGTCCTAGTTTTATAAATAGTTTATATTATATATATACTCACGCAAAAACTAACGACAAGTATGTGAACTATTTAAAAGAAAATTGTATAGTTAAATTTTGATTATATTATTCAACTTTTTAAAAAAAAAATACATATGGCAATACAAATAATAATATAGAATTTCATTTTTCGTTGTTAAATTGGTTGTTGAATAGAAAGTATTTTAATGAACTATATTTATAATAAAATACTTATATATTAAATTTATTCTGGCTTTAAAATTTTGCCTATATAAAAACGTGGCATAAAAAACAAGCATTTTTTTTAAAAAAATAATAATGGCTTAGCGTTGAGATATCTATTTTATCATTGATTAAAATATGAAAAACGTGGCATAAAATCCAGCATTTTTTTAAAAAATAATGATGGCTTAACGTTAAATATCGATATGGCTTAACGTAATTTTTAAAAGCGACTTATTATCGTTATTGATTTTTATAATTGATGAAAAAAATGGCTATGGAAGTAACTTGTTTTGACTCCAGTGAACTAACTACTATGAAAAATTATTTTAAAAGTTTAAATTATTTGATCATACTAATAAAAAAAATGAGGTGATTGGTTTCTTTAGTCAAAATTCAATAGTGTTAGCTTTAGCGATTTAAAAAAAGCAAATAATTACAAATATATTATTAAACCATTTGGGTTGACGTACGGCCAGTATCCCGTTTTATCTGGTGTTAGGTGAAATGTCCACTAACTAGTCCGTATTAGGTGGTACGTCCATGAGCTAACACGTTTCATCTATGTTTGTTCAATCCATATTTCATGTAAACAACTATCCTGTCCCAGGATGATATATTGCGACAGGAATAATTATTCTGTCGCAGTCATCATAATCCAATTAAAGATCGAAAAATGTCCGTATCCTAAATTTAATTCGTATAAGGCATGGTTTAATAAAAGTGGCTTACTTTTGACATAGTGACGATTAGCTTTGTGGCTTAATTATAAATATTTTCAAGAGATGGTTAAATTTAAATTTAGGCTTATGGCTTAAACTCATACTGATTTTTTATGTGTATATCTAGTGTTAGGTGAAACGTCCACTAGCTAGTCCGTATTAGGTGGTACAGTGGGATATCAAAAATCACCGGACAGTTTTTTTTCAGAATTGCATAACTGCATTTTCTCAGCATCCAGTGATCATTAAACAATGAACCAAAGCTTGTTAGAATCACCATAACAAGATGCATTGAATGGTATTATCTGTGTATCTCTAGCATTAATAGGTAATTAGTTATTGTCAAGTATTTATAAACAGTAAAATAGAAATAACTTTTCATCCTCTAATGCTAAAAACATAAAAATAATACCATTCGATTTGACTTGTTATGGCGAATCTAACAAGATATGCCTCATCATTCTATGATTAATGGGCAATGAAACGCCTTGATACTTTTATTTTTCATTATTAAAAAAATTTTCAAAAATCATGATTTTAAAATAAACTTTAAATGGAGTTTAAATGTCACCCGGTGATCATACAAAGATGATCAAAAGCTCATTAGATTCGTCTCATTGAGATGCATTGAATGGTGGTATTTATATATTTCTAGCAGTAATAGATAGTTAATTATGATCAATTCTCTCTAAATTAAAAAATGGTGATAACGTTTTATCTATTGATGCTAGAGATAAAAAATACTGCCATTTAATGTGTCTCATTATGATAAATATAATGAGCTTTTTTTGTTTTTATATTACCACCAGACAAGTAAACGCCTTGATGTTTCTACATGTCAATATTAAAAAAATTGTTAAAAAAATACAATTTTAGAATAAACTTTAAATGGAGTTTAAATGTCACCCAGTGATCATACAAAGATGATCAAAGGCTCATTAGATTCGTCTCATTGAGGTGCATTGAATGGTGGTATTTTTATATTTCTAGCATTAATAGATAGTTAATTATGATCAATAATCTCTAAATTAAAAAATGGTGATAACGTTTTATCTATTGATGCTAGAGATAAAAAATACTGCCATTTAATGTGTCTCATTATGATAAATATAATGAGCTTTTTTTGTTTTTATATTACCACCAGACAAGTAAACGCCTTGATGTTTCTACATGTCAATATTAAAAAAATTGTTAAAAAAATATAATTTTAAAATAAACTTTAAATGGAATTTAAATGTCACCCAGTAATCATACAAAGATAATCAAAGGCTCATTAGATTCGTCTCATTGAGATGCATCGAATGGTAGTATTTATATATCTTTAACATATATAGGCAATAAGTTATGACAAATATTCTCTAAATGATAAAGTGCAAATAACTTTTTACCTACTAATGTTAGTATTATAAAAAATACTGTCATTTAATGCATTTCATTTTGATAAATATAATGAGCTTTTTTTTATCTTTATTTAATATACTGTATTCTAAATATTCAAAGCCAAATGCATAAAGCCAAATATGCTAAGCAAATATACTAAGCCAAATAACTAAGCCTTATGTGTTAACCCAATATGCTAAGCCAAATACTAAGCAAATATGATGCAAAGCAAGTCAAGTATATTAAGCCAAAAATTAAAAAAAATATATAAACATTAAAATTTTTACCAATTTGTATTTATGATAATATTTATTTTTTATAAATATTTTTTTTTAAAAAAATTTCTTTACTATTAAAAAAGTCTTTAAAATTATATAGTTTCTTCTTTTCCTTAATATTATAAATTATAAAAAAAATAATAAATTATTTAAATGGCTGCTACCCAATGTAAAGAACTTACAGAATTCCAGCGTGGTGAAATAATAGGTGCTTGGAAATGTGATTTTAGCATAAGGAAAATAAGTGAAATATTAAAACATTCAAAAAGTACAGTTCATGAAGTTATTGCTGCATATAAAGAAGGATTTGAAACACTATCTTCACGAAGTGGTAGTCCACTTATTATAACAGAAAGAGATGGCCGCCATTTAATGCAAACTCTTAATAAAAACCGAAAAACTACTATTGATGAATTGTGTGAAAACTTTACTACTTCTACTTCAATAGAGGCAAGCCCAATTACTATCAAACGATATCTCCATAAAAATAATATTTATGGACGAGTTGGAGCAAAAAAACCCTTTGTAAATGCAGCTAATAAAATGAAAAGATTAAAATGGGCTAAACAAAAAGTAAAGTGGATAAATGAATGGGAAAACATTATTTGGAGTGATGAATGTAAATTTGAAGTATTTGGTGGTGATGGAAAAAGATATGTTTGGAGAACTCCTCAGGAAAAATATAATCCAAAATGTCTTATTCCTACATTTAAATCAGGTCAAGAAAGTGTAATGATTTGGGGTTGTTTTGTAAAAAATAAATTAGGTCCATTAGTTAAATTAGAAGGTAAAATAACAGCAAATGTCTATGTAAAAGAAATACTTGAAAAACATTTATTGCCCTTTATAAATAATTTAGAAGATAAAGAAAATTATATTTTTCAAGAAGATAATGCTCCTATTCATACAGCAAATATAGCAAAAAAGTGGAAAGAAGATAATAATATTGCAAGCTTACCATGGCCTGCACAAAGTTCAGATTTGAATCCTATAGAAAATCTATGGGATGAATTGGAAAGAAAAGTCAGAAATCATAGACCATTACCAAAAAATCAAGATGATTTATGGAAGATTTTACAAGAAGAATGGTTAAATCTTGATGAAAAAATATATAAAAATCTTGTAGATAGTATACCACGCCGTGTTGCTGCAGTTATTGAAAATAAAGGTGATCCTACAAAATATTAATAATAAAATAATAAATATTTTTTTTTTATAATTAAAATGTATTTTTTGTCAAAAACTTTAACTACACTTATTTTATTACTATTTAATTTTTTTCAATGAGATGAATCTAATGAGCTTTTAATCAACTTTGTATAATCACTGAGTAATAATTCTAAAATTACATTTTTTTAATAAATTTTTTTAATATTAACATTTAGAAACATCAAGGCATTTTCTCATCTGGTGGTAATATTAAAACAAAAAAAGCTCATTATATTTATCATAATGAGACACATTAAATGGTAGTATTTTACATCTCTAGTATCAATAGATAAAAAGTTATAACCACTTTTTAATTTAAAGAATATTGATCATAATTAACTATCTATTAATGCTAGAAATCTAAAAATACCACCATTCAATGCATCTCAATGAGACGAATCTAATGAGCTTTTGATTATCTTTGTATGATCACTGGGTGACATTTAAACTCCATTTAAATTTATTTTAAAATTATATTTTTTTAACAATTTTTTTAATATTGACATGTAGAAACATCAAGGCGTTTTCTTGTCTGGCGGTAATATGAAAATAAAAAAAGCTCATTATATTTATCATAATGAGACACATTAAATAGTAGTATTTTATATCTCTAGCATCAATAGACAAAAAGTTATTACTACTTTTTAATTTAAAGAATATTGATCATAATTAACTATTTATTAATGCTAGAAATATAAAAATACCGTCATTCAATGCATCTCAATGAGACAAATCTAATGAGTTTTTGATCATCTTTGTATGATCACTGCATGACATTTAAACTCCATTTAAAGTTTATTTTAAAATTATATTTTTTTAACAATTTTTTTAATATTGACATGTAGAAACATCAAGGCGTTTAATTATCTGGTGGTAATATAAAAACAAAAAAAGCTCATTATATTTATCATAATGAGACACATTAAATGGCAGTATTTTAAATCTCTAGCATTAATAGATAAAATGTTATCACCATTTTTTAATTTAGAGATTATTGATCATAATTAACTATCTATTAATGCTAGAAATATATAAATACCACCATTCAATGCATCTCAATGAGACGAATCTAATGATCCTTTGATCATCTTTGTATGATCACTGGGTGACATTTAAACTCCATTTAAAGTTTATTTTAAAATCATGATTTTTGAAAATTTTTTTAATAATTAAAAATAAAAGTATCAAGGCGTTTCATTGCCCATTAATCATAGAATGATGAGGCATATCTTGTTAGATTCGCCATAACAAGACAAATCGAATGGTATTATTTTTATGTTTTTAGCATTAGAGACTGAAAAGTTATTCCTATTTTACTGTTTATAAATACTTGACAATAACTAATTACCTATTAATGCTAGAGATACACAGATAACATCATTCAATGCGCCTTGTTATGGTGATTCTAACAAGCTTTGGTTCATTGCTTAATGATCACTGGATGCTGAGAAAATGCGGTTAAGCAATTCTGAAAAAAAACTGTCCGGTGATTTTTGATATCCCACTGTACGTCCATGAGCTAACACGTTTCATCTATGTTTGTTCAATCCATATTTCATGTAAACAATTATCCTGTCCCAGGATGATATATTGTGACAGGAATAATTATTCTGCCGCAGACATCATAATTCAATTAATCCTATTTATTATCATATTTATCGGTTAAAATTTTTTGAAATATGTATATAATCCGTTAAAAACCTGATCCATATTTTTTAAATCTTGATTTTGAACGGATGTCCGGATTTCGGATGACCCCTCTAGTCAGAAGAACTTTTTTCTGTACAGCATTATATGACTATTACATGCATTTTTCATTCACTGACGTCATTTCACCTATCTACCCCTGCTTTTCCTTTTTTGAGTTTGCATCATCCAACTAAAAGTAACACCAACAATTCATATAATTGAACATAAAGAATTTGTTAATATAAATAATGTCCTCTGTTTTTTATTATAGTCATTATCATATAAAATAGCTGTATATTGTTTTCTATTATTAATTTATTATATCAATTTTTATAATAAATATAAGAAAATTATATAATTCAGTTGAAATCATTATACAAATCATAATTATTAATATATTTTGATTATTACAAAAGAAATTTATTTAGAACTAAGTGGGTTTTGTAGGACCCCGAACAATACATATATAGATAACAAAAAAATTTGCTTATTAGAAAGCAAAAAATAAAAAAAGTCGTAATTATAGATAAGTTAAAATTGTTAAAGTTATATATAGATTTTGCGTAGCAAGGGGTGATTTTCATACTACATATATAAGAAAAAATTTTAATTTTACTCGTACTTTTAAAAATTTTTTTAAAAAGATATTTTCTTTTTTCAATATATTATTGATTTTATACACTTTAGTTTTCATAAAATTAAATATTATATTTATAAAAAAATACATTTTTTATAATAATATTCTCTTATTCTTGTTTTTTGTTTACTAAATTTAACTATATGTAAAATAAATTTTAGTTGAATGAAATCACTTTTTATATTTAAGTAAAGCTGTTTAGCAATGTTAAAAGTATTCGGATCTTAATTTTCTTAAGGCTAGGTATAATATTTATAAAGAAATTTGTATTTTTCAAACAGTACTAATTCCAAAATTTTTTTTTTTCTCTTTTAACTTCAGGACGTAATTACATCACTTTGGTCAATTGAAATTACTTTTTTCCGCTTAAGTAAAGTTGTTCAGCGGGGTTGAATCTCTACCTACAGTAAAAATTGTAGGATGATTGGATTAATATTCGTGGAATGCGACCAAGGTTTGTACTTTCAATTATTTATCGTTTATTTGATTTTTAATTTTAAAATGTAATTTTACTATTTTTGGTTAAATAAAATCAACTCCTTGTGCTTAAGTAAGTTGTTCAGAACGGTTGAAAATAATTGTGCTTTATTTTTTATAACTTTAGGTATAATATTTATTGAAAGGTTAGTATTCCTATAATAGTATTAATTTTTAAATTTTTAATATTTTGGGTATTTAAATTAAGTTATTTATTACATTAAAATTTATTTGTATTTTAATTTTTATAATAAATTGTACTATAAATAAGTTATTTATAAAAGTTTTTATACATGTTATAAAATGAGTTGCTTAGCAATATAAAATTTTTGATGTTATAATAAAATTTTGCTTAGTAGAGTTTAAAATAATTTGCTTATTGATCATAGTAAAAAATTTGGATTTTAATGTGACCTATATATATATTGTTTGGGGTCCTGGTTTTGTGTATTTCTTTAATTACTAACATATATTTATTTATTTATTTTACATTGCTATTTTCTCTTATTACATACTAAAAATAAACATTCTAATGCTAATTAGAATATTATATTTTCAATAAGATCTGCTTATTTCTTTAGGCAAAATTTCAAATTTACTAGTAATTTTACCAACCCTTTTTGTCTCATAATTTTATCTTAGATATACTACGTACTGTCTAACGATTGTATTATTACTAGGAAAATGGTTTAAGAACCGTTGTTAAGTCTGGAATACAAATGCAACTAAATGAACCAATCATGCATCGACTCAATTTTTGAGCAGGCGGATAACAGGACATCTTGTACAACCTGGAGTAGAACATATATAGTCCTTCGCTATGCTCTGGACTAATTACCAACAAATGGAGATACAAAACATGTGATCGATGACACATGACATTTGTTCAGAGTATTATTATCTTGGAATAAATATTTCACTGGAGAAATTAAACCTGAAGCATGAATACAGAGAAAAATCTCTTTGAAAATTGGCCAATTATGTTGAATTATTCTATCGTTAATTGACTATTTGTGAATAATAATGAAACAACAAGAAGAGAATCAGTGATCATCATTAGATATCGAATGTTGTTCCATGAGATATATTTTTCTTTAGGCTCGATTTTGCATTATTTTTGTTTGTATATTGTATATCCTAACCAAAAATATTATAAAACTAGCCATAGCCAGTGATCGCTTACGGTATATTGATTTATCTGATCACAATTCATGTGAGCTTTTCCCAGTTTCACTGAGTGGAATGGGTATGTGTAACACATTAATTTGCTGCAAGAGAAAAATATAAAAATAAAGAGTATATCGATTTGGTTCTTAAAACTAAATGTAAAGGGAGTGAAAACTTTACGGCACCTTTAAAAAGATCAAAAAAATTTCATCTCATTCCATATCTGAATTGTATAACAATGATAATCACATCTCTTTTCCTTACCAAGCTAGGCACCAAAATTTTTTATTGGTGATAAACACCTTTAATATGTAACAACAAAGTTTGAGAAAAATATTTCTGGATGATCTGCGTGAAAACATGAAACTTTATTAATTATTATACTTGTGACAGAAATTAAGCTTATTTGTCATCCTTAATGAAAATCGAAGAAAACTCTAAGGAAATTGGGATAGATGTCCTCATAAGCGAAATGTCAACATTCTCGAAGATTGTGGATAAAATGATAAAGTTCTCTGATAAAGATTATTATTTTGGTTGTTTCCCTCTTAAATTTATCTTTTTACCTATTTTTGATGAAGAAGATTTCCTATTACGTATTAGTTGTTTTGTTAAAAAGCAATTTATATATAAAACAAGTTATGCCATGTAATAAAATATTGATAATTAGTTAGCTAAATATAGTTAAAATAAGGCTTATTTCATTTTTTAATACCAATAATTATGGACATTACTTCTTCACGAGTAAATATACACACCATTGGTTCAACTGAAGCAATGCTATGTAACATATGTAATATAGCAATCGCACGATAGAACAGAGTATAAAAGGTGTCATTTTTATTAACTTTATTCTGAATGAATTCTGAAATAAATTCTGATAACACTGTTAAAAATCAAGTCATTCTCTTAATGGGAAAGACAGGCATGTTTTCTTTAATTTCTTGTGTTCTCATTATTTTGTCGTTAATTATTAATTAAAAACCATTTCTTGCAGGGGCGAGGAAAAGTACATTTGGGAACCTGCTTCTTGGGAGACGTGATAGACTTTTTATAGTTTCAGATGGCTGGGTAAATGATAATCCCTTGTATTTACTCAGAACTCGTTTTGTTCTGTATTAAGAAACTGATAAAAATATAGGAATCGGAAATAAAAAAATGCCAAATAGAAATGTTATCATTTCACGGTAATACGTACAATATTGTTGACACACCCAGAACATCAGAAAATTTCTGCGGTTGATGCACATCTGATAAATATTGAAGGTTTTGATGAACATCAATAAATATGTTGTACATCGGATCTTTGGATAAAACCCTGATGTTCATTTAAATAATGATTATCATTAAAACAATGATGTGCAGCATTGTAAAACATTACATGTTCATCATTAATAAAATTTTATATTCAATTTTTTATTTATTATTATGTTACAAAACCAAAAATACATTAATTTTTTATTTAACTAAATTTGCAACTAATATATAATGTTCCTCAGTTTATCTCGATTTAAAAAACAGGGTATAACTAGTCCTACGTGTCCAAAGATCTGGCCGTCCTAAAAAAGTTATATCAAACATTAGTAAAATATTTGGCTAAATAAATAAATCAAACAAAAAATATTCAGTTGTTCTCTCACCTAGATCCACGCGTTCAATACCCAAAGAACCAGATATCTACAAAAAAAGAATAAACAAAATATTACTAGTGGTCGTTTCGTTAAACATTGATAAATATTTTTAATCAACCTGTTGCGAAATTTACCCATATATGATTTTTACGCGTAAATATCCTGAAGAATCGGTCTATATCTATAAAAAAAATAAAATATCTATTAATCATTTCGTTATAAGTTATTCCATCAAAATGAAATCCTTCTCACCGTCTAATAAATATTCTCAAGTAACTGATCCGTCTACAAAATAATAAAATACGATTAGTAATTGTTTCATTAAAAGTTATTCAAAGTAACAACCCCTATCAATTTTCAGTTTTCCACGCGTCTAGTAAATATCTTGAAGTACCAGTCTGTCTACAAAAAAAAAAAACGAAACAATTAGTAATAGTTTTGTTAAAAGAATTATTCAAAGAAAACAATTTCCTTCCCTACTCACCAATTTCTGCATGTCAAGTAAATTTTCGAAGTACAAGTCTGCCTACAAAAAGAAAAAATGAAACAATTAGTAATTGTTTCGTCAAAAGTTATTTACAAAAACCTTCCTTACTGATTCTCATATGCCTGTTTCGAAGTACTGGTAATCTACAGAAAAGACAGAATGAACAAACGTTAGTGTCTATTTCATTAAAAGAATTAATAAAAGACAAAAAAACCTTTCTCGCCGAGTTTCTACCGTGTCTAAATACTTTGCAGAAACCCGTGATTTGTTACTATGCAGTCAAGTGATCACTATCAAATCACAACGATCTAGTATCAAATACGTGACGATCATAGTGTCGAACTACCTCGTGAAACTATCGATGACATTTCTTTTCGAAGTCTTTTCAAAGTCGTAATATGGTCTTAAATAGATAGTAAATATAGTCATAACCTAGTCGAAACAATTAATCTATTATATTTTTTCAAACCATTAGATATTACTTGACAACAAATCTACCAAATTTTGGTGCTTAATTAAATTGTAAAAATTATTATTTATAAATTCTATATTGTCCTAATATTAATATTTGTGAAAACGCATTAGAATATTTGATATAGAAAAATAACTTATACGACAATAATAAAATATAACATTATAATATAAAGCATTTACACTTTAACATACTCTTATAATACCATATATTTTATATTTTTGTAATAAATTGTTATAATAAATCGCTTAATTTATCAAAAAAGAAATCAATTAAAATTAAATTAAAGTTGTAATCCACCATCAAACAAGAGAAAAGCAGCCTGATTCCTCACCAAGACCCACATATTCAGGTCGTCTAAATAAAATAAAAAAAAAGATTAACAGTAAGTAATTTTCGTTAAAATGAAAAAATTTGAATTTTTTTTTTCTTACCAAAGTCCACATCCAAGACTTCAACAACTATTGATCGCCTAAAAAAAGTGAAACGTAAGTATATTTTTGCTAAAGAAATAATTAAAAAAAGAAACACGAAGAACCGGTCACTTAAAAAATAAAAAATAAGTTTTGTTAACTAAAAAAAATTCACTGAAACTATCAAAACTCACTGAATCTACATTTCAGTAAAGATTTTCTGAATTCTGAGTCCAACCGAAAATTTGAGCTTCAGACTGTTTAAAAAAAGAAATTATTATAAAGAAAAAAATTTCTTTAGCACCTACCAAAATCTGCGCATCCAAAGATCTGAAGTATGATGCCATTTTGTTAAAAATGGTAAAACTGAAATTCCATGCATCTAAAAAAAAGAAAAAAATAAATCTCAGTAGATGTCTCATTAAAGAATTAATTCAGAGTAATAATAAAAACTTCCATCATCAAATTTCTTACATGTCAACCAAGTACCTCGAAGAAATGGTCATCTACAAAAAGAAAAAAAGTGAAACACTAGAAACGTTTCATTAAAAGAATTGTTTATTTAAAGAAAAATCCCTTTACAGAATTTTCCATGTATATATATCCTGAAGAATCAACTTGTCTAAAAAAATAAACAAACTATTAGCAATAGATTAAATCAGAAAAAACTGGAAAAAAGTTAACTTACGTGGTGTTCGTTGAAAGTTTCAACATGGCAATTAATTTTTTTTTTAAAGAATTTTTCTATTCTCGTATTTTGAAAAAGCCGTCTAAATGAAAATACGAGAAAGACAAAGAAAGGAAAAGAAGGGAAAGAAGGATCGAACATCGAAGAAAGAGTAAAGGAAAGTAAAGAAAGAATGATGAAGAAAAGAGGAGAACAAAAAAAAAAATGGAAAAGAAAAATGAGAGTGGGAGGAAGAAGCTTTGAGTGAAGCTTCGTTAAAGTTTAAAAATAATTATCTGCACAGTTAAATATTAATGTATTATGTGATATACTTGACATCAATTTTAATAAATGAGAATATTAAAGTGAAGTGAAAAAAAATATTTTTTATAACTTTTTAATAAAACAGAAAGAGCAAAAAAAATTAAAGTTTCAAGAAAAATTCTCTGAATTCTAAAATATACATTACAATGTACAAAAATCACTTGACTTCTTGATGTTAGACCTGTTTCTGGTTTTGATTTTCTTTTGAGACTAGAGAGAAAATAAGAATATGGCATATTTTTTTATGATAACAGTTAAAGACGAAAAGTTACTTGAAGGACTGCCGATTTCATCTTCATCAATAGGAATAATATATTTTTTTTCTTTTGACCTCAGGTAGTATTTTTAGGAGGTATGATAATGTCAACATGTTTATTTATAACTTTTATTATATAAAGTCATTTTTCGAGATTGTAAAAAAAAAAAAAGATTGATTGTAAAGAAAAATTAATAATAAACTCTATTGTATTGCAACAACGAATGATTGGATTTTATAAATAGACTAAACTTTTATAGATTCCAATATCAATATGTAATAAACCAATTTCTAATAAAAATTAGAATAATTAAATAAAACAGTTATTCAAATCGTTCAATAATATGACAGTGTATTATTTTAATTAATTATTTTTAACTATTAGCATAATAATATATATTATTTAATCAATTTTTTTTCTTAATATGTAATGATTAGCATAATAATTTATTATAAATAGTCGACAAGAATTTTTGGGATAAATTATTACTAAGCTTTTTAATCAAAAATATATTATTGAAATATATTATTAATCAAAAATTTTTTTTTAATCAAAAGTTTAATTTTGAATTATAGTGTCAAAAGTTAACTTTATAGCATAAATTTAAACAGAAAATTAAATTTTATAGTGTAAATTTTAAAAAGAAAGTTAAATTTTAAATTATATTTATAGTGTAAATTTGATCGACGCGTTTGATAAATAGAAAGTTAAATTTAAATTATACTTATAGTATGAATTTAACTGAAAGTTAAACTTTAAATTACGCGTTTAGTGTAAAAATTAAACAAAAGCTTAATTTTAAATTATACTTTTAGTGTAAATTTTAATAAATAGTAAGATTGTTAAATCTTAAATTACTTTTTAGTGATGACTTTTATCAAAAGTTAGATTCTTTTCAAAAACTAATTTTTTGCGATGACACTTGATGAATGATTAGTTCGTTATGAAAAATAATGTTAGTAACTACGATGTGAATGAAGGTATAGTATAATAATATGCTGTAATATGAAAAATATATGTTAAACAAATAATTTATTAACTAATTGTACTTAAAGTTTATTTGCCAGATGAACGAATTTCTAACATATTGACAAATAACAAATACTACTAATTAACGAAGAGTTTTTTTCATTAGCTTAGTGAATGCAATTAATGTTGTACATTTCATTCATAGTTGTAAAAGCAAATGTATCAGAGCAGACCATGATTCTAGAAATGATTTGTATATACGAAATTTGTTTTTTTCAAGGCCATTTAACATTTATTATTAATAGAGCATTTTACATTTATAAAATAATTTGCAGTCATAGAACAATTTACATTTTATTATGATTTACAATATTTAATAGATTTACGATTAGACTTATAATAGAACATTTATTATTTAGGGCTCTTCCTCGTACTGATCAGACCAAAGTTTTCTTTGTAATAACACCGTCATATATTTATAAGAAAAATTTTATTTCAAACAAAATACTTTAACAACGTCTATTAAAGACCTCAAGAAAGCTGAGGGTGAGTTAGCTAATGGTACTTTTGAGTATAGCATGTGATAAGAGAGAATTCCCTTATAATTTCGAAAGATTATATTATGGTTAACTGGAATATTTAATATAGGTTGTGATGATAAGTATACATCAATTCCATACTATACATGCATATTAATAGACTATGGTGACACATATACAAGAGGCTATGCCAGAAATGGATTAACAACACACCAAAATGTTGATAATAAATAACACAACAGAATCTTACAGATAGATCTTTTTTTTTTTTTTTAATCCCTTCAAATTGAATACCATTTATTTAGAAAAATGTATTTAGCACACAAAACAAAAACACTAACTATTCTACCTAATGTATATTCTAGACTAGATATATATGATTATTCGTAAGTATATTATTTTTGATGTACACAATATATGTTTTACAGTAATCCTTTTTGTTAATTTTTATTATCTCCACTTACCTGATCTCTGTATACACATGTTTTACTGTCTATCATTACCATCAGAACGAGCCTTCTTTTCTCTATACTACTACGGTACTACTTCCTTTACTTGAACGCTTGTCATGAATTTCAGCGCCTTCATAAAATAGCCATTCGAATCTCCATTGATTAAACTTTCTCGTTATTAGGAATTAGATTACCTCATCAAAATATTCAACTACTTCCATCATTTCTTCATCTGTTTGACTGATATAAACAACCTGTTTTATAGGTGAGAGATTTTTTATGTTCAGAAATTTGAATTTTGCCTCCATTAATACTTTGCTCACTTCTTTTCCATTTAGTTGGTATTCTTCTCTTGATTCCTTGATAATTTCTATTACTTTCTCTGGTGATATTATCTTTTTTAAATTCCTTGTAATGTCTTATCTCACTTTCTGGTATGTTTACTTCTTTCAGCCTGTTATCTCTGTAATATTATATTAGCTGTGCTACCTAGTTTGGTGAAGGCATATCCTCAACCTTTTTTCCTTTCTCTTTTTTTTCAAATCCACTTCACTCTCTTTTTTGTACTCTTGATATGCCCAATTATGCAGGAACCTAGTAGGAGTATTAGTATTATGACTGTTTCCTTCTTTTGTCATGGTTGTTTTGATTGGAGTCTTTCTCTCCAATTTCTGTTTTTCTCATTCCATGATGTATTTAATGGCGATATAAAATTTTAGCCTTTCGGATATTAATATCAGATATGTGAAGTAACTAATAAAAACAAAAAGAAGAAGAAAAACGTGAAAAAACAAATGATTCCTTCTCTTCTCTGTCATTACCTTCAATTCAGAAACTATATTTCCAGTGTTAATAGCTACTTCCTTACCACCAGATCCTTCTGTTTCTTAGTCTTCTTTAACCTGTAGTAATAAAAAGAAGATATCATTCACTTGTTAAAAAAAAAAGAAGAATGAGTTATCAGTTAACCAAGTCAGGTATAACTTAACAGGCCCAGCATTGTTGAATGTTAGTGATTCAATAGTTACAACATAACGTCAAACTAGTTTGTTTATATATGAAATTCTCATTATTTTTGAGAAATGGAGAAAGGTTATCTTGATTAATACCAAGGTGCAAAAGAAATATCAGGTGATGAGAGTGAAGATAGAGATGAACCATTCTGTAAAGAGCCTTTCAGAAAGGTGATTGAACCGCTCTGTTAGACAATATACTGGTAAGATGGTTTATGATGAACTTCCAGAATGAAAAAAGCAAGAACAATTCTGTGATATTCCTGATTCCATGACTATTTTCAAATGGTAATTTCCATTACTTCATAAAGAAGCAAATTTAAAATCTTTTAGTATCATTAAAACAGTAGATGATAAGAGAAGATTTATTAGTATTATGAAACATAGGATGATGTTAACAAATGTATTGATACTCCACAAATCTAGGATAGTATTGTATTAAAATGGTGTTGTCCGTCTTTAAAGAAATCTCTGCAATCAAAATGTAGAAATCCACTCTGAAGAAAGGTAAAAACAATACTACTCTGGTTATGGGTACGAATGCTCTTTCTATTGGCAATACTTGTAAGAATAGAAATACGCATAGTGACTATACACTAAAACCAACCAGAAATTGGATGATAAAAAAAATTGAAGAAAAATAAGCTAATTTCATTAAAGAAAGTTGGAGGACTAGGAGATTATGGTTTTATCACTTAGATTTGCTATGTTGACTTAATTTTCTAGTTTTTATATGTTTAATTGCCTTTTCATAATATTTTCTTTTCTAGTACTCCCTCTATGATTACATCTGATTCAATATTGTATTGAATGGATGAGCAACACGTTGGTATATTATTATGTATTTATAATTTTTATATACAATAATCACTATTTCTTATATAGAGCTTATGGGACACTTTACGACTTATTTACGACTTCAAAAATAAATTAATTATATAGCTTTACTATAACTTTAATGTCTATTTGATATAACTTTAATATACATTTACCATAACTTTAATATCTGTTCAAGATAATTTAAATATACATTACAATTAGTTTACTATAACTTTAATAACTATTCAAAATAACTTTAATACTGTATATATTTAAAATTAGTTTATTATAACTTCAATGTCTATTCAATATAACTTTAATATGCATTTAAAATTAGTTTACTATAGTTTACTATAACTTTAATATCTATTCAAGATAACTTAAATATACATTTAAAATTAGTTTATTTAACTTTTACGATTTTGTATGATCAGGTGATGATCTCCTTAATATACGTCAACTTTATACACACGATTATCTTAAATTTATCGCATTGATGTGAGACCATGTTGTGACCAACCCTTGGTTATAAGATCTATAATAAAATTTGGCTTAGTCACGATATGGTTTTGACTTTAAAAGTTTCTGCAAAGTACTCGTCTACAAAAAGAAAAAAAGTGAAACATGTTTAGTAAGTCGCGTCTCATTATAAAAATAAAATTTTTTTAAAAAAAAATGCTTAGAGTCCCACCGAAATTAATGTCTCAGGCGCATCATGCGCCTGAGACTAGGGCTTCGATCGGTTCGGTTCGGTTCAGTTTTTGCAAAACCCGATACCGAACCGAATTAATCGGTATCGGTATTAATGATTACCGAAACCGATCGGTAATTACCGAAAACTGAACCGATTTACCGAACGAGTTTAGTAAAAAAACGTTTCGCAACGTTTAGCAAAAAAAAAGTTGCGAAACGATTTTTTCTTATCAAATCATCCATAAAAAAACGTTTCGCAACGTTTTTTATTAAAGTGACAAAAAAAAACGTTGCGAGACGTTTTTTTTATATTAAATCGTTTTATAAAAATGTTTCGCAACGTTTTTAAATAAAAAGGAAAATAACATTGTGAAACGTTGTTTTCTATATTAAATTTCCGATGTAAAAAACGTTTCGCAACGTTTTTTACAAGTTTCGCAAAAATAACGTTGCGAAACGTTATTTTTTTTATATTGAACGTTTATGTAAAAAATGTTTCGCAACGTTTTTTACAATGTTCGCAAAAATAACGTTGCGAATCGTTATTTTTCATAATAAATTGTTTATGTAAAAAACGTTTCGCAACGTTTTTTACAAGTTCCGCAAAAATAACGTTGTAAAACGTTATTTTTTTTATCAAATCGTTTATGTAAAAAACGTTTCGCAACGTTTTTTACAAGTTTCGCAAAAATAATGTTGCGAAACGTTATTTTTTATCAAATCGTTTATGTAAAAAACGTTTCGCAACGTTTTTTACAAGTTCCGCAAAAATAACGTTGTGAATCGTTATTTTTTATATCAAACGTTTATGTAAAAAACATTTCGCAACGTTTTTTTTAACTACATTATTTATGTTTTTCTTATAAAAAAAAAACGTTTTTATTATCGGTAAATCGGTTCGGTAAATCGCAAAACCGATACCGAAACCGAAAGTTTCGGTTCAATAAATCATAAAACCGAAACCGCTCCGATACCAAAACCGGTCGGTACGGTTCGGTAATTACCGAAACCGATCGGAGCCCTAGACGCATCTAAAAAAAATTTTAAGTTTCTATGTTCTGGACTGTCTAAAAAAAAGAAATCGTTTCGCTAAAAGAAATAAAGATTTAATGATAATAATGTTAATATTTTTGGTTTTTTTTCCGCTTGTTAACAGTTAAATTATATACTGGTACCTTTTATATAATTAGAATAAACTCTATTAAGCATATTTGAAATTTCTCACGTTTAGAATCTGTTAAAACCTAAATAAAGAAGTATCGAAACCTAAAAAAAAAGAACAACTGTTAGTAATGAAGATAATTAAAAAGAAATCAATAAAACTAAATAAAATAAATTCATTTCATTTTGAGAAATAGCAAAACCTAAAAATAAAATAACTGTATAAATGAACTGTTAGTGAAGTTCGTTAAACAAAAAGTAACTGAAAAAAATTAAGAAAAAAATTTACCGCAATGCTGAGGTCCAAGAAAATCCAATAGTAAAAGGTTAACCGAAACTGAATGTCACAAACAAGGGGACCAAAAAAGCACCTAAAAAAAGGAAACCCAAAAAAAGAAAGGAAGAATAGAAAGGTAAATGTAAAATAGGAAGAACTGATAAATAGGAAAAAGCGAAAGAGAGGGAAGAAGCGAAAGATAGTGAAAGTGAAAAAGCGAAAGAGAATAAGGAAACTTTGAAAAAAAAAGTTTATTTATTTTTATTTTATTTTTATTTTTACTGGAGGATCACCTCGTACATGTGAAGACATAAATACTTGTCAAAACAAGCCATAATGTCAGAGTACATGAATACAACTAAATATAGAAACTATATCTATGTCGGAATCTGATTTAGTTATTCAATATAAAAGAGATAACCTAAATCACTAGTATAAAGAACTACCTAAAAAACCCCAAAATAATTAAAAAAAAGGCGATACATTAAGCGTAAAAATAAAATTTAAAACCAGATAAAGAACCAAAAAAACTATCATTATAAAAATATTTATGAAAAATAAAAGAAAAATTATCTAAATTAAAAATGTCATTACATTGTCTATGCAAATGCCATGAACCCAAGTATAAGAAATTACAACTAGTATATCTGATAAACGCATCTTGTTTAAATTTAGCTAATGGATTAAAATTTTCTATTAGATTAAAAGGATCAAATGATGTTTAACATGAAGTATTGGGAACTCGATGAGGATCAGTAGAAAGATTCGAAGAAATGCTGTCATTGTGTAAAATAGGAAAGGCAGTGTGGTGCGAATGCTTGTGAGCGTTTGACTTATGTCTTTTGGGCAAGTGAAAAGTGGAACGGTAAGATTTTTTGTCTCTTTTTGTGATGTTGAGAATAGATTTTTCAAAATCATGAATATTTTGAGCGTGTGTGCTCCAAATTTCTTTGTGAATATCACTCTGTATAGTTGCAAATATGTCTAACATAGTCTTGTTTCGAAGGTGAACATGTTGAGGGATTAAGCGAGAAATTAAGTCAACCAAAAGTTTTGGGAAAAGATTGTGAATAAGCAACTGGTGAACATCCGTTATGAAGTTAAGGGGGTTATCATTTATTCTAGGGAAGAAGTTATTAAAGTAACGTGAGCAATAAGATCAGTATCAACCAAAGTGTCCCTTGAAAGAGAGTTTAAGATGTTGATCAATGTTCCAGAGTGTTTTAGTAATATGCCAAATAAGGCTTTTACAGAGTAAACGCAATATCTGATGTGGTCGTTCGTATCAGGTTTCTGATCATAAGTAGGGCATAGCAATGGTAGCTTCAGATATAAAGCTGGATAGAATAGTTGTCGTTTGTCTAAAGTGGGTAAATGAAAAGTGGCTGATTTTACTTTATATGTTTGGATGGCCGATAACTTGCGACTTGTCGGGGAATCCAAAGGGTTATGTTTAATCCACTTAGATGTAAGGTCCCAGTCAATTAAATTAGCTAAAATACTGTCTGTAATAGGAGCGTATGATGAACTATTCATAAGTCTAGTGAATTCAGCCGCCGCTGTAGAAGTGTTGCAGAATTTTCTGATGTTTTTAGTGATAGGAGCCATTCTGTTCCAAATAAACGTGGCCAATTGAATAGATATAAAGCGAGGATTGATCAGAATAGGATTATTTTTCAAAGCGCCAGCTTTAGCTAAATTGTTAGCTGTATCATTATCTTCGATGACGTCATGAGCTTTCACCTTAATAAAGGTAACTAATAAGTGTTTTTGAAAGACCAGTTCTCTGATAGTATACCATAAGTCGTAGTTATTGATTTTTAATTGTTGCCTAATGAAGAGCGTACGATGTTTGTTGATAAAAGTGTAAAAAGTGTTAATGCAATTCTGTGAGTCGGTATTAATGACACACGAGCTGTTTGAAGGAATACTAAGTAAAACAGTCAAAATGGAAAATATTTTGGCACAAGTAGAAGAAGGTGAAAAGCAAGAGCATCCTTGGAATTGTAGTTTGGATGTATTTGGAGCCACTTGAATCCATCCAAAACTGTATCAACATTCAGGAGTTCCAATATGACTTAGAGATCCATCTGTGAAAAAGTTAAAAGATTGATAGGGGCTAAAAGTAATTAAACTATTCTTAAATTGATTCATATAAAAAGGTGATACCAGTAAACATTTAGAAATAAAAGATAAATCAAAATCAAAAGAAGAAGAAACGGTCGAATGAAGAGTAGCAGGAGTTGATTCATTACGATTACTAATATTATATAAGGTAGGGGAAGATAAAAAAAGATTTAAATAATCATTATACGAAGTAAGGCAGATTAAATGTAAGGGTTTGTTTAGTAATAAGGAAGATTTGGGTAAATATGTCGAATTAAATCTTTTGACCCATTCTTAATTATAAGGTGTAGTTTTAATTATACTGCACGAAGAAGTTTTAATGCTCCCAATACAAGTATATTTGCAATCATGATGATAATTAGGCTCTCGTATATGGCAACCTGGACAGGGGTAAATAGCATGGTAACTGCTATTAGGAGTTAGAGAAGTATTCGAATTATGTATTGTAGTTAAAGACACCAGAATATAATGTTGAAAGAAAGTGACTGATGTATTGTAAGTATTATCCTGTTTGATAGTTTTCCTTAAAACCAAGTCAGCTTTTTCTTTCAGAAAATTGTTGTTTTAAAAGGCTATGAATTATGAGCGAGGATAGTATAGTTTATTATCGGGAGTGTTTCTTGGGATCTGTGGATGTGTCACGTTATAGTTGTGAACTATAATGTCTTTTAAAGGAGTGATGAGCCTTCTATGATTGCTGAGTGTGTAATTGTCTTCAATGTGTGAAAACTATTTAGGTTTGGGTCTTTTGTAATTGTTTTTATTAACAATTTTTACTTCTTCCCACGTTAAAAGGTGGTGTCCTGATAGCGAAACCAACTGATCTATATATAAAATTCATTTTTTAGCCAAAGATTTAAGCACTTTGGCGTCCAGATCAAGTATATAATTTCTGATCAGGTATTTTCCTTGCAAAGTGGTTAGATCAAAATTTGGTAAAATATTAATGTTATATGAATTCAATAAATGAATAGCTTTAGTTAAATAAGTAGGTTGTACTAAAGTATTATAAAAAGGTATTATAGATAAAGGGAACGAAGGTAACCAAAGTTCTTTTAGGGTGTACGTGATTTTGTGAAGGGCTATCAGGGACAATATTGGTGTATTAAACAACGCTGTGAGTATGCTGCTTTGCGACTTTACCTGATTCGCAAAGAGGTCATTGATGTAAGGATATAAAGAGTTGTATATGAAGTAATTAGGGGTTGATGTCAAAAGATTAAATTTGTGTTTAAAAAGTTTTTTGAGAGGTGCCATGATCTCTTGGGCCTTGGAGTAAGATAAAATGGTAAATTGCATCTGATATTTAAGATGCGGTAATAAAATTTTATTGATAAGATAGGCGATATGATCGTGGGTTATGTCCTTTCTCATAATGGTGATGAGTAGGGCTCTAACCGTTACTTTTAATTTTTTGATAATAGGAGCGTAGGTATTGAATCCATTAATTTGAACTCTGAGTAATCTTTCACTTTCAGTTTTCTTGGTGACGGGCAAGGAAATCGATTGATCATCTATAGATAATATAATAGTATTGACTTTAATTTGTCTATATTGACTTAAATGTCAGCTATTTTGTAAAAGGAATTAGCTATATTTAGTTTTCTGTTGAGTTGGTCAAGGTTGTTGGTTATTCAAGATGTATCATCAAGATAAGCCGTGACTGTGGAGCGGAAGTATTGGAGGTTATCAGAATCTGGATGAAGAACATGACGTATTTAATTGAAGGAACATTGAAAATATAGATCTGACTGTTGATTAATGTATAAGAAGAGCAGGTTATAATAAAGGATCTATAGTAAGGGAGAAATAATTTCTCCCTGGTGAATTCCTTGCATTATGGAAAAAGGTGAGGTTAAATTATTATCTGATAGGATGACTTGATTGGTACAGTTGGTAAATAAATCGCATAAAATAAATGTGATTTGAGGAGGCATTTTAATTGATAAGAGTGCTAGGCGTAAAAGGCTTATATTTATCCTGTCGTAAGCTTTACTCAAATCCTGTAAAGCTAGCCAGAAAGAAACGTTGAGCTTATTAGCTATTTCGATGCTGTGCTGAATTTCAAATAAGGGTTCTAGACATGATTGTCCCAAAATTTCTGCTCGATTGTTGTAAGTTGTAATGTGATTGTTATTAGCTAGAATAAAATTAAGCCGTTTCGATAGGATAGATACATATAATTTTCTGGATGTCACCAGTAAGGTGATGGGTCTAGTATTGCATAACTGACTGTTCCAATCCTGAGGTTTAGGAATTGAGAAGATATAAGCAAGTTTCAAAGCTGAAGATATACAATTGTTGCTAAAACAGTAATTATATATGTGTAATAAATGAGAGCGTCCCTGGTGACCCAAGTGTTTAATATCCTCATAAGTGATTTTAGAGGGACCTGGTGCTTTGTATTTAGCCGCATCATGGATAACTAAATTTAGATCATCCATTGATAAAGGTTGAAGAAGAGGATACTATGTGCTATCGTTAATATCTTGTCGTGGTAAATAAACCTCGTTCTAAGGTGATGGAAGGTCATTGGGAGATGTATAGTAGATACTGTTTGGTGAATTAGCATAGGATTGGAAATGTTGACGAGTTAAAAACTCTATTTTGTCTGGATCAGTGGTGAAAATGGTAGCGTTGTTTTTGTCAGTATATTGTAATTTTGTGAGTTTGATCTTTCTAGGTTGTCTGTTAAGTATAGAGTATAACATTTTAGACTGGTTTTCAGTTAAATTATTATTATGAGCTTCTACGAAATATTCGATATTGTTTTTTGTAATTTCATTCTTGGTTGTGTTGTAGTCGAAGCGTAAAATTTGGAGAAGTTGTTTGAGGTATTTTTTGTGATCTCAAAATTATCTAAAGTAATACGTTTAGGTATTATAAAAGAAGAAATGATTGGATTAGTAGCTTGTGCTTTTTTGATATTAAGAAGGAATTTATAATATGGTATCCAATGTGATCCCCAATATGTGTTCCAATGATCATCGTCTATATCTTTAATTGCCAGGTATGTTGGAAGTGAAGTGGTATTAGTGTTGAATTTAGTTAATAAGATATTACAGGTGTGTATGATTCTTTTGACATTGAATGTTTGTAGGAGTCTTTATAGTCTAAAGACTTTGTTATGAGCTTGTCTAAGTTTCAACGGAGTGCTATAAAGGTTTTGAGGAGAATATTTCTTTGGTAAGATGGATTTAAGATCATTGATCAAGTTAATGAAGTGAGACCACGCTTGATCTAGGTCTTCTTGTGATTTTATGTTGGGTAACGGTATATTGAAAATATTATTGCTGTGTTGCTCGTATTCGTTCCAAGTGTGAGCAGTAATATTTCGATAATTGATTTTATCTGGGAAAGGTATGTCATCCAGTTTATTGTATATTAGAGTGACGGGTTTTGTGGTAAAGAAGAATTTATTTATTAAACAACCTACTAATTTGTGATCTGTATAGAAAAATTAATGTTCGTTGATGTTATGTGTGAACGCATGATAAGTGTGCGGTAAAAGATTTGAGAAAGAGAAAATGTAGTCAATTCTATTAACTATGTGTGTTGCTGGAGGTGAACTATTAAAATGTTTGATAACGTCTTTAAATTGAAATTGTTTTAATAAAGGGATAATATTATCTATAGGGTTTGATTTATTAAGAGTTGTCTTTGGTGATGCGGTATTGAAATCTCCTAATATAAGGTAATGATCTTGAGAGTTATTGGAGGATAAAAATTTGTATATATAATTATAACAGTCTTGTCATAATGTAGTGTTACTCTTAGTGGCTGAGGCAGGAAAATATACTTCTATAAGGTGGAAAAAAAGATGTTGCTTAAAACCAAATTTTAAGTGTAATATTTGACCGTGTGTTTTGGTGTTTAATATGAGGTGTTGGTAAAAAAAGGAGCCCATTATAATGGCAATACCAGAACCTTTGTTGTCTTCTGTACGATCGTGAACTATATATAAGTGATCGTTTTGTAATGTGAGGTGTGGTAATTTTTGTATCTTGTTATTTTTTTGATCTTCAAATAAACCTGTTTCTGTGATTGTAAGAATGTTATAATTGTAGTATATGAAGTATTCTAAGATAGTGTCTAGTTTGTTATTAAAATTTGTATGAATGTTAATAGTATGTATTTTAATATAATTGTTAAAATGCTCATTCTGTGAATTGTTAATAGTGTTAAGAGTTATTAAATCATTTGCGTTGTTAATAGGTCTTAGAGATTGAATGTTAAGAAAATGTGTGGGAGTTACAATACGATTCTTAATATGTGAAGAAGATTTGTTTTTGTAGAAATTTTTAGTTTTGTTTTTTTGAATCTTTGGTATGTAAGGTGGTGATTGCTGTTTGTAGGGGAGTTGGTGGTGTTATTTAAGGGGTATGATCATATTAAGTATTGTGAGGATTTTGAACAGGGGATCGTGTTTATTAAAAAATTTTTTTGAAATTTTGTTTTTAATTTTTTTTGTGGAATTTTTGATTTTTGGTTTAATATTAATATATGCGTATATTTTTGATGGTATGTTTGAAGGGATTTTTGAGGTTTTTTCATGATCTGTATGGATAACTTTAGCTAAAAAAAGGGTTAGGGTTAGGGTTAGGGTTAGGGTCAATGTTATATTAGGAGTAAGTGTAAGAAAAGAGTTATTCTGGACCGATGACGTCGTTGGTTCTGAATTAACAAAAGCAAAGAAGACGTCGCCTTATGGTCAGATAACTGGGCCTTTAAATACAACTCCAATACATCTTATGTAAGCAAAATTATGCTAAACGATTAACTACTTATTCCCTTTACATGGAAAACAACATGTACGCATGTTTTATTTAAAATGAATTAAGAATGAAAAATAAATTAACATTCTCGTTTTCCAAACCGCATGTTACTCATATGAGTATCACTAATCAATTGATGAACCAATCTCATGAATTTTTTATGAGACAAATTTTTATTTTATTTCCACATGCGGTAGCATGTGCAAATTAAAATAAGAATTTTTCGAATTAAAAAATTCCATGCGATAGTACCCAATAAATTAAAAAAGGAGGACTAACGTCTTAAAGCATGAAAATTAATTCCTTAATTTAATTTGAAATAAGGGGTAACCATATGGGTGCTATTTGACTAAATCTTTTTGTGTGTCCATTAGGGTTGTTAATCAAGATTAATGTTTAACCTAATTACTGTGGCGCAGTAAAAAGACTTAGAATTTTTTATGAAAAATTGGTAATCATGTGACTTACTGTGCACTGCGCTGCATGTGATCTCTATGGATAAACTTCTGATTGGTTGCTGCGCCATAGCAAAAATCTGAAGAATTCAGAACGGGTAAATATTTATCTGTCTGAAAATAAATTATCCAGCCGGCTAGGGCCAAAGTTTAGCTGGTTGTGCCATTTTGGGGTGATACAACCAGTATCAATTTTGGGTCACGTGACTAAGTCAGAAATGTGGGCGAAGGTTGACATTGATGCTTCCCAAGTGTTGCGTCAGTCATTAGACAACCAATCAGGAGTTTTTCTGTCAGGGTTGTTACCAAATTTGTTACTCCGTGTCAGGTCAATTGATGCTCACAACACACTATCCCTTAGGGTTACAGTTGGGTCACGTGACCGCAGACTCAGATTATGATTGGCTTAGGGTTAGGGTTAGGGTTAGGGTTAGGGTTAGGGTTAGGGTTAGGGTTAGGGTTAGGGTTAGGGTTAGGGTTAGGGTTAGGGTTAGGGTTAGGGTTAGGGTTAGGGTTAGGGTTAGGGTTAGGGTTAGGGTTAGGGTTAGGGTTAGGGTTAGGGTTAGGGTTAGGGTTTAGGGTTAGGGTTAGGGTTAGGGTTAGGGTTAGGGTTAGGGTTAGGGTTAGGGTTAGGGTTAGGGTTAGGGTTAGGGTTAGGGTTAGGGTTAGGGTTAGGGTTAGGGTTAGGGTTAGGGTTAGGGTTAGGGTTAGGGTTAGGGTTTAGGTTAGGGTTAGAGGTTAGGGTAGGGTTAGGGTTAGGGTTAGGGTTAGGGTTAGGGTTAGGGTTAGGGTTAGGGTTAGGGTTAGGGTTAGGGTTGGGTTAGGGGTTGTGGGTTAGGGTTAGGGTTAGGGTTAGGGTTTAGGGTTTAGGTTAGGGGGTTAGGGTTGGGTTAGGGTTAAGGGTTAGGGTTGGGTTAGGGTTAGGGTTAGGGTTAGGGTTAAGGGTTTAGGGTTAGGGTTAGGGTTAGGTTAGGGTTAGGGTTAGGGTTAGGGTTAGGGTTAGGGTTAGGGTTAGGTTAGGTTAGGGTTAGGGGTTAGGGTTAGGGTTAGGGTAGGGTTAGGGTTAGTGGTTAGGGTTAGGGTTAGGGTTTAGGTTAGGTTAGGGTAGGGTTATGGGTTAGGGTTAGGGGGTTAGGGTTAGGGTTAGGGTTAGGGTTAGGGTTAGGGTTAGGGTTAGGGTTAGGGTTAGGGTTAGGGTAGGGTTAGGGTTAGGGTTAGGGTTAGGGTTAGGGTTAGGGTTAGGGTTTAGGGTTAGGGTTAGGTTAGGGTTAGGGTTAGTAGGTTAGGGTTAGGGTTAGGGTTAGGTTAGGGTTAGGGTTAGGGTTTAGGGTTAGGGGTTAGGGTTAGGTTAGGGTTAGGGTTAGGGTTAGGGTTAGGTTAGGGTTAGGTTAGGGTTAGGGTTAGGGTTAGGGTTAGGGTTAGGGTTAGGGTTAGGGGTTAGGGTTAGGGTTAGGGTTAGGGTTAGGGTTAGGGTTAGGGTTAGGTTAGGGTTAGGGTTAGGTTAGGGTTAGGGTTAGGGTTTAGGGTAGGGTTAGGGTTAGGGTTTAGGGTTAGGTTAGGTTTAGGGTTAGGGTTAGGTTAGGGTTAGGTTAGGGTTAGGTAGGGTTAGGGTTTAGGGTTAGGTTAGGGTTAG